>JAHLJT010002406.1:91731535-92008278 GCA_031308135.1 Acheta domesticus | reverse complement strand
ACTCCGTATTGCGAAGTACGCTCGTCTGCCGCGAGATGGGTGGCGTCACCTACCGACAGATCCCAATGGTCTCTTTAACAGAATTGCTTTTACATGCAGACAACATTCGCACTGACCCAGCAACTTGTGGTGAGACTACCTAAACGGCTAATAACCAGCGGTCTGAAAAAACGCTAGAGCTGTAACATTTTGCACTAACCTTAAACCAGATATGAGACAATTCAGAGGAACTATGTTCTAATTATCGAATCACTTTATTTCTTTAAAAGAAACAAAACTGTTCACTGCAGTCCATTAGGTTTTTATCTTTGCCTCAGAAGTACCGATTAATTTTGATCATTATTTTATTGACAAAAAGTATGTATTTAAAAATAAAGCGCACTGAACAAAACATATTATGTAGGTACAAATCATATACAATAAATAAGGAAATAAGTGAATACCTTCATGTCCGTGCTATGAACGTGGTTCAACAAAAGAATTTATATATTTTTTAATATTTATTACAAATGAATAGATAAACAGAGAGAGCACGCTGCTCTAAATAGTGATATTAACACCTTCCCTGCCTTCTCGCGAGGAACTGAAATTCTCTTTTATATATACCTCTTGCCATTTCACAGGCAAAAGATTGGTGTGACTTTTGACATTTTCTCCGTCAACCTTTATACCCGTCTCTGACTGAACGGGTCGTCGTTTCTTGTCCCTTTGTATCCAGCGACCTTCCCCGCCAGGAAGCAAAAACCTCCTCCCAATTGAATTATATTACTATTAATTTCCGCTCAGCCGGGGTGCGGGCATGAATCAGATTCGAACAGAAAACCCGACGGGGTTTCTCGTGGGTAGGAGCTGTAGAAGGCCGAAGAAAGCGGGGAAGTGGAGAGGAAGAATGGCCCACAAAAAAGCGTGGAGAGCACTGGTGGTCGGTTACGGGGAGAAGGGAGCCTATGTACAAACAGAGAGAGAGAGGGGCGGAGGGAGTGAGGGAGGGAGCGAGAGAGAGAAAGAGACAGAGTGACAGAGGTGAGGAAAACAAAAAAAAAATACATGTAACGGCGGTGGGGAAGGGAAATGGGTTATGTGAAGCGGGAGATGAGAAGGGTGGCGGCAAGTGGATGATGGGGAGAGGGTTGGTGGGGTATAAAGGCGGCGGCGCACGTGGAGGTGACGAACTGGACGTCAGTGAGGAAAGTGTAGGGGGCGCGGAGGCATGGAGGAGGGTGACGGGGAGGACCGTGCCGGAACGGGTTCTGGCAGGGAAGAGGGTAGTGTGGAGGACGGAGACGGGGAGTGGGTGGCGGGAATGAGACTGTAGGGGAGGGAGGAGGTGAGCGGGGAGGTTGGGCAGGGGAGAAGGCGGTAGACAGGAGGTGCGGGGAGATGGGGCGGAGAGGAGGGGTGGGGATAATGAGGTGGGGAGGAGGGGTGATGATCAGGTTGGAGTGGAGAATTAGCGTTGCACGGAGAAGGGTAATGAAGGAGGGGGCGGAAAGTAGGATCGGGGTTTGTGGGTCTAGAAGCAGGGTGGTAGAATGGGAAGTGACGGGGATTGCCGTACCAGGGAGCGCGGTGGGAACGGGGATGGTGGCGAGGACAGTGGGCGAGAGGCAGCCCGTGCTTCCACCGTCTCCCCGATTCAGCGTCTCCTGATATGTCGCGCGGGAGTTTTTACCTCCTGAGGTAATCCATTTGTCTGGCGCGAGCGCCCTGTGGTCGTTTGTTTGGCTGCGTCGCCGGATCTCTGGTGGCTACGGTGTCGAATTGGCGTTGCTGATAAACGTGGTGATGGTGACAAAAGAGATAGGTTTTGCGACCCTAGTACTGCCGCGGGACTTGCTAGCAACTGTAGTTTTAGAACGGGTGAACCAGCCACCCATAGTACGGGGAGTGGAGATTGGAGATAGTAACTGTGATGCCTGCAGTGAGAGCAGAAAATTGTGATGAGCTTTGGTGTCGTTCATAGTAGGGGGCGCTGTACACAAGAGGTAACAGAATAGGGGTTGGATAGATACCAGACAATATAATGCGTAACGTATAAAAGTAAAAAGGGAATTCGACGTCTATGTGAATTAGTGTAGTGTTGATGATAATTTCAATTTTAGTTTGGAAAAATTAGGGAAATGTGGTCGTCTGTTATATAGTTATTAATCTTAAAAGGTTCTTACCTTTTTCTTAAAACAGACAACATTATTTTCAGTTCTTTGTTTTATTTTGACAATTCACTCTATTTGGGATCTTTTAAAAAATGTTGAATGTGTTTGGAGTTCCATAAGTGATTTTAACAAGTTTACATACACAGTCTCACAACATTCCTTGACCTATTCTATACCTTTTACACTTACATGCACTCCACTACCACATATGCCGAGCGACCGATCGGGAGCTTAGCGCTTGTCGCGGCTGAGGCGGTGCCTCGCTGATGGTAGATACCCGAGTGAGGAAAACCCCGCTAGCCAACGATAGGTGGGCGCTGGATCTTGCCATCCAGCTGGGCAAGATCACCGCAACCTCTAGAAGAAAATATGCTCCACACTTACGGGGCTATTGACCTAAGCAGTTTACGCGCCCGGGGTGACTAGTAGATCAATCGTACGTGCAAAGAAATATATCAATTCCAAATTCCCAAAATTCTCAAGAAAGACGTAGGCAAAACTGCGAGTGTGGATGATACACCAAGATTTTAATTGATCGATATCGACAAAGGAAGAAGAAACATTTTTCAGAACGTATTGTGATTAGATATTGCGTACAATTAAGCACCTTTTACACTTGAAACTCGGAGTTCCAAAAGTTCCATTCCTTATGTCAGTATTTTGAATTAGAATGGCATCCACGAGGTGCAAAATTTTCCTTCATGGAAATTCATGAGCTTTTTCATCAGACTATTGATGCGCACTTCAAATGAATATTACTTCAAAAGAAGTTCTGAGTCTATTCCATTATTGAACGTGGTACTTACATGCTGCTTTAGTTTTGAAATAGAAAAATGAGAAATCATTATAAATTTCCCAGAATATTCTTGACATACTGCTCCAATGCGTTTCTTCTTTATATCTTTGTTGAGGTAAAAGGTACTATTTCATAGTTTAGGACATTTATTATTAGAGCAATCGAGAGAGATGGCTCAACGCATCAACTGATGTCACTGCACTGCTTCTGACCGGGGGATCCTGGATTCGAGTCCCAGCGGCGGCAAGATTTTCGACACGAACTGGTCAGCTAGGTCAAATTCAGTCGTTGTCTGGAGGAGAATTCTAGCGGTCGGCTGCTCTGATCGATAGTTTTCCGTGGTTTCTTCGATCAACACCAGGCAAATGACGGAGTAGTACCCTAACAAATGGGCCACGGATAGCGCGCGAACTTTCCTACCTCTTCCTTGTGCCATGCTCTCCCCTTACTTACACACGTTTATATGCACTACATTGCCACCCAGGACGGGAGATAAGTCAGGAACTTAGAACTTCTCCGGCTGGAGCGGTAAGGTGGGAGATGTCTGGTTGAGGAAAATCTCACAAACCCACGTGTAGGTCGCCCCCAGATCTCATCCAGGTGATTTGTCACTACTTCAAGGTACCAACCGCTCATCGTGGAAAAATAATATTTATAGAGACAGGAGTTCACAATAAATCTTTGTTCTGAAGATGTTTACACTTTATTTTTGTTGAGTTGTGAATACAATAAGAGAAATGAAAATATATAACTTTCTCAAACCTGCGGCACCCTATCCCCCATGACAGGTAAAACGTTAGAAACATAGTCACGTCTGAACACACCAACCCGTGTCAAATTTAACGTGTGCTCGTGGGTGCTGGGGTTGGAGAGGGCGGAGGGGTCCAGAACCGCAGTCAGGCTGAGCGCCTCCCCTCAATCTTCCCTCACTGCAGTAATTACGCAGCGATTTTCCGGCACCCGCGCCTCCCCCTGCCACTCACCAGCCGCGCGGCGACCTCGACGGAGGTCAAGGCCGGAGCGGGGACACGTGGGGGAAGGAGGCAGTTCCCGCCCCTCCCTCTCTGGCAAATGCCTACGCAGAATCAAAAGCTCTTCTGCAATGTCACGTAAATCACAGAGTTCGTCTTGTCTCGTTGAGAAGTGTTATATTGACCACTGAAAACAATAACATTACACTTCAAAGAATGTCCTAAGTTTATATTATGTGGATTTGTAATACGGAAGGAAAAATTTCCATTGCTCCTCACTTCATTTAGACTTGAGATATGCCAAAACGTAGTTTCGGGGTCAAAGAACATTATGTAGCCGACACAAAACAGTTTATGATTGTCCCAAAGGCACACACATATTCAAAATGTGACAGAATCACGAATTTGGCTCATCTAAATACAACATTGGACTCATGGAAATATTTGAGATCAATTAAAAAAAGTAATGTTAATAAGTGTAATTTTTTGCTTGAGTCAAAATTAACTAATATTTTTTTCACGATTTTTCAAAATTTTAAAAGAAGATTTATAAAATCGCAAAAATATTTTAATTTATACCGTCTGCATAATGTGAAATTAACGTAGCGGACCTATTTGAAACTCGCAGTTCTGAACATCTTGCAGGTTATTTATAGAAACCTCTCTTTCCAAAAACACGAAACAAACGTGTCACTGCTGCCGCCTTCATCAATAAAGAGACAAGAGTTTCTCAGAGAATTTTGCATCAAATTGATCACGAACACACAAAGCTCGTAAACTCTGCAAACGCAACAGACATAGCAGTATTATCTCATCGCAGAGTAATTAACGAATCGCAAATGGTTTCGTCCTAGGCGCAAAGCGTGTTCCGCGAGAGTTTGTCGACAAGAAGATTCGCACACAGAGGAAACAGATTCAGAACCTATCTGCACGTCGAGAAGTTACGACCCTAAACGGGTCCACACCTCTACGGCAGGCGGTAAACCCCCACCGGAGATTTTACGAGTGCACACCGAGACACATTCACGTTGTCGCTCGGCGTTCCTCTTGCGAATTGCTCATGACGTTTCGTGTGCTGCTTCTATTTATTACACTGAGCTTTGTATGCCGTTTTAAGTTAGGCTGTTTGACTGTAGTACAACGATATACGTCAAAAATATTAATTGTGTGGTCGTCAAAGGTATCACTAAACGACATTTTGATGGGCAAATGTTTCTTGGTTTAGGTATACTTCGTGTAATTTCCATTTTATCTTACATTCCATGTAGAGAAAGCTACGTAATACTAAAAAAAGAGCCATTATTCTGAGAGAAAAACCGTTTTTGGTTCCCTTGTACCGAATGTTTTTTGTTCTTTCAAAATTGATCACTTTCTTATACGCAGTACATACAACTTACCCCTGTTTTGAGGTACTTGATACTGACAAAAGTTTTCTATCAAAAGGTGTGTCCTACTATCCCTTAGGAGCAACCGTAGTACTTAAACCGTTAACAGGATATTCACCAAAATGGATATTCCCCGTTCCAAGGTACGGACGCTCAAATTTGAAACGCGCGTCCCGTAAATAGCAATATATTTACTTTCCAACAATCAAACAACTCCCCTTCCCCGACGTCCTGCAAGCGGGCGCCGTTCACATGGCACCATGAATCAAATTACCACCCGCGCCGTGCGCGGGCGCCGTCGGGCGAGGCGGGCGCCGCGAGCGGCCCCGGGCAGCTGCGCACGCGAGCGCTAATTAATCCTCGTTAACGAAGGCTGAGCGCAAGTGGGCGGCAGCGGTCAGGTGGCGCGCAAACAGACGGGCCGACACGGCGCGGCGCGGCGCGGCTGCCACCGCAGACCGCGCACTCGCGACGTCCTCTTGCGGCCGGAGGGGTGGAGGAGGAGGAGCAGCTTTTTAATACATACATACATTTATTTGAACTGCAATTGGGTATGACCCGGTGGCAGTTGATTAACAATAATTACAATAATAATAGCAAGATTATAAGAGAGTACAATACAGAACGATGCAATAATCATACTATTTCTAACATTAAGTGTTATCACAATTATTTCAAATCTACTATGGTATACAACAATTATATGTTGGTGATAATAAAAATCAGTACGAGCTACAATTGACTGATTGATTATAGGTTCCAGGCGCGTGAACTGCTAAGGTCATTAGTGAAGTGACTGGTTTTATCGTGGGAGGTGGCGGTGGTCATCCCCGCTGGATGGTGAGATCCGGGGCCGACTTACACGGCGATTACCTGTTATTGATTCTGGGCACGTCAACTACTGAAGTCATTAATCCCGTGAGAGTAGTGCATTTTTTGTTCGAGAGTTAGCGGTGATTTTGCCTAGCTGGATGGCGAGATCCGGCGCCGACCTATCGTCAGCTAGCGAGATTTTCGTCAACCAAGTATCTCCCACCAGTGGCGCACCACCCCAGTCGGGACAAGCCCTAAGCTCCGTTCGTCTCCCGGCTTATGTGGTAGGGTAGTACATGTTAGTGCAAGTGTGTGTGTAAGGGGTGAGGATAGGACACGGAAGAGGAATGAAAGATGGCACGCGGTCCCTGTCCCGCTTGTTAGGGTACTGCTCCTGCATTTGCCTGGTGTTGATCGCAGAAACCGAGAAACACTATCTCTCACAACAGTCGTCCGCTAGATTTCTCCTCCAGACTGCGAATGAACTCGACCTAGCTATGTAGTGCCGAAAATCCCAGCACCATCCGTACTCAAACTCTCGAACCTCCCGATCCGAGGCACTTCAGAGACATCACTTGATGCTCTGAGTGACCTCAGCAGGTGGAGTTGAAGGCAGAGTGGGTAGGACGAGGGCCGGTGGTCGGAGGGAAATGGCAGGGGCGGTCGGCGGCAGTGAAGACTCCTTGATGGGGCGAGGTCGCCGGTGGAATCGGAGGCGGACTGGATTTGGTTACCTGAGTGGAACTGGTGATTGGTGGGCAGTGATGGTAGTGCAGTTTATGGCGAGGAAGGGTCCCGACGCTTGCGGTGAAATAGGGTGGACAAGAGGATGTCAAGCGACGTAGATTGGTGTGTTGAGGGTGTGGACCCTCTACTTTATTATAGGGTACAATAGTACATTATGAAACGATTATGTAACAATGGGTATTAATACACGAATGTGATATTACGATACGTGCGAAGAAACGAGCAAGTATCGTAAACTTCACACGAGTATGTTAATACCCACTACATCGAGTTTCAGACTGTACTTTTTCTACGACTTTTATAAGTTCAACTTTCACTTTGAATTGTTTCGTGGCATTTGATTCAGCCAAGGCCACCTAGCGGACAGCTACCTAAATCTACCATCGCATGCTGCCGCAGGTGGCTGTGGTTCCCTGTCCACCTGAGGGGGAGTACTGCGTTAATCAAATAGGATTAAAGTGAAATTACGATCCAGTTTATTGTAAATAATATTCCACGAAAAATACTAATAATAAAAGAAATTAAATCTATTGAGCATAATATATATTAAAGATACAATTTTAAGTGTACAAAATCGAACAAAACATTTGCTAAAACGATTCTCAATTATTAATTAAGTGTCAATACTTGGTTTGTAAACTTCTCTGTGATTGGTCAAGAACCTGTGTCATAACGAAAACTATATTGAAATGACTATCATTAAGCAACTGGTTGCAGCCATCAAATGACAGCTTGGGAGTAGACAATGGGAGTAGAAAAAAGTAATTATGGTACACTGGAAGTTTTACAAAGAGCTGAAAATGCTGTACGATATTCGTTCTGTAACATCTTTATACAATACTCGAAACTATTTAATAATATTCTCCAATTTCTAATAAGATGTCCTACAGTACTTATGTATGCCCAGAGCAAAGCAGAAATTTGTGCAGAAATTTATTTCTAATTCGCAAGGGAAAAGCCGTTTATTGGCGAACGTTACTGCTCCAGAGAGGATGTATGCCAGACGTGCGGCGCCGGCCGCCTCTCACGCCCACGGTCGCGCCCAGCGAGCAACCGGTGCTTCGTGTCACCACGCCCCCTAACGATTCTCAACCGTCCCCAACTGACGAACTCCTCCAGAAGATCCGGTATTCAGTTTAAATACCAATCTGTAATAGGCCAATCGCCTACCCCACTCTTAAGCGCCGTGCCCAGTAGACCTCGTACCCTTGAGTCGCGAGATCAGTTCTGCAGAGGATCTCTTATGAATCACACATATGTGATTCGGGTCCAAAGAGCTCCGTGTAAGATTGTGGCTCGTAAATATTTCAAAGTCTATTAAAGAGCAACAATTAATTGCAAAAATTAAATGTTTGTTTCTGCATCGCAAGGCTGAGTTGAATACGGTAATATAGCCGCCTCAGTATTGTACAAAGCATTAGCTTTACGTAATTTTAATGTTCCGTAACGAACATCGTACTATCAAATCCAAGTGGACTGTTAATTGTGTACAAAGTGTATACAGCGATTTTTCTAACTTTGCCTCTCAAGGCCCGTCTTCCCGATGGAATATGTCACGATATTTCGCGACGTTCTCAGTCGTTTGCCTCCAGATACCGTATGATTGCGACCGAATCAAGCGGTGCTTGCAATCATGCGACTTCTAGCGGCATAGCCGAGAAAGACGCGAAATGTGTGATATCCCATCATGGCCGTAGGGGCTTCAGGGGCAGAGTTAGAAAATTCGCACTATAACTGTATTCGTGAATCAACGCCAGTGAAGTGTGATTAACAATAAATCTGTTTTGTTAAACAATTTGTTTCTGTGAAAGAGGAAACGTATCCTGTGCCATCCACCCTGCATGAGCTATCAATGGGTTCTGAGACTGCTCTGCTTAATAAATCATTCAAATAATACAGTCCACTAATACTTCAAACAAATGTAACACCCCTCGAACAAACTGTTTAGCAAATAATTATTAAAAAGGCCAAGCATTGTTGAAATTTAACACTGAGCCTCTCCTTGCTTCTCTCCCATTTAACAACTGATTCCACCTGACGCCGGGGCTCTTGCAGATCTCTGTACATTTACCCAGTGCTCTTTTGTCAAGTGGCGCTGTGAATTATGTAGACGGTAAATAGCTAAGTGGCGTCATCATTCTCCGAGAGCCACACAGTAAACGGTCTATGATACCAGCACAGGGCAACAGGCTAGCGCACACATGCACGTCGACTATGCGTGCGAAAATGACGGCGAAAGATAGAAACGAAAGATAGAAACATAAAACTTGAGACAATATTCTTTGCAATAAATAATGCGTACAGATTATCCACCGCAGTCAGCTAAAAATTTGCTGAAGTTCCTCCAGAAACATTTTAATTCGAATAGAAGCAATACCCCACGAAGAAGTTATTGACAGTTCAGAAATATTACGAAAGGGAGTTATTGGCAATACTCCGTTTAGAGGAGTGGTGAAGTCTTGTCTCTGTATCAGTTCTAGGAATATAACAATGCACATCAAGTTGACAAAACCTAATCGGTAAAAACCAATTAATTATACCACGTGGACTATTTCACTAATGGATTATAGCGTTTCAGAAATCGTCAGACATCAACCAATCGCAACAACGGTCTTACCGACTTCACTTTTATTTTAATTCAAGAATACAAATTACTTATTTCGTAATTGGGTAATATGAAACATTACGTTTTGGTGTAGTTTATCAAATGAATGTTTCTTAGTTGCATAAATAGTTTAATACTGGAACTCCTAGAGGCGTCATTTCGACATCTAGCGCTCTTTGTGTCCTTATAACGTCTTTATTTTTGAAGATAGAATTTTGTAATTTCGTGACTTTTCATCAATTTCGATTATCTACAGTGTATTAAAATCTGAATCTTGTAATAAATATATTTCATGAGAAATTATCGAATTTACCTAGAACGCCCGCGAGGCGTCATTTCGACTCCTTGGATACTGACCCGTTCTTGTAAGTTCTGTTTCATATATTTCGTCGCTCAAAAATATTTAATGTGTCTCCTAGTATTTCAGATACCTTCTTAAGAACTATATGAGCATTCCTTCCGCTTTTCATTGTTTTCAGGTTTTCTTGTTCAATACATGTAAAGAGTTGAATCATGAGTTGTTTCATCACGGTGCAGCAAGAACATCATTGTTTTGAAAATGAAATTATTGAGACTTGAAAGAAAAGGATTGTTATCATATGAATGTTCAATGACAAAATATTTCCTCTTATTATTTATTAAAAGAAAATGCTCCGAATTTAGAAGAGAGTTGTAGTGCACAGGAGGGCAATTTGGACTCCAGAAGGTGATGTTGTGGCCAGATATACTTCATTTTTATTCACTCTTGTCTCATGAATTACGATTTTCAAATTATTATGAGAGGTTCGAGAAGAAAAAGTTAATTATACTGATTTTACCTGAAAAATATTTTTTCTTTAGTAAGAGTATAAAGTGATATATTTACAAACTGTATATGTATTACGAACAGAGTTGACACGCCATCATTTTCCTTTCGAACTCAATGTATGTTCATGGCATAAAAACAGAATGAAAGCAGAAAACTATTTTGACTTATGAGAAATGAGCTCTAAAACGATGTGCGCCAACTTGTTTTTCATTCACTGGAAATATTGTGAAGCTATTGAATAGCGAGAGTAAACTCTTGAAAACTGTAGCCGTGAACTACGCATAAGAATACACGGCAGGTGTTGATCAAACATCTGGATAATATTTTACCAAATGTGTTTGAAAACTGTGGCCTGCCCAAGGCACTGAAAGTTTGAATCATACAACTGAACGTTTGTACTGCATAGTAAAGACAGTAATGTAGAAAGTAAATACAACTCGAACAAGAACTAAGTGACATTTAGGGTGGATTTCTAAGACGAGGTCCGAGCCGCGGATTTGAAACCACGGGTTGAAGCCATGGCTTCGGCCGTGGCGCGAATCCGATTGATAAAACGAGGGTTCGACGAAGTCTGGTGAGACCGCGGTCTCAAGCCGCGGGTCGGAAAGATCGGTTTGGCAACGTTGCTTTAGCAAATGCGAACGGCGTTCGTCGTGTGTTTCTGCATTAGAAATCCGTAGAAACGTCGCGGCAAAGTAGTGAACTTGCGTTTGATATCGAAGGTACGTATTGTATTTCCATATTTATTTTACATGATAATGTAATGAAGTACTTGAAATACATTTTTATAAACTAATTACAAAGCAACGACAAATTTTCGTTCTGGTATTAGAGATGGCTCGTTTTGAAAAGCGGGAAAGGGGGATTCTGGCAGAAATTTGCCAGAAATACCCTATTTTGTGTAATAAGGCATGTACAAACGATGTAATTTCAGAAAAAAAAGCAAGCGTGGTTGAATATATGCCAAGAATTCAACGCATCAATCCAGGCAGACCTGCACGTAATTGTGAACAACTTCAGAGTAAGTTTTTGTGACCAAATATAATATTTTGGATTTTAAATATCAGGACTAGCAAAAAACTTAATTCTAAGAGTAAACGCTTTAAATATAAATATTGCATATTCATTAAAGCAATATCATTACTTGCAGTTCTGTTAATTTGTAGCAATGACATGTTTATTTTTTTATGTGGTATGATTGGTCTCGTGGAATGAGTTGATTTTGAATAAAATTTAAAAGATATATATAATCTGCAAATGTTTATATAATTGTCAAAATTAGTGGGCAGTTTTTTTGTCTGCTGGACTTTATCTACCACAAACTAATTTATCTTGAGGCCTATGATGTTCCCTTCTGGGTTACCTTTTTCTATTAGATATGAATAATCTACAGATATTGATACAAATGGATGGTACATGCTAAAATCATCTGTTCTTCTAACAGCAGTGTAGTAAGAGATTTGCTAATTCAAACATAATAAACGTAATTTATGTTCAATCAATGTCTGCAATTTGCATTTGGATAGTAATTATTTGCAAAATGATATGTTTTTCTTTTATAAAATGGTTTTGTGTCAATCTTTGTTATTGTTTAGAACCTAGGAAGGTTCTGTGGTACTAGATATTCCCACAATTATTGATAATTGTGGAAATATAAATGGCAGTCAGGAAAAAGATGTCATGGAAACAAATGATGCTCCTAGTTTTTCTGGTTCAATTTCTATGCCTGTTACCCAGAAAAAAGCATCAGAAGTAAAAAAGGAAGTTTAATAATGACATATTTAAATAAAACTGTTCTGAATAGTCATTTGCTTGCATTTCTAAAATATAGTCCTTGCATTTTGTTTAGTTTGTAGGCTGTTATTTGCAGTTTTTTTATATTTGTTTGACAAAAATTAAATGAATTGTGAATTAATTAAATGAATATCTGAAATGTAAATATTAGATGCAATTTTCTTGAAATTATAGTTGTAAGTCACTGATTAAAATAAAATTCCATATTTTAATTTCTTTCTTTTTTTCAGGAGGAATTACTGAAAATGGCAGAACGTGAGCATAAAGAAAAAATGAAACAACATGCAGTAAAATTGCAAACGCTGAAAATCAAGAGAAAAACAGCTTTGCTTGAATTTAAAAAGCAACAAAAGTGTAATGTTAAAAGAAATAAAAAACATTAATTTGTATATTTTGTTTTTATTTATAAATAATTATGAAAAATGGGTTTGAATGAAGTGAGCTCTCCATCTGAGTCCTAAAACATTGTCCGCTTGATCTGGAACAGCTTCAACTTCCTACTCTGCAATTTCTTCATTAAATTCCTCTTCTTTTCTTTCAATAGCAATATTGTGTAGAATTGCTGTAGCTACTATTATTTTCAGGCTTGTATCTAACTTTGTCCTTAGAGTATAGTGCAGACATGGAAATCTTTTTTTCCAACAGCCAAATAATCTTTCTACAATATTCCTAGCTCTTTTGTGAGCTGTGTTGTAACGTCTCTCAGCGTTGGTTATCTCATTGAGCACGGGAGTTAACAGATAACGTGCACATGGGTATCCGCTATCGCCAATTAGATGGCCAGAATAGATTCCACGTTCCAAGACACCTTTTATGACTGAATTTCTAAAAATTCTACTGTCATGTGTGAACCCTGGCCACCTTCCCACAATGTTTGTTATTTTCATATCAGGATCACTAATTACCTGACAATTAACAGAAAAAAATATTTTCCTATTATAGAATATCTCTGCGTTATCTTTACAAGGGCACACAATTCTAATGTGAGTGCAGTCAATGGCACCCAATATACCAGGAAAATTGTCTCTGGATAGCTGAGAAAAACGTTGTTTAATAGAGGAGTGTTCCTGCCTATTTGGAAAGTATATGTACCTTTGCTTCCAAGAGCATATTACCTCAGACACACGTTTTACCAAGCGGCACACCATACTCTCATGAATTCCGATCAAGTCACCCACTACCATGTGGAAGGCTCCTGTGGCGTAAAATCTTGAACAAAGAAAACTTATTTTAACACGCGTTTATTTCTCTTTTAAATAAAACTTTATTTCCAATTCGGACGTGAAAATGAGAATTAATGCACTTCACTATACATAAGTATTAATTAAAATGTGAACTTCCTGAAATGAAGATTTACATTCATTTTACTAACCTTAGAACCACTAAAAGTTGAATTATCACGGGTAAACCGGATCCTCTACCATCCATGTGATTGAGGTTAGGTCGCAACATTTCAGCCAAATGTTTCTTTCGAAAAGCGAAATCTTCTCCGAAATTCCCGATCGTTGTATTCTTCTATGGGATCGCTGCGATCCCGCAACACTCTTGTTCTCAGGTTTAGTGTCCTCAGCCGCTGAACATTGGCTCGAAATTCTTCCATACGTCTGAAGTGCTCCATTTTCAACTATTTGAGTGAATGATCCGCGGCTTCAAACCACCCTTCGCCGAGGTCTGAAATTTTCAAGCCGCGGGTCGACCCGCGGCCGCGAAACTTCGCCAAAGCCGCGTCTTATCAAGCGAAACTGGCGTTTCAAGCCGGGGCTGGAAGAATCCGCGGCTAAGACCGCGTATTAGAAATCAACCTTAGAACATGTGATTAAATAGCTTTGAAAACTCCGTAAATAAACGGCGTGAAGCAAACACAAATTTGTAATATATATGTTTTTTGTAATAAAAAATATTTAAATAAAATAATACAAATAACGGTGACAATGCGACAGTATGGGAAATGCAATTCAAATGAAATAGATTTTTCTGACACATGTGAAACTCATATTACGGAAAATTAAAAGTTTATAAAACTTTTTATTGATATTGTTGCAAAAATATTATTAATAGATAAAAGTTTACTTTTAAATATATCCTTCTGTCAGTTTACTTTTCCATTCCGTCCTAGATGTTTAACTTCCATTCTGAGGAATATAATTGGCAAGAACTGTTTAAAATATGTTTAAGTTGTAGCGTAATAATTCCATTTTATACTAAACAATTATCTTTAATATTGCTATACTAACGTTGGTAAACATTTTTGAAATATTTCCTTTGAAGAAGTATCGTTGAAGGCTAGGAGTCAAAACGACTCCAGTGGACGTTCTAGGGGGTATAAGAAAGCCGGGCGTTCTTGTGTTAATCTGACCATTTGAGCATCGGCCCACCTTTAGCACTACTGCTAAAAATTGAACTTTTAGTTGCAGTTTGCAGTTTGTGCATGCCCTGAATGTAAGTCCTTTACTAGTGGGTGTCTAACAAAATAAGTTTTAATCAATGACCAAAAAAATAAGTCGAGAGAGTCCTGTTGGAAAGGAAGCTATTGTTAAACTTTAATAAAGAAAGAGGGTGAGACAATGTATCAGCACATAAAATAACAAATAAAGCTGAAGAAATATAAAAACATGCAAATCACTATACGAAAACGTATTTTGAATAGGAAGAAAATATTACAAGGGTAAATGCAATAATTCAAAAGAAGCTGTTCACAACGTGTAAGAAATATCTGACAAAATGGTATACGGCTACAGAATCACGTTAAAAATCACTATTAAGGCTTTTTTTTATTATTCAATGTTTACAACAAAGACAATAAGAAGTAATGTCGAAAAGAAAGAAGAAATACTGAAGTCTCTGTTAAATGTAGGCAGTTTTTAATAAAAAGGAATATGTGCACCTAACTTATATTGAAACTTTTTATGCAAGAAAGATAACATAGGACATTTTAGTAATATTAATAAAAATGAGGTAGTGAGAGAAATATCATTAAAGAAGAATCCTTGCCATGACATGTTTTTCTTCGAGTACCGCCACGAGAAAAACAGAAGCTTATATTGATCTGCGTGTATACCAAAACGAAGAAGAGGGGAAAGAACAAAGAGTATACGCTAGTTAATTTACAGTAATTTACAGTAATATGTAATATCCATTTTAATAACACGCAATAACAAGGAGATATGTAAGTACATTAGTAATCTATAACTCTTATTCTTTGAAACACTACTGTAGTATTCCTACACATAGATTTTAAAACAAAGAACCACTTATGACATTTTTAAAATTCAGTAGTTGAGAAGAATTGAACACAAAAGATTGTTGTGTTTATTTTACGTTACTTTTTAATACTGTAAGTGCTTTGAAACATTTTACTGCAAGACAAAACAATAGATTTTTCTTCCTACTTCAACCGGGTTTTGCCTGAACAGACGGCTCGATACACATAAGAATGATTTTATGAAAATATTTCAGTATAAGCACAGCTTTGAGCAAATGCATTGAGCGTACATTTGTTTTCTATATCCAGGAATTTTTTCGGAAATATTTCTGAATAAATAAAATAATATTTAATTTGTGCAGTCTATTGTAATAGAAAGAAAAATTATAAAAAGCTATCTGGGAATAGATAACTCTGAAACAACAATATTCTACAGTTGCCGGGAGGTATGTATTGGAAAAAGTTTTTATCGCATCAAAGACAAAATATATTCGCATTCGCATTTCACACAAGAGAGATGACATCCATTCGTTGCTGAACTGAGTAGTGCAGGTAGCAATTCCAACCATTCGTGATGGTTGATATTGTTTTTCCGCCTTGTTAGTTTAAAAAGAAAAATAATTTGATGGACCCATATAATGAGGGTGACAAAAGCGTAGGGATCATGTATTGTT
The DNA here is from genome assembly GCA_031308135.1 of Acheta domesticus. Lineage (NCBI taxonomy): Eukaryota > Metazoa > Arthropoda > Insecta > Orthoptera > Gryllidae > Acheta > Acheta domesticus. The sequence continues at coordinate 91,992,330 of JAHLJT010002406.1, read as the reverse complement.
CTGGTGTTTAATTTAAGTGATGAATTGAAGGTAGACAAATGCAGATTTTCTCCGTTCTTCTCGTTTGCCGTGTATTTATTGAACTACTGCTTCATCATAATTGATAAACTACATGTGCCATAATTATAATAACCTATTCACCTAGGCTATTTGTTCGTTCCCAGGTATGAGTCTTAGAAATTGTCGTCATATTCGTAATAAAGACTCATATCTCATGAATTCGTGTAAAATCATTCATGTCATAGTTGTTCAGTATCAATAACCGTTCCTTGTTGATTAACTTCCCGTTAATTCCTGGTACTGGGTCACCAAAACAATTTCTTAGAAATAAAATTAAATTAATAGTTTATTAATTTTAACAATAGAAAAAACCAGGTAGGAATACTGCCAAGTTTAATAATAACGCCAATAATCACTGTCTGAATGTAAAGTTAGAGGCCGTCAGTGGTTTCCAATGCTTCATCCTCTCAATTCCAAGCAGATAATGGAGTTGGACAATGATCGCGAGCATATTTTTAAAAGTACGATTTATTTTCTTAAATCTGGACATCATAAAAGAGACACGTGTTTTTTATTTGCCTGAAAATTGATTATTATGTCGAATAGTTATGTCTATACTAAATTTTGGAATTTACTCGTACTTCCCAATATATGACCAATAATTCCTGCAAATGTACTTAATAAAAAAATTAGTGTTTTGTTTCATTAAATACTTTGAAATGTGTATTTTATCCTTCTGTAAATACATTTCTCAAAATATAAATATGTCATTTAAAACTAGTAATTATTTTTTTTAAAAATTCTAAGTTTGAAATAAATATAAACAAATTTGTTGTTCAATTTTTCAATAAAATACAAGAAAAATGGGGACACTGCACATGTCTAGTTCTAAAGAATCAATTGTAAGTAAGAGGGCGCACTCTCCCTGCCCAGGCACTAACGAACTATATTCGGTCAGTATTTGATTCAAAGAATGACCGTCTGCTGATGTTCACTCTCCTCCAAAAGGGATGAGTGACAAAAAAAAAACAATTCAACTACTGCTTTTCCTCGTGTCAGCAAAACGAATTTTATTGCTGGGTCCTAGGGATGTGTCATCGTAGAGATATATCCCTCCTGACCTTACTCGTAAAATACAACAGACCACTTGTCAAGGGACATGAGTAAAAGTTTGTGAACACCAGTCCGAAATACGCATCTTGTAAAGTGAAGAGTGCTATAATTTGTTCTGTAAATTGTGTGTACACTGTGTAACATGAATGGCTGTCACCGTGCATGGTAAATGTGTCGATACATTTAATCGTTCTGATCACGATTTTAAGAAGTGAAAATCTTTACAACGCATACGCAAATCTTCTAGTGAAACTTGATTTAGAGAAATCATTATATTTGTAAATTTGTGATTTATATCGGACAATTGTTTACTTTTCCCATGGTTGGCGTGCACAAAGCAAAAATTTTAAAAAATAAATAAAAATACTTGCCTCCATGAAGAATATTTTGGAGTGTGTGCAGAATGAAATGTTTTGCGACGTCGCGTGGCAAAAGGCAATGCGATAGCAATGGAGGAACTGTTAAGAGACTTGCCACAGAAGCCAGTCTTCAACCAGGTCGAAATCTAATTACAAAGCTGAAGCAAACTAAACGATTGGGCAGAAAATATTCCTAATATTCGTTTATTTATTGTTCATTAGATACACACAGTCATCACAGTGAACATTTAAGGCTTAGGTAACAAAATTTAAAGCCAATAACTGGAAGTTTAAAAATATATTCTTACACTCCTTTGTCACTAACTGAAGCTACTGTGAAGTTACTCTTTCGCTACAGACGGTAAGCGAGTATATTTGAAGTGACTTGTTAGGAACAAAGGAAATTTCAAAATGTTATTAAAAATTTCCTTCATTGAACCACGTCAAGAAGTATTTAAATTACTGCGTGGTCCAAAGCAACTACCGGACAGTAACGCAAGAAACGCATATGTTGCAGCAATTCACTACATATTGGTTCGTAAAAAATTGATATTTTTTAAGGTTACTAAAATTTTACTTCATTTTAAGTAGTTGAGTACTCTGTTGCTTTTATAAATGTCTTTTAATGGATTTTATAAACTTTTTAGATCGAATTTACAAAATATTCAACTTTTAAAATTTAATTTTTCAATTGAAAATTCAGGAAAAGAAATGTTTTGTAAAATATAAAAAATTAACATGTTTTTAAGTTTCGAATGGAGATAGAACGGAGTTTCTATAAGTGTGTTCAAGTTTGTGATACTTTAAAGATAGTAATGTTTTATCAAATGTTTTATCAAATTTTAACATGCAATAGTTCCAAAAACAATAAAGTTAGAAAAAAATACAAATACACGTGTTAACGTATTTGATCCATATAATAAATAGAAAATAATTAAAAATATAAAGGTCAAATTTTGATCATTCTTGTGCGATTTAAGTTGGAATGGCTCAGCTATGAAATCATCCCCCAGTAAAGGCACATATTTTTTTAGTAAATACAAAAAATAAACCTTGTGAAAATCTACCAATCTGAAACAGCATTCTTTCTTTCGTCACGCTAGTTCGTTAATTCCTTTTTTTCTTTCTTTTCAGTTTGGTACTACCCGTCAGTTTTGCCCGAACTTCTACCCAGCGGCCACGGTCTGGTACCAAGGAACCTATCGCGGGAACTGCTGCAACACCTGGGAACTATTACCAGTGAAAAGCTCTCGTGTTCCACGAACATCACGGCGAAGTATCTCTCGGGCCATCTCAGTACTGTAGTGTTGAATATGTGCCCGCGGTAGCCCATGACTATACATATCCTATTGTTCTGAATGTAGAGACCCTAATCCTCAATCACTCTTATAGACAGCGTACACATCTCACACGGAGGTCAGGGCAAGGGTTTATGTAAGATTTGATTATTGTGACAGGTTACGACGCATCATTTCATCAGCGCAGATCATTGCATCAGCGACTCTGCTCCAAAACTTTCCACTCCTTGCAATGCGGGGATCCCCGTGCGCGCATCACGCACGTGACTCGCACCCCTGAGGAGCGGGGAACCCCCGCTCGGCCATCTGCGCGCCTACCGGTGAAGGAAACCAACTCGGGGACGGCAGCGAAAGTAGTAACGAACTAGGGGATATCCCGCAGCATGAAGTGAGAAATCAAAATTAGGGGACTCACCGACCATGTGACGGGGACTGACCAATCACACAACGTGACCGACACAGAAGACAGCGAACTGGATGAGGCAGATGAGTGTAAGACATGGAAGGGAACGGACGCGCCCTAACAAGACGCGACGCTCCACGGATGCTGCTACGACCGCCCGGGAGCGAGGATAATCACCCTTCGCCCTTTCTGCTCCGTGCCAGCTGGACGGGGGGAGTTTTGGAGTAAAGATTCACTAGGAATTGATGTATGTGTTTATTTTCCGTCGCAAAATAATAGTGACGATATAATTTGCGGAACATAGTAATGCTGTGTATCCGGACAACAATTCTGGGACACAGCTGCATAGCCGTGTGGTCAGCGTGTCGGAAGAAGGGATACCGCTACTTATCCAGGGCATCTCCGATCGGTTGACTACAATCGACAGTCGAACTCAGGACCTCCAGATAAGAGGTTTACATTACGAAGGAGTTACATGAATTACTGGGAATGTACTACATGCCATATCAATTGAAAATGAACAAGCCTCATGCGGAATTTCTACTCACAATTTTAGTGACTGTCTAATTGAGCGCACCTGCACCGCCATGTCGACAATTTCAAAATAACAAATTGTACACAAAAAGAGAATAATCGAAATACGAAAGCACACCACTCGAAACAGAATAAAATAAGAATATACTCGTACTAGGAAAATGCGAAGATACATGAACTTGAAAAAGTTTTCAAACTCACGAAATAAAAAACTTTAATGTAAAAGTAACGGAACAGGATCTCACGGAGTTCACACGAGACGGGAATAACAAACATCTTCGTATCCAGCGCATCTGTAGCACCTACTTTTCTCGCTCTGATGAAATATTCAATGAACATTTTTCATTCACGGAGTTAAGACTGTGAAATGCGTATCTCCTTCTGCTTGAAGATTCAGTGAAAGGAATGCAGAATGAAGGAAAGGCGAGTTTTTTATCCACCGAGGATTTATGTCTTCTCTCTGACATGGAGAAGCAACGGTCTCAGATATCATGCAAAATATGTTCTCTCAAAGCCGAAGATGTGGTGTGTTGATATTGAAGTATTTCAAATGACATACCATTCCACAAAAATATGCGTACTGCTAATGAAATTGTTTACTATAATTCAAAAACTTAAACGCAAGTAATTAGTTTTTATAAAAAGCTATTGCGAGAATTGCAAAAAGGATTCGTTGCTTTTTCCGAGATTGTTTTAAGTTCAAATCTTCAAAAAGTATTTTACGAAACAATTTTCTATTAAACAGTGTAAAACAATTGAATGTTTCTCTTCATAACGAGAAATTTTCAATAAAAATTATATATCGTACGAGGATTTCAGGAAAATGCTGTTCTTACTTTAAAAAAGTGATTCTGTTTTTATGTCAATCTACAATCTCTTATGGATTCTACAATCTCTCATGTTCTTACATCGCTAACTACTCGGCAAGTTCTGAATTAAACTAATTTCGTATTAGTAAATAACATCTCTTATTAAATACTTAAATACTTTTGAAATATTTCTTCTTTTAAAGGTAAAGCTTTGTAGTCGTAATCATCAAATGTGTGTAAAATTTAACACGAGAGAAAAGTGTCAGTACTGGTGAAAAAATTACATGACACACGAGACGGCTACCGCAACCGTGTGTGCCACGGAGTCGGGTTGTCATTGTTATTGTCGTTGTTACTGTTATTATTATTATAAATATATTCTTTTCATACACATTTTATACTCGAATTTGTCATTTCTTCTAATGTAATATTTTCTTGTTTATTTTCACTATTGTCTGACTTACGAGCATAATACCATTCTTCTAAAAAATAATTCATACATCAAAGACTACCCAGGGGCAAATCATGTATTTGCTAATGTATGATAAAATACCAATAATATAGGAAAACTTTATTATAGCTTCGACAATAGCAATTTATGTCTACAAAAGCAAAGAAAAATAATAAGGAAAACTGACAGCAGTCTCTTACAACGAGCGAAATACACAGTTTCGAGCAAGCTTTTGCTGCGGATCCGTTCTTGGGAAGAGAGTCGGGTCCGTGGGCGGACGGTCAGGAACCGTAAACCTTTGCTCCGAAACGGAAGAGGAAACAGCTGTGGTAGTTTATGTGCTTCGCGACGACACGAAGCATCCATTCGCAGCTTCATCGTTTCTTAAGACGTTCGTAAAGTCCCTACAGTATTGCTCTCTAGGCTCCCCGGGATGCCGTGTTGTACGAAATGTTCTTACGTTTTTATAACGCTGTAACCCTGGCTTAGACAAGCGCGTTTCGGCTTCTGTCATAAAGAGTGTTAAACCAATAAACTCGCTAGGATATCGCTCTTGGTTACAGATCGTCTTTAGCGACATGCGATTGCCGTCCTTGATCTCGAGGGTGTGTATTCCATGTCGAGCAGTAGTTTTAGATGAAAAAATTCGCGGAGTTGTAATTTTCTCTGAAAACATTAAATGTTATTCCCTAGAAGTTTCTATCTAGCTCATCATGAATTGTGAAATTTTATGTGTATGTCACATCAAAAACATAAATTGCATATAATTCATTGTCTACTTTAAAGGAAGTTATTTTAGGACTTCATTCCCTCATTTAATATGAAAATTTCAACTAGATTATCAGAGTAATGGCGTGCAGATTTGACTACTAAATTTGCTCTAGTAATTTCAACTATAAGCCTTTGTTTTCATTTTAAGAATAAAATACATTTAAAATATTTCTCAGGCTAACATCAGATGGCGCGGAAAGATAAGAGAAAGTAATTGGTACAATTTATGGCAAAAGACACTAAAAATGATAAAGAAGCTGATGTAATGGGAAAAAATCCAGAGATCCGAAAGAAGGAGCACAGAACAAGATGGCAGTATCAATTTGAGCACAAAAAGTGTTGATTAGGGAAGATAGAATCGAAATCAAAATATTGTGACACGAGATTGAATTTTTAATAGGATGATGTAAAATGGAGAGGGAATGGCACAGTGAATTGAAATTTATTATGACCTTCATGGGATGGGAATTGATGAGATTATATTGAAGAGGTCAGAACAGTATATGATGAAGTGCAGGAAAGTTACCGAATTTGTACGGCAAACATATTTCTATGTATAAGAGCATTTTTAGCATACAGTAGTGTTTGTGAAAATTGCAACATCCAGAGAGATTGGTCGGAATCGCTTAAAAATCGGTGGAGTAGTGTATCTATAAGAAGTTATTAAATTTACATAGAGAAGGTGCGCACATTGGCCTAGCAGCGCCCTCCTTTGTGAGACAGGTCAGGTTAGGCCATTGTTATACCACACTCGGTGTATAGCCGTCAAATGTCGTGGAAACGTTCAAGAAAGTGTCGGTATGCCTCGTCCATGCCCAAGGGGCAATAATAGCAACTGAGAGAATCTGAACGGGGCAGAATGATCGGTCTTCAAAAAGCGAGTTTGTCGTAACGTGACATTGCGGCACGAACAAGGCGCGCGGCTACTAGAGTAATGCATCTGTGCAACCAGTAGAAGAGGGTCAAACACAGCGACGAGCGGGTACCGGATCACACAATATGGTCACAGCGTGAGATAACTGCCATCTTGTTCGCATGGCCGTAACCGAGAGAACGGCGTTTTCTACAGCGATGGCTCGACTTTGGAGCACTGCAACGGGTGTGGTCACGTTTGTGTCGACGGTTCGACGCCGTCTTCTAAGAGCTGGACTGATGGCACGCATACCACTGCGACGGCTTTCTCTCCCTTGGTCAGAAACCACCAATGCCTCTGCCAGTAATGAGCACGTGAACATGTTCATCGGAGTGCTGTTTTTGGCCGAGTTCCGCCTCAATTTGTACTACAGCGATGGCCGCGTACTACAGCGATCGACGCTTCCATAGTGATCGCAAACTGCCAGTCTACATTATCCCGCGCTACGGCGAACAAATGCCGAGTGTGATGGTTTTGGGATCCACTGGATAAAATGTGCGATCACGCCTCATACGTATTGAGGGCAAACTGAACAGCAACCTCTACATCAGAAAGATTTTAGAGCCCGAGATACTACCTCTCCTAAAAGCAGCTCCACATGTCATAATTGAGCAGGACAATGCCCGACCGCATGTGACGAGGACTGTGCAAGCTTTCTGCGAAGAATGACGGGTACCACTGCTTCCCTATCATGTATGTTCGCCTGACATGTCGCCAACCGAAGGTGTCTGGGATATGATTGCTCGGCAACTTGCTCGTTCTGGCCCTCCTGCAGCCACTGTCGATGCTTTGTGGTCACGCAAAGAAACCGTGTGGAGGTATGTTCCCTATCAGCATATCGAGGCTCTCTTTGAATTTATTCTACAACGTCTAGAGGCTCTGATGGCATCGAGTGGCGGCTACACACCGAACTAAATACTCAATGTCAAAATACAGGAACAGTTTTGTAATTATAATCATGTGTGAATGACAATATTCCTAATCTATTGAATAAATTTCATTGTCATAGTCTACATGTTGGTGTTTCAATTTTCACAGACACCAGCGTACAAGTGGGGACTAATTCTCGTGGATGCTCTGGTACGATAGTTAGTAAATTTTTAGTGCATAACAGTTCCTTAATGTATGGGATTAGTGCAACAGTGTTTTAGTACAGTATCTTACTATTTTCGTGCTTTATACGTAAGTACTTATGCGCACACGGAGTACTAAATTGCAATTTGTACGTTCCACACTTAAGTATACTTCAGCAGCTCCAGCATATGCATTGCAAGACTAACGTTACCGTCAAAAATCGTATGCAGTGTTATATGTTACCATATTTGAACGAGTTTCCAAAATTGGACCAAAGGAGTTTGCTAATTTACAATTAAATAATTCCATTTTTATGATGTATTATTCGACTCGCAAATTGATTGCAATGTCTGAAGTTTCAATTGCTTATCTTTTTCTATGTATCATTTCAAAATATATGTTCAATGCACAATTTACCTGATCCATGATTATCTTCTTTGCTGAGCTTAATTACATCATTGTATTCAATTTACAACTCAATAATTCTATTTACATGCCATATTGTTTTAACTAGCTACATCAACTGGAAAGTTAAAATGCTTGAATCATACAGTTTATTCGCATTGATCTGTCCTAGTGCACGCGTTATGCAGTTATTCTTGTATTTCAAATCAATAACTTTCTGTAAATTCATATTTTTTCAAATTAAAATATACTGTGACGATTTAAATTTCATAATTTATTAAATAAATTGTCTCATGTTAACACATGCATTACTGAATTTGACATCAAATATCCAAGCCATGTTATTTCTATTGTTCCTGAAGTGAGTTTTCGTCGCCTTCAGATATTCCAAGGTTTTCTTTTCAGTGCTTGAGTAGCCAGAGTTTTATATCAGAGCAAGTAAGATACATGGTCGTCCTTGCAATCTATGCTGTGCTCACTATATGACGCTCTCTGCTCTCCATGAAACTTCACTGCCTTCTGACTCTCTAGGGTAACTTAACTAGTCTCCACTCATCATGCAAAGGCATGGGTGAGTTACTGCTCTCTTTGAATTCATTCTACGCGTCTAGAGACTCTGATGGCATTGCGTGGCGGCTTCACATCGAATTAAATACTCAAGGTCAAAATGCAGGTACAGTTTTGTAATTCTAATCTAATTTTTTGTAATCTAATCTAATTTTTGCAGCATATCCGGCTTCAACCAATGAGATTCATGCGCCAGTTTGCCTCACAATATTAGTTGGAATTTTAAATGTAGCTAGACACCAAAATCGCTGTGTTACAGATCACTGAAAGAGATATATAAAAACTTGTGTAAAAATATTTCATCTTCCATTTCAAATACACCTTCATCACGTTCTTTTTGTTTGGTTACCGTTGAAAATTATAACTTAATGCCAAAATGTTTCTCAACAATTCTTGCTTTCATGGAGCGTCTGGCCTGGCTTTTCAAACAGAAGTGCCAGTAGTTACATGGTTCGTGATGTATCTGGTGCTGTACAGAGCGAGCAAAATCGGTGCGTCAGAGCAGGTCACCCATGTCTTTGCAGCATGCTTCCACTTCATTACTCATGTGAGCCCATTGCGACCAAGTACCATTTTCTAGTTCTTGTATGTCGCAAGCTCATTGCAGCTCTTGCACTCTTTTACTAGTAGGGAAATTTCGTAGCTGACGGGTGGTTCTCACATAGAAATCCAGTACGGAGCTCATTCCCCTCGGCACGCAGGCTGACACACTCGCACACACAAAATACGCCGTGACTCGTACGCTACGGATCACACCATTTCTGAACCAATAACCCACCTATAATTATTTCGTAACATCATTAACCTCTACTAAACACTTCCTACTACCTTTCATACAGTGGAAGAAAGTACCGGCAAATTTTGACTGCTTTTATCTGTTTGAAAAGTTGGGATTATAGAGGTGTTCGTAAGGCAGGCATTCTGGAGTTAAAAAGTTTCTTAAGATATTCCTTCGTCCACATGACTATCAACATCAACATTTTGGTGCCACAAAACTGAAGCAAAAATCCATGCTAGCGTCGAAATTCGAACCCACAGATGCAGCAACTCGTGGCTGCCACCACTGCCACCATCGACACGAGAAGTGGCACCTCTAAATCACTATCTCATCTACAATCATTTATTTTAAATCCTCATTAACCTCTCCTGATCACCCCCAACCATCCTTCATATAGAGAAAAAAGTTCTTTCAAATTTTCGCTTATTTTATCTGTTTGGAAAATTCGGATGATAAAGGTATTTGTAAGGCAGGTGTTCTTAGAGTAAAAAGGTTCTTAAGATCTCCTGTCTACAGTTAGCAACAAGTATGACCATCATCATCAGTATGAACATGATTGGTGCCACAACACAACGCAAATATCGATGCCAATGGTGAAATTCTAACACACAGACCCCGTAGCTTGTGGTTACCGCCATAGCCACTACGCTACGAGACACGGCACCTCTGACAAGATAATCCATCAATAATGAATTATTTCTGATTATCTCTAACCTCTCATGATCACATACGACCATCCTTCATGCAGTGAAAAAATAAGTACATGCAAATATTCAGTGCTTTTATCTGATTGGAAAATTAAGATTGTAAAGGTGTTCTTAAGGCAGGTGTTCTTAAGTGAAAGGGGTTCTTCACCCTCGTGAAGACCTTCCCTGGGGCTACAGTTCGCAACGAGTATTACCATCATCATCATCATCACCATCATTAACAACGCATTCAAGTTCCAGACAACCAATCGCCGCTCTGGGGTTCGAGAGCCTTCACCCACTTACCATCAGCAGATAGCAACAAGTACGACCAACTTCATCAATACGATTGATGCCACAACGCTAAAGCAATCATCCTTGCTAACCCGTAGCTCGAGGTTGCCACCGTAGCCACTATACTACGAGACACACCTCTAAATTACTATCACAACCACAATCATTTATTTGTGATCATTATTATCCTCTCATGATCACTTCCCATCATCCTTCATTCAGTGAAAAAATAAGTACCTGCATATTTTCACAGCTTTTAGCTACCTGGAAAATTAATATTATAAAGGTAGTACGGCAGGTGTTCTTAAGTAAAAGGGGTTTTTCACACTCTTGAAGACCTTCCCTGTACTACATATAGCAACGAGTATCATCATCATCAACATGGTACGAAAGTTTCAAGCAGCCCATCGCCGCTCTTGGGGCCGAGAGACTTCGCCAACTCCCCATCAGCAGTTAGCAACAAGTAAGACCATCAGCATCAATATGATTGATTGATATCACAACGCTAAAGTAAACATCGTTGCCAACAGCGAACCCGCAGCTCGAGGTTTCCACCGCAGCCACTATGCTACGAGATACGAAACACCTCTAAATCACTATCACAACCACAATCATTTATTTGTGGTTGTGATACACTCATGAAGACCTTTCCTGCACAACATTTAGCAACGAGTATTACCATCATCTTCACCATCATCAACATGGTACGAAAGTTCCAGGCAACCAATCGCCGTTGTGGGACCGAGAACCTTCGCCCACTCCCCATCAGCAGCTCCGCCCGCTGGCCCGGCGGCGTCGCGTCGGCGCGGGCAGAGTGCATATTAAAAAGCGTCCCGCGCGCGGGCCGGCGGGCCGGGCGGGGGTAGTTTGCATATTGTATACGATCGCGAGTGAATTGGCACTGTTTAAAATTCCCTGTGTGCGACGGACGGCGCTCCCCACTTTTCGCGCTCCTGTCGTCCCTCGTTCGCGGAATATGGATGACGAGTACCGTCGCCGACCGGCCGGCAGCGGCATTTCAGGAGACGACACGACGAATCCATCTAAGGCCGTAGCTAAGGGCTGTTAGAATTTATTTAAAGTAATTAATTCACTCGTCAGAACCAGTTGTGAAAAGATTATTAGTTTTAGGACGCTGATCGTGATTGTTGAAGCATTTTTTTCCATCAAAAAACACTAACTCGGTTCCCATCTTACCGAAATGTTTTTAGGAGCTTACATGAACTGAATAAGCACCCCTATGCGGTCATGCAATACGAATGATATTTTATTTGAATATTTATATTATATTTATCATTGTAATATTCTTCTTTTTCAAGATATAGACCGACGAGCCATTTCCGTCACCAAAAACATCACCTGTCCCTCTTCTGAGTCTATCTGAAGCTGGTGCTAATTGGGGAGCGTAACAAAGGATATCTGGTAGTCTCTCACTAGTTATTCGTTGAATACTTTCCTATTCCTCTTTTCGCTTTTGAATTTTCATGTTAGGGTTGAACATTTTCAATTCGTTTCTGTTATCTTCGCTTGTTTTGTGTTCTAGAAGCGTATATCCTACAACTTATCTTAGAAATCACATTTAAATACCTTGGACATTCTTCATTTGTGTGACTTTCCTTTGTTCTTACATTTTTTTAAATTCTTTCACATATTTTCTATATTTATTGATTTTTTTCTGGATATCATTCCTATACCAATACGAGAGGTTCTATTCATGATAGTCTATTTCTAGCACCTGTTCTAGTTTGGAATTTTCCACAACTATAATTATTTGGAACTTTTTTATACTCAACAATTCAAAAGAGACAGTATATAGTTGAATTTTATAGTTGAATTTTTCCACAACTATTTGTACCTCATATGAACCTTGCCTACAAAAGACATTACTTTAAGGTCACGCAGCGCTCCACCCACAAACGCACGTACGGGAAAGGGAAGGGATCTTAGTATTTGAAGATACGAAGCATATTCCAAATATTCACAAAACTGTTGCATATTTTTTCCTTATATTACTGGTCAAATTACTTTAGGATGTGTTCAAAATATCCACCATACACATACAAATACATCTACAGCCGCTTTGGAAAATATTTCTTAACTGCAAGCAGTGTTTATTTTTTTAACTTCAGAGAATACTTCTACAATGCGTCTACGCATGTCTTGTAATGTAGTTGGAGCCTCTTGGTACATGTGGTTTTTCAGAAAACCCCAAAGAAAAACTCTAATGGTGTCTAGTATGTGGAACTAATCTTATTTTAATACATACTACTTACGCCAAATCCGTATTTTCAATCCTTAAGTAACACAGAAAAATCTGAAAATGCGAAAGGTTGGAAAACAGTTCAGGAAAAAACTGCAACAATTTTGTGAATACTTTGAATATGTTACGTATCTTCAAATACTAAGATCCCTTCCCCATATGCGCGTTTGCCGTTGAAGCGCTGCGTGAGCTAGCGTGGTGGACGGTTATATTCAAAATATCCGTTAAACAATAGTCGCAAAAAATTACGCACAAAATACTTATCTAACATACGACAATATGCATATCACTGGGTTCGTGTATTTACGCTCGTCAGGATAGACAGAAAAATATGTATAGTTCCATTTTAAAAAACCTCAAATACCTCGTAAAATAGATATGAATACACGTATCAATTAGCTCCGTTTCCTCATGCACTTCCATTAAAATGCATTGCACGAACTTCAAACGTCCAAAAGTTACGTGGCTCATTTTGTATATGTATATGTATATGTATGTATATATATATATATATATATATATATATATATATATATATATCTATTGGTATTAGTGATCTATGTTACTGAGAGACTGAGTATATTTATGTTTTTGTAATTAGCTTCCACCGGGTTGTACCCAATTGCAGTTTAAATAAATCTATCTATATACCTATATATATATATATATAGGTATATACAGATAGATGATAGATAGATAGATGAGTGTATATGTATATGTGTATATATATATATACACTAAAAAGAGCAGGGAAAACCCAGAATGCTAATTTGATGAGTCTATTTATTATTTGTTTAGTCTCGTTTCTTGCCCCCATGTCAACACATAATTTATTGTCACTTTTCATATATATTACCAAATGATTTTAAATTACCTACATCTTATCCCGCATCTTTTTCTTGCACACTTTTAAAAACTCAACGAAGAAAATTCAGGGAGGAAGATTGTATCTCATACGCTTCTGTACTAGTTGTTATATTACGAAGAAGCAATTCTGCAGGTGATTCGTAAATTTCGAATTGGCGAATGTGTTCGAATGGCGAACACCCAATCCCTCAAACCTTAGGTTACAAAGTTTTTTTTCTGGTTTTGACAATAAATAAATACTTTATATTGAAGGCAGAAGTATTGCAAATTTGTTTTTTTAATTTAGTCTTGAACTTACCAAACACATTTGGGTGTGATACTTCTCGTCTCCAATGTCCCAGCACTCACCTAAGAAAGAGAAAAAATAATTTAAATATCTCGGTTTTGTTAAAATGCATGACACAAGAAATCTGAAACTGATTTATTGAACTGAACTGAATCAATGAACTAATAGCAATGTGAAGATATACTCATAATTTTCCCTAAAAGTAACTGAAAGTACAAAATTAAATCTAAAACAAATAGTAAATTAAAATATAAATTTCAAATTTACACACTTTCGTGCTCTGTTTTATGATATAAAATTTGCTTGTTTTAGAAATAGGTACTGCTTGCAGGGTACATTACAGATGGAACATATAAATTTAATAATTAGATTGTGATTGGTTGTACTGTATTCCGCAAAATTGGATGGTTTTTCGACGAAGGTCACTACCTAATGTCTGGCATCAAATCAACGTAAGTATTAAACAACCTGTCCTAACAAGACAAACCAGACATTTGCTCCGGCATCACAGTTTAACGGGAAAAATGAAATTTAACAATGCCTGAAGTCTAAGCGAATAATGTCTAAAATACAAATGGAAAAATATTTATTGTTTTCTCGTAGAAATATAACAGTATGAGAGCGAGGGTATATATTCCGGTTATGTAGACATTTGTCAGGTTGCATAAAACAAACACTAACAAAATGACCAAAAATGTCAATAATGTGGACGAATATTATCAACGTCACATATTATTCTCGAGTATTTAAGCCTCCAACATCTACGAAAATCTCTTGGCATCAAAAACAAAATTTATGAAATATTTAATTCAATTAAAGGTTACAAATCAATTTTAATTTATCTTAATAACGCTGGATTATATAATATGATCTGAATAATTATAACATTTATTGTACTTTATATTTCTGTTTATTGTTATTACTTCTGTTTACTCTAATTTTTAAAAAATGAATCTCTAGTTCAAATTAATAATGGTCGCTAATGACCATAGATCTCTTAAAGCCAAGCCTCTGAAGCCCATTTTCAGATTTGGGAACAGCCAATAGTCTCTGGGAGCGAAGTCCGGAAAGTACGATGGTTGAGTGAAGAAGGAATGATCTCGGTGTGGAATTTCTGCCCAACAAGCGATGTGCACCTTGGAGCGTTATTGTGATGTAGACACCACTTTCCTTGCCATTTGGTCCTTTGCGCCCATCGAATCGCATCGCGTAAACTCTGCAAAACTTGCACATAGAGACTTAAAATAACATACTGTCCATACCATGGTGAAGCAGGGTCGATAACGTGTCTGAAGCCAAATTTTCAAGTTTGCACATGAACTTGATATTCACACGCTGTTCGAACTGCGGCATTACTCCGACGGACCACCACTAACTTCCACGTCACACCGAGCAGTAACATCACTTCGCACTGAAACATGTGTAGACCAATCTTGCCTGCGTACGAACCTGCCCAGCCCACTACCACAAGAATGTGGACGCTGTCGTATTGTTAATTTGGTGACGGCAAGGCAATTACGGCCACTTTTTGAGTGCCCTTTGTAATATATTATGATTTAATATAAAATAGGTTATACTTTGTGACATATTGTAACATAAAACATTAAACATATTAAAACATTAAACTCGTAATATTATCAACAAAATTTGCAAAGTTTTAGATTACATGGTAAAAAACTGCACATTGATGTTGTAACGTGACAAAGATGCTTAAATTCATTAGTTTTCTCTCCTTTACGCACAGCACAAGACTATATTTTTAATTCCATACGTTAATGTTCCTCTTTAAAGCCAATGTTTTCTAGCAAACTTGGTAATTCTAGCGCAGTGTCGTATCTCACTCACAAACAATGTAACAGTACCTGGTGCATTCTCTATTTCTACGAGTACGTCTACTTCTACGAGTCTTTGTAGTACGAAATTTTCACAGTTTCAGGTAAGTTAGTAGATAATTAAATTATTGTAACCTTGACGTCCAGTCTTGATTTTCTGGCCCACATTTAGGAAGTTACATATCCATCACTAAGTCATTTACCTCACTCCAAGTCATCATGATAGCCTTATAATCATAGAAGGGGTAGTCTGAGATTGAGATTAATTTGCATATTTTGATGTTGATGGCTGCAGTGTTTTGAAGAACGACGGCTATTGTAATCAGTATTGAAATCCACGTAAACTATTTCTGAAGATTCAGTAACAGGAAGTCAGACATGAGGCACAAGCCGATTTGCAGAGCCGATTTGCACCATTTAATACTGTGTTGATGAAGTTCTTTTCAAGCCATGAACACTGGAAACTGGTATAGAATGTTCTTTTTTTATTCATCCACGCATTGATTTTGGACAAACACTACACGATATCCAGATCAAATATATATCAGCAAGCTAAATTCAGGGTCAGTACGTAGCTCGGATACAAAAAACCAGAGGCAATTAGAATTTTCAATGCGATTTTTGTATTTAGTTTCCGAATTAATAAAAGTCAATTACCCTTATTTCCGAAACATTTTTTGCGTTGAACTGAGTTATACGATGACTATAATAATTCTTTAAGTTTCATAGCTTAAATAAAGCATATAAAATTAATATTTCAAAAAATTGGGAACTGTAAAAACCGATTTTTCTGCAACCGGGCGAATGCCCGTGAAACTGTTAATACAAATGATCGTGTAACATACTTCAATAATAAGGTTAACGCTTGTACAGTCATAACCATTATAAACTGAATACAGTCTTTCCCCCTTCCAATGATGCATTGACGCACGGGGCCTCCCTAGAGCGGAGGCAGGTAATTGTGGTACACGGGTGGGCCCTGTCGGTGGAGCCGGCGCAACCAGAGGCAGCGCGCTACATGCTCCAGCGCATTGCTCTCCACCCGAACATGACGCCCTGATCGATGCCGCGTCATCCACGCCACTCGCTCCCACGCACGCGCCGTCGTCGCAGCTGCTTTTTGAATTAGGCGCAGCCACTTCGCCTCTAAATGAAGACCCGAACAAAATAACCCTGGATTTTTAGGAGCGAAAAAATCCTTCGTACATCTTCCGTCGAAGGGGAAGTAAAGCCGGCTGTCCCATGTTAGTAGATTTACTGCATGTAAAAGATCCTCAAGCCTAAATGACGACTCTGAGCAAAATTCAAAATCGCCTGTTTCCGTCGCCCAAGGAATGCCATGTTTCTCCGCTAGTTGGTGAAAGGAGCGTAGCAAAATTTGCTTGGTCAGATGGAAAAGCAGGCCTCATGAACTGAGTCTCGCCACGTAAAATAAGACATCAATTCAATTCAATTCTTTCCATGAAGGAAATAACCCCTCAACCTCCTAATGACCATACTCCCCATTCCCGTACGGGGGAGAGGAGTCAAAAATACCGAACGTAAACCCAGGAGAGCCACCCAGTTCGAAGAAACCCCACAAAGGGTCAGGCGGAGAGCAAGAAAAACACCAGAAACGGAAAAGATGACCTTGAGGCAATAACATGTCATATTTATGATGAAATTGTGATATTTAGTGTATTTCGACGCCCCCTAAATGTATCTAGGTGTTGGGGTTTTATTTTAAAGATTTGCCGCAAGATGGAAGTGTAATTGATAAATTAACTTTCTTTATCCCAATGTGTAGAATGCAATATCCAAACCTTTACTTGCCTTTTTCTCAAAACTTACGTATAGTAGCATAGCATGTTATTCCTCGAGGTCTTCAAATCAAGACATCCTAATTAATAGGTCACTTTCCCGGTGAATTTGGAAACACAATAAAGAAGATAGATCAAGAAAACATTTCGCAGTGAGCGGTGACAAAATAAAAGTTCGATAAGGCTTCGTACTCCCTAAGAATATTTGAATATGCTTTACTAAAACAACTTACATACAAAAGATTAAGTAAGTCCATAACTGTTTCACTATTTGAATGAAATTTGCCATTAAGTTAAAAAATAGTTTTTATTGGGTAAATAACATTATTATTAGAATATTTATAAAATTATACTTTTAGCTGGCTTTCCTGCGTGGTTCGGGTACTTCATTAGCACAACTATCAAGTAATTCTGCTCAACCCACAAATTTTGGATTATAAAAAAATTTGGGATTGCGAATCCTGGATGCTTATTTTTGGCTTTTATATTTTAAACTGTCCGTGCAAATCCTCGGAAATCCCTCCACTGTTTTAAATTTTTTGTGGACTATTCTCACACACAAATATTTATTATAAAAGATAAAAGGAAGTTTGAAATTTACTCGAACAATTTTATATTGTTTATCATTCAATTACTACTGTTAAAAATTGTAACCTTTTCACTTCTACGCATTAGGGGCGCTGGCCGCTCCGCAGTGCTGAATACTTTTTCGTGCGGTCTCCTCTCGCGCGCGCTCTCAGTTGTTGTTAGTTATTATATATATTTACTAAGGTGCATATTTACTTTGCGTCATTGTTTTAGATCCAGGCTTTATACTGGCACTGACGAAGTTGAAAGTATTCAACCCCACAACACTTCTTCAGTAAACGTAGACATCCTAACCGAAACATATAAGCAAGATTTTTCATTCTTGAATGCCAGATGTTGCGCTAATTGAAATTCGTTTGAAGTACAAACTGAAGAGGTATACATCTTTATATATGGTTGAAGTAAACATAGAGGAATGGAAACATGGAATGTACAAAAGGATTTATAAGAATACTGCAATAATATTTTGACCTGCGCGCTCTTGGCTTGAGCTGCGCGCCTTCCACAACCCATGACTTCCACAACACTTGAAAAATCTCGCTACAAAAGCTATCAAACGCTGTCTAGAAGGCACCAAAATAAACTTCAAAGTGTAAAGAACAGAACCCATGTTTTGGCAATTGCCTAATTTTGAACGCGAACTAACAACAGACACGAGAACACGGAAGAGCAGCGCGACGCACCGGTGCGTCGTTAGCAGTGGTGGCACGGCGAAGCCTGATGCACCGGTGCGTCGTTAGCAGTGAAAGGGTTAAAATCGTTGAATTCGTTAACGTAAAACGTATGTAAGACATTTTCGTCGAATAAAATGCAAATATTTCCGTTTACCCGAGGCTCAGAAAGAAATTAGTTTATAAATAAAGAATGTAATATAAAATTTGAATTATGTCATTCGATGAAGTGTTTCTAAAACAAATAGTACTTCAAAACCGTACACTTGCGAAAACTATACTAAACATCTTAAATCCAACTGCAAATTAAATATTTCATTACAGAAAGTTTGTCGTAATAATATTTCGTGTATGTGAAAAACTCTGGGATCAGCGCCCAAATTAAAATTATTACGAATTAATTACAAAAATATCTAATAAGCAATACAAAACACGCAATTGTAAAACACTCAGTAGTAAAGAACACTAATATAATTATAAAAGAAAATTAATTATTACATGAAATACACCATTCCAAAGAAATAATATATCACAAAACGGTGCAAAATCGATTCAATAAGAGGAAATACAATTGTGTGTAGCCCTCTTTCTCGGATTATTTTGAACTTTTCCTTCTGCCTAAAAAATACACCTAGTTCAACGAAAATGAGCGAAATTCTTTAAAGCTTATTTTCCCCTATCAGTGAAAACATTGCAGCCATTTTTGGGAGATTGTGTTTTTATAAATTATTACTTTAAATTCACGTACAAATAACTCGAAAACTACTCTTTTGTTTAAAAAAATTGTTGGTGGTCTTATTGTTTCAAGACTTACTTTTTAGAACACATTTCATTTAAGAAAAATCTCTATAATCAATATTATGCGTTTGCAATTACATTGTTTTGCAATTTTCGAAACTTTTGAGAGTTCGTGGGAAATGATATCAGTTTTTTACCGTCCTTTGATACATACGAGGAAAAAACGTAAGAAAAAAGGGAGCCGTTTTATGAGAAAATAAGTTTTTAAAAATTGCCTGTATTTTATGCTAAATTAAGTGAAAAGTACGCACCTATTCTAAAAATATTGTAAGATCTTACTCCAAGATCTATCTTTGAAGAAAAGATCTCATTAAAAATTCTTTATCTTTAAGTAGTGTAGTTGTAGGAAGACGTCAAAAAAATTTGACCTTTCGCTATTTTCGAAAAGTTATGGATTCAACGAAAATCAAAGCTGAATATTTTTTAAGCGTCGTTTACGCTATCTGAGGACATTGCTCAATAAAAAATATGTCCAATAATGGGAAAAGTTGGATAATGTTGAAGTTTCACGTAAAGTACTTCCAAAAATCCAAATATGCATTTCAACCTTTGCAGAACCTCTAGATTGTTCAGATCAATAGGGAAATATCAAATTAGAAGAAAATCACCTGAACTGCTTATTCGCAAGTGTTGACCACAGATGAATGGATGGACGTGCGTACGGACGAACTGACAGCAGATGGACAGACACTTTTCCGGTATCAAGGACCTATAAAACGTGGATTCTGACTACATAAAGTATTAGAGGAAGAAATGTTCTACAAATAGGAGCAAGATTTAACAATGTTTCATTGCCAGAGACCAACAATACTCCCTTTTCTGTCGAAAAATTCCCGATTTCAACCGCAGAATACTTTACTACGTAAGTGTGTAGTAAGGTGAGAAATTAAAAAGTAGTAAAGTAAGTAAAGTAAAAAAAGTAAAGTAAGTAACGGTATGAAGACTTGAGCACCAATATTCTACAACCGCCGGCAGGCTACTCCATATATCTTGTAGGGCTTGTACGTACGTCTTATTTCGTACGCTCGAAGCCTCTTAATTGCTCTCCCTCCCAAGTAATTTATTACGGGATTCGAGGAGCCTTTTCTGATTTATTTAGTCGTTCTCTTGCACACTAGTATTTCACAACATTCTCATCCTTATGTCCCTTTTAAAGCTTCTCCATTCTCTCTTTTAAACCCTCATAATCCGCTTTTGTAAAACGAGCTCTTTTATCTACCTACCCAACTCACCTATATTTCTTCTAAGTTTCTGCTTCCAAAACGTGCTCTAGAAATTTCGTGATTCTCTTGAAAGTAACTTTCTTCAATGCTATTTATCGCACCGCATGGCTAGTACTTTAGTTCTTACAATCATCTTCTCTTACGGTTGCGTTGAACAGAAGTTGTATATTGAATAACTGATACAAGTGATTTTTCCTCTATAAAATGAGAACTGTAATAAAAACTCTACAGCACATATATTAAGCGGGAACAATGTATGAATGTATGCAAAGAAGCACTCGCATTCACGCTGAATGATAATTTAATCATTGAATTGAATCATTAGGAAAATAAATAGAATTATACATAATAAATATGCGTTGTAATAATAAAAGATAAAACGAGTGGCATTTACACATAAAACATCATAGTTTGTACCGCGGGTACTTTCTAAGCACAATTGTAATAAAACAAATTTGAGCACATTCACACATTTTTTTATTTATTGCTTCTGTACATGGTGTGTCAAACAAAACCTATAAAAAGTATTAAACCCTTCAGAAAGTATGTAAAAGAATACATAAATTAATGAACATATTAGAAAATTAACAAAAACATAAAACCGTTGAAAATATAATTTATATTTGACATCATTGATCATCACTTACTACAAATTAATTATTACATAAAATTCACTATGTCAAAGGAATAATGTCACAAAACGGTACCAAATCGATTCAGTAAGAGGAACTAAAACTGCGCGTAGCTCTAACAACTAACACATAGATCATTAGTTCTCAATATAGAATTTAATAACCAGGAACGAAAAAATGGTGTTTTTCATTGTCCCTATCCTTGTCATCACGAAAATTAATTCAGTCGCCATCAATTTACAAGATTTGCTTTATGTTTGCACATTTCTTGAATTAATAAAGAATGAGATATCTTCCACAGTGGTAGCTGCTCTAGTTCTGTCGGACTATAGAATAAGTGATGGAATTATATATTAAGATACCTTGACTTAATCAGTATTAACTCATTAACTGGAAGAACGCCTATAGTTTCATATTAACGAAGAAGTTTACACATATTCATAATTGAAATATCAGGTACGGAAATTGACTAGTCATTTTGTAAACAGGTCAATCAAAGAATTGTAAATTATATGTTTTGTTTATTTCTGGAAGTTATGAAGAGACTATTTATTTGGCATCCCTATAACACACCAAACTACATTTTTTTTGAACTGTTCATTTAGTTTCGTAATTTATTATTAAGGATTTATTTTTAATTCAATGATTCAGAAAATGGTTTCATTTAAATAACGCTGCAAATCAGTGCTTTAAATCATGACTTCTTTATTAAACATGTATTGGACATTAAAACCTTTATAATAAAAAAATAATAAAGAAAAATAATATTTTAAACAAGATTAGTTACTGGAGTCCCTTTGATGTGGCTAAATTATGTATTACATGCTTAAGGTGTCCTACGTGTCTGCTACATCACATGCTTCTCCAACTGTCAAGGTACTCCCCTGGGAACATCCGGTGGCCTTCTCTCCATGTATTACCCTTCTATATGCTACTCTGTTGGGAAGTTTAGAGAAAAAAACTCTTATTTACGGACCCTGGTAACGACAAAGTGGATAAATCCTGTTCCTATATATAGTACATTATATCCTGTAACACGTAGTGTAGACAGAACGTGTGTATGTTCCAGAGCTGTTTCTTAATGACACTATATTAAATCTACAGGTTTTCTATTTCGCTTCTGTCTCCGTTCAATCATATTGAATGTGCCTCGGTCTTCCGTCCACTGACTGACTGTTTACCAATTTCGTGTGCGTCAACATTTAAGGTATAAGCACTGTAAGTGTAGTGCGGCTGCACTAATCGCATTTTCAATACTTTTTCGATCAATAGCAGGCAAATGCCGGAGCAGTACCCTAACAAACTGACCACACACCGCGCGCAATATTTCTTTCTTTCGTCCTATATTTTGCCCTTAAACACACACTCCATACTTACACTCACATGCATTATGTTGCCAAACATGTTGGAGCTTAAAGTTTGCCTCGTCTGGGGTCATGTGTACGCTGGTTGGAGATACCTGGTTGAGCAAATCCCGAGGTATAGTTCGGTGCCGAATCTCTTCATCCATCCGGGGAAGATAACAACCACATCCCGTTATAAAAGCATGCACTTCATTTACGGAAATAATTACCTTAGCGGTTGACGCGCCTGGAAACACTAATCAATCAATGGAAAGGAAAAAAACGCGCTACGGAATGTCTCATGGGCCTCAACGCAGCAAATGATGAGACGGCTGACGATGGGTTATATTTTGTCCATCCCTGCTTAAGAGTACATTTTCCCGAGTTCCGAGGCGGCGAGCCTGGAAGGTCGCAAGCCAGCGGACCGCGGCCAGGCGCCCACCGTCTGCCGACAAATTAATCCCTCAGCATTAGCGCGACCGCCCTGGCGGTGTAATCGGATCGGACGCCAGCGCAATGCATTGTCCCACGGCGCAGTCGCCGGCATTTCTACGAGCTTTCCTCCAGCTGCCTTACAACTGCACGTTCTGGACGAGAAAATTGACACAAAGACAAACGTTAATATTAATATGAAATCATGG
Organism: Acheta domesticus; assembly: GCA_031308135.1. NCBI lineage: Eukaryota > Metazoa > Arthropoda > Insecta > Orthoptera > Gryllidae > Acheta > Acheta domesticus. The sequence goes on along the minus strand of JAHLJT010002406.1, from coordinate 91,968,935 downwards.
TCAGTATTCAATATTCTCTTAGTTTTATTCCAAGAAAACATTTTTATTCGGAGGATAATAATAATAATAAGAACCTTATAAATATATGAAAGGAGATAATTTTTTTTAAAAGTTAAAATGTTGCGACATGAGTACGCAAGTAGAAAACTTATGGGAAACTGAATGTAATATGAAACGCTTTCTAAATAATAATACTTTTATCTTATTTGAAAATTTACCCAGGTATAAGAGGATATTGTACGTAGTATTCCAAAGAGTTCATTCAGTTTTTGATCTCTTCTACGAGCAGAATATTTTTACGAATTTTCATCAGAGACGAGGAATTAATTCCGTTGCATGATATAGAACAAATGCTGTGTGTAAAAAAGTCCCAACAAACAATTTTAAAGGAATTTAATTAATTCAAATACAATGGCTAATTTATTTTAAATATATTCAGCCACGAATACCCCAGACTGCAATGCGAGAGTTGTCCATTTCCGCGTATTTGCTTTCAATGAATGTGAACGACCGGCATCATATTCAGAATATCCACAGCGTAACCACGAACGTAAGCTACGAAGTAATTCCAAAACCGTGAGGTAAATTAGCAAGTTAACTTGGTCCGCAGCGTCAGCACTTACGTCAGCGGGAGACTTCTCGCTTACAAAGTCCGAACGAACTTCTGTACCGAGTCCTTTGCACGAAAACACAACGCTATCTTTCCCATTATCACCAGGCGTTAACTTCATGACATTACTCGTCTCCGCTCCATTAACTTATCAACATAATGTTAGTGAAATATGCAAAGTATCGCTGGCTTGAGGGACTGAAAATTACGCGTCATCTACAATGGAGATGAGCCACGGGAGGGCGAGATTTCTCGTGCAGGCCATCTCGAAAGCGGGTGTCGAAAGCGTTGGACCTGGAGAAGACTGGAAGCTTTTGTTAAACGCAAATGAGTTATTTATTCTTAACAAGTATCTGTCGCATTTATCAATTAAATATTAAAATTGGAGATAATAGTAGTCCACTTTAAAAAGTGATACTAATGGGAGAATTCGAATATTTCCATATGATGGCAACTTGTACAATTTGTTCAAAGTAATGATTTTAATACTAATGTAATTAGTATTAAAATAGTTACAAAAGTATTAAAATCATTTTTAATACTGATAGTAAGATCGAAATTTTACTCTAAATTAACACGTGAATAATCCAGACGTGTCAATATTTCTACTTTAACTTCTATTTTATGTCGAGGTTTAACATTTCCATTTAAAAATTGTTTAAATTAATTTGAATCGGATTATTACAGTATAATTATCACGATCATTTTAGAATAAAGATTATTCTTCTTATCATATAAAATAACACTCTAAATGTTCATATTCCTACACCTTTGTTGTAGTAACATCTTACAAAAATTCATTTGTAGTACCTGGATCAATATACTACAAATGTGACGAACCGCAACAGACTTGTTTAAAATGTATTGTAATGTAAATCGTTATGTAAATATGTATGGACACTTAAATTCTACCAATATTTCAATTATCTATAAAATTAACAAACTGAAATATTTAAAAAAACATATGTTGGCCTAAATTCTTAAATTTTGAGAAAATCCACCATAGATCATTTAAATATTTACATAAGTAGAAATACAAGTGTAAATTAAATATTAACGACGCGGGAGAGGCCCGAAAAATATTATATACATAAGTTTTGAAAATAGAGAAGTTTTATGGAATGTGGTATTTCTTATGAGAAAGTGCAATGAAATCTATCTACTGTACAATAGGCTATTTGATAGTAACATAAATATAGTTCGACATCCCATCCAGAAGATTGCTTAATATTAAATCCATTTTTATTTATTTGCCAAAAACTGCATTATTTATAATAAATAATTCCCGTAAATTCAATTATACCTGAGCACCTGCAATCTCACAGAAAAGAGAAATTTCGGAAAGTTACAACCTAAAAGTAATACATGAACCATTCGTAAAATAGCACACCCCAAAATATTGTTTCATTACGTTCCTAATCTTAAAAACTTATGAAATTAGAGTGTGGACAAATTATGGAATGGAGTCACTATTCTTTGGAAACACAGAGCTAAACCTGGTTCAGAAAATGTAATTCAAGTGTTTGTTTACAAAGATCTGTATATTGTAGTGGACTATCGTAGAATATCCTACCATCAACCATTTAAAAACATAATGCACACTTATAATGAATATCAAGGAAAAGTTTTGTAACGATTCCGTGTCAGATGATTGCTGTACATTGCGTTTATGTATATGCACTCACAAACCTTTGCATTTAATAGTTAATATTCAAACTTAACGCTCGGTATTTTCTCCTTCTACTATCTACAACTTCTTGTTGCAAGAATATACTTGTATAGTAGTCGGGGGCGGATCCAACTGATCATTTGGGGGGCGGGATTCGTAGATTTTTGTTTAATAATGAACATATTTTGTTACTATATTGTATATTATTTATGTTCTGTAGAAAAGAAATAAGAAAATATAAGTTGGGGTATACGAAGGCCTATATATTTGAGACTGTCCAATTACTTACTATAATTCTTACTCCAATTGTCATATCTAAGCTTAATATTTAATTAATAACAAAATGACTGATGAATACTGTAAAAAAACCGGATACATAGTGGTCCATCCATCTATATGTATATATATATATATATATATATATATATATATATATATAAGTATTGAACTATCTTGTAATAACATTGTAATTTTTGTCGAAACTTTTTGGGTTGTGTAATATTTAAAATATCTGCTTCTGGTGAATACGCGACAACCCTACTTACATTTATCATACACATCTTTAAGCATCACCGTCCATATTATCTGTCAAAACTATTAATCCAGAATACTATGTTATATCCGTGCAATGTTGAGAATAATAATTGTTTTCATTGGGAGTCTGCTTCTAACGTTGAATTTATTTGTAAGTATATCAAGAAGGTGAACACTTTTAGCAAATAATTCTCCAAGTCAACTGGATTGTCAAACTAACAAAAACGGTCACGTCAATAAACGCAGCTTATCGAGTAACAAGCAACAGTGCTACAGTACATAAGCGATACGATGCATGTCGCCCTAGGGTTTCCAAATGAGGTGCAAATTGTCGACAGATAGTTATCGCCTAGCGTGTTCAGTGAATTTAAATCGTTGAATCGTGGAAAGTGCTGCACAGACTTAGACTGTACAGAACATGAAACATTAATTCTGTGAGAGGAAAGACATGTTTGCAAAATGTTATTACTGAAACAGCACCAATCACGAGGACAAGACATCACACGTAATAAGCTATAATGGCATAAAGAAAGGTGTTTAATTACGCAGGTACAGTTCTCAGACCCCAAAATTTGATACATGTTTCTCTACGTATTTCCACGCGCTGAATCCAAAGCTGAAGCCTAAATTGCGCCACCATTCTCCATTTTGAAATCGAAAAAAAAAACCTGAAATTGTTTTTCTTGTTTTAGGGGGTTGTTGTCGAACTCAGAGACTTGGCACTTGTTTTTCTATCTATGTCAGTGCGCTGAATCCGAATCTGAAACCAGAATTTCACCACCTTCCACCAAATTGTAGTCTGCAAATTTCACGGTGTTTCTTTGTGATTTTAATAAAAAACTGGAGGATAGTGGCGAAATTGTGGCTTCAGTTTCGGCATTAGCGCATTGAGATATATAGAGAAACGTGTGCCATGGCTTCGAGTCTAACAATAACCCCCGTAAACAAAAAAAAACATTTTACTTTTTTTCGGGATTTAATAACATTTCAGAGTGGTGGCGCAATTCTGACTTCAGATTCGGACTCACTGCATCGACATACTACATAGAGAAACATATGTCAAGTCTTTGGGTACGAGATACAATTTCACTGTGGTGTTTTTTGATTTAAAAAATGGAGGGTGATGGCGCAATGGGGGCTTCAGATTCGAGTTCAGCGCATCTAAATACGAAGAGAAACATGTATCAAGTCTTTGGGTCTGACAACTTTTTTTGTGTCTGTGTTATTATTGTTAAGAATTATTAAAGGAGAAAGATCATTTGCCCAAAATGGGTACAAGAATCATCTTCTTATAACAAAATTGTCTCTTTAGAAAGTTTGGTTAAAATCACATACATAATATTAATAGTAAAATAATTTTATACTTAATATTACTATATAATATACAGTATATTCCTGTATAGTCTATGAAATACATCTTATTCATTCCAATTTGCAAAATGGAGACATTCCAAATATTTCAGCAAAGTTAGGGCTTCCAAATTAAATTCACAAATCCACGAGGTGGGTACAATTTTCAAGCATCAGAAGTGCTAGCATTGGTGGCGACGTTCATCAGCGGAAAGCAGCGAACCGGTAACCCATGTGTTAACAGCGCCATAACTGTCAAAGCGGTATTAGCACTGGTTGCGGGTTCACGCCCGGTTGCAGGCAGTAATTAACGCGCCGGCACAATCGCTATGCATCTTAAGCGAATGCTCAAGCCGCTCCTCCAGCCAATCGCCAGTAATTAAGCGGCCGCGCGGCGCGGGGGGAGCGGAGGCGGCGGCGACGGCGGCGTGGGCGCAGGAGCTACGGGCGGCTGCAAGCTGCTGAGGTGGGCAGATGGGATGGAGAGGACGGTAGGAAAATAAATGAAAGAATGAGAGAGAGAGAGAAAGGGGAAGGCAAAGAGTGATGGATGGTGAATGCAAGAAGAGAGTCGCAGGAGCGATGTAAGCCGGGCAGTTGACGACGCGGTCAACGTTTACATTCTCTCTCTTAGAGGAGTTAATCTAAGAAGAGACCATTTTTGACTGATCGGGAAACAAATGAACATCGTGCAGGGCGATGCCATTGCAAAAGATAGTGATAAAGCCCTTTACAAATGAGATAACTATAAACAAACGTACTGAGGAAATGAGTTCATGGGCATAATCTGCAGTTATGTTTCCAGCAGTGGCCAAGCAGTAGCTCTCAAAACGGTCCCCTTTTATTGTAATATCTCTATAAGAGAAGGGGGCGCAAATGTGACGGCGGTGGAAGTGGAGAAGGGGAGATAGTACGAAAATCAGGGGAAGTGGAGAGGACGGTTCAAAAATCTGTGAAAGAATGAGAGGGGAGAATGTGAGGCAAAGAGAATGGTAGACGGCAATCGCACGAAGGGAGGTGAAGTAACGATATAAGCCGCGCACTCGCCGATGGTATCAACATAATAGAGACGCGGGTGGCGCAAACGCGTCGGCGGTAGAAGTGGGTAAGGGGAGACGCTGGTTAGGTTTGGATGTCGGGGGCGAGGGGGTTCAGGAATGGCTGGCTGCACGCTGTTGAGGTGGGGAGAGGGAGAGGAAGATTGGCAACTAATTGAAATAACGAGAGAAGGAAGGAAGGGAGGCAAAGAGAGTGGTGGATGGTGGTGGCAAGAAGCGAGAAAAAGGAGCTACGAGTAAACCGAGAAGTCGATAACGGTGTCGACGGCCGGGTAAGGCGTACGGGGTAAAGCGTTCGGGGAAGGCGCAAGCTCGGGGGAGTGGGGAAGGTAAGTTGAGGACAAGGCTGGGCAGTGAAGGGGGAGGAGTTATAAAATGGCTGCACACTGTGGAAGTAGAAACATGCAGAGAAAGGTAAGAAGATCAGAGAAACAACGAGGAGGGGGTGGGTCAACCAGAGTGGCAGTTGAAGATGGTAAGAAATGAGGCGAAGGAGCAATTTGAGTGCGGAACAGCGGATGTGGGTGCAAGGCTATCAGATACTGTAGGGGGTGGGGAAAGTGGCAAAGTCGAAGGTAGTAGAAGAAAGGTGGGTGACGGCAACCGAGGTCGTGCGTGTGGTGGAGGCTAAGGTAAAAAAGTGAAGGGGTGAAGTAGCAGGGACAGGGCAACCGAGACAGTGCAAGTGGCGGGGAGGCGTGGCACGCGGGGGCGAGGGTACGCAGCAAACGGAGATATGGAATGGCTTTACAGCAAGGAAGAAACTCCTAGATTGTTTTTTACTTTCCCGTATACGTACGTATACACGGAGTGATATACGTAGTATAGGGAAAGTTATGTAATGCTGCGGGAAAAAATGGCCAATTTTCGGCGGAAAAAAATTAATTGCCGGGCCGTGAAAACGAATAAGTGGATAAAACCAGTTGCTAAATCAAGAAAAAAAAATCCCCTAACACGTGGTGTGGTCAAAATCCATGATTTGTTGCTTCTTTATACTTAAAAATCGATTGACGGCATTCCGTCCGTCTGTCCGTCTGTCCGTCTGTGGTCAACGCTAGCGCCTAAACCGTTCAGTCGATTTTCTTCAAAATTGATATTCCCCAGTCGATCTGATTCTAGTCGAAGCTTTGTGATTTTGAAAAAGATTCTTTAAAATTTGAGGGTACTTTATATGAAGCCCCCCGGGGATTTTCAACATTTTCTCAAAAACGGCTCCCAATTTTTTCTTTAAATTTCTTGTATGAATAGAGGAAAATACACTTTTTAACATGGCATAGGTCCGATTTTCACGTACAGTTCTGAATTTTCGAAAATTGTGAAAATTCGAATTTTTTTCGGCGTCTTTCTCCAACTACAAAATTGAAGATAGAGACTTTTTCTTCAAATAAAATTTGTTCTGCATATTGAGTTCTTTAATAAAGGTCATGTAAATGTTTTTCACAATTTTGGTAGTTTTCGTGCAATATTGCGTGCAATATGTGCAATTTTAAAAAATTACAAAAACCAGATTTTCTCAAAAACGGCTCCAAATTTTTTCTTTAAACTTTTGGTAGGGATAGTGGTAAATGTACTCTATCAATGACATAAAAGCCATTTTGGTCTATCGGTTGGTGTTTTCAAAAATTACCAAAATGTAAATTTTTTTACTTGTCTCTCACGTCGTTAATATTTACATTATCGGCGATTTTTTTACATTATTGTATTTACGAGTATATATGCTTTAAATAATGTCTAGTAAAGTTTCTCAAAAACACTACCGTTTTCTGTGAAAAGTAGCTCAAATTTTGGCATTTTCTGAAATGCTCAAACGTCATTTTCTCGTATATGGCTGCAATTTTTTTCTTGAAACTTTTGTAACGGATATTGCTAATTACACTCATTAGTATAGCGTGAAGTTTATTTTGAGTTTTTTTTTTGTTTTTTTCAAAAATTATATAAATGTAAATTTTTTGAAAGATCTCTCACATCTTTAATATGCACATTATCCGCAATTTGTAAAGATGATTATATTTGTGAGTGTAAGTGCTTCAAATAACTTCAAATAAAGTATTTTGAAAACTCAAAAATTTTCTGTGAAAATGAGCTTCAAATTTCGCATTTTTAGTAGCGCTAAAACGCCATTTTCTCTTAAACGGCACACAATTTTTAAAAGAAAATTGCCATTTACGGCTAGGTTTTTGTGTTCTTTAATATTCTAAAATTAATGTTTCTGTTCTACCAATAGGAAACCTAAAAATTAAGAAAATGACAAAAAACTGTACTTTTGGCGATGATAGATGGTAGCTGGCAAGAAAGAGTATGTGGCAATTCCGAATATTGACAAATAAATAAATAAAATAAATACGGTCATGCTTAATTTTTTCAAAATACGAGTAGTTTTTCTTTAATTTTGTGACAAACGTAATAGGCCGCTGTAAATTTACTGCGCTTTGGACAGCTGGATGCGTCGTAAATTAGAATGTGCAATTTTGTATATTATTTCTTTCTTCGTTTCTTACATTCGAACTTTGTTATAGACTTACACATTAATATTTTAGAAATTGTTTATTTTGAAATATTTGAAATAAGTAAAAATAATTAATAGCTCTCAGAATAGCGACAATGCAGGGTCTGCAACAATGGAATTCACTTTGCGCTCGCGAGTATCTGTGAATTAGTGTCATTGTTGTGACCTAATGGAGCTGTATGAAAAGGAGTTATAATTATCTAATTTATGTTGATATTTGCAGGAAAATATTTAGTTTTGCACCAAATGCTGTACCATTTGTAGTGAGTAGAGAATTTGTTGCATGGTTTTAAAATACTCTTCCCTAATCATGGCCCAATGGAAGGCATTTCTATATTTCCAGGTTATCAGGCTTCTTTTTCCAATACAGGGTTACAAAACTTTTGCATTCTATTTTTGTGAAGTTGTAGAATTCACATAGTTCTGACAACACTGCAATGGAAATAGTGAGTTCCAAGCGAAGATGTTAGTAGCGCATAAAGTGCAATATTACAGTACTACTTAGCTGTTTCCTCTAATACGGGAAAGTAAGTGCTGTTGTAGCACCACTAGTTTGATTTGACTTTGATTTTTTTATTGTTAGTGATTCCGGGCGCGCCAACTACTAGGCTCATTAGTCCCGTAAGTGTACTGTATATTTTTCTTGGAAGGTGGCGGTGATCTTTTCCCCGCTGGATTGTGAGATCCGGCGCCAACCCACCGTCGGCTAGCAGGGTTTTCCCTAATCAGGTATCTCCCACCAGCAGGGCATCGCCCCAGCCGGAACAAGATCTAAGATCCCGACGTAAGTGTGTGTAAGAAAAGAATACAGGACAAGGAAGAGGTAGGAAAGATTGCACGCGATCCGTGACCCGTTTGCTAGGGTACTACTCCAGCATTCGCTTGATGTTGATCGTAGAAACCGCGGAAAACTACTGACCAGAGCAGCCGGCCGCTAAGACTTCTTCTCCAGTCAGTGACTTAATTCGACATAGCTGACAAGCTAGTGTCCTACCACCGTAGGGACTCGAATCTAGGACCTCCTGGTCAGAGGGACTGCAGTAACATCTGTTGATGCCCGAAGCCACCTCTTCTAGTAAGAGACAAAGAATGTGAGGAAAAAAAGGTGAGGACATTATGGAGATATTGTACAAGGAGGATGGGGCATTGACGATGAGGCGCTGCAGTCGGATGAGTTTTTCAAGATGGTTGAAAGGTATAAAATACTGTGGCGTTGGCGGTGCAATTGTTATAAGAATTGGAGTGTAACAAAGTATGGAAACATGGAATGATGGAACCTCCGGAGGCTGGAGGCAAATAACATGGTGGGCAAATTGTGTTCGAGGAAGCAGCGCGGATTTGCGAGATTATTTATCAGCAAAGGTGTCAAAGGTGAGCAATGAATGGAGAGAGGTGCAAATCCAACAACAAAGTGTAACTGAATGAGATAATATTAAAGAGGAAAACATTATTTGGAGATGGAGTCGCAGCTGGGAACAAGAAAGCGATCCGGAGGGGTAAGGAGAGAGGCAAGATAACGAAGATAAAGTTTTGAGAAGTGAGCGTGCGCCATTTGTGTTCAGTTTGTTAAGACATTACTCCGCAATTCACCTGATATTGTCCCTATAAATCTAGAAAGAACACCAACCAGAGCAGCTTTCTCCTAAGTTTCTGCTCCAGCAATGGTAGAATTCTACCCAGCTCTGTTGCTGGAGTCGAAAAAACATCAAACTCGGGATTCGAATTTTAGGTTCTACCAATTAGTGACGCCGCAGATGCGGTGGGAAAACTGCCTCTGGATTGTTCCATTGAACCATCTCAGCCAGTAGTTATGAACTGCCTTGGATACGCGGAGAGTGATCTAGAGAGAGGGAGAGTTCTAGAGAGAGAAAGAGAGTGAACGACATATAGAAAGAAAGAGCGAGCTACAGAGAGAGAAAGAGAGTGAACGACATATAGAAAGAAAGAGCGAGCTACAGAGAGAGAAAGAGAGCGAGCTAGAGAGAGGGAGGAAGAGAGAGGGAAGTTAGAGAGAGAGATAATGCTACAGAAAGTTGGAGAGAGGGAAGCTAGAGAGAGAGAAAACTAAAGAGAAAGATAGGGAGACAAAAAAGAAAAAGAGAGAGGTTAGTGAACACTATGGATGAATCGGGCGGATAGTAGAATTGTGTGACGAAGCTAAATAAGACCTTGAGTACCGCGGAGAGGGGCTGACAGATTAGAATTTACATACCAGGAAGATAAACGAAATTTGTGATGAGACAAAAACCGCGATATAACAACGTAATATCAATGTAAAAATAGTATGGTGCAGGAAAGGCAAAGAATGGCTTTGAGTTCGCCGTAATGGATGAAATAACAGGAGCGCAGGAAGTTGCTGTATTGAGGAGTAGAAGCATTGGTTGTGTCTGAGAGGCGAAGGCTAGACATAGACGAAGCGAGCGGTGAGACGGCGAAGCGGCCGGGTGTTGGGAACGACGTGAGTGGCGGAAATGCAATTAACGCTCTGAATGCAACTAATTATTCCTCTGGAAACCTTTGCTAGGTGCAGAAACCTAGTACTACTCCACAGAACTATATTACCAGCAATTCTGTGTCTGCTAATCATTGGCATAAAGATACTGATTCTGTTAAGATAATAGGAGTTTCAAATACACGGTTGAATAAAATTTTATTTTGTATTTTTGTTGCCTGTATTTTCTAATTTGAGACAATCATTAGTATAGAATAATAAATAGATTAAGTATCTCAAATTAGAAGATACAAAAAATAATTAAGACCTAATAGACAATCAATGAAGATTAATAAGTGATATAAATAAACTTTATTTCCTTTTGGAGATTTAATGTATTAACTGTTTGGTTATTAATAATCACTCGTTTTTCTTACGATAAAGTACTTAGCTTCAAAAACTGACAGCCAAAATTATCTTAAAATATGAAGGAACATCACAGATAAAATTCAACTCTTTTCGAAGGTCTTTATTTAGATAGCCTTACACAGAGGTATCACAATGTTCTTGAGATAAATCTGTCAAAATTACAAATTTAAACACTACCAAAATGTGCTTCAGTACCTCAAGCAATATATTTGAAATAAAGGAGGTATTTGCCAGGTAGATAGTTGTTAGCACATTTTTCTCGGCGCGGATAAAGTTCCTGTAACTTCCGCCCACCTGGGCACTCTTTGTGGTATTCCCGTGGAGTTCCATGCTGCAGCAGTGTGTTATGGGGGCGCGAACACAAAATTCGCGCGTCTCACTTAAAAAAATAATTAAGAAAATTAATTAATCATTATTCCCCCGCGCCTCTACGCATGGAACGCCCTCTTCCGCCATGAGGCTTCCGCCACGCCGCCGCCGCCGCCGACGGCGTCGGGCATCATCATCATCATCATCGCCCCCGCCCCCGCCGCCGCCGGGGCCAGCACTGCTGCTGCCGCCACCACCACCCTCGCCACCCTTATCTTCCCCCATCTCCGTTCGTCCCCCCCCCCCGGCCGGCCAGCCACCCCTGCCACGCGCCCGGTGACATTCTCGGGGCGGTGGACAGGTGAGGCGTGGCTGGCGGAGAGTGCGGGGCTAGGATGGATCGGGGAGTGCAGTGGGCAGCTTATCGCTCCACACGGGACTGCTCAAAAACTTTGCCGTGAAGCATTCCCGTCAGCGAAGGGCATTTTTTCTATGTGCATTGAGACCCTCTACTAGACAGCTGTGTAAAAAGGAGGAGCTGTGGTACTATGAGAGTAGTCTGGTTTGAAAAATCTAGGCATGTGTGCCCCGTAGGCTTCAACACATCCTGCAATGTTTACACTAATTTAATTTTTCTTACTCTATCAGTCAGGTAGCCTCGCCTAGTCAGTGTACCTTTCATTTTGTGTTATCATAACAATGCCAGAGTTTTGTGAAATTGTTAAAGTTTTTTGTATTCTTTGACAATAGTTCTCACTACATCTACATCAAAGCAAAATTTGTCTACAAAATAATTTAGATCTACAGTACACATTTGGAGGTCCTAGATGAAAAAAGACTCGCCCACTTCTCGGCGTTACCCGTCCTCTCCATCCACTTCGTCCGTCCAGACCGCTTCGCCAGCCTCTCCGGTGCTGCTCATCTCGCCCTGCCAGTCTCGCATCACTCGCTCCGCCCACATTGGCACACATTGCCCCCCTCTCCTCCCCGGCCACGTCTCAATGTCGGTCCCGATTGGCAATGCCTGACTACCAGACCACCAATGGCTGACCACCGTCGGGATTCGAACCTAGGACCTCCCGGTCAGAGATTTCAGTGAAATTCCTTATCCATCTCTCCTGGTTTTAGAGAAACATATTGAATCATACACCTTACTTTTCACAGAATATTCAAAAGGGTTCGAGCAAAATTATGAATAACTTTAACAAATACAAATTTATAGTGAACACATATTCACCATCACATACGAGGGGCGTTCATTAAGTTCGTACCTTTGGATAGAAAGAAAAAAGATAGAAAGATCACCTTTTTGCAAATTTATTAATCCTTTTCAACACAAGATCCCTGCAAGTTTACATCCCAACGATGTATAATTTGTCTTATGGCATCGTTATAAAAGTTCTGCGTTTGGCTCTAAAAAGTTTTCCACCACAGCAATCACATGATCATCACTGGCAAAACATTGCGTGGAACGTTGTCTTTCAATTTTCTAAAAAGGAAGAAAACCCTTGGTGCCAAATCTGGCGAATAAGGCGGATGTGGTAGAATTTCGTAGCACAGGTGCGAACAATGGGCGGCAGTTGCTTGTGCGGTATGTGGAGGGACGTCATGCAGCAGTCACACACCTCTTGCAATCATTCGTTGTCTCTTGCGCTCGATCTCTTCACGCATTGTCAATAGTTCTTGACAATAACTGCGAAGGAATTTCCTGGCCTTTTCTGGCATAATCTGTTAGGATGCCACCGCGAAAAAAAAAGACATCACCTTTCCAGACGAAGATTGGGTCTTTGCTTTATTTGGTGGAGATGTCTTTCAGCTCTTTGAGCCCACACCGAAACAACCTTTTCCGTTTCTTTACTGTCTCATATGCTGGAACATTATCCCCGTACACCTTCACCATTTCCTCATGAATTTCTTTCCCCGATTTCCCTTGCAAATGCAAATCACTAATCACGGCACGCGCGGAGACATTACGCAGCGAAGCAGCCATCTTGATTGCTTACAGGGACTCAACTAAGCGGCCCGACATAAAAGAAAATGCACAGTCAATAGAAGAAGAAATTACGCTTCCAGTGCATGCACACCCATTTGAATATTCACACTATTTCTGGTTGAAGGTACGAACTTTATGAACGCCTCCGTTTTAGGTATACAATAACAAAGCAACAAATTGTTTCAGAAAACCGAAAACAAAATATAAGATGAAAAATAAAATACAATTAACTAGAAAATTGTTATTAAGTAGTCAAATTAATTTAATGAATCAGTCTACTGTTCTTAAACATTAGAAAAGCATTTATTGGTGTTCAACTAGTCGTTTCCAGTTTCTCATGATGATGCCCTGATTTCTTCTTCTGTTACACAAATTTCAGCAAAGAGAAACAAAATTAAGACTGAAAACAATAGAAAAAATCAACAAAACAATTTGAATATCGTTGATTTGGCTTACAGTAATGTTCGTTTGGAATACTAAAAATAGTTACATAAGTGGGCGCGGTAGAGCCCAGAATGCTGCAGTCAGCACATTTTTACCTTCATATCTTCCTTACGACCGATACGTAGCAGACAAAGGAATGGAGATTCATGCGTTTCGTTTAAAATGTTGCCAAGTGAGAATACTGAAGCCCCCTGACATGTAAAATACCCGCATTCCTTTTGAGAACAATAAAAACAAGAAGGCAGCATGGAGTGCCGGAAGGTTAACCATGTTTTGCTCTATGCTTTGCAAACATTCTGAAAGACGAAAGACTCTCACACGAGTATGTGTTTGTTGTATATTCTGGTTTTGACATGGAACATTCAATTAATATCAGGCATTAAAATTCCGGCCGATACTTCACAATCTCAGGGGCCGAATATGCAGCCAGTATCGCTTAATAACTGACGGAGAGGCGGGTAATGAAGTAGTGTGTCTATATAAACGCGAATTATCATCGTCCTCACATGACCAATTTCAATCAAACCACTCTTTAAATAATCCCTATAATAATAAAAACAAAATGCGAAAAGTTCTGCGAAATTGGTTGAGTAGTTTTTGTGTCAACGACGCGTTTTTATGTCGTCGTCTAGTTTTTGTGTCTGTGTATTCGACAGACATACGCATATTCCCTTTTATTTGTATGCAGGTAATACCATACTTAAAAAATCCTCTTTGAAATAGCCTTTGAAATAGTAAAACAAAATCACACCATTACATGTACTTATGAAACTCTCCATAGATTATTGAACGATTATTTTCACGAGCTCTTGTTCCAGGTTTCCTTTAATTAGGTAGTGTGTAAACACGCGGAATAAGTGAGCTCGGTCCGCGGATCCTTACCGTCAGGAAAAGAGCTCTCTTGTTTAAGGGAGCGGCAATTTCGGGGAAAGATAAAAAATCGCGAAGGAGCACGACAAGCTCATTATGTGGATAATGGCCGCGCTATGTAAAATGCAGGCTATAATCAAACTCCCATTACCGGCGTGATAATCTCTGACGGGGCGGAGAACATAATAGCCCTCGCCCCGGGCGGCGCTTGCACGCACGGCCCGCGGCCCCTCCAGGGGCACACGCCCCCCTCCCGCACCCCGCTCACCGTCATCTGCCCGCCCCCACCATGAGGCCAGCTCCTGTCTCTCCACCCCAACTTGGGCATTAAACGTCGATCCCTGAAGACCTCTCCTTCCAGCGGTCCCACAGTCCCATATCGCTGCTTACCGGAATATTTTGTCTCAGCTTTCGTACTTTTAAACTATATTTTGACGAAAATAACAATTGAAAAAATTGCGGACAAAAATTTAACTCAATTTTAGGGTTTACATTTATTTACGAATATTACTTTTCTGAAGATAAAAACATTTTTACTGAAGTAATTATTTAACTGGTATTATGGGCTATTCATTAACAATTAACAGCTTTTTCACATTTGCTTTTTACTGTGCTGTCTTCCTTATTGTAGGAGTATTGTTACATGTGATTATTAAGAATGAAGATTGGAAGATTCGTTAGAGCCAGCGGGGAATACAGTGGGAAAAAGCCATGAAAATAAAAAAAAGTAGATGTCTTGTTTCTAAAGAGAACACTTTGTAATTCTTTATAGAAGAAAAAATTATGAGGGAAAGGAGAGTAAGAAAAATTAAATAAAGCAAGGTATACAGATCTCATAATTGAACACATTGGACAAGTCAGACTAACATAAAATGGCAAGGAAAATGACTTTAATATTTCCTAAATATCAGTCTATCATTTTTATCTTCAAAAACTTATATTAGAAACACGTGTTTACGCACATAAAATGGAATAGTCAACTTGATCCTTTAACCAGTGCTACGTGCAAATTCCAGTTCTTAGAACAGTTGAACGTTAAGACACATCTTACTACAAAACACCCATCTTATTCTTTTTTTTTTTTCTTTTATGTAGTTTGTACACTTGTTTCTTCAGGCTTCATTCACGGGGATTCATTATATGTTGACTGCTATCTTCTTTCCATCTTCACTGCGGCCTTCCGCAGTTTGTCGTTCCTAATGGTATCATATCCCTTCATCACGGACATCCCTTCATAACGGAATATCCAGTTACCAGTCTATCATCGCTCATTCGTGTGATGTGATTATTCCATATTTGTTCCTTCGTTTCACAAATTTGGTAATATCAGTTATTGTACACTGTTTTTGTATTTCCTTATTTATTTCCTTATTTCTTATTCTGCCACTTCTGCCCGTTTGTAATATGTGCTATGTCTGTGTTTCCTGTAATGTGTTCATTTCTACTGATCAGTTTAGCTGTTTTGTTTTCTCTGTATTGTAACGTCGTGGGTAGGGATCTACGCCATCAATTAACAGACACGAGTGAGTATTTACAAATTTATTTACAGATATTTACATAATCACTCTAAGGCGTTTTGTTAGAGCTACTCACTGCAGCCCCCCTCTCTCTCTCTACACGCGCCTAGCGGCGGTGTACCACTCCACCGGGTTCGAACACATCGAACACCCACTCGTGCATAGAGCACTCCGCGCCAGCCTGGGCGGATAAAGTTTTGCGGATAACCGCGAGGGAGCCTCCTACACTGTGTTCCCTCCCGAGGCCTCGCGACACGGCTTTATATAGTGCCGCGTCACATGACCTACGTCATTTCTCCCTCCCACGCCTGGACCTGCCTGGACATGCCTGGACCTGCCTTGCGCACGACACCACGCACCTCCGCCACCACCCCTCTTTCTTACCTCCGGAGGGTGGCCTTTGTTTGGGGAGGCTATTTTAAGATCCCTCATGCTCATACCTTGCAAGACCGTCTCTCTGCGCAGGAAGTGGAGCCTATGACGCTACAGTATGAACGCCGTATCTAAAAATTGGTCTTACCGTTGTCCTATAGACTGTACATTCACCTTGCATAGAGGTATTTTTAGTAGGTAAAATGTAAAAGTATGGTAGGTAAAAACAATCATAATAATTAATATTTCTTGGAACTCATTTTAGTCTTATAAATTTCCGTTATTGTCGTTTTAAAGCACGATGTAGAAATACCATTGTTCTGTGACTTTTCGCAGTTAATCGCAACGCATGAGTTTGTGAAACACCCCACCGAAAATACAAGTAGTTTTATTATTCACATAGTCGTCCTCGCCTGGCACACGTCCGAAATAACGACGCCAAAAGACACAGCGCGGCATAGAGGCCGTCCGGGACGTTGCAAACAAAAGAGCTGAGCGAAAGCCTGCAGCGACGGGCAGAATGCTCCGAAAACACCGGAACAAAGCGGGGAGCCCCCGGGCGTTTAACCCCGCTGCAAATAAAAGTTCTGGAACACGAAAACTGCGTTGCGGGGGTTCATTCGGCGCCACTGCAGCGCGCGCCATGGCGGCCAGGCGTTGCAGGCCGTCCGACACACTGCTGGAGTTCCCCAAGGTGCGCTTTCAAACCCCTGTCCTCAGAGGTGCACCACCGACGTGTTGGATCAATTGGTGAAAGTAATTCCACTGACAGGTATTTCTCTATAGAAGAAAGTAAAATATTCTATTGTTCAGTTGTAATGTTCCATTCACATAGGGAAATTATTTGTCCGGCACTATAATTAATTTACAAAAGAAGGTAAAAAAATGCATTTGTGCTATTTGCAAAGGTAATTATGGGTATTTTTTCACTTAAAGTTAAACCTCCCCCTGTTTATCGAAAAAAAAATTGACGTTTTGTTATTCATTTTGAAATTGCTGACACTAAAGGATGATTTGTGGAGTGTTAAACCGGAACCTCTACAGCACCATCACCCAAAGGTTTGAGATTTTTGTAAAAGCATTTAGTATAGCGTGGTAAAGCATGGTAGCATTTTACTATTATATCACATGTATTACACTTTAACACAGCTGATTATATTGGTTCAGAATTTAATATTATCGCACATTTTTCATAGTTGCTCATATTACTTGCAAGCATCTAAAACCAAGAGCTAAATGTGTTATATTCTTTTAATTTTATTTTATGATTCTGCAAAATTCTAGTAAGTTAACCAACAGATAATAAAAGTACGTAATCCAGATGCGGAATTTCTACTGCAGAAGACATCAATATAACGTAGCAGCACAGGTTTTCATGTTTCATTCAAAATGTTTCATTCACATAAATAAAAGCCGTCCAGCAGCGGGGAAAATGAAACAATTTTCATATTCACGCCTCGCGAATGCAAAAGGCAGAAGAACGTAGATCTCAGGAATTGGATACTTTCTGTGTCCTCGGTCCCGTAATCCCATGTCGGTACTCACGACTTTCGGCCTCTTCTGAGCGTCTCAAAAGGGGTGCGTCGTGACGTAGGCGTCCAAGTATGCAGGCGAACGACGGGCGCAGTACCGTGCTGCAGACTCACTTCAGGAGAGCGTCACTACGTGGCGCCACTAATCAGAGTAGACACAAGTCACGGGACCTGCGATCGTGATTGGCGGGGGCCACCGTGTCATCGGCGAGAGAATGGGGAGGCAGAAATTACATAAATAACTGAAACGCCGTTCTTCGCTCTTCTTTTATGAATAATTGTTCGCCGGACAACTTATTACTTCTTATTACAATATTTGTTTGCAGGGGCATTTCTTCTTCCTATATGAATATTTGTTGGCCGCTTCGGTCTTCTTGTTTGACTAATTGTTCGCCGGACTGCGTCTGTTATTTGAAGAATTGTCCGCTGTGCCACTTCATTCTTGAACAGTGTCCTCGCCAGGTCGCTGCTTCGGCTCCTCATGGTATCGCGCACAGGTGTACACTTGCTCAGCACCATTTACCGCCGAGTTCGGTAAGATGTTTATCAAGATCATCAAAAACTCCGCCGAGCACATGCTCGACATGAGGATCGATCATATGCGCAGTGAATCCTGAGAACGGTCGCCGCAATTGGACGAGACTGTGGAAGACACGCTCTGCCCGGGAACATCGCGAAGTGAGACGTACGTGATACCCATACCCTGTGATGGGAGAGCCAGCCGATCAATCGGGACTGCGTAAGAATCATTTTATTTCCCACCACTCTTCTGGAACCCTTCGCCAACCAGCGAGAAGGTCAACTGAGTGAGCTCCTTCAATGAACCAAAACTATCAATGAGCAGTGTGAAGGAGGAATAAGAGAGAGAGAGAGAGAGAGAGAGGGAGAGAAGTGAAAATGTATATTAGTCATAAGGGCGCAGTAGGCGTAGTTAATTTGTAGAGGGGATAATTGCCAAGGTGGGATTTTCAAGACAAGTTAAAATTCGGTTAAATCCAGATACATTTTTAATGGGTGAAAAAAACGGATACCCGTGCATTCATGTCTCCTGAACCCTTGCCGGTTTTGTACATAGGGCCACGCAGGTGAGTTTTCACTACCGACGGCAGCCGGGCACCGCCGCCAGTCTTGGGGTAAGGGTAAAGGTTACAGTTCAAGTGAATGGCGATCTTTATTCAGTTTGGAAACTAATTGTACGCATAGTTCAAGCGCTAGTGTTGTACACATACCCAAAGGAACTGACGGACGGACAGACTCTGACGGACAGACGAACGGACGTCTATAAAAACACTTTGTCGGTATCAGGACACGCCAAAACGTGTATTTCGGTTAAAATCTCGAAATCGATTTTCCTCAGCATTACATAACTTTCCCTGTACTCCGTATATTACTCCGTGTATACGCATGTATACGGGAAAGTAAAAACCATGGGATTTTCACAAGTCACGCGTACATAGTTTCTTAATTACTTAACTTCCAGAACCCAAAGTGTGGTGTCTGGTAGCCGCAGCTTAAGTAACTTAAAACGTAACCCCGGAGTTACTCAATGTACTGATAGGTTCACTGGCCTTCTTAATCTGGGTACATGACGTAGGAAATGCACTTAAATGTTGCAGACATCAAATGCATACGGAAGATCTTCAGATCCTCATACCTAGGTGGTCACCATTCTCGCCTCTTCTCACTTGCTCAAAAAATGAACGAAGATTTAATTACGCTAAACAACTAGGAAGCGTAAGCAGAGGCTTAAAATTAAACCCAAATAATGAAACAGTACATGATTATCAGTTTGAAAAGCACTAAGAATAAAATATCATCTTCTGCAGTGCCTAAAATGTATGTAATAAATGTTACCTTTCTACCTTGGTGTTTCAAAGACAAGAACCCAGGTAGGTTTATCGTCAACACACTCAGCTGAAACACGCACGTAGATTCAACCAGCCATAAAATGTTTGCCTCAATGCATTCGCTGAAACGCCACAGAACACTTTCACCAATTAGCACACGAGAGACACTCATATCGCTTACTTTGCCACATTTTGACTATTGCGTCTTTCTTCTGACCAACATGACATTGAAATTGCAACGTAAACTTCACGTAGCCCAGAACGCATGCGCCTGGTTTATTCTCGATCTAAGAAAATACGACCGTGAGTCGGATTTTTTTGACAGATTACATATGCTTACTTTAGCCAAAAGACTTTATACTCTACTCCCTTCTTCTTGAAGTAGAGAGTAGTTTTAAAGTAGATGAGAAGTTTCAAATGCATTACCTGTACCACGCCTTAAATACAATCCTCTGAAATTAAGTCGAGCTCGTGATTCAGCTTTGGTTTGGGTATCACGTCACGACACGACTTCGTTCAGTAGATCATTCACCATTACAAGTATCCTATCACGGAACTACTAGTGAGTCTAAAACATTCAAATACTTAACGAAACTTCAACTAGTGGTGCTACAGAATGGCAAAGACTTTCGCCTACTAGTTTTCTATTTCCTTGGGTCTGGGCTAGCTATTCGGAATTGCCATACTCGTGCCAGCTGCTATCTATCGCCACCCAAACTACCCTTTTTGACATTTTCTTTATTTTCGGTTTCCTAATGGTAGAAAGATATATTAATTTTAGAACATTAAAGAAAAGTAAAACCTTGTTCTAAATAACAATTATCTTTGAAAAATTTGGAACCGTTTTTAAGAAAATGGCGTTTACGCGCTACTGAAAGAGACATTTGGATATCTTTTTCAGAGAAAATTTTTGAGTTTTCGAAACACTTCATTGGAGCACTTACGCTCATAAATACAATAGTGTTTACAAATTGCTGGTAATGTGCATGTTAAAGGTGTGAGAGATCTATCAAAAATATTACATTTGTGTACTTCAAAAAAATAACTTTCCGTCATATTAAAGAGTGCAATTTGCACTATCCGTTAGAAAATTTTGAAAAAAAAAAGTTGGAGCCATTTATGATAAAATGGCGTTTGAACGTTTCTGAAAATGCGTAATTTTGAGCTAGTTTTCATAGAAAACCGATGAGTTTCCGAGTATCTCTATACGGTATTATTTAAAGCACATGAACGCATAAATATAATAATGTGAACAAATCGCCGCTAATGTAAATATTAATGACATGAAAGACATGTCAAAACATTGCATTTTTGTAATTTTTGTAAAAGAAATGGTTAAACAAAATAACGTATGTGTTATCTCATAGAGTACATTTAGCACTATCACTTCCAAAATTTGAAAGAAAAATTTGATGCCGTTTTTGAGAAAATCTTTTTTTTGTAATTTTTTTAAAATTGCGCATATTGCCACGCAGTATTATGCGAAAACTGCAAAAGTTTTCGAAACAATGTACATGACCTTAATGAATGAACTCACTATCGAGAACAAATTTAATTTGAAGGAAAAATCTCTATCTTTAATTTTGTGATTGAAGGAAGAGCCCGAAAAAAAATCATTCTTTTATAATTTTCGAAAATTCAGAGTTAGCCGTGAAAATCTGACCTGTACTACCTTAATGAGTGTATTTTATTATGTTCTTACAAGAAACTTAAATAGAAATTTGGAGCCATTTTTGAGAAAATTTTGAAAATATCCGGGGGACCTCGTGTGCAGTACCCGCCAAAACTGACGAATGTTTTTCAAAATCGCTTGTAAATATCGAGTAAATATAGAGCCAGAGCGTCGACTCAGGGCAGGTAGACAGGGGTTTCTTCAATTTGGAAAAAAATGTGCTCATAGTTTAGGCACTAAGGTCCGTTCGCTGTAACTTCACTCCGCATGAAAACAAACTTTGAATGTATCCCTCCGCTCTGTAGTTCGTGATTGGCTACACCATTCGCGCCACGACCATACTCAAATGCCGGCGCGTGTCACAGCTAGAACTGTCATAGCACATTATTTTCACTAGTACTTCTTTAATACGTCCAAATACCAGCCAAAATATGCAGATATGTTGCTTAAATATCACAGAATTTACATGTACGTGTGTTATCACTGCAAGGTAGCAGTGAAATTCCGCCCGAAGCACGAATTTCAATAGAACATGCAGTGACGTTCTTTTAGAATTTGGCAGTCCCGAATCTTCATTAACTACATCAAAAATTTTATTTTATGTTGGAAATTCGTTTCTACAAAAAATGTGCGCATGAATACGAATGGAAGATTAACAAGTTCATTGCACTCGCCGTCCACCTGTTTTGCTCTACATCTCTTCTTACGTGGAGAAGTTACCTTTTCAAAGACTTAATTCATTACACAGTTTTCAAATACTTCTTACACAAACACCTGCAATTCAGCAATCATTTCTTCCACCTGCCACAAAGTTATTGACGGATTTTTAGCCGCTAATTATTCAAACACATTAATACAATCTTCTTCTCACCACTTCTGAAGGATTTTCCTGCGAATGTTTCAAACCGTATTATACCGGGAAGTGCTTCACATGTTGTGTTCGATGGGGAAACAAAAATCAATGCAATAAGCAAACACACCTTTCATTAACCAAACAAAAATACAGCATTCTTTTAGGACCTCTCATTCGAGAACTGAACTGCTAATGATAAAATTTAGCAGGAGCGGCGCCGATGGCCTGACGAACGAACGTTATCTCAAAGAGGTCCTTTGGCAGCTGAAGGTTGGCAGTTAAGGTTACGCTCGGTGTGTAATTTTACTTCAAAGCAAGGAGAAAATTATTTTGACTGTTTGTGTAGAACGTCAGGAAATAAATCAATTTTGAAAGTCACCTAACTTCTATAGCGCACGACGCCCTGAAGTGGAGTGTGGTGTCCGTCAGCCAATGAGAACAAGTGACGACCACGTGCATTTGTTTACGTGCTGAGTAAAGTTAGAGCGAACGGACCTTAGTGTTGGTCACATAGACCGGACGGACAGATAGACAGACTGACAGATAGACGGACGAACGGACGGGCGTTTTGCTTTCAATTGGTTTTTCGGTATCAAGGGCCCACAAAACAGGGATTCTGGCTATCATGTGTTTGGGGATTTCTTTTTCTTAATTTAGCTACTGGATTTATTTCTGCCAATTTTTTCTGCCAATAATTCCCAGTTTTTCCAGTACGTCTACGGGAATGTAAAAATGAATTAACTACTTGTGTCAGCAATACATACGTTATATATTAAGCCCTTTCCTTTCACTTTTCTCAAGCATACTGATCCTTTCACATTTATCCTCTAGTATCCACCTCACCTTATTCTGAACATTCCATCTGACCCATATTCTTCCTTCCTAAAAAACCGACGTCTCTCTAAATTATGTTCCCAATCTTCCTCTTTTATCTCACTGATTATACATTTCCCCCCTCACTATTTAGTCAATATCTACTTGCTCTCGTTTGATTTCCTAGTCTATATTTTGCTATCTTTCGTCTCTCACTTTTTCTCTCGCATTTTTGGATAACATGGAATATCAAACATCTGAATGATTTTAAACCATTTTTCTATAATTTGAGTTTCTAATATTTTCGTAATCTTTCTACAATAACTGACCTTTATACCTTTGGAACAATTCTCTGGTTACATCAATCCCTCCTCCTCTATATTTTCCCACAATGAATAATCATTATTATTCCAAAACCTTTCACTTTCCCAATCAGATTTTCAGTCTCTGTGCTCTAATCTATTTCCCACCAAACTTGCTTTAATAACTCATTTCCCTCCCTCTTCTAATTATTTCCTACAACTTACAACTTTATACTCATTTTCCCCCCTTGTCTCCCATCACACCTCGTAATTGTGTGTGCAATAGTCTTCTCCTAGGATCCATCTTGAAAATCTTTCATAAATTGATTCCAGTTTTCTCCTTTACCTTCATCTCCACAGTTCTGCCACCACCTCAAAATGGAACCACCAACAATATTGTCATGTATCTTCACACTCATTGCCCACACTCATTGCTCTACTTTGTCTCACCTACCCCAAACCCTTATCATGAGGCCAGATCACTTGGCCCTAATTGCAAATGTATTACGGCTTTTTAACACAATAGTTTGATAAAACCAATATTTTACTTAAAACTGATCTTTTTATGCATAATCTTTCTTAATTTCCTTTGTAACTACGAATATACGTGTCTGAATAATGGATTCGTCTCTTATTGTCGCCTCGTCCCTTAACTTTTCATTTTTTCGCCAAATACTCATTTACTACTCTTACAAAAAGATATATTTGTCTGATTCTTAAAGCAGTTTTACTAGTACATTCTGAAACCCGATATTTTAGATCGTTTCCCAAACTGTTAATTTAGCTGTGGAAAAGTAATAAGATGATGATGAAATAAATCATTAAGACTTGAACTACACGTCATTTTAGCGCTGTTGCTATTTTTAGTACTGCTGCAAACCCGTGTGTTTTTTCATATTTCAATACATTTATGTCAATCAAATTATTATTTCAATACGTTAAATATCTACAAGTATTTGACTGATTAAATCACAACGTTACCTCAATAGAAGTTAACATACAAACCTATATAGAGCTATCCCGTTCTTTTTATTTTGAGGTGTAATAAGAAGAGGATAATATCTCACTCAAATAAATCATGTACCATTAAAAATATTTTTATATTCCTAACCCCCTCTTCTAGGTGACACCCTCTTATTAACACTTCAAGATCTAACTTTAGTATTAAAAGTAAAGACGTTGATATTCAGCATCAGAAATATCATTGTAATATGTTTACTAATAAATGTAAAATGAACCATAAAATCTTCGTTGTGGACTACACACTAATAATTCGTTGGCAATTTATGACTATGGTCCATAACTCATAAATACTGATATCATAAAAATGTTATTGACGTTAGCCCAGAAAACTCATTTATCTCATAATTTCATGGACGTTCGTTGACTCTTTACAATTAATTGGCACCTGCCTATTATTAGTGATTATGATGTATTACGACACTTATCCTCACGTTTTGCGTCCTGATTCACATTACACGAGAGCATAAATCACTCGCCATGTTGAAGGAAAATTAACAGCAGTTAATTTTACAATGAAAATAATGGGCAGTGTATTTTTAATCTCAATAAATATTGTCCCGGCATTTATAAACGTACTTCAAACAAAGCAAAAAGAATGAGTATATGTGGAATAATATACGGACCGAAGACAGCGTAATATTCAAGTTCAATTCAATAAACGTATATCATTTATCGTATAAAAGAAATTTTGAAGTAATTTTTTTAAAAATTATTTTTAAGATATTAGTTGCTTCTATTGATAAAAACTAAGCTCAACACATTATTACCGTTGTGGAACGCAATAGTGAAACGTAAAATCTACTTTTGGTCATGTTTAAACTCGAAGAGAACCTTTGTTATGAAAATAATATATTAACATTGTAAAGTTAACTAGTTGCTAGTAAATTATCTTTAAATTGCTAAATTTAAGAACGTTTGGAAGTTTTGGAACGAACGTTAGGAAAATTTATTTAGAGACACTCTTTAATAAAGAGACTACTACATAACATTTGTTATAATGAAATGGAGATTCTTAACACATAAAAAGGAGCATTTTAAACAACTTGTAACCATTATTCTTTATAGCAGAGGTAATATCGTTATATCCAATGTCCAGAGATATTCTGTTTCACTACCCTAAGTTAACACTTAGTTTTATATGGATTTTCATCTCATGAAAATACGTAAGTTTTATTACTCAGCTCATGACTGATATTTCAGATAATTTCACTTATTCGATAAAGATTGGGGTCTTATTACAAAAATATCAAATCATGCCATAATATTTACCTCCGAGATTACTTCCATTTGGTATTGTCAGGGCTCGAATTCTGATGACATGGCATTCTAGATGTTTAGGTGATAGAAATGTATGGTTATTAAGTCATTTTTGTAATTTTTTGCCATTTTTCAATTTTTAGGTATTTTTTTATCTCTGCTTCATTTTTAGAAGTTTTACGCATTTTGTTTTCTTTTCGTGTTTTTGATAGTAAATATCTCATGAACTTACATTGGCACATTAAAAAAAGTTTTTATTGTATTATCACTTCGTGATGAAATTTACTACAGCAGTGTTCTGTTTTTCAAACACACGAAAAAATACACGGATCAACTATCTCTACCTTTCAAAACTGACGGTCGGAAGATCAGGCTAGCTAAACCAACTGTAAGACAAAGTGATCAATCAAATGTGGTTCTCCCCAAATCGCTACTTTTAACGGTAAATTAGTACATACGTTTTACACGAAATCTTGTCAAGGTGACAGTAAGTACGCAATAAGGGAGTAAGTTCCCCCGCAGACTAATTAAATCGAAGGTGGTGTTGAAATAACACAACCAGTACAACACAGTAAACAATAAACCGAAAAATTTAAACGTAGTTTCGTGGCATTTGATAACAAGATTAAAAGCCAATTCCAGACTGCCAACCGACGCTTGTGTTGCGAAACCCGCTGCACCTGAGGGATTACGAATGCAGGGTGGCGCAGCGTCGAACGTGGAGGCGGAGGCATGACGTGGCTCAAGGAAGACGGGGAGTTCTCCCGAAAGAGCTCAGCACAAGAAGGGTTAATCCGCCGGTAATTGCAGTTGCTTCCTCTCGGCGACTTTCCGACTCGTGGAGGAGCAGGTTGAATCCGCTCTTGAGAGCGTGCGGCATTCTAAATGAGGTCTCCCTTCTCCTTCCCTTGCTCTCCCCTTACACCACCAGCGGCTGCTGCTGGCGACTTGCTTGGGACAGGAATGCCATTGTTTATGCAGGGGGTAATGTGGGGCCTCAGGAGGTGTGAAGTGGACATAAACTTTCACAGAAAGATATAGTAAAATCAATAACAAGAATTGTAGGATAATTGATAGGAGATGATCTATTTTGAATTAAGTATAAATTGTTTGTACTGCGATTGCATAGTGAATATAATTAATCATGTGAAAATACTCTGTGAAAATAAAGAGGAATATTTTAAAATACATTTCATATTGTGTAATCTATTACACAATAATGTATTAACGTATGTAAAACGCAAATTATGGACCCAAGTATTAGAAATAAAATAAATCTATTCATAGAAAGATATGAGAGCCCACATTATCCACATTCTAGCTACTGCTCAAATGCTCTCCTTGTTTGTCTTGTTTACAAAAACGACTTTTTTCTCTGCAATGAAATATCTGTATTATTGGATTCACATAATCGGAAGCTCGTTACTGGTATTTATTTCAACGATGTAAAATCTCAAAGGCTTCATGTGCAAAGCGTCAATCGAAAAAAAAACAACTCAATAGTGACAGTGATAAAAGGATATTATAGACTATTTTCAAAATGAAAACATAAAAATTATTTATTCACAAGTCTGTGTATAGGTCGTCATTATACGTGTAGTATGTACGTATTGTTCAATTTATTATGCATCTTAACAAGATATTTTGTATTTCTTTGTAATTTTTACTTTCTTGCTACGGAGTAGAGAGAAAGTTATATAATGCTGCAGGAAAGGTCTTACTATAAGGCATGCACTCAGTTTTCCTCCTGCTTGCATGTCCTCCAACGGGGCATCGCCCCAGCCGGTAGAAGCTCAAAGCTACCAACTGATGTCGCGACCCGCGAACTAGTGTAGTTCATTTAAATTAAAGTGAATGGGAAAGTTGTGAGATGAGGAGGAGGGGACACGTTTGAGGAAGGAAGAATCACGCACGGTCCGTGGTCCATTTGAAAGTGTACTACTTCAAAATCAGCCTGGTATTGACAGGAAATTACGAAAAACTACCGATTAGTGCACCTGTCCGCTAGAATTCTCCTCCACTAATGCTAGTGTCGAAAATCTACCACCGTCAGCATTCTCGCCCTAAGACCTCAGACCAGAGACTGCAGTGGCAAATTAGATTGACCTATCTCAACAGTTACATCAAAAAGCGTTTCTTATGTCATTTTCCTGGAAAATGCTTCTTTACTGCACACGAGCTTCTTGAAATATCACTTCCCCTATAAAGTCCAAATAGTTGAGTTGAGTGGAAGTCAAAAAACGCTTAGAACGGGACTGACTAATAAGACAAATCGGGAGAGCAGAGCTGCCAATATATCGGGATCGTGAAACTGGAGCCCGATTGTTGCGTAGCTGGCGATAACCTCGGTCACAGAAATTCACAGTTTCCAGAAACTCCAGATGCGAAGACATGGAAGTTGAAACAGGCCAGAGCGTTAATATTGACAACTTTCAATGAAGTACGGGAAGAAAAGTATATTTTTGCAAATTGCGACACCTCAATATTTCAAATGTTTATTGTGTTTAAAAATTCTCAATCACGAGACGAAATTTAATTTGCAGTAACGTTATGCATTTAGTTATTCTGCTGAATACGACACGTACGAGTATTCTGAAGAAGAACGTAAAGCTGTGTTCAATGTTCTAAAAAAACACGTCTCACGAAGTAGCCTAAGGTTTGAACACATTTTGATGTACCGCCATCAAAACCAAATATAACGCAAATTTTGGCAGCTTTATCCATAACATTGGCAAGACAAATGTAGAATGTGGTAATTTAGTGGATTATTTGTAATGTAGAATTGATATACACACACTGGGAAATGAACCCAACACTCTCCGAGTTCAGGAACTCGGACACGAACTCGGCTACTTTGCCATCTATTCGCCTGCTACTGAGCCATCTATTCGCTGTTCTAACACTTCTCTTATAAGAACATATTTTATATTAAAAGCCAAGGTTTTTTCGTTGCGAAATATGTTTTCAAGGGTATATCTATGCTGTCTTGTCAGTAGCATCACACAATACAACATAATTTAACTTTATCGTTTACTGATACCACAACATGAGCATTAGAGGAAAAATGTGTACCGTATGTACTCAGACATTACAACTTCGTGAAGGTGGGGTCTCACAGAGCGTCCCAACTTAAAGACTATGGACTTGGGACTCCTGCGATACGCAGATCGCAACCCCTTAAACAATTTATTGAACCTTATATACTTGAGAAAATATTCCACATTGTCACACAGCTATATGAACTGTAACATTCTAACATTGAAAAGCGCCAACTTAATTTCTGCTCCATCCGGGCATCGAACCTGGGGTCGAGACATGAAAAGCGAGTACTCGAGCGGCGAACCACCTTTAATACATTATTAATGTTGATTTATATATCACAGCGACATTTTTTAGATTTATACTAATATTCCTTGTAAGAACAATTTTCAATCCAATGTATTCTATATCTTCCGTTATCTGTGTGGAACGATTGCAGATGGAAGTAAAGTATACCACTCAGCAAATATTGCTCACATTTCTTTCTTCTCTTTTTTTACAAAGACCGATAATCTCCAGCACGCCTTGCTCTTCACCTTCGGTTCACATTAGTAGATTGGTATCCGAAATCAATAAGAGCTGGATTGTCTGTTATTCGTGGTTAAACATACACTTATCTGATGAAAGATTGCTCTTCCGTATACCAGGTATTAAAGTGGTAGCGTTTTCAGGACTTGAGAAAAAGGAGAATTCCTTGCCTTAAACGGAATATAATACTTCGTTGTACTTAACTATAAATATTAATAGTAGTAATTTAAGTTTCAACACACGAAAAAATAACAATGAGTTTTTCACATAGATCCCATAATTTAATTCGTTTAATGTATGAACCAAATTAATAACTGTGCACAAATCAAACTTTTCTGTGAATTATACAACACGCTAATGACAACTGAATTATACTTTACAGATTCTAAAATATTTCAAACTTAAAAAAATACGTCAATTCACGTTCAACACAAAATAGTAATACAAAATTTTGCTGTAATTGAAAAAAGTAAGGCCAAAAGAAACTCTCAAAACAAACTATTGTTCTTTAGGAAATAATATTTCTTGCAAATTAAAAATATTGTAGAGACATTACATGAAAATATTGATTCTTTAATTTACCATTGACCTACACAATAACAAAAATGAATCTTTCACTCCGTAAATTATTGTCATACAGTGTCTCAACCCGGAAGTTTTCTTCTGTAAGTCTGTGTGCGTATAGTGCGTGTGTGTGTGAGTGTGTGTGTGTGTGTGTGTGTGTATGTGTGTGTAAAAGTATAGTGTGCAATTGCCTTCATGCTTTCGTACAAAGAATTTTTTTATTTGTTTGAAGTTAAATTTCATTACTTGTTGATTTATATTCATGAATGATTGCAATGGAGTCATGAAATTACTTTCGTTACTTTAGAAAATTAGTAAAAAATCACCATATTCTTGAATATGTGTCATTGGCTTCTTGAGAAATGACTCTAAATCCCCATCAGCATCCCCGCCTGATTGCCCCACTTTCGCAAACCGTAGTAAAAAGTAAAATTGTATTATCTCTTCATTTGTATTGATGTGCAATAATTTCACCGGAGATATGAAATGGCTTTCATTTCTGTAAAAAATAAGTAAGAATACTACATTTGTGATTATGTGTCATCAGATTTTTGAGTGACGGATTTTAACCCCATCAGAATTCCCCCTGGTTGCCCCACTTTTGCAAACATAGTAAAAAGTAAATTTGTTTTATCTGTTGATATGTATTAATGTATAATAATTTCAACGGAGATTTAAAATGACATTCATTGCAGTAAAAAATCAGTAAGAAAACTACATTTATGAATATGTGTCTTCTGATTCTTGAATGACGGATCCAACCTCATGAGAATCCCCCTGGTTTCCCCCCAGCCGCAAAACGACTTGGCTGCGCCCGCACCGCCAACGCCTTGCATACGTCGCGTGTGCAACGCGGTCGAATTCCTCCGCGGGAGGCACGCCGAGGATGCAACCCGCATTGCGCACCTACGCATCGCTCTTAGGCACTGGGGCAGTTACCGGAGTAATGTCCGTCGGATGTGAAAGCCCCGGAGCCCTCCGCATTTGGTTTGTGTGGCGGGCGGGCGGGCGGCGCGCTGGCGATGGTTCGCCCTGCCGCCGCCGCCGGCGCGCGTGATGCATGGCTCATTCACCGCGGGCGCAGGGTGCATGGGAGCAGCCACGCTGCAGGGAAGACCAGCATTGCACTGGGAACTAGAGCCCTGAAGCAGCTGAAGCCACTGTCGAACAAGAAAGGGTGAAGCATGTCTGACGTACATGAAGTTGATTACTGCACTCTCTCAAAGTTAATATATACTGATACTAAACTGTCAACATTCTTACTACTCTCATTGTATATTTCCAAATTGTGAGCGTATTTCTAATTTGTCTTACCATATATTAATGATTTGCTGTACTTCATGATAAATTCTGTTTATTTTGTTTCTGTTAATTGTGAAGAAAATTTTGAAGATAATACATATTACTCAGTATAAATATTTTGTACTATTTCATTCAACATCCTAAATCCAGAATATCCTTTCCTTAATAAGATTAAATTACTCAATAGGATAATTGAATAATTCAATAGGATTTAAAAATATTAATGTTCTTCATCAATATTGGTTAAATTCTTATGTATTACGTGTCAAAACACTACTATGCTTCATTTATTATCCATTTGTAATTTTTAATAGAGCAGGTTATTAGCGGCACATCCAGAAAGTAGAAAACTGAACATTTCTCATACGAATTCACTCTTTCTTGATTTATGCTTCAATATTTGCTTCAATATTTTTTGCACAACCTTTCATGTATTGTGTAATATACTGTGGTCATGTTTAGTGTTATAGAGATTTTCTTAGAAAATGAAGTTTGAGGATTCAGAAAAATAGCGAAACTTTTTAATTGGCTACTACTAAAATTAACTGAATTTCTGTTAATAAAGTTATACTAGATATTTTATAATTTGTTAACGATTTATACCATAGTATCATCAAAGTAGGAAACGGAAAATATAAACCATAATATCCAGTATTATTTGACGATATGAATTGCTCATTATTATTTGTTAATTGAATAATACCAATAAAATATTAACTTCCTATGTAGATGAGATTTTTATTTCCAGTTTTCATTCTTCTCCTTTACATGACGTATATAGAATTGCTGTATCTCTTTCAACAGGAGAATGCCTATACATGGTACAGACGTTTTAATTATCTAATACATTTTCTAAGAAGATAACTTAGAAAATGAAATGAAGTAGAAACGTAAAGCACGCGACGTGCTCGAAACAAACAATGCATTAAGGAAAAAGATAACAAAAAAAATTGAAAAAAAGGACAAGGAGTAGACAAACCACTATAAAGTTAAATAACAGACTGAAGGGTGAAAAAATCAGAAAGCTTCAAATTAGGAAGAGTAAAAATATCAAAACCTTTCGCAGAGAAAAAAGAAATACTCAAAGAAATAGAGTTATTCACAAAATACCAAGATATTTTTAATGATACATAATTAAAATATTTTAGATCAACTATAAAAAAAACCCTGCCCAAACGTTCGATAGAGTTTGAAAATACCAGCTCTTTTGACAAAATCCTCCCGTGGTTGTTGCCTTGTTGCTCTTCGCGGTTAGTTCTCGACCGAGACCCTGTTCCGAAACCGTGGCGTCGAGTCCCCGAGCGACGCCACGTAGCAAATTTACCGCGTCCGCCTCCGTTACTCACGAAACTCCAAAATGACTATCTCTTCCGCATCTGCCGCCGCCATCACTATTACACCTACGATCTCATCGTGAAGTTCCTCCTCGAAGTGCACACTCCGTCGCCTCAGCTTTTCCCGCAGCTGCCGCCGCCACTGTTGTCCATCTTTGCCGCTTAATATTGTCTCGGCCATAGTCAGTGCCTTTGCACAAGTCACTATTACAGCTACAACCGGAGTCGCCTCCCGCTGTCACTCCACCCCCACTGCCGCATCTTTTTGTGGATCTTACATTGTTTGTTCTCCTGCTTCCCACTCCCACAACCTTTCTAGTTCTGGCACCTCTTCTTCCATCTTCACTGGCAGGGTTGTCTACTCTTCCTTTTCCGTTTCACTTTGGTAATTTTTTCTTTTCTACTCCTCTTTATTCGCTTCCTTCTCTTCGTCCGCGTCCATCTTCTCTTCCTTTTCATACATTTATTCCACTTCATCCACCTCCTCCTCCACCTCACACCTATCTTCATCCATCTCCTCCTCTTCCTCATTCGCCTCTTCCTCCATTTCACTCGATGCTTCATCCTCCGCGTCCCTATAATAAATCGCGATCTTCTCTAATTCATCGTCAATCTTCTTCTACTTTTTTTCATCATCACACTGTTCCTCCTCTCATCGTCAATCGCTTTATTCTCCTTCTTTTCCTCACAATAATGAGTCTCTTCCTTCATCAATATCATCATCCGCTTCCTCGTTCGATTTCCCTTCATACTTCTGCTTTTCCGATTCTTTCAGCTCTTCGACGTCTTCCTTTCTTCTGCTTCCTCCATCTCACCCGTTGCCGCCACCTGATCTTCCCTCTCCTCCTCCTCTTCCTCTCCATTCCTCAGACTATTGCTCCCATCACCACAACCACCTCCACCTCCCACCCCTCCAACGTCTCCGAATCCTCACCCGCCCGCATCGCCTGCATCTTCTCCGCCGTCTCCGAGGCGAACTCGTCCTTTTGCCGTCTGCCCGTCCCCCGGCGCCCCTTGTTCAATATCCACGCGAAGTTGTCGGCGTTTCTCGCGCGTGGGGCTCGCCGGAGCTTTGCACTCCGCCAAGGCTTTTGCCATTCGATTGGGGCGCGAAGAGGAGAGGACGACCTCCTTTCAAAGAAAACGGTACACAAGGTGACAAGCCAACCTTCTGCTCATCATTGACCCCTCTGACTCTATGGAACTAGAAACGGGAGTGTTGTTGATTGATTGATTCGTGTTTCCGGGCGCGTCAACTACTTTGGTCATTAGTCCCGTCAGTGTAGTGCGTGTTTTTCCTCGGGAGGTGGCGATCAACTTTTCCCCGCTGGATGGCGAGATCTGGCGTCGACCTACCGTCGACTAGCGAGGTTTCCCCTCAACCAAGTATCTCCCACCAGCGGGACACCGCCCCAGCCGGGACAAGCTGTAAGCTCCCGACCGGTGTCCCGGCATGTGTGGTAGTGTAGTGCATGTTAGTGTAAGTGTGTGTGTAAGAGGAGAGGATAGGACAAGAAAGAGGAAGGAAAGATCGCGCGCGGTCCGTGGCCCGTTTTTTAGAGTACTGCATTCGCCTGGTGTTGATCGGAGAAACCACGGAAAACTACCGATCAGAGCAGCCAGCCGCTAGAATTCTTCTCCAGACAACGACTCAATTCGACCTAACTGACAAGCTAGTGTCGAAAATCCTACCGCCGTCGGGACTCGAACCTAGGACCTCCCGGTCAGAGGGACTGCAGTGACATCAGGTTGATGCACTGAGCCATCTCTCCCGGTGGGAGTGTTGTAATGAGATTTGATTTGATTGATATTTCCGGGAACACCAACTTCTATAGTTATTAGTTCCGTTAAACTAAATAAAATAGCCCATTTTAGCACTACTAAAAAATTAAAGAGCGGTTTAATACATTACTAGCACATTAGGAGAGGAATAAATACTACGGAAGTCTAGAAATAGGTTTCTGTGCACGAAGAAACACACAGGGGGCCGAGAAATTTTCCGCACCCACGCAGCTCAAAGCCGACGACAAACAAGCACCACGTCGGGCCTTGCAAGAGGTTAATGGAGTTGTATGAGGCGCAGTGTTGCAAGCGATTACCATCGGTAATGCCCTGTCTGATGCTACTAATAGTCTGCTCCTTATCGAATGCAAATTTTCTTGCACCACGCTGCAGAACGCTTGTGGTGTAGAGAAGAAGAGAAAAAAGCTTCACTGACAGCGGTGGAGAAGAAAACATTTATATTACCCCAATCAAAAATGAATTTTTTGGCACAATGTACATAGAATTAAAAGAATGTTATGAATTGTTCACAATACAAAAGCAAGAAGAGTATAACAATTTTAGGAAAGTTATTATTCTGAAGCATTAACACAATACTTTTTGTATGAAAAACATGCTATGTTAAATTTCGTTTTCTGCGAATTATTAAAACGCATACCCATCAACTTGTAAAGCTTTCTTAAAAATGAATACTTCAAAACATTTTTAACATTAAAACTGTCAAAATATCGTCAAATTATCTTCACAAATCACTGGATATTTTCATGTATTCTTTTAGAGTTTCAAAATGTATTGAAAACTGGCATAAATATACAGAAGATCGATTTCGAATGTATTGCTTTAAATGTTCTTATATTTCTTATTTTTCTGCACAAATCAATTACTGGAACAAAGTTTTGAAAGTTTCACAAGAAGCCGCCTCTTGTTACGCAGAGAGACTAACAGTATCCTGAACTCATACATTAATTAGGGTTGCATTCACAGTTCACGAGGAGGGTCTCCGCTGCAGTCAGGGTATCTCGTGTGTGGTGATGTGATGAAAGGCGAATCTCTGGCTGCGAGTGCTGATGAGCGGATTGTCAGCCGTGAGTAACTGAGGACGTATCGTTGGGTTTCAGAAATGGTGGCGGAGTCCGTGAAAACGCCCAAACGCGCTGCAAAAGAGATTCGTGTATGTATTACTCAACTGTGCTTAAAATTCTCCGTCAAGTAATTCTTCAGATTATATTGTTGATCGGATACATCTGCCGGTTTAGATTGAGAAATAAAGAACACAGTATACATGCAATGAATTTTGCGTGTTTTATTGGGTACTTACATTCAGTAGGTCTTTCCTTACTTTAAAAACTTTTCATATAGTGTAATGTAAATTTCTATAACTTATTTTTAAAAAATCGTGATCAGAAAAGAGGTATGGAGAAGTGAATATTTTGTTATATCTTTTCGCCATTCTAGTGTAATGAAGTGACGTTTTTACTGTTCTATAATACTGGTTTTGCTATCAAAGATGTGATGACAATGCACATATTATTTCGTACAACCATCTCAAATCTTTAAGAATCGTTATCATTAGAACATTCTCGCACCATAAAGCCCCAGCTATTACAATATACAAACATTTTGTACACATTTAACTTAACAAACATTTTTTTAAATTTTTGAAATGATGTTAAGGCTTCACGTAAAATAACCCCACGATAAATATACCTTGCAGGGCATCGAAATTTGCCAGATCGATTGAGGAATCTCAATTTCGGAGAATATCGCCTGATAGTTTTAGGCTCTGCAGTTGACCGCAAAAGGTTAGACTGACGGACAGAGAGATAGATTAACTGATTTCATAATAATTAATTTTTTTTGGGTAAAGGTCCCCAAAAAATGTATTCTGTGTATTCAGCGTATTAATACAATAGTCACAGGTTATTGTGAATTCTGACTATACCAATTGAAAATACAATAGTCATGTATTAATGTGCAAAACAAGGGAGAATAAACTGTGAATGTTGTGAAATACTTTTGTCCAACTTCCGTTTTTACAAACCAAAGATCAACTTTGCTTTCTCCTTTTTTGGTGAACAATTCCAAAATTTCCTATTTGCTTGAAAAAATAACTATTTATATGAACATAAACTGAAGCACATTCTTGGAAAGTTATTTTAGGACAATTCTGTCACTTTTTAGCTTTAATGAATGACCTTTCCCGAAGGAAAGCTCTAAAATATTTTACCTTTCATTGGTAAATATTTCTAACGGGTTAAATACAAGATAATTTGGATAACTGGAGTGAAGACTAGTTAAACACATTGAAACAAACTTCGACAAGTGTATCTTATGGCATCTTGAGTCACACGACTTCTGAGGTAGATAATCAATGTCTCCAATCCACTTACAAACGCGTTCAATATATCGTCAAAAAAAGGAAAGAAATAGACCGAAGCTAAGAACTGAAAGCATCTCAAAGCATTTAACTCATGGTTGTGAACGAACCCTTCAGATAAAAAGACTCTGAAATACGATTTTTTTCGTGAAAAGAAGATGATTAAGTTCGTGGCTAAATGTTATATTGCATATTAAATAAATGCCCTCAATATATTGAAATAACAAACAAATAAATTATGCTAGTAAATAAAAATCATATATAATACGTACGTAAATAATACAATTACAAAGTTTTTGAAATGTAACATTCACAGTTTTCTGACAATGACTCAATGACTAAAATAACATTTTCCCGAGTAAAATATATACAATATAAATACATATTATCATAAGTAATATCACGAGAAGTGCTGTGCTAGCCGGTAAATTCACGACTCGCGTAGCGAGTCGTGAATTTACCGGCTAGCACAGCACTTCGAGTGAAAAAATGAAAACCTTTCATTCAGTTCCGACTTATCACTGCCTCCTGGAATAACTTATTATCAAGTAAAATTTGAATAACAGTTTAATGCAGAAAATGATTTCAAATATGTTTCAATTTTATGGTAATAAAACTTTCGGAAAACAATTATAACAAGGCTACTGACAAGAACATTTATTAAAAGCACAATCATTAAAGTTATAGGAAGTTGGTTTCTAAGCCTTGGTCTTCCATGGACGTATTTGAAATGGAAGATGTACAAGATAAATTAGCAGCGGAATTCGTCAATTTCGAATGGATTGAACACACGTATGAACTCATTAAAATATTTTCCTGAATAATTTTGGTTGTAACGTTCCACATAGTTTTGATAGCATATTCTTTGTACTCTTCACAATCTAATCTTCGTATATTAATTGCCTAAAACATGTGTAATTTCTTCATTTGTAGTTTGTGCTGTCCATTTGTATTTTCTGTCTTGACGAAATTCTTGAAATTTCTTTTACACACTTTTTCAGTTCCTTTTGCTGTTTTTCGGCACTGAATCTTTAATAATAGATATTTCAGAGTTTTAAACATTACCAAAACGACACGTTTTAATATTATATTGATGCACAAGAGCTATTTTGGAGGTGAAACAATTGCTATCGTTATCTTAAAAAGGTAAACAAAGGTTTCACAGCCATAAAAAAAGGTAAATGCTGATGGCGATAAACATCTGGGATTGGTTTAATTTGAATATATCCAGGCTTACCATTGGCTACTTACGACGCGGATAGACATGAGTGAAATAGTCATAAGTAATATCACGAGAATTGCTGTGCTAGCCGGTAAATTCACAACTCGCTACGTGAGTCGTGAATTTACCAGCTAGCACAGCACTTCGAGTGATATTTAGTGTGACTATTTCACGAATAAACACATTACATGATTTGAAAGGATAATTTAAATCACAAGAATAACGAAAAAGAGAAATATTACTCAAAATTACTACCGAAAAATGAAAACCTTTCATTCAGCTCTGACTTATCACTGCCTCCTGGAATAACTTATAACCAAGTAACGTTTGAATTACAGTTTAATGCAGAAAATGATTTCAAATATGTTTCACTTTTATGGTAATAAAACTTTCTAAAAACAATTATAACAAGAACATTTATTAAAAGCACAATCATTAAAGTTGTAGAAAGTTGGTTTCTAAGTCTTGGTCTTCCATGGAAGTATTTGAAATGGAAGATGTACAAGATAAATTAGCAGCGGAATTCGTCAATTTCGAATGGATTGAACACACGTGTGAACTCATTAAAATATTTTCCTGAATAATTTTGGTTGTAACGTTCCACATAGTTTTGATAGCATATTCTTTGTACTCTTCACAATCTAATCTTCTTATATTAATTGCCTAAAACATGTGTAATTTCTTCATTTGTAGTTTGTGTTGTCGATTTGTATTTTCTGTCTTTACAAAATTCTTGAAATGTCTTCCACACACTTTATCTGTTCCTTTCGCTGTTTTTCGGCACTGAATCTTTAATAATAGATATTTCAGAGTTTTAAACATTACCAAAGCGACACATTTTAATATTATATTGATGCACAAGAGCTATTTTGGAGGTGAAACAATTGCTATCGTTTTCTTAACAAGGTAAACAAAGGTTTTACAGCGATAAAAAAAGGTAAACAAGCTGATGGCGATAAACATCTAGGATTGGTTTAATTTGAATATATCCTCGCTTACCATTGGCTACTTACGACGCGGACAGACGTGAGTGAAAGAGTCGTAGAAAATGCATTCTATTAATTTAGAAACGTTCATTCAGAATAAAATAATTTTGGAAATATACCACAAAAATAGATCATACTCTCAAGCATTTCAATTAGGATTCTGTACAGAGGTCATACTTCACAAGCATAAATATAAGGTTTTCAACATTATGAGTTTGATTAAAATATTGCTTAATAGGGCACTAACATTTCACTTGGGATATTTATAATTATTTGAACACTTCGTCAGTGTTAACGAAACACGAGAGGGTATTAGGATGCGACCTGATAACTGAGGCCTTTTTAAATACAAAGACATAACTGAAAATACAAATTTAATAACAAAACAAAATCATCCTGCAATTTATATGTCAAAAGAAGACAACAAATCGATAATTAACTTATCATTTCGCTATTGATTCATCATTAAGAGTTTCATTGCAAACTTTCCAACTAACGTCACGTTTTTCTTCATGAACTCAGAAGGTCTAGAGTTAACCTCATCAACGCTTTCATCATCTTCCTACACTCACCACACATTTCTCGTCATAAATGGTCTGCATTATCAATTCACCGCATCATTACGGCGATCATCACCTCCCTTGAGCTGCGTCACCCGCCCGCACCGCCGTAACCCCACTGCTACCCTCCCGCAATAAATGGCCGTCCACGTTCCAATAGAGCGACGGCTCCGGTGACCGATGGCCGCACGTCAACGCCAGGCATCGCGGCCCCTCCCCCGCCCTCGCGGTGCACCCGTCAACCACTGTGCCCGCCCCCTGCCCCGCCACGCCCCCACCCCACACCGGCAGAACCCTTCCCCGCCACGTCCCGGCCCTAGTTCTGGCACTCGCAATTGTGCCCCCATTGCGGCCTCTTCCCGGACCTACTCGCAAACCTGCTCCGCTTGGCTTCCAAATTCGCCTCAAAGTCGCCTCGACATTGTTCGTTCGCCACGCTCCGCACTCGCTTCGCTCCGCACTCGCTTCGCTCCGCACTCGCTTCGCTCCGCACTCGCTTCGCTCCGCACTCGCTTCGCTCCGCACTCGCTTCGCTCCGCACTCGCTTCGCTCCGCACTCGCTTCGCTCCGCACTCGCTTCGCTCCGCACTCGCTTCGCTCCGCACTCGCTTCGCTCCGCACTCGCTTCGCTCCGCACTCGCTTCGCTCCGCACTCGCTTCGCTCCGCACTCGCTTCGCTCCGCACTCGCTTCGCTCCGCACTCGCTTCGCTCCGCACTCGCTTCGCTCCGCACTCGCTTCGCTCCGCACTCGCTTCGCTCCGCACTCGCTTCGCTCCGCACTCGCTTCGCTCCGCACTCGCTTCGCTCCGCACTCGCTTCGCTCCGCACTCGCTTCGCTCCGCACTCGCTTCGCTCCGCACTCGCTTCGCTCCGCACTCGCTTCGCTCCGCACTCGCTTCGCTCCGCACTCGCTTCGCTCCGCACTCGCTTCGCTCCGCACTCGCTTCGCTCCGCACTCGCTTCGCTCCGCACTCGCTTCGCTCCGCACTCGCTTCGCTCCGCACTCGCTTCGCTCCGCACTCGCTTCGCTCCGCACTCGCTTCGCTCCGCACTCGCTTCGCTCCGCACTCGCTTCGCTCCGCACTCGCTTCGCTCCGCACTCGCTTCGCTCCGCACTCGCTTCGCTCCGCACTCGCTTCGCTCCGCACTCGCTTCGCTCCGCACTCGCTTCGCTCCGCACTCGCTTCGCTCCGCACTCGCTTCGCTCCGCACTCGCTTCGCTCCGCACTCGCTTCGCTCCGCACTCGCTTCGCTCCGCACTCGCTTCGCTCCGCACTCGCTTCGCTCCGCACTCGCTTCGCTCCGCACTCGCTTCGCTCCGCACTCGCTTCGCTCCGCACTCGCTTCGCTCCGCACTCGCTTCGCTCCGCACTCGCTTCGCTCCGCACTCGCTTCGCTCCGCACTCGCTTCGCTCCGCACTCGCTTCGCTCCGCACTCGCTTCGCTCCGCACTCGCTTCGCTCCGCACTCGCTTCGCTCCGCACTCGCTTCGCTCCGCACTCGCTTCGC
This sequence comes from Acheta domesticus, assembly GCA_031308135.1. Taxonomy (NCBI): domain Eukaryota; kingdom Metazoa; phylum Arthropoda; class Insecta; order Orthoptera; family Gryllidae; genus Acheta; species Acheta domesticus. The sequence goes on along the minus strand of JAHLJT010002406.1, from coordinate 91,928,340 downwards.
TCCGCACTCGCTTCGCTCCGCACTCGCTTCGCTCCGCACTCGCTTCGCTCCGCACTCGCTTCGCTCCGCACTCGCTTCGCTCCGCACTCGCTTCGCTCCGCACTCGCTTCGCTCCGCACTCGCTTCGCTCCGCACTCGCTTCGCTCCGCACTCGCTTCGCTCCGCACTCGCTTCGCTCCGCACTCGCTTCGCTCCGCACTCGCTTCGCTCCGCACTCGCTTCGCTCCGCACTCGCTTCGCTCCGCACTCGCTTCGCTCCGCACTCGCTTCGCTCCGCACTCGCTTCGCTCCGCACTCGCTTCGCTCCGCACTCGCTTCGCTCCGCACTCGCTTCGCTCCGCACTCGCTTCGCTCCGCACTCGCTTCGCTCCGCACTCGCTTCGCTCCGCACTCGCTTCGCTCCGCACTCGCTTCGCTCCGCACTCGCTTCGCTCCGCACTCGCTTCGCTCCGCACTCGCTTCGCTCCGCACTCGCTTCGCTCCGCACTCGCTTCGCTCCGCACTCGCTTCGCTCCGCACTCGCTTCGCTCCGCACTCGCTTCGCTCCGCACTCGCTTCGCTGCTCTCCTCGTCGCTCTCCTCATCGCTCCGCTCGCCGCTCCGCTCGCCGCTCCGCTTTCGCCCCGCCCCTCTCATCCCGCGTCGCCCCCGCTTCATCCGGTAACCTCTGCTCCTCGCCCTCACCCCATCCTCCCCATCCGCCTCATCCACCCTCATACCGCTCCCAACAACCCGCACTAGGCCTCCTCGTCCCTCATCCAAAAGCGCGCCCGCCCCGCCCCGCATTACCACACTATTCTCCGATCGCTTCGTTTCGATCACCTCTCCTTTCCCCGTTCTATAGTTCCTCCCGCGAGTTGCCTTCCTCCATACACCCCGTCCTCGACCTTTCACATCGTCCTCACTTCCCCAAACTCCACGCCCGTTCCTCCACAACCGCGCCCCCTCACCTTACATCCTCCCTCATCTCACCCCACCGAGCCTCCCAGACCTCCGCTCCCTCCTCTCACATACTCCCCGCCATCCCACGTTCTCCCATCCCTACCCCCCGCCTCGCCCCCGCACCGCGCACACCCCCGCGCACACCCCTGCCCGCCCCATCCTCTGCCTCCCACGCCCCCCTCTCTCCAGTTACTGCAGCTATGGACACGGTAGAAGTACGCTACGCTGCCAACCGCCGCACAATTTTCGTTTTTATGCGAAATATAAAACACTGTAACGTTTCAAAAGAGGCACGTCGACGTTTTGATAGATGTTCATATAACGAGATTTCTATGGCATGTTTTCGTCAGATTCATCACCACGCGCGTGTTTGTAATATTTCTACTGGTGTGCACATTCAAATTGAAAATAAAATACGTTTTCGGATGGAATGTAATTGCGTGATTAGATTCGTATTGTAAAGTAGCTTTGTTTTTTCAGTCATGTTACAGTATAATATCTGTCTAACAATATTTTTAACGCAATAAAAGAGATAAATATTGCTTGTTTCTCCTAACTCCAGTCGCTTTAACATATAATAAATTGTCACATTCTTTTATTAATGCAATAATATAACGTGAAAACAACGCTGTACACAGAACACAATATATTTGTGAGTGATATTTCCAATTTCACTTCACTCTGATGTTTTCGTTCTCTCCTATTTGCAAAATATATACAAGAGTGTTTACTAAACGAATATCAAAAATAGATTTTCATCCGTTTACCAATCATATAAACAATTATTGGTTAAACTATTTTCTACAAACAATTATGTGTAGCGTTTAATATCATAAATTGAATGCCAATGTTTCCAGTTATGTCTATGAGAAAAATAATACAATAAACACAAATACCTTGAACAGTAAAATGCGTCCTTCTAAATAAAAATTCAAACATACGTCTTCGCTACTAATCATTAAATTATCTCCAACAAATTGGGAAAACCTCTATTACAAAGGATGATTGAAATCAACCATACCTTCCCTCTTTTTCTTTTCAGAAACCTTAGTATCATAACTATAGAACTGCTATATAATTAGTAATTTTTGAAATTATTCGAAGATTATCTAGGACCTCCTGGTATATCAGAAGAGTGGTAGTGTAATGCGTGAAATTGTGTAATTAAGGAGTGAGGATAAAACGCGGAGGTGGAAGGGAAGATCTCGAATTCGATGTACCTCTGTAACTAAATTCGAAAGTCCTACCACCGTCAGGATTTTAATCCTAGGACCTACCGTTTAGAAGTCCCGCAGTGACATCACTAGATGCCCTGAGCGATTTTCCCTTTAAACCCAACTTTAAACTCCCTCTGAATCGAAACGTGTCGGCGCGCGTAGTGGCATCAATCTGAACACAGGGCGAGCTTCACTGCATTCTCCGTGTGTCTCCCCCGTGCAGAGACACACTCGGTCATCGAGACGAGGCGTCCAGATCGCCTGGCCCCCGGGAGGCCGCCTCCCCTCGCGTGGCCGCCACCGCAAGTGTCGTCGCCAGGCGCAGCAGCTTCCTTTTTGGCGACCCGGCCGCAGGGGGGGTGGAGGGGGGGTGAGGGCGGCCTGGGCACTGCGCCCGCCACTGGGTCACGGGGGCTGCGCGGCGGCGGCGGAGCGGTCGATACTGCGCGGGCGCTGCGGTGGCGGGATCGGGGGCGGGGGAGGGGGTGGGGGCGGAAGATTTTCAATGGGGGCGAAGGCTGCGGGAAACCGTCACGAGGAGAACGAGATGAGGTGTCGTAAAATAAGGAGGGTGTGGAGGAGTGTGAAGGGAGGGGGGATCGGAAGATTCGGGGAGGCATGGGGTGAAGAGGTGAAATGGTTAAGAGATGTAAGTGTTGTAACTGACAGTGAGAAATGATGTGATATTGTGTGATGTGATGTTGAGAGAAATGGAAGGCGGTGTGCAATTCTGTGAAGGTTGTGTGTGTGCGACGTGCCGTATGCGGCGTGTCGTCCGCGGAGTGCCGTTTAGGGCACGCCTCACAAAGTATGTCGTCTACCGAGTGTGGTGGGTCATGTGCGGTATCCCTTGTGTGTTATGTGGTGAATGGTGCCCAGTGATTCCTATGAGATACGGTGATTAGGTCCATTAGAAGCATGCTATATAAATTATAAGAAAAATACGAGGTAGAGTGAAGTAAGAATGATGTTATAGCATGGTGAAATATGACAAGAAGAGGTAGGACTGTTAGTGCATTAGTAATACGTAGAATGTAGCTGCGTGTCTTGTTGCGTGCGGTCGATTGTGCATTAAAGCCTAGTGGTGCCGTGTTAAAGGGTACTGCTAAAAGGGGTTGCAAATACTTATCAATTACAACGAAAAATTCATAAATAAATAAATAAAGTAAATTACATGAAATATACACCCGAAGGATTTTTCCCTAGAATCAAAATTTCAAAAAATATCTAATTTAATACTAGATGTGAACTCGATTTTGATTACATGATTCATGATTTATGTTTTGAATGACAAAAGGAAAATATGGGGAAAATAAAAAGTTTACCACTATCTCCACACTAAAAAAAAGTGTAAAATGCACGATAAGTGATGACATGTCAAAAGAATTCTTCTCAAAGACATGATCTTTTCAAAATAGAGGCCAGGTGACGCAGTTAAAACCAGAGCGCGAGGCAGACCAGAGGAAGGGCGAGCAGCAGACGAAGTCTCTCGTCCGCACAAATTCGCTTCAGAGCAACTTCCGTGCTCGCGAACAAATTCATGGTTTAACTCCACGCTTGCGGTTGGCAACACAGTAGGATTAAAATTTGGAAACAGTGGTAGCATCCTGTTAATTAAAATTTCATGGAAATTCAAAGGTTTGACATATAACCTGACAGAGGTATGCTTGAAACTAAATACTTCGTTGAGACAGAGAGAAAGTTAAATCTCAATAACTATTGTTGTTGACTAACTAATTGTAACTATTATCGTGGGAGGTCGGTTCAGAACGGGACGATCTCTTGGCGTTCACGGTTAATGGTCGAGATGGCGCTGGCATCGTCAGAAAAAGGTTGTTGATGGAGACCACAAAGGACTGACGATCGAGAGTAGGCAGTTAAGGTGTGCAAATTTGTTGTCAGAGAATTTGTAGATACAAATTTTAAAGAATATAGATTTTTCATTTATGTCTATTGAAGACAATTGTTGTTTGTTTCTATCTCTTCCCACATTATTATTATTATTATTATTATTATTATTATTATTCCATTACATCACGACTAAAGATCTTATGAGTCGGCTGAATATAAAATCTACTCCAGGTTGCAACCAGCTACCTAAGGAGCAGATTCGGTGAATATCAGTGCCTCTACAATACTTTACGCAAAATGTGGGCTGTTCCAAATAAAGCTTTTTCTTGCACTTCCCAGTCTTTTGAATTACCTGGGAGTTTAGACAAGTTCTTACTCAAATTTTGCGGAACAAATCCCAGAGCTCCGATCACTATCGGGACGACCTGTGCTTTTACGCCCCACATTCGGCTGATCTCGATTGCCAAACTCTTGTATTTAAGACATTTCTCTGCCTCCTTGGTAACGACGTTTTGATCGCAAGGTACAGCAACATCGATAAGTAAACACGATATTTTCGCCAAATCCCGGATAACTATATCCGGTTTGTAAGCTGCTATCGTGCGATCAAATTGAATTTGTGGGTCGTACAATATCGTACACAATCCAACAGACGTCACAGGTTTTGGTGAGTGTCCGTACCACTTGGGGCATGTGTTTGGAACTTCGAGGGCGGTACAGATCTGCCCGTGGAGGTAGCTACACACCCTGTCATGTCTTTCCAGGTATTCTGTCTTTGCTAGGATTGGACAAGCTGAGACAATATGATCAATGGTTTCTACTTGCTCCAGGCAAATGCGGCATTTATCATCTTGGGAAATTTTGAGAACCGCTTTATCATAATGTCGTGTTCTCAACGCCTGATCTTGAGCAGCTACTAGAACTGCTTCCGATTCTGGCTTCATTCTTCCCCTTTTAAGCCATATAAATGATTGATCTTCATTGATCTGCACCTTGCCCATTCTTTTTGGATATTGCCCATGGAGAGGTTTGTCCCTCCACGACTTCTTTAACATTTTTTGTGTCTCACATTTCATGTTTAGTTGTACCAGAAGTTCAGTGTCTGTGTTATTTGACGTGTCTTGCATAGTTTGCTTTGCAATGATTTTTGCTGCACTAACAATGCCTCTGTTTCCCATTTTTCGGTCAGATTTCATGACCTGCCTCATTAGAGGGTCATCTTGATGACTGACTACATATTTTCCCATTCCAACTATTGCATTGTGCCAGGAGACTTCAATTTGTCTCAGGCCTCTTCCTCCTTCCTTACGTGACACATAAAGTCTATGTACATCAGCTCGAGGGTGGGCGACATGATGCATTGTTAGCAGTTTTCTGGTTTTTTCGATCCATGATGCGGATTTCTTGCTCAGTCCAGTCCACTAGTCCGGACCTATACTCAACTACAGGCACCGCCAGACTACCAATTGCAGATATTTTATTCCTGGAGTTCAGAGCAGACTGCAGGACAAGTCTCACTCTTCTGTAATATTCCTTGCAAATTCTCTCTTTCATTGTGTTGTTCGAGATGGTCTCATATTCTTCAATGCCCAGATATTTGTAAGTTTTACCTGGCTCAAGATCTTGTATCACAGTGTGCATATCAACTTCAATGCTCTCTGACGTTGTCAGTTTGCCTCTTTTTAAATTGATTTTTGCACAATTGTCAAGACCAAACTTCATGCACATGTCATTGCTAAAGTCATTCACGACAGACAGCATTTGGGAGAGAATCGCTTCATTCCTACCAAACACTTTCAGATCATCCATGTAAAACAAATGTGATACTGGCCTTTCATCACCATGGAGCTTGTAACCAAAGTCAGCTTGCGACAACTGTCTCGATAGTGGGATCAAACTAATGCAAAACAGCAGAGGGGATAGTGAATCTCCTTGAAAAATATCCCTGTTGATCTGAATACTTCTGGTTTCTACTGCTTCCTTTCTGCTCTGTATTAGTAACCTGGTACTCCACGAATTCATGCTAGCCTTGCAAAATTCAATAAGTCTAGGATGAAATCGATAGATCTCCAGGGTCTTCAAAATCCAATCGTGTGGTACACTATCAAAGGCTTTTTGGTAGTCAATCCAAGCCATGCTCAAATTACGTTTGCGTTTCTTTACATCATTCAAGATGACTTTATTCAGTAGCAAGATTTCCTTACAGCCATAAGAACTTTTACGACATTCTTTTTGTTCAGCTTGCATTAGATGATTCTTCTCTAGATGTCTGTACATTTTGTCAGCTACGGCTGAAGTTATAACTTTGTACAGTACTGACAGACAAGTGATTGGCCTGTAGTTCTTCACCAAAGAGCTGTCTCCCTCTTTGGGTAGCAGATACGTGATGCCGCGTGTGAGCCATTCCGGGAGTTCCTTTGGATTTTCTAAAATATTATTAATAGCCTTTGCCAGATGCGGATGTAATGCTGTTAGTCTCTTAATCCAATAGATCTGGATCTTATCAATCACGGGGGTCTTCCAGTTTCCCATGTTCTTAATTGCTTGGAAGAGGTCCTCTTCCAAGAATTGGTGAACATCTTCCACTGTTTCCACAAGTTCATTTGCAGCATCAACTTCAGATTGAAGCCAAGATGCATCTTTGTTGCAGGATCTGCTCTCTTCCCAGATTGCTGCCCAAAATTCCTCGACATCATCTTTTGAAGGAGTGACAGCATTGCCATTCGGTTTCTGAGTCAGATTGCGATAGAATTTCTTCGCGTCTGTTTCAAACAACCGGTTCTGCACACGGAAATCTATTCTGCGTTTGTAACGTCTAATTCGTTGAGCCCATGGTTGAATTTTCTCTTTTAGCTTCTCAAGTACCATTAGCCTGCTGGTGTCATTTTCAATTTGGTATTTTTGTTCAACATTGAATATTTTTCGTTGAACTTTAGAGGCGATCGTTGATTTAGAAGATGCCTCAGCTAAGAGTGATATTTCGCGCCGAGTGTCGGCTATCAGTTTCATAATTCTGTTCATCCATGGGGGTACAGAGCTGTTTATTCTGTTTTGCTGTCGGCCGTCGGTGTTCTTGGCTGGCCCCAAAATTATCTGAGATACTAGATATCCAGTTGCATATATGATGTAATTGATTTCAGTAATATCTAGATCTCTGCCTGGGGTCTCTACCACCTCATTTAAGACAGAATTCACTGTTTCTATCACTCTTTTAGCTTTGGCATTTTCGCATATTCTCCTCAACGGTTCGCGAGATTCAAACGGAAGTTGACTCTTTCTATTTCGCGCCGAAGGAGATTTCGCACCATGTCCTTATCGTGTAATTCATTGATGGATCGTGTAATTCAGTGATGTATTTTCATCACTGACGTGTGTTTCACTGGAAAGAGATGAACCTTCCACGGGATCATCATTTTCAAGTTCTACATGTTCGTCATGTGGATAGTTCGAGCGAAGTACATACTCCGCATTTCTCTCAATGTCAGCAAGTTGTTCTGCTGTGAATTTTCCGCTGCTGAGTATGTATCGACGTTGACTGGCAAGCTTCTTTGAGTCTAGGGTAGGTCTCATATCTGGGTTTCGCTCTCTCCATACCTTGAAGACTTCTATTTCTGAGCCCCCATTTTTCGCTTTTGCATAGTAAAAGCACCACATCACCTCCTTTAATTCATCCCGGGTCCATCTCTGACGATGGCTTCGAGCTACTGCCGGCTCTGGGTCCCTGGGACTAACATCCGTGGGATGGCCAGACGTCGACAAGGTGACATTAGCTCGGTTTCTGAGCAGGTATGGGACAATGGTAGAACAAAGGCACGTTAAGATTCATTACATTTCTTGTTCTATCCATTTTGCTCATTGGTTTGAATTGAAGATTTGCGGGACGCAAGTTCGAGTTCACAGATCACACTTAACCCTCGGGTTGTTTCCTGCCATCCGTTACTGCGACCCACAGTGGCCTCGGGGCATCCCCCCGCAGGGCCCAGCAATGGGTCCCTCCGATCGCCAGTCGGTATTACTAAACCCTACGGGATTTTCACTGACTGCTGAAGGCAGCCTCCTTCGCTGGCTAATGCAAGGTTCGGGCCTCCACTCTAATCAGTGGCCTGGTGTGCCAACCCAGTTTCTCTCCTGTACCCTCTATGGGCCGACAACAGGAAGTCCAAAGGTTCATGACCCTTCCCTCTCTACTTACTTCCCACTCTCCTCAAAATGGAGTACTTCTTCGTCTGACCCCTCACCTTCAACCTATTCAGCAAGGGAGGCCCTACCGGTAGCTAGGCTACCACTGACATAGCTTTAAGGCTCATGGGGGGACTCAAGCTCCACCACCAACTGCAAGGTCGTGTACTCCCTAGGTGGGTTATTATTATTATTATTATTATTATTATTATTATTATTATTAAATGAGACTAACGAACTTACAATAAATTTGATTGAGAAACATTGCTTCATTCAAATTATGTTTTATTTATCTGAAATTAGTTCTCGAATTATTTGTTTCTTGAAACCTGTAATTCTTTATACAAACAATTTGAGGAAATTAACTAACAAACATTCTGATGTATTCTCTTCATGAAAGAAATTATTTTACTTAGAAGAAATTCTTGCGTATTTTTTTCCAAACTAAAAAAAATCAACATTTGAGGACAATTTTTCAGTAAAACCTGCTTAAAGAACTCGATAACGCGCGTAAACCTATGTCACATTTCTGATGAAATTGACATATTAGTGGTTTACGATGCCCCATACATTGGACCCCAGCTGTTGGATGTTTCATTTTAAATATTTGCCGCAAGATGGCGGTGTAATTCATAAATTAATGTTCTGTATTTCAATATGTAAATGCAATGTCTAAACCTTTACTCTTCTTCTTCTCAAACTTGAGTATTGTGGCCGAGCATGTTAATGCCCCGAGATCTTAATTTGTAATAGCACTGACCTACGTGAAGGAAGGAGAGACGCAAAACGCGATCCTTCAACGGCTCTTCAAATACATGCGTTCGGTTCAGTGATTCTAAACGTTAACTTCTGTCCACTAGTTGTAAGTATAGTGTTAATAAAGTGTGTAGCTAAGGCGGCAATTTGAAAAAGCTAACTTTTAGAACGAAAATTAGATTAATTGCAGAACACGTAAAATTCAACACTTCTATCATGGTTTCGATAAATAAATGTAAATCTGGGAAAAATCAGGTGTATGACACCTTAAAAGCATAGGAAAAATTAAGAATGAATGGTTAAAATAAATTTTTTGTAGATGGTTGCTACAAAAATTGCGAGGAACTAGGCAAATAACCGAAGCCTAAAACAACAGATGAATTTATCTTTTCCCACAAATATTAAAGAAAATATTATTTCTTTTGCTTTTTGTGGAGTTCCTTCTTTCATTAAACTTCGTGTTGCGTTTCTGTACGTCATTTCCTTTGCCGATACAGGGGCGTCTTCCTTTCTTTGAAATGTAGTTTTTAGGGGAGATAAACTGTTCATACAACCTATTTCATCTTTGAACGATTGCGTTTCCTGAATTAAAAGTTGTTATTGCAAATTTGAATAAGACGGTAACCAGTGCAAGACGGAAGAAACTTGTTGAACTCAATTTCAGCTAAGATAGGTTTCTGTATTTGGTATCCCAGGGCTTTGCCAAAGCCGTCAGTCATACTCAAAAGTGTCGCAGAGACTAGAGCTACTTACACTGTTCTACGAGCGCGTGAGGTTACCCTAATTACTGCGAAACTGACTGGCTGTTCAGGATTGAAACTGAAAGCTTTGCTGAGTTCATAGGGTGGAGGGTCTTCCTCTCCTCCATCCTCTATCACCCTTGCTCTATGTTTACTGTGGAATCCCCACACACATAGAGAGCGCTAGTGGCCACGGTTCCCTGCGCCCTGCGCAAGAAGTAGTGTGGCGAGCCACCATTACTCCACACCGTGCCGGGGACGTCACCGAAGGCAAGCGGAATGCAATGACAAGCCAACATCCGGCGGCGGAACCTCCTAAAAGTGCTGTCGCATGCACGCGACGGCCCAATATATACAGGGCCCTGCGGAAGCAGTTGCAGTAGCAGCCGGAGCAGAGAGGCAGTAGCAATGGCACAGAGTAGCAGTGGCAGTCGAGTAGCAGATGCGAGCGAGAGAACGCCGCCGCCGCAGCTGCTGTCGTCCCCGCCGCACCTGCGGTGATGGGATAAGAGGCCGCCATATCTGAGCTCGACTCCCTACGCATTTCCATTATCTAATCTATCGTTCCCCCTCCCCTTATCTCTTTGTTAAATTGTAATAAATGGTGCTTTGTTCTGAATAAGATTTCTTGTTGCTGGCCTCCATTTCCCCATCTTACTAAACCCTTTAAGTCAACCCCAGTATTCCAAGGTGACGCTCCGTCTCAGGAATTCGCTGAAGTCAGTCAGCTCCGAGGGTGGTAAGTAGGCAATCTCAGTGGTAAAGCTCTTTCCCGTATCAAACTCCCCTAATGGATAAGCCAGGGACAGCAGCAGAGCGAGGAGCCATCGCCTCTTCCACGCCGCTCTGGTGCACGAGCTCTGACGACGCATGCGCCACTCTCCATGCACCGTAATGCCACGCCTTTGCCAGTTGCGGCTCGCTGCCCCTAACAGCGTCCGGCCGCCCAACGATCTCGCCTACGAGAGTCGTCCTTATTGTTTGCTACCCTTTCGTCCGGTCGTCACCCGGCTGCCCAGAACAGTGCTGGACGCCAACCAACGCCGGACACCGAGGATACCGACACCGTGCAGATGCTGGCTGACGCAATTCTTCCTCCCCCTCGGGCAAATATAAGAGAGCAGTCTTTTAGTGACATTGCAACATCAGCGTGCTAGTCGAGTGCCATGGAGTAAAGATTTGTTATTTTGGATCAGCGGGTCTCCTTTTGCATAAACACTTGTGTTTCTTGAAAGAGGACAAAACTTGTCACCACAGGAATTTATTTATGTGTGTGTTGTGAGAATCACGCTCCATACGGGAAACTTTTGTCCCTTTGATAGAAGGAATATTTTACTAATTCATGAAGCAAAACATCCAGAATAGGAAAAAAGAGAACAATTATTTCCTTGTTTCTTTGAAAGAATAAGAAAAAATCAATAATACACATAAAATATGATTGATAAAAAGTCTTGATCTTGAGTTGTTCATTCAACAAAAACTATCCTCATTTCTCCATGAGAGTTAGTGAAGGTAATCAATGTGATGTTAGCTCGTGGCCTTTAATATTCAATTACGAGCATATTATTTCCATCTCATGGCTCTATTTCTGACATATTAAACACTTCTTTAATAAACAAAAGCTCTCATATTCCTTTCGAAAGCAGTAAACAAAAACATACACACATACTCATGTGTTTGAAAACGTCCCAGATTATTTACAAGTTACGTTCATATCAGATGCCTCCAACCGGAGTCTATTAATGGTGAAAGGCCTGTACTGGCGTCAGCTCATATTTCAATCAAAATAAACACCGCGCAAAGCGAATTTTATTTGGTATACTATCTTACAAGTGCACCTAATAGTCACTGACATTAAACTATTTAATTTTCACAACGTGGATGGTCTGTTTGGATTGTAATTGAAATTTTTCCGTTGTAAACTTTGTATTAACTACGACTTACAAGAAATAACAACTTAGCTCTTCAAAAGGGAGATGATCGCTAAATCATCTTTGGGAACGATTCGGTGTAGAAAAAATAAGCCTTCATTGACTTTGCAGACGACGTTTTATAAAAAGGACGCAACTTAGCCACTGGCAATGAAAATGAGGACTACTCAACCGTCAGAGCGGAAGAGGGGGAAAGTGGCTTTATGCTCGGTCGAGTGTGCTCTTATTGTGGCGTCGTGGCAACGTTTCCAAGCATACCTGAGCCGGAAGCTGTAGTGAAAGGGCACACCTGAGCTAAAATTAAAGTGGTGACATGATGTGACTTCTTCAGGAAACATCCCACGCAAACGAAGTGTTGAGAAAGGTTAGTGGCGAGTCTGGGACGATTGTGCAAGATCCCTAGAATTGGCTAGCCATCGAGCATGGGGACGCCGAAAGCATGACGCCGGGTGGGGGAGACGGGGGTGTATATAAGGCGAGCGCTTTCTGCGCTCGCGGAGATTCAGATAGATTCGTAGAGCTTGATGTTAGCCGACGGGCAGGGTGAGATCTCCAGTGTACTCCAGCATGTGGTTTCCGGGGTGGAGACCGGTTTTGGCGCAGGGCCATGTAGGTACGTGGATAACGGAGACTTTACGTTCGATTGCATCGCATCAGGCGTTGTACCTGCTTTCGAGCAGCGGCACTCGGATGTAGGGCCTAGGGACGATCGCAGGGTTTTCGCGGCTAAGGGGAGAAAAAGGTTGCTGGGGTTTAATTAGTATTTGTAAAATTTCTTTAATTGTCAAGTTTTTGCAAATAAATGTAAATATTGTTATCTTCAACGCAGTGTCTGTGTCATTCACTCCAGTACGTCATATTATATAGGCCCCAGGTTAACCGGGCCTTCGCCCCATTGTGACAATTAATTTCCTATTTTGCACAAATGTCTGAATCTCAGTAGTTATTCCATTTTACACAATTTCTAACATTGTAATTCTAATAATTGTATTTTATTTAAACGATTTAGTGGTTATTTTACAGAAATTCTTTAATTTTAACTATTTATATAATGGTGTGATATTCACCCATCGTTCTATTTGAACATGTCAATATTCTGTTTGAACATATAAATGTTCTGTTTGAACATGTCAACAGCACGCCATCTTAACTATGTTTTATTGCAATCACCATAACCATTGTTGAACACATTTGCAACTTCTTCCCACGTGTTGCTGGGCACGACATATGTACCGCGCGTCTCCACGGCGCGGCTGCTCCACGAGCCACTACTGGTCCGTTACCCCTCCGTGCGTGACTGGCACAGCTGCTGGTCACACGGCCTCCTGCGTGCGAAGTCGACGGTCGGGCTGGGCTCCCGAACCTCTCTCCCGTTGACTGGGTCGGCGCTGTCTCTCCTGTCTCTGCTCTCATTGCTCCTGGCTGTCGCCCGCTCCCGCTTAAGTAGGGGAGGCGCGGCCCAGGGTTGCCTCGCCTCGAGGCTCTCCTCTCACTGGCCAGCGTTCCGCGCCAGCGAGCTCCGTGGTGTGCGGTGTATTACCGCGCGCGCGCCAGCTTCAAAAATGCTGACCTCAGCAGATTTCGTTTAAAAGCCGTTGATTTAAAAATAGTCGCAATGTTTGAAAACAACAAGACTGTGTTTATGTAGACAAGGGAGGAAAATTAGGAAAGGGAAAGGGGTATTGTTTGCAACAAATTTCTTATGTCAAAGACAACTACCTCTGTAATGCTATGATTTACGACGTGAAATTTCTGCCACGAACAGATATCAAGGTTTTTATTATACTTTTTTAGATAAAATTAACTACTCTAATTGTCACTACACATTTCATGTTGTATCTTTCTTGACTAAATTCTAAAGAATTTAAAGCTTTCTGCACTGAAATTTTTTGTGTGCATTCCTAATCTTTTTTCCTCAATCTCGCAAACTAACAAAAGCGCAAGTTTTGATATTGCAATAGCCACTCATGAATTTTTGCAATAAGTATTTCGGCACACTTACTTTTCACGTCATTTATTTTTGAAAGATTCCTATCTCAAGAAAAATAAAAGTAAAGTATTTACATACATTACGGAAATTTAATTTCCTCGGGTTAAGACAATGTAGACTAATGGATTCTGCAAAATCTGTTTCACAATAACTGCTAACATTCATGTTCCCATGTAAGAATAAGATGCACACTGTTTTGGTACTGCCATTAACAACAATTAATCTCCTTTTATAAATAAACATAAAAAGTATCAAATTCATGCACTGAAGTGTTTTTGTGAAATATTGTTAGGTTTTTATAAAAATGTTATTTTTTCATTATAATTACCAAACTTTAATGTTTTAAAGTGTCATCTACATATTGCATCTTCTTTGATAACTATTCAGAATATTTATACATTATTAATGTTTTGAAATTGCATTCATATTAACGTTCACATTTTTTCATTGCATTGTCATTTCCGCAAACTAGTTACCGTAACGCATATTACGAGGCAGTATTAATTTAAACATAGTAAAATTGTAAATCATGAGCATTGATTAGCTTTTTAAAAAAATATTAACAAATATTATATGCACAAGAGCACAACAATTCACAACACTTCAACGTGTGTAAGCAAAATACTAAGCATCCATTTTAAATAAACTATTATGAATAAGGAACAGGCCAAGAATAAAAAAAATTCTAGACTGTAAAACTCAAACTGACCATCATTATACAGCAATTTAAAAAATCAATAACTACCATCCCCATAACCCATTGCATCTACAATCGTATATGTTTTATCATAAATCTATTTTCCCATTTCTTATCATCCAATTAGGTATTTATAGTCACAAAAACATCACTGTGACCTTCCTCACTCATCTACATTTACAAACGGCTTTCAAACACTGTAGACGCTCCATATTTCAACACAGCACCCAGAGCAGCCGTCCATTACCAAGTCGTTAACGCCGCCAAAATACGGATGTATCTCTAGCAGAAATGTGCTCTATTTTAAATTTCAAAACACAAATGGAGTTGATTTATTCGCCAGCGACCGCGTGTACTGAGTGTCCCAACATTTCAATTTAAAATACAGCGATCGTAAACGCGGGGGTTTCGTATTTTATACGGATCACCTCCCTCGGGGGTATTCGTCGATTCTGGGGATTCACTCACAATGGACGTGCGATTCCGCGGAGCGATGCGGGTCGTGAGGTACTGCGGCCAGTAATTTCACGCGCAGGTGCAGAGCAGTTAACCACAAAGTGGTCGCTACAGTAAATTTGGCTTTCGCTTTTACCGCTATATTTCTTAATTGATGGGAGGAGCCACACGTTAACTTCACATAAGACAAATGTTTGGTTTTCACTCCTAAATTTCTAAAGGGAACAATACACCGTGAATTGAACTGGCCGCAGGTAGAAACTGTTTTCAAACAGTAGATAAACAACAAACAAAAGTAAATCAAAAAGACAGTACACAAACAAATGTTCTAAATGCTAATAGTATAAGGGATAATAATTTCGTAATTGAATTCCACAATTTGAAACTAGATAAGTGAAGTTTCCCGAGGCACTAAAGAGTGTTCTTCAAAGGTTCTATTATAATCATATTCCTTTATGTTATGCACAATGTTTGTTTTATTTTCCCTTTAGATAAATGGGATGCATCTGTTCTGGAAACTTTTCAAAGTAAAAATAGCCGAAAACCCTGTTCACCCTCGTCTCAGTCTTTTGGAAACCCTGCGTATTCGGACCTTCGTCGATCAACCTCCTCCAGGTTCTTGCGCCATGTATACTTTCAAAGGAGCAGTATTTTTTCGTTGGCCTGAAAACTGTTGCCGGTCTCGACCGCTAACCACGAAAGTTCGGTTGGAAACCCACACGCCGAAAAATCTTTTCAGAATGACGCAACTGAGAACCATTAAGGTAAATTTTAACCAAAGAGGTTGTCACACCATAAATGTCCCAAACTTCTAGCGCAAGTAAATGAAAGAAGATGATCTCTTTTTGCCATTTCACATATGGCGAGAAATATCATAAAATAACATAAGAGAGGCTTTTATCCTTTGATTAGATAAAAATTTGTCAAAAACATCTCTATCAAACGCATTTTAATTTCTCGTGTGTGTAGAGCACAAAAGTTATTTAATGTTGCAAAAATAAATGTCACGATTTTGAGGAAAGTGGACGTTTGGAGAGTCCCAGATATCGGAAACCTACAATATAGTTTTGAAGGAAGCTATGACATAACCATCAGTTTTATAGACCCGAAAGTAGAAAACGATACCAAACAATTATTTTTTTAAACGTCCATTCTTCAATCCGTCCCGTTTGTTCCCTTGTTCCTCCATCCGCCCGCCCGCTCCACTGTCTTCCGTACTGTTGTCTGTCCCTCTGCCCGTTCGTCCGTTTGTCTGTCTCTCCGTCCGTCCGTCTGCCTGTTCACGAGAAAGCCCCAAGTCCTGATGACTTTGAGAAACAAGAACTCCATAAGCAACGCCCCACACGTAATACTACGAACTGAATAATTTATTTTATGAAAACATACCGCGTAGTCTTAGAAACTGACATTTGTCGTAAAATCAGACAACGCGCATGACCCCATTTTCTAATGGACTACATTAAACAAGCTTGACTATGTTAGTAAAGTAGAAATGTATTTCATGGATTTGAAAACAAATGTTTTGTAAGATTATGTAGTTACCTATGCAATATTATACCAGTAAAATCTTTTTTTCAAATAAAGGAATGATGTCGAATTCGAACTTCCATTTCCATGCTATCAAATAAGATACAATTGATACAAATTATTTACCAAAAATGTACAATCTATTTATTTTAATTATAAAATATAATATTTCAAATACATTGTTTCTGGTAAACAGTAGTAGAAGAAAAGGAAACTATTAAATCGGTCCAAATTTGGATTGACTAATTTGGACCCCTAGCACTTAAGTTGAACATCAAAATAAATGCACCTCTGATAATTCAAAAGTTGAAAAATATTAACATGTTTATAGAAAATAGCATTAATAAAATATATACATAAAAATTTACAGATAATTCCTTGAAAGAAATTTCCATTTCTATTCTTAATGGACATTTGGCCAATTCATGAGACCGATATTTATATTAGGATATTGTAAACTTTATTAATGTAAACCAAAACGTCTAATTTATCTTAAAACGTTATACTATAAGCACTGTAGAATTTATTGATACATGAATAAAATACAACAATTTTCTATCCCCTCTCGACAATCACAATGTTTGCAGGTGTAATATACCTAATTGTCAGGCTAAAATCAATTATAAAAGTTAGTACAATCTGCAAAGTAATAAATCAAATTTATTGCTGATTTGGTGGGCGCCAAGAGCAAGAACAAAGAGAAATCTCTAACATTCCAGATGTACTCAGTACTGTCATATCAAAAGATTCCTAAATTGATTGATAATAAATTATCACTCCAAGTATTACATGGAGACAAACGGATATCCAGCAGACATGACATCGTGACAGAGAACCGGCCACTGATTTAGTTAGACTGAAGAAATGCGCAAGGAATTATTATAGAGAAGAAACATAGGGCTAAGGAGGGGGAATTAAGCAGTGGCTGAAGAAGAGGGAGAAAGTGAAGGGAAGGGAGAATCACTAAGGGAGCAGAAGACGTTCGAAGGAATGAGTAGAAAATTAGGAACGAAAAGGAAGGTGGCTATGGATAGTGTTTTAATATGAGTAATAACTCAAGATTGCAATGGAAACTAAATGAAATTGCGTTAACTAGAGAAAACTACTTCAATTCCTTAACAAAATGGAAAAATTTACATGCCTTTCTGATGTGATGTTGAGCAAAATCCATCAAATGTCCCTCAAGAATAAATTCAGTCAAGCGTGACGGAAAATGTAACATTTTAATTACCGTTTTCTTAAAAATATAATTCCACAGTCCTCTCCTATATTTAATGAGATTTGCACATCATTCAATGATTAATAATATAATCAACAGAAATTATTTTATTTCTTTAAACCAAACTTGTCAGGCAGGTTTAAAATATTTCAAATTAATAAAAAGGCCACGAAATACTATGTAATTAAATCATTAAGAAGTGGTCTTGCGACAAAAACCTAATAAGCTACGAGAAAAAGATAAACCTATATAATGACTAGTAACATTAAATTTTATCTCTGAAACGTATGCAGACAACATTCATAACGCTAGATTTAATTTTAACGCACGGAGGGTGAACCTATAATCTACAGCCCAGAAACACTATTACATCTTCCTTTCTATAAATAGATATCGTACATTTATTGTTCGCATGGGACTATTAGCGGGGAGACTGCCCTTAAACAGTTGCTCCGCACCCAAGTTTTTTGACCCAGGCATCCTTGGAGGCCTTTCCCCGACGCGTGTCTGGAGACCTTTATCGAGCAGGCGCAGCTCGCGGGCGATCCCCTAAATGCGCCTGGGATTTGACTCTCACTTTCTCCACCAGATGTCGGTCTCAGTTAACTATATCGGAACTGTCTCGTTGGGAGAACGTGTGATCTCGTAAGGGCGGGATGTTGTCGGAGGGATTTCATTTTGCCGGGCGTACCGCAAGGGTTCTTTTACGTGCCACAAATGTGACATGGCTACTGTGGATTTTTTCACCTTTCGAAAATCCAGGTACCTCGTCCGGGATCGAACTCGCGCATTGGGAGTTCAGAGGCCAGTAACCTAACCCTCCGTATCTCATAGTAAAGGAAAATATAATTTAATGCAGTCTTGGTAAATACACAAATGGATAAATTAATAAAAATGATCTATGACTAAAAGTGAATGTGATATTAGTAAGTAGAAATTGGTCCAGTATTACGTGTTTAATCTGTACCCATCTGGAGAATTCTAAATAGATGCAGAATATTCCCCACTTTCCATTTGTCAAAGGCTGGTAAACTAGGCACCCCTAGGGCGCGTGGAAACGGAGGTCTAGCCCAGCAGCGCCCATATCCTCTATCCACCCGCCACCGACCCACCTGCTCCGCGCCTCGCGCTTCTCCACGCCTTTGTTTCGCAGGAGCAGCACTGCCCAGTGCGGGGGCGCGGGCGAGGGGGAGGGCGAAGGCTCAAAGCGCCTCGCCCGCGGGGCCGAACAAGCCGCGCTGGGGGACGCGAGCACGAAACAAAAGGCAGCAGAGACCGAGAGAGGGGGACGCGAGAGAAAGAGAGAAAGGCAAACGCGTGAGAGGAAGCGAGCGAGAGAGAGAGTGAGACAGACAGGCTGGGGTAAGCGAGACAGAGGAAGCGAGAGAGAGAGAGAGAGAGGAGAGGAGGCAGAACGAGAGGGAGAGAGAGAGAGAGAGAGAGAGAGAGAGAGAGAGGGGAGAGCAAGAGAGAAGCAGTGCAGTCGGATGGGGAAGACGCCCCCGGCGATGCCATGAGGGCGAGCAAGAACACGCCCCGTTACGGGGAATCCCGAAAACCCGACGCGAGGTTTCAACATCACACGAACTTTCTCGTGTGTATCGTTATGGCACTTTAATTAAGGCACTGTATTCGTTGAAAGGTATTCAGTATACTAACCATTAATAATCGGTGGATATCTAAAGACAAACATAATTATTGTTGTGGTAAAATTGATTGTTGGTTAGCAATGATGAAATGACAATTTTTAAGCAGTTTTTGGTCAGGTCGCAATTGGTGGTTTTTTGCAAACGAATTGCAGGGTGATGACGCAATTATGGTTTCAGATTTGGATTAAGCACTTCGACATGCATAGAGAAATATGTGTAAAATCTTTAGGTCTGACAACTCCCGAAAACAAAACAAAAAATACAATTTCACGATTTTTTGCGACTTAAAACCATTCGAAGGTGGTGGCGCAATTCTGGCTTCGGATTCAGTCAATCGAAATACATAGAGAGACAGGTTTCAAATCTTTAGATCTGACCACTTTTTTGTTTGTGCCTGTGTAATTAATTAGATAAAAATTTACAAAAATACACAACGCAAAAATAATACATATCGATGGAAGAAAATGTGGTTTCACTAGTATATATTTTGTTTACTCATTAAAAATATTTTTTAATTTTTTTTATAACCATGGTACGTTTCCTCCCAATTTTATACAAAGCGAAATATGCTAGAGTGGCTAGAAATTTCGCCAGAGGAGGAAAACAGAAGCTTTAGCAACGTAACAGCTTTAGAGAGAAAGAATGAAGTCTTTAATATAGATTTTTATCTCAGGGCGTACCAGTATTGTAGCTACTCGTTCCCCCTTCAAGAACAACGAATCCATCTCACTTTAATGAGCTTAATTGAAAATTGCAGTAAGCGTAACAAAAATGAAAGCAGAAGCAAAGATGTGAGAACCAGATATTTTGCAAGTCCATTCTAAGCTCGAAATATCCTCGCTTTATGTATTCGTACGCCTTTCGAATTTCACATATGGACACTACAAAGGTCTAGCACGATTTAACAAGTGAATCGAAATGTTAAGCTACGCTGATGCATTTCTACAGAAATACATCTCAGTAAAGCAAGCTGGAATGTTCTAAAATTTCTAAAACACTTCACATTTAATCATGTGCGAGGTGACCACTCTTTAAAAATTTGAGAATCTCCACAGTAACAACATCCAAAGTGTTTATTTAATTTATATGTTAATTAGTAAAAATATTAAACAGTAATCATGTGTAGTAATGCGATGTAATGTTAAATAATCGTAGTGTTAAATGGTAAAAAATCTAAAGAGTAAACAAATAGTAGATTTACATTTTGCGAATCAACATCTGCACTTAATACAAATCGCGATGCCTAAAACAACGAATGCGTTTATTGCATTCATAGTTTTTGAAAACGTGATAATGAATACTTGATGCAATAACGGGAAATGTGATTACATGCTTACTTTAATTCTATTTTCAAAGCAGTTGGGCATACAGTATTTGGTGACACGTGACATTGCATCACATGTCGACGATTCGCATTTTAACAGCAGGTTAACATTTTTGATTGATGGAGAACCGTTTGCATTTTTTGTGTGTCAGACCTACGTACGTTGTATACACTTGTAATTTAAAATATAATTACTCTGAAGATTAATGGTGTAATATAAAATTAATTTGAATATATCGATTTAAATTGAGATAATATCGCATTCTTACTAGTAGCCTTAAGCGAATAATTACACCAAAATTACCTCAGGATACCATCAAAATTATTTAAACATTGATACACATATCACGATTATTCTCTATAATGATAACAATATTGCAGAGATTACTTTTTATAAATTAAGCATTTCTCACTATTAAAATAGTTAAGTATTAATTGATTTCAAATGTCGATTTGAAATTGATTTTAGATAAGTCGTGTGGTTTGCCCATAATTTTCAGAATTGAGAATTAAGTAAGAAAATAATGAATTACGTTTCATAAAATTAAAATAATATTATTTAAAAATCCGCAACACTTAGTTTCACTTTGTTCAATTTTTTCATAGTCCACCCTTCATCTTTTCTTTTCATTCCATTCCGCAACTGTCCCTCCCGCCCGGCCGCTTGAGGCGTTTTGCGGATTCCATATTCCATATACAACATTAAAAAACATGAATTCACATTGATAGTATGTGTGTATGTATTTTGGCACAACAGCTCTTTACGAGCTAAAACCTACCAGCGGTGTATCTGTTGTTTTCTCAACAAGAGAAGTGAGCTTTCTCATCGTCACATTGGAACAGATACTGGGACATTGCAAGGAAAGCTTACAGTTAATTTTTGCCCCGACCAGAAATCAGACCTGGGGTTGCGCCACAGAAACCGAGCAGACTAACCAACGGGCCATCGGGAGGACCTCACGTTGTAATTCACCTACTTACTTTTATTATTTGCATTTACAAATCAAACTATGACAGGACACTGTAAGGAACTACGCTCTTTTTAAGTCAAAATCTTTCGTCGCAAACAAATAATTGTAAACCAAAAAGAAATGCGACACTAAAAAGTAGAGCAGAATACATTAACTTTTTCCCTAAAATAAATCAATTTTTCGCATTACTGACCTAATCGTTATTCACATGTAGGTACTTTAACTGCGCCACCAAAATCCAGTATTTTGCTAATCTAACGAAATTAAACTCGCATTCGAGTTGCAGAAATGAAATTATTTGCGCATTTTACATTTAATAAATTCGATTCGCGTACACGTCACAGCAAAAACCTCAGTAATAAATTCAACCCAACCCCTCGGCCTCGCCCGCTGACGTTGGGAGTGCAGCGTCAGGATTAGCGTGGACAGCGACGGCCGCGCGGAAGACGTGACGTGTCTTGCCGGGCAGCGACTGCGACCGCCCACCAGTTTAGCTGAGGCCAGCTGCAGATTACGCGGGCAGCCCTGCGCAAGCGCACACGGACACCCGCACGCGGGAGGCAGTCACGGCAGGCGCCTGATAAGGATTACGCTGCCGCTGCCAACGGGCACGACGGGTGGAAGAGAATGGCAGCGGGTCGGGGAAGGTGACTCGAACGGAGAAGGGGAAGAAATGAAGAGAGGGAGAGAAAGGAAATGAGAGGATAAGGGAGAAAAAAAATGATTGGGAAGTAAAAATGAAGAGAGAAAGCCAGAGGATATAAGTGATGAAGGGAGTAAGGTGGGAAGGGAGAGGGTAGTAGGGTAGGAGAGAGGAAGAATAGAAACAAAGTAGGGAGAGAAATAGAGCGGTAGGAAGGAAAAGAGCTGTAGGGATGGAGATAAAGAGATTGAGCAGGAGGAGGGAAAGAGAGAGAAGAAAGATCTGTTGTCAGATAGACATCGAGAGTGAGAGGTTGGGGAGAGTATGCTAGAATGAGGAAATGATGTAGGGAGAGAAGGGCTGAGCTTGGGCGCTGGAAAGGCTATCTGAAACCTGCACTTCTGAGTTGTCGACAGCTCTGGCGGCAACAGGCGCTGACGGTTGCAAAATGAGGATACGTGAGCAGATGTAGAGGGAAATCGAATAAGAGGTAATGCGGAGTCGATGCTATTAAAATGGTAAAATCATGAACCAGAATTCAATATCTTCATGGACTATAGATGAAGAAAAATATTGCGTAAAGAAAATATTTTGAAAAAAAAATTTAAGGGTAGTACTTTAGGCATGGTTATTTGATATGGATACATTCTGCACTAAAGAAAAATTTAATTTAAAAATTCAATTTTGATTTCAAAGAAATTCAAGTGCAACTAGTTTCTTCTTTTAAAATGATGAGCAAAAAATATTCACTTCGATCGTGAGTGAACTACATAAAATCAGTTTATAATCATACTAAAAGTACTTTTAAAAACCCGAGTAAATTCCAGAGATTTCTTGAAATATCATCGTGCCCATAAACTGCAAATAATTCTATGAAAAACTTCATATTGACAAGATTAGGAAAATGTAAAGATGGCATTTATAATGAAAACTAAGATGTAATTTTTTACTTTCCTGTATACGTACGTATATATGGAGTAACATATTTATGGAGAAAGTCATGTAATGGCACAAACTTTCCCGTATTAGTTTTCTATTCTTTTGGTCTTGGCTAACTAATCGGACTTGCCATATACTGAATATTGCCACATTACCATATTACCACATTACCAAAAACAGTACTAAATGGACTATTAAATAGTACCTAATACTAAATGGAAATTTTCTTTGAAAAATTTGGAGCCGTATTTAAGAAAATGGCGTTTCAGCTCTACTGTAAATGCGAAATTTGAAGCTCTTTTTCACAGAAATCTTTTGTATTTTCGAAAAAGCTCCTTAGGCTACGTGTTCTGCTCTCTTTAAGTGTTGATTTAAAGCACTTTAACTCATAAATACTATAGTGGAAATTGTGGAAAACGAGCATATTAATGGTGTGAGATATCTTTCAAAACAATTATATTTGTATAATGTTTGAAAAAACAAAATATACTCCAAAATAAACTTTTAGTCTTATTAACGAGTGCAATTTGCACTACCCGTTCGAAAAGTTTGAAGAAAAAATGTGGAGCCGTTTACGAGAAAATGGCGTTTGAGTTTTTTTTTTTTAGAAATACGGAATTTTGAGCTAGTTTTCACAGAAAACTTAGTTTTCACATACTTTGTAGAGGTGAAGGACATACAAAAGCTACAAATGAGGTATCACATTGAAGGCCTTGGTATAGTCGATCCATTCTAAAAAAATGTTGAGGTGTTTTTTTAGCCTGATTGACTACAACACTGTCTACTATCAATAATCCTTTGCAATCTTGTAATCTTTTTTTCCTGAGCGCCCTTTCTGAAACCATTTTCCTCCGGTGCTAGAAGATTGTTGGTGTTAAATGAAGATTCAGCATATTGGCTAGCAAAGATGTAAAAATCTTATGTACTGTGGAAAGACATGTGATAGGTTGATATTTACTCGGAGTCTTGGGATCCCTCGACTGCTTATCATAAATGTAACTCCAGAAAAAGACGCCGGAATGATATGACGCGTCATATTTTTGATATGACGCGTATATACGTGATATGATATGACGCCGGATTTTGGATCATTGAATGCGGCTTGACACTATCTGACCAGGACTGCATGAGTACTTAGAAAATACTTCCATCAAAAGTTTTGAATCACATCAGTACCTGGTGCTTTCCAATTCTGCGTCTTACCGATTGAATTAAAGATATATCTTCGTGTAATATTAGGTGAGCACATTTGCGATATGAAACAACACTTCCGTTCGTCTTCTGCTATCCAGTAAGCTTTATCATCATGGGTCTTTGAAATGCTCCATATATTGCTCCAATATTCTTCTATCTCGAAACGTTTAGGATCTATTTCTGGCAACTTTCGTTGATCGTTGAGTTGCCTGAAAAATTTCTTCTGGTCGCATGAATACATAGCGATCTCTTGTCTTCGTTTCATTGGTTTATGATATATTCTTATACAGCACCCAAGTGCTGCAACACGCTGCTTCAGATACTCAAGTCGCTCTTGAAGTTTCTCCTCGAAATTCGGCTGGGTTCTTCGAATCATCTTTTGACCAATCACCCTCACTGCATTACAGACCTTTCTAGTTGCGTTGTTCTCAGGAGCTGTAAAGAAGGCTGTCAGATTACCTGTGTGCCGCCGGAAGCTTTCAATCTTACATTCAATGCGCCTCAACCATGGGGGTTTGGTGGCGATACCGGATTGTGCTGGGTCTTTCGACGTAGCGTCTTCTGCACTGTAAATCCTTTACAGGCTAATCAAGTCCCTGTACAACAGCAAGAGCTGCGCAAAACACATAGCTTACCACTTCCTCAAGTGATGTTGATTATTATTATTATTAACAATAATAATAAAGGATAACTTAATAATGGAAATGAGTGTTCGGTCGGTGGCAGTTAAACAAAAAAAGATTACAAATAAATAAAATGAAAAGATACAATACGTAACATATTAAAAATAAATCGTACATATACAAATAAAGAAACAGCGCATAAAACAAGAATGTAAATTACATGCAACTTGGCAACTTGGTATTTTTTTAAATAATTTCTAGAGATGTTCTACCAGAAAATTCTTTCTTGTCAGCATACTCTTAAGATAATGTAATAATATGCAAAAAAAGTTTCTATCTTCCTTCTGTAACTCAAAGTTTACCATAAACCTCACGGACGAAGGAAATGACACTACATAAGACTATTATCTTCTAAACGGAGGTCATGTCCCATTGACAAATAATATTCACAACAGCAACTACTCTCTCACTATCAAGAAAACTGGGCATTAGCGTACATGTAGAAAGAAACATAGTTTTTAATACTACTTATTTTTTAATGCTACAAAACATTCACTACAACCGTAGTGATTCACTGGTATCGCGACACCGTAGTTGCTACGTCGCTCTGCTTGAACTTCACAAAGCAGCCAAAGAGTCCCATAGATAAGCGTCAGCCCTCCTCTTTTCTGCGCGTATGCGTTCTCTCTTTCAAGAGATTCACGGTCCCTCTTCACGCGTTCCGGTCCCTCTTCCCAGCCACCGAAACCTTTGCTTTGTCCGGGGCGTGGGGTTACGAACGCGTATTGTTCCCGCCCCGACGCTCAGATAAGCAGAACAGCCCTCACTCGTCTTTCCCCGCCCCTTGACGCCTTCTGCCTCCCCCGTCGCAGCCGCGCGTCAGTCAATGGCGGGCGCCGCTGCTACGCTGTTCGCAGCTGCAAAAGGAGCTGCTCCTCTTTCCGCTAGTCGCACTGGTTCGACACCGCTCGTGTTGCTGCTGCTTGGAAGTCGGGAGCCCGGTCGTTTTCTGGTGCAGCTAAATCCACCACCTAGTGCAACTAAATCTCTCAGCTAGGGGTTCAGAAGTAGGGTTATTGGTTATGTAAAGGGTTGGGGTTTGAAACACGTAATGTTCTTGTTAAGAAATGTTCCAAGAAATGAGACGAACAGATTGAGACGAAACAAAGTATTTTCTTACAATTTTGGCGTTCACATAATTTTTACTTTCCCATATTCATACGTATGTATGGAGTGATATACATAGTATAGGGAAAGTTATGTAATCTGCACGAAAAAACGGCCATTCCATCACAAAATACAGTCCATTCAATCCGAACATGCAAGGCAGCCTCGAACAGCGTGTATGCGGTGTATGCGCCGGACAATAATTGAACCGCGCGCGAAGCATTTGCAGCAGCCACCACCAGGGTGCAGACATTACACGGCGCCTGACTGCCCCTCGACGCAAATCACCTGGCTTCCGCCACATTGGCCAGCCGTGTCTTCATAACTCCGACCAAGCGGAGCAAGGGGGCGAGTAGCGAGTAATATGCGAAGTGTGTACAGGACGAACGTCTACAAGGCAGTGAAGGTATACTGCGATTTTCGTAATTTTGTCTCTGACAGAAATCAGCTGCTTCGCTGCCATCCAATCAGGAGCATATATTTCGCGACAGTGACCTCCCTATGGTGACGTTCATGCTCCCGATTGGATGAAACCGTGAACAGCTGATTTCTGTCAGGGACAAAGTTACGAAAATCGCAATATACTTATTCGGATGGGATGACCCTTGGCAGTCTTTTGATTCCTCTACCTTCGGCTACGGAACATTCACTACGCAAGTGCACCTGACACCGACTGCTTTTTTCTCTCGGATTCTCTCCTGCACCATAGACTTCAACCCTCCGCGGCTACGACGTCGCAACACAACGTTGGTGTCCACCAACTGCTCCTCCGAATCTGGAGTCTGCGTCCTCAGCCTCCCGGCCGGCCGTTTTGTACGCTCCACTGTGTGATCCGCTACTTGCCCTAATTCACAACAGTGTACATACACAATACGAGCATTGGTCAATCTTAAACAACGGTATATTTATAGTCTCCCACAGACGCCTGCACCGACCCCCCGACCCGTGTCAGGAGTCCACTCATACATGAGTGGAGATGCATCTCGTGGGAACAGCTGAACAGGAGAGGCTTTCAAACAGATAGTGTGCCTGTGCGCGACGGGTTACCTATAGGTTTTATCATTGTATTGTTTTGCATTTAAATTCTATTAAACTAGTAAAAAGATTTTAATCTATTTCTGAGCTACCAGTATCCATTTGCTAATCAGCCTGCAACCAGGCCCGCTGGGCAGAAGCAACTGCTAAGGATAAAACAAATATGAATACGAGTGTACCTTCTCCGATCATAATTTATGAGAAACATGTCTAATTACTGAGATTGCATAATTCTAAATATACGTCAGGGTTGGCTAAATATTTCCTAGCTCCCCCACCTTTTTTGTAAACCTACGTAGAAAAACTAAGAAAAAATAAATTACCCAAAATACATCAATGTTTCGATGACTTTTGAATTATCAATACAGATAAATAAATCTGATGTTCTGTTTTTTTGAATTGTCGGTTTCTAAATACTTTTTCAACTTGCACGTTCGAGTACTAAAACAAATCTTGTGTCAAATCAGTTGCCTGTCTGTTGCCTGTTCTTCTCATTAACTCAAAACCTACTGAATTTATCAATACTAAATTTAAGAAGATTATAAATACTACCCATAGAACCAACTTAGTTTTTGATTTACTTTGATATTCAGAGCGCTTCCAAAGATATTTGTTCTTGATACCGACTTGCTCTGCCTCGTGTAACAATAGTAGTAACAAATATAATAACGGCAACCAATATTCACAATAATAACAAAATTAAAGTAATAAAATCATAATTATCATCCATACTTCATCAATAGAGGTAAATAAATCTGAAGTATCTGTGTGTAATTTTCCAACTTTCAGCTTTTAAAAACTTTTAACTTGGTTATTCGACATTGAATGCAGAAATAAATAGGATAATAATTACTATCAGAAAAACTAGATATGAAAAAGGTATTGAATAAGTGGAACATAAAAGTAAAAAATCAAGTTACGATAAGTTCAAAGCGAATTTTAAATATTTCTGTAACAATTAAAAAAAGAGATTGGAATAATAAAAGAACTAATGCGATGGGAGATATTAAATCTCAAAATTAGGAATAGGATATATTAGGGGTGAGAGGAAAAAGCATGAGGATAATTGGAAAAGAAATAGACATGGAAGAATGATTCGAGTGGTTCAAGGAAATATTTATAGAAAGAAAACGTGAAAAAGTCAGAGATTGGAGTGAGCTCAGGGTGATTAAAAATTTCACGAGGAAAAGAGACAAGGAATAAATAACAAATGCTGTCAAAAGATTAAAAAATGAACCGTAATGTATATTCCTATTATTCGTGACCACCTTGCACGCTGGCAACAGGACGACGATCAATTCTTGTCACGAGTAATCGCCATCGATGCATTTGGGCCAGGGCATACAAAACAGAACTGAAACGTCAGTCCGCGGAGGCTGGATCACCAAGAAGGCAAAAGTTCAGTCAGAATCCTTCCTCAGTCAAATTCATGGTTATCGTCGCTTATGACTTCAGGGTGTCATTGTTTGCCACTTTGTCCCTCAAGGCAGAACAGTTACAGCACAGTATTACAGGGACTTCCTGGTGCGGCAGGTACGACGTGGCGTTCGGGAGAAACGTCTGGATCTTGTGGACCAATAATCCTGCACGACAATGCAAAATCACATAAAGCAGACTGTGTAGGGCAGCTACTTCGATGGGGGATGGGAAGAATTGGAGCACCCATCGTATTCTCCAAACATTTCACCCTGTGAATTTTGTCTCATTCGCAAGATTAAGAAATCACTACGTGATAGATGGTTTGCAACACGAGAGAACTTTGCTAATGCTGTGCGCCAACAGGTGACCCTATTCACACACAGTGCGGCAAATGCTGATGCGCTGATATTCAGTGCCTCCCACATCGTTGACAGCGTGTGGTGACAGTAGCAACGGACCACTTTGAGGGTCTTCAGGCCCAGGTTTGTAATGTCAACTTCATGTGTACTGCGTTGTCCTTCTTTTGCACCGTGAAGACCATATTGTCCTGTATACCACCGTTATAAATTAATGTGTTAATATTTCAGTGCTATTCATTGTTCACACATGTAGTTAACACCTTGTCCTTTCGTCTGTATTTGTCGCATTTTCCAACCAGACTGGTTTCTTCACGAAAAAAAAAATAGTCGACATGACTTTTGCCGCAGCCATTGTATTTACTAAACTAAACAAATCTTCACCATAATATAAACATAACGTAACCGTTTAAAGTCGCAAAAATGAAATTGTCTAAACATAAGTGATTTTCAAAGACTTACAATTCTATCAGTCAAAAAATGTTTCCACAAAATTTTGTTGCCGTTTTAGAGACGATACAAGTAAAGTAAGTTGAAGGTTACAAAGACAAATGCAGGAATAATGAATATGAAATATAATTAAGATATATCAAATGTAATAAACTTCATGAAAATCAGTCTATTTTAAAGTGGGATTGAACATTGAAAAATTGCCCAGGGCTTTCGTTTCATGCAGTCAAAGCTCAACTTCGTGCATTTATAGAACCCGATTCATGAAGTAAAAGAGTAAGGGACTATGGAAGCACCCGAAAATACTGCAGCGTGCACTAAATAAAAGACCCTAAAAAGTTAAAGAACTCATTAACAAACTCTTCTCTAAGTTGATTAAAAACAAGTTGTGATATGAAGTCCTCGTTTAAAAGAGAAATTAAGCCTGTATTACCTGAAAATTATCAACTGAAGCACTAAATGATGTAATTCGACAATACCGGAAGAGAAATACAATATATACCAAACTCCCATTAAATACTTTGCAATATTAAATATTAAATTAAATGTCATCTCTAGAGTTTAAAATGTAAGACTACCCCAAAAGATACGAATTCTCAAAACACTGTAATTAAGAGATTTTTTAATAAATTCAATATTCTATTCGTGAAGAGTGATTACATAGTGCAAAATTACAATGCAACTTTGACAGAGGAAATATCAAAGTATCAAATAATTTTTACAATTGCAGGAAATTTACTTTTATTGAATTGAAATATATTTCAGTTACTGAAACATTTGTTAAATATCTTTAATTTTTGAATAACATATACCCTAATTTAAGAATTTTAAAACAAATACAAATTATGTTGTAACAATATTTGTTTATGTTTTTGGCTGAAAGTAGTGGTTTTGTTGAATTGGATTATGTACAAAATATTTTTTTCAAAGCCAACATTAAGAATAATACATTTCCAAAACTTCACTTACTTTCACAAAAAAAGTCAACATTTTTTTATTTAATTTTGTCCTAGGATAACGTAAAGGGCTCTCAAAAATGAAGCGGGTCACATTTTGAAACCTCTGAGTTTTCAAAAATTGGAAAAATTCAAAATTCTTTCGTTTTATTTCTGTGACTACATGAAGACAGAGATTTACGGTGACCTCTCAGTATTTTCGAAAATTAAAAAAAAAAGAATATCACTTCAAAGGTACAATATTGAAGTTAAAGATTTTCTTCAATACAGTTTGTTCTAAAAATGTATCTTTAAAAATATCATTTACATTAAAAAACATACTTTTTTTCACTTAATTTCTTCTTAAAGTCAATATAATTTATTTCTTAAAATTTCAAAAAGTCTCCAATTTCTTTATTCAATCTTCAATTTGCACAATTAAAGCAATGGACGCAAAAAATTGCGAAGGTCTCATTGTTATTCAACTTCCTGCATTTTCGAAATCGCAAACGTTAGAAATAATGCGGGAATATGTGTGCTGTAGTAGCACTACTAGATTTTTTTGTTGTTTTTCGGCCTCTTAATAGTAGAACTGAAACAATACCTTAAGAATATTATAGAAAAATATTAAAGAAGGTTTGTTGTGCCCTTTTCCTTTAATAAAACTTAGGGTTCTTAGGAGGGCGCCCTGCGACACGCCACATCTGACAATTCTATTTATACCATTGATTTTAATTACTGATCTTCTATCCGTCAGATAATTCACAATGAAATCATTCACTTCACCTAACACCATTTTTTCTTTCTCAACAAAATCTAATGGTCAATCGTATCAAATGCTTTAGCAAGATCTAGAAAAGGAGATTAATAAGCACAAAGATTAACAGTACATTTGTCTATCAAATTAACTACGTGATCACTTAAAAGTACTATTACATCTTCAGTATTTTCCCCTTCCCTTTCCTTTATAGTTCAACATGTCTAGTAGTTCATTCGAAACTTTCAGATATCACACAATCTCAGTAGACAAGAAGGTACATCGTACTTACGTACATATCTCGAATCATGAGACAAACATAAATTGGTGCTTTACCTACATATCAGTAAGTTAATTTCTTGACCGCGAACCAGGGAAAAATGAAACGCAGTAGTAAGTAAGTACACATTCAAATAAAATTAACTTTATTGGAATAATTAACATGATAGACTCAGGACACAGAATTTATAAAATATTTAATATAATTGAAAACAAATACCCATCACAACTATTGCAAAAATTCAGAATAATTGAAGAAATATTGTGAGAACATGATATTTTGATCTTCGTCACTGCAATTTCATTATTCGCGTCCCACAAACCAGACCAAACAATGTTAAAACGTCAACGCTAACTGAAAAATCGAACAGAACACCTCTGAATTCTCGTAATCCAAGAACTGCAACATTTTGATAGTAATTTTCGACGAACTGAGGCACTAAATCACAAAACAATTATGTGGAGTAGAGGGTAAATGCTTCAAATCAAGCAGGTTTTAGACACAGTTGCAAACGAGAGTACATCTCTGAACAACTGAAATCCGTCCCATTCACGGAGGCGGCTTGCGCGGGCGGGTGGTTGGAAAACTGAACCACGATCATCACGTATCCCACGATGGAGCCGAGCAGCCCCATGAAGAACGGCAGGTCGAGCGCGAACACTCCGCCGAGGTGGAAGCGCGCGGGCTGCGCTCGCAGCTGCAGCAGGAACAGGCGCACCTCTCGCTCAAGGTCTCGTCGCCCGCGGGCGGCGAGCAACAGGGCCAGGGCGGCTCCGCCCGCGCGGCCCGCCTCCGCGCCCGCCGCCACCGCCCCGCCCGCCGCCCACGCCCCCGCCGCCCCCTGCACGCCATGCAGCGTGCATGCAATAGTCATGACGACGATCTGCACCAACGAGTGGCCGTACAGCAGGGCGAGCACGAACAGATACAGCCCGCATATGAGGAGAAGCATGATGCGGGCATACAGGCAAAACAGGGTGCGGCTGAAGAGTTCATTCAACAGAGTGCACATTTCTTGCACGTGGAAGTGCATTTTTCGGACCGTTTGTAGGTGGTTTTCGATGTCACGAGAATCAGACAGGGGTACTTTTATACTAGTCTGAACAAAAATGAGCTTTTTTGTGACGTTATTTTCGAATTCCACGTTACTTCCACTCGTAAGATCTTTTCGTTGTACTTTCTTCACTATATTCCATATGTGATCATTCATCGTCATAAACTCATATTTTATAATGACGGCAAAAATGAAGAAAATATGAGCTACGTAAGACACAAAAAAGAATACTACTGCCCAATGAATAACTGAAAGGATTGGCACATCATTGCTTTCAAAATGTATGAGCGTTACTTCTAGTATTGTTACAAACAAAAAGCATGCTTGTACAGCAACAATGGAGAAACGTCGTACTGCGCGAGGTAATGGACGTATTTCATCTTTTAGGTTTCCCTCCACAATCGTAAGTAGACTCAGTATCCTCTCCCATTTCTGCAATGTTCCTTTCCTGAACACTGACACACACCAAATCATAGGTACAATTGCACCAAAAACCTCTGACATCACTGGTATCAAATATCCAATCACGCCAGTCTTTTTTATGGCTTCTCGGTGCATTGTATTACGTAAATGATCCACACAAAACATCGACGTGATGAAACCCACTACGATTGTTGAAGCTACAAGGGACATTTTGCTGCGAACAACTCGTAAGGGAGGCTTCAGCGTGTACGGTGCTAAACCCAGCGCTTTTGCTACGCCTAGAAATGGCGTAGTTCCGCAGAGACATTTTGGCAGAAGTTTCGATGAAACCATTGTCGATGTGTAGTAAAATGGCATTGTTGTACATTCAGAGGGTACGTTGATTCTATTAGACTCTTTCAAGCCCTACAAAGAGACAAATTAATTACATTGTTCTCAGTTGTAATGAATGTTTAAATATTCAAATCAATTTTATAAATGACAAATACAATTTTCAAAAGTCCAAAATACATAATTCACATCGATAATTATGCTTACATATCGTCTTGAAAAAGCAATTATTTTAATTACTCGCCTCTTCAAATTATTGTCTTCTAGAGAACATACTGGAAATCGATTTCTCTAATTAGTTAAGGTTACGTCCTGAGTGCTTCTTAATTTCCACGAACCACGCAAAAGCGATTAGTCTTGTCAAAAGGAATTAAACATTCTACAAATAAAACTAATTGAAAACAAATAAAATAAAATTTACTGTTCTGTACAATTTTTAACATTAAATACGAACTAGTTCTCAGACTTGGACTATGATTCATGTTTTAAAATGGAAAAATTATTGATTACATCTTGCGGATAGTTCAAAGTTCGATTTCTTGCCGTATTAATATTAATTGCTTAGAGAAATCGATTTTCAGTAAATTTTTCAAAAAGGGAAAAATATCAAGAGGCGAGTAATTAAGTTAATGGCATTACCGCACGTAGGGTACATCAACTTGGTTTATTCCCAAAAGAAGAATACAATTTGGAATTTTTCGAATGAAATAATTATCTCGAATACTTTAAAAAAGTATATTTTCAGGAGCAAAATTAATTGTAACTAAAAATGTCAATTGCAGAAATGTCCATTTTAAATTTTACTCGCCGCTACCTAAATTGGACCTTTTAAACCGATCATAAATATTTAACTTATTTTGCAGTTACATCAATAAAAGTTCAATTTTAAACATAACATGCTTTTATGTACACAACTTTATAACAAAACAATTTGATTATACATATGGACAATAATAAATTACATCAAACTTACATCAACAAAGGTTTAAATCATACACATCATACTTTCGCAAAGACAAAGATTGGTTTTAATATATTCACATTTTGGTTCAAACATATCAACAATATTAAACTATTTTACCCTTACTTTAATGGAAGAGTCATTTAAAAATTTCAACAGATTTGTTTTAGACAAATTATCAAATATTTGAGTTAAACATACATTATAAGTACATTAGCAGATACTGAGTTGGACATATTTAGATATTAAATTAACTTTTCGAGCAGGAAATCCCGTAATAGCTGGATGATTTTGGTGCATTCTGAAGATTTGCAGGGTAAGAATTTTAGATTTGTATTCGTTTACAAGGGATTTTAGAGAGGGCTTTCTTGAGTAAGAGGGTTGCAGATCCACTGAATAGTATCCATTAACAGCGCAAAACTACTAACTTATCTGGAAGAGAGTTGGCTCAAGTCACTGTTCATTACTTTCCCGTATACTATACGTAAATAAAGTATATTTATATTGATGAATTTATTGCGTATTGATAAGTATATTGAAAGCAAAACTTCTGTCCGTCTGTTTTTACGTCCGTCCATCTGTGAACAACGCTAGCGACTAAACAGTTCAGCCGATTTTTTTCCAAAATTGATATTTCCCCCATCGATCTGACTGATCTCGTGGCCCCTTGAATTGGAAACCGATATTTTAATTTTGGGGGATATTTTACATGAAGCCTTCCGAATATTTTATAAATTTTCTCAAAAACGGCTCCAATATTTTTCTTTAAACTTCTTGTATGAATAGAGTAAAATACACTTATTAAGGTGGCATAGGTCCGATTTTCACGGATAACTCTGAATTTTCGAATATTGTGAAAGTTTAAATTTTATTCGGCGTCTTCCTGCAACTACAATATGGCAGATAGGATTTTTCATTCAATAACAATTTGTTCTTCATAGTAAGTTCTTTCTTTAAGGTCATGAACTTTTTTTGAAAATTTTAGTAGTTTTCGCGCAATATTGTGAGCAATATGTGCAATTTAAAAAAAATACAAACAAGATTTTCTCAAAATATCAAAGCAAGATTTTTTCAAAAACAGCTCCTAATTGTTTCTTTAAACTTTGGTAGGGATACGGCTAAATGTACTCTATGAGATGACATAAACGTCATATTGCTCTATGCTTTTGTTTTTCAAAAATTAGAAAAATGAAAAGTTTTTTACTTGTATACCACATCGTTAATATTGACATTAGCGGCGATTTATTGACATTATTATAATTACGAGTACATGTACTTTAAATAATATCAAACAATGTTTCTCGAGAACGCAACCATTTTCTGTGAAAACTAGCTGAAAATTCTTCATTTTCAGAAACGCTCAAACGCCATTTTTTCAGAAATTCATTTTGGCAAAAATTACACAAATGTAATTTTTTGTAAGATCTTTCACACCGTTAATATGCACATTTCCAGCAATTTTCAAACACTATTATATTTGTAAGTTAAAGTGATTTAAATAACTTAAATTTATGCTTCTCGAAAACTCATACATTTTCTGTAAAAAAGAGCTTCAAATTTCGCATTTGTAGTAGCGCGTTAACGTCATTTTCTTAAAAACGGATCTAATGTTTTAAAAGAAATTTGGCATTTAGGTTTTATCGTTCTTTAATATTATAAAATTAATATTTCGTTCTACCACTAGGAAGGCGATAAATTAAGAAAATATCAAATATATGTAGTGTGGGTGGCGATAGATGGTAGCTGACAAGGGTATGTGGCAATAAATATCAATAGATAGCCCAAACCCAGGAAATAGAAAACTAATGCGGAAAGTCTGTGCAATTATTAGCACCACTAGTTTAAACTTTCATTGATATTGGTTTAAAACATTCAGAGATCATGGCGTAGTGACTGAACGCATTTGTCTGTTTATTATGAAGAGTAGATATATTTATCCTACGGCGAGCCTCAACTACTGGGCGGGTTCACAGGAGGCGGCTAGTGGATCGATCTATAGATATGTAGATTAGGGGCAATGAAGGCAAGACCGGAGCCCTCCCGGACCGAGGCGGCTGAATAAGGGAGCGTGGGAGGGTTACTCGTGGTGAAGTATTATTCATTAAAAATTACATGTGCTCAATGCTTATTCTGCATCCTGGCGAGCAAGCGCCGCCAATAAATGGGTGCTGTCCCCCTTCCTTGCGAGTCGGAATGAACCCAAAGGCTAAGGTAAGGAAAACCCTCACAGAAAACCATGGGCAGGGAGGGCTCTGAAAGGCATGAAGCCAACCTCTCTAGGGGAGTAAACATTACACAAATCCTGGTCCTCCAAGTTGGGGGTTTGGACGTTAGGACAGCTCCCTATTTCCTGGAAAACATCATACACTGC
This sequence comes from Acheta domesticus, assembly GCA_031308135.1. NCBI lineage: Eukaryota > Metazoa > Arthropoda > Insecta > Orthoptera > Gryllidae > Acheta > Acheta domesticus. The sequence goes on along the minus strand of JAHLJT010002406.1, from coordinate 91,891,954 downwards.
TAAAAAGTTCAGTGAACGGCCTCGGGAAAATAAATTAAGGAAACGACCAAAGCAAAAGAATATGGTAATTAATATCGGATTTTGGAAAGTTAGAACGTTATTACAACTTGGAAAGCTACAAGAACTTGCAAGTAGAGCAAATTGGAAAGACACAACTAGAAATAGTAGTTGTTCAAGAAACAAGATGAAGTGGTAATGGCTTTCTTAAAAAAGATATTTTTGTATTTTATTATAATGAAATGTACAATAAAATAGTACAAGCAGGTATGGGGGGTTTAATTAAGAATAATATGAAATATGTTATAAACTTTAACCTAATAAATTAATGATTATGCAAATTAAGGCTCAAAGGTTAATTTAATAATATAACAATAATTAATTGAAATGCACATACTAAAGAACATGACGTTTAAGAACAGTTCAACGAAAGCTTACAACGAATAGTTAGTTGATCAAAGTCCTAAAAATGATATCGCAATAATTCTGAAAGATTTTAAACCTAAAGTTGGAAAGGAAGCAATTTAGAGATATGTAGCAAGGAAATACACATTGCTTTAAAGCACAAATGAGAATGGAGAAATGGTATGCACGTTTGGTCATCTAATGATTTTGAAGTTGTTAACACACAATTTCAACATAAAGTAATACATAAACCCATTTGAGTCTCACCAGACCAGCAAACAGTCAATCAAATTGACCATATCCTAATTAATAGTAGAAGGAGGGAGTTTGTGAAATATGTGAGGACATTAAAGAAGATCCAATATTGACACTGATCATTATCTACTTACAGCTATAATTAAACAGAAATTACCCGAGATCTAAGAACAAGAAGAGGGAAGAACTTAAAGAGATCTATAAGAACAACAAAATGGAATAAGGCTAAAATGCAAGACTTTAAAACTCAGAGCATACAAAGCGAAACTAGCGAACGCTCTAAAAAACACCTAAGTGATGTAGGTATTGATAGTAAAGATGTAAATGAGCATTGGAAAGATATAAACAAGGAAATAGCACATGCTGTTAATGAAAAAATCGGTAGGCAAAATAAAAGATCAAAAAATGAAGAATGTAAAAGTTCAATACATGAAAAGAATAAGGCAAGCGTTAAAGCAATGCAAACTAAAACAAGAGCTAGCCACGAATTTTATCAGTTCAAAAGAAAGGAAGAAAATGAAACTTGTAAAAAGAAAAAGCAAATTTAGATAAATCAGGAACTCGCAGCAATTGAGCAGAGGTGCAAGAAAAACGAAACTAGAAAGTTTTTCGAGGAATTAAAATATAAACTGCAACAAAAAAATCTTGCACACATGCTACGTAAAGATGCAGAAGGAAATGTCCTAGTACAGAAAACGCAAATCACGCAAAGATGGTAAGAATATTTTAAAAGTATTCTGAATATGAACAGTCATAATGTATACAACGAAATAAATAATGGTACTGCTAGTGATGTCGAAAATTGGGAGGCAAGTGTGCTACCCTAAAATATTTAATATACCAAACAAAGTAAGAAGACTGATCATGCTTCAGTTATCTAATACAAAGACGAAAATTAAAGTAAATAATGAATTAAGTAGCGATTTTTATATAACAACAGAAGTGAAAAAAGGAGATCCATTGTCAGCCTCTCTATTTAGTATGATAATATATGTAATTATGCAAAAACTGGACGTAAGAGGCAATGTCACCCCACGTGTAAAACAATGTATAGCATACGCGGATGGCATTCTTTTAAAAACCAGTTCAAGAAGTGTTCCAACACCTGAAAGAGCAATCTTTACAGTATGGACTGATCATAAATGACCAAAAGACCAAATTCATGAGATGTATATCTGGCCCAACAACACTGTATGATATTAACATTGCAACGAGTCTTCTTGACGATGCATGGTGCCACCCCTCTGCTACGCTTATTCACCCTTCTGGGCGCGGCCTGCGGATTCGACACACCCACGGACGGAGGCGCGCGAGACGCCTCATCCCGCCCACACAAAAGGCCTCCTTGGCATCCCAGAGGGCCTCTCCGCGAGTCGCCTCCCTCCATCCGTGTTGTACCTCTTGGCCTCGAGAGCTCCGAATTTACTATCGGAACAGTCGAGTTAAGGAGATCGGTAGCACTCAGCTCGTGTGATCCCTGAGGGATATCATAAAAATATCACGACTACTAGACACGTCGCAGCTGCACAACAATTTGCGAAAGCCATGCGCGCACAAAGCCCAACCAATTGAAAACTTAATTAAAAAGGTCGAAAAGGGAAGGGATAGACTCGGGCCAATTGGAAAGAAAAGGTCCATGGAAAAATCCAGAAGCTAGATGATCGGCCAGTCTGAGGCAAACTTTTACTCACGTGACAAGACAGAACTTTTGGAATGGAGTGGGGGAGAGATGCGAGAGGGTAGCAGGTAGAGAGATGCGTGAAACAGAACTTTTCGAAACTTAGGAAGGAGAACATGTCGAGATTTAGATGAGAGAACCATGAAGTGAGCACTTTGCTTTAGAAAGACCTGAGACAACCTGTTTAAGAACCTGTAACGAAAACTGCATACACAAGACTGAGTCTATTAACGGTGAAGTCACTTTTGTTCCGCGGTAACTACCCACGAGCGTACCCATCGGTAACTACCCACGAGCGTAAAATCCTACCGAAGTGAGGTAAATACACCATCACGATCATTTATTTTTCAATACACTCATCGTAATTTCATTGAATAGAAATTCTGGACTTAATAATATCAAATCGAGAAAGAGAAACTTCACATGTGATAGAGCCTTTTTAAGTTAATACACATAATTCCGTCACTTCGACAGGTTACAATGTTTTAAAAAAACATATCTATGCATTATTACATTAGATAGTTTACAAATGCATTCTTTCAATCTACAACGCCCCGATCCTGTGGTTCTCAAAGCCGGAACAAGACGCAAGTAAGACACGCGCTTGGCACCCGTTAAACAAATTTAGCGTGTTTACCCTGCTGTCTGCAACTCACCGGCACACTCCACATGAGACAGTACCCTACCCTCTCGTGTAACGACTCATCACCGGGACGTTTCATTACATTTGGCACCGAGCGTGTGTTTCATTACATTTTGCCGCCTAACGTGTATTAAATATATGCGTTTTATTACATTTTGGCGCCCATGTGGTTTGTATTGCTTGTTGAGTCTTGTTAACAACTCTACGGCACTCCGGCACTACGGCATAAAACAGTTTCATTCTTTTAAATTATGATGCGTTTCATTACAATATTGTAAGATAGATTTCAAGAAGATAGCTCATATAAATACCTCGGGTCTAGTGTGGATCATCATAATCATATAGAAAAAGAAATTAAAGAAAGAATAGTAACTGCTAATAAAAACTTACATTGCCAATAAAGCATTCTTTGAAAGTAAATGGATATCTAAAAGTGCAAAGGTAGGACTCTATATGCCAGTAATACGACCCGTAGTCACGTACGCAGCAGAAACGTGGGTCCTCAGAGAAGCTGACATTCCAAGGCTAATGATTTTTAAAAGAAAAATTATAAGGATCATTTTTGGACCAGCTAAACAACCAAATGGTATTTGCAGAATAAAATATAATGCCGAATTGGATAACATAATAAAACACAAAATATTGTTACTCACATCAGATCGTTAAAATTAAGTTGGATGGAACATGTTTACAGATTGAATGATGATAAGCTAGTAAAGAAGGTCCTCGGATGGAAGCATATTGCAACGAGAGTTAAAGGAAGACCGAAGACAAGGTGGTGTCATAAATGTTCTCAAGACAATAAGAAAATAAGAAACTGGACCGTGAAAGTGAACAACAGAAAGGGATGGAAGGCCATAGTTGAACAGGTCAACACAATTAGCAAGTACTGTTGTTGAGCCTCAATAAGAAGGTATATTTATATAGTTATACTAAAAAAATTGTCTTTGAAGACTACATTTTTTTAAGGAAAATATCTCTATCTTCAATGTTGAAGTTTTTTAATTTTAGAAAAATAAAAATTAGACCTGCGCCATTTTTTAAAAAACTTTTTACGCTTCTCCAGAAAAACGTTTAATAAAACAAGTTGAGTCTTTATTGTTAAACTTTCCAAATGTTTTTGTGGCGTCTTGTACAGTATCGCCAAATATCAAAATACCTGTTTCACACTCACAGGGCGAGTTTGTTGAATTTCATTATCGGGAAAATTTTGAATTTTGAAGAAAATATTTAAATGCTATCGCCATCCGCACATTCGAACAGAAGGAAGGACAAAGAGATTACTTGCCCACAATTGAGTTGTCGGTATCAACTACCCACAACAAAAATCGCCGTTCTCTGGAGCACGATTATATAACTTTCTCTACTTACGAATGATTTCATAAACGGAGAAAGTTTAAAAAACAGATTATGACCAAACATATGAAATAGTTATTTCTTACATACACGAACAAACGTTTTTCAGTTTTTCGTTACCAGGCCCGACAATTTTTCCTGCCTAAAAATCGTGGATTCCCTCTCCATGATTGCAATACCTTCTCTTTACTCCTCAGCCAGGCAAAAATAAAAGCATAATAGTAATACATGAAAGTAAAAAGTAAAATATTTATTTTCAACTTTTAACTTACCAATTTAAGGTTCTACACATAACACGGCACCATTAGACTTCATGTTACCGCAATTGCCGCAATTTTACCTCAACGGCGCCTTACATCTCAAATAACTAGTAAGACAAATACTCGACTACGAAACACTGCAAAGCCCGGAAAACTATCTGCACAGAAATTATCTCTTTCAGTAATCCTGATGAGCGCTTCGATCTTCACTATTATGCCATTATTTTGGGCGCACCATAGTCATGATATTCAGATTTAAAACATCAGTGCTTGCTAAGAACTCGTAAGAAAAATCCTCGGTTCTACGAAGTGAGACCACTGAAATCTAAACAGTTTTTCGTAGGAACTGTTAAAAAACAGGTGCCCATGAAGAAAAAAGTGTTTGTTGGGCGAACATTAATCAGGCAATTTTTAGACAGAGATGTAAACGAGTATACATCTCAGAACAACTGAGATCAGAACTGAGAGGCGCGGCCAAAAACTGCACCACGTTCACCAGGTATCCCACGATGGAGCCGAGCAGAACGGCAGGTCGAGCGCGAACACTCTGCCGAGGTGGAAGCGCGCGGGCTGCGCTAGCAGCTGCAGCAGAAACGCACACCCCCGCCGCCCCCTGCACAGTATCCTCTCCCATTTCTTCATTGTTTCTATTTTGAACAACGAAACACACCAGAACAGAGGTATAGCTGCACCAAACAATTCAGATATCATTGGTGTAAAAAATCCAATTTCGCCAGTACTTTTTATGGCTTCTTGGTACATACCATTAATAGAAAAATCCACACAAAACATTGACAAATTTAAGCACACTGGCTGCTGAAATAACAAGAGCAATGCAATTTGACTGCAAACAACTCGCAACAGAGGGTTCAGGGAGTACGGTGCTAGTCCCATAGCCTTTGCTGCGCCTAGAAATGGCGCAGTTTCCCGCAGACATATTGGAAGAAGTTTCCATTAATCCATTTTCGGAGTAGTACCTTGTTGTTGTGGTATAATCAGAAAGTAGGTCGATTTCTTATAGTTAATTTCATACATACACAAATAAAGTACTCATCTCATGGCTACCAGTATTGATGAATCCGTAAGTATTGATCACAATCATTTTTTGCAATGACAAAGACAATCAAAAATCAATGTACATAATTCATATTGTTAGTCATGTGTGTATACACTCATGTAATGGAAATTACTTAATTACTTCCCTATTCAAATTATTCCTTTTTAAGGATAAACCGGACAACGATTTTTACTTCCTCGCTACCACTACCACGGTAGAGAGAAAGTTATGTAATGGTGCGCCAAAAACGACCAATTTTCGGCAGACAACTTTTATTGCAGGACCCTAGCAAAGAAAAAGTGGATAAATCCATATGTCAAATTTAGAAAAAACCTCCTCTAGTACGTGGTGTAGCCAGAATCCATGCTTCGTTGGTTTTTCATAACGAAAAATTAATAGATGGCAAAACGTCCGTCCGTCCGTCCGTCTGTCCGTCAGTATCTGTCTGTCTGTGAACAATATTAGCAGTCTGATATTCCCAAATTGATGTAGCTAATGTCGCCGTCCCTTAAGTTTGAAATCGAAATTTTAATTTTGGGGGTACTTTACATGAAGCTCCTGGGACATTTTCAACGTTTTCAAAAAAATGGCTCCATCTTTTTTATTAGATTTTGTTGTTGGATGGTTAAGGATGTTTAAGAAATTGGTGAAGTTCTCATGTTGGTTGAAAACCCTGATTTTTCGAAATTTGAAAAAAATCGAAATTTTTTCGCCGTCTTTATATCACAATTATAAAGCTTTTTTACACAATTATAAATACATTTTGTCTTAATGAAATGTATTCATAAAAAACAGATATTCAAAAAAGGTCATGTTGAGTTTTCTTAAAAATTTCTTTGGGGTAATTTGGCGAAGAACTGTCGCCCGCCCCCAATTTACAGCGCTTCGTGAACGTAAAATGAATTCTGTTGCTATGCAGTTACCGGGAGAGGTGGCTCAGTGGATCAACTGATGTCACTGCAGTACCTTTGACCTGGAGGTCCTAAGTTCAAAGCCCATCTGCGGCAGAATATTTGACAATAACTTGTCAGCTAGGTAGAATTCAGGGGCTGTCTGGAGGAGAATTCTAGCGGCCGGTTGCTCTGATCGGTAGGTTTGGATGTTTTTTTCCGATCAGGTAAAGGCTGGATCTCTCTTCAGGTGAAGTCTGGAGCAGTACCCTAACAAACGGCCTCAAGGACTACTCAAGATCATTCAAGATGGAAATCTGATCAACGGAGTTGACTCGCCATGGGCGTCACCGGTTCACCACGGAGTCGCTCGGCCGTACTCATTTTTGCAAACCCTAATGATCTCTCCAAATATTTCTAACTCATGCAATATTCGAAAATTAAGAGAGTTCAACAAAACTACACAAGAAAAGTGAGCAATTTTGAGTAAATGTGTTCTTTATGAATTGCATCGAACTCAAGCAAAAAATATGCATAATTGTTTTTAAATTGTATATGACTTCTTTAAAGATCTGATTGTATGTAAGAGTTTTCATATAGCAAAACACCTCTATATTCAGTATTGTACTTTTTGCAAAGATAACTGTTTGCAATTATCGAAAACCAGATCAATATTTTTTACCGTCCTTTGCTAAATACGAGAACTAAAAATAAAGGCAAAATTAGAACAATTTTAGGTAAAATAAATCGTACATATTTCACGAAAAATTACGACAAAGCTATTCATATATTTGAAAAATTGTAATCGAACTCTATCTAAGATCTGTCTTGGAAATTGTTTTTCTTAAGGAAATATTTTCATCTATCTTCTGAATCTATCTATTGAAGTAGCAGAGAGACAACTAAGAAAATGAAATTTTACAATTTGAAAAAAATAGGGATTTCAAAGAGAAAAAGGCCAGCGTCGTTTTTAAGGTTTTCTTTTCACTATTAAAGAAAGAGGTTCAACCAAAAAATTGGAGCCATTATTGATAGAAGTTTGAAAATGGGGTTCAGACTTCAGTTAAACCACCTTCAAAAATCATAATATTCGTTTCACAATCGCAGGGCATTGTCTTCTTTCAATTCAAATTTGTATAAAACGTGTGGATGGTTTAAGAGCTAGCGTCGAACATTGAGAGGCAGACGTACGTATCGACACCCACGCAGATAGACGTCTTGCTGTCAAGCAATATTTCGGAATTAAGGACCCACAAAAATGAATTATGACTACACATCCTGTTGGAAAAAGTCCTTCTTTTAAAAGTTGTTTTTTCTTCTTTTTTTGTATTCAGTTCCCAATGATAACCAGTACTCGATGATCCAAATGCTGCCAATTCCAGTCACTCGATTGCTGTACGTTTTACTTACTTTTTACATTATAAGGCGGGAAAATAAAAATAAGAGACTAAAGATGGGTGGTAAAAAGTGAACTATTTATTTTTAATTTCACACACTAAATACAGGTTTTATACGTGGCACGTAACAATAGACTGAATTTTACCGCAACTTACCAGTCAATGGACTAGTAAGGTAAAATGATAAAATGTTTTATAGGACTTTTAGACAGAAATGTTATAACCAACTATGAGACATTGCATAGTCCAGTGAAGAATCTGCATAAAATGTATTTCTTTTAGTAAACGGAACATCTCAAATGACAATTATTTTAAAATAAATAGTATTATTGGTTTTCTTACCCTCTTCACAGATAGCTTGTTTATTTTTCATAAAAATACAGTATATTTTAAGAAATCATGAATCATCATTCCGATCTTCCCCAGTACGGCAAAATTCTCGACGTAAAATACCCACATTTCAATGCTTATACAAGCAGCGTTCATGAATAGACAAAGGGGCTTGTTAGGCTAAACTTATTCAAGCGCTTTTTAAACACAGCTGCAAGCGAGTGTATAACTCTGAGCAACTCAGATCCGTCTTATTCACGAACATAGAGTGCGCTGGCGGCTCGTTGGAAAACTGCACCACGATCACCACGTATCCCACGATGGAGCCGAGCAGCCCCATGAAGAACGGCAGGTCGAGCGCGAACACTCCGCCGAGGTGGAAGCGCGCGGGCTGAGCTCGCAGCTGCAGCAGGAACAGGCGCACCTCTCGCTCGAGGTCTCGTCGCCCGCGGGCGGCGAGCAACAGGGCCAGGGCGGCCCCGCCCGCGCGGCCCGCCTCCGCGCCCGCCGCCACCGCCCCGCCCGCCGCCCACGCCCCCGCCGCCCCCTGCCCACAGTGAACCGCGCACACTATCATTATGATACTTATCTGCACTAAAGAGTGGCCGTGCATCAGGGCAAGCACCAACATGTACAGCCCGGAAATAAGAAGCAGCATGACGCGGGCGTACAGGAAAAGGAGGGTGCGGCTAAACAGTTCGTTCAGCAGAGTGCACATTTCCTGCACGTGAAAGTGCATTGTTCGAAGCGTGTGAAATTGGTTTTCGATCTCACGGGAATCAGATACATTTTTATTAGACTGAATAAGAATGAGCTTTGCGGTGATATTCGTTTGGGGGACAACGCAAACTCCATTTATTTGGCCGTTATGTTGGATATTCTTTACCGTATTCCATATGCCATCATTTATTATCATGAACTGATATTTCATAATGACTGTGAAAATAAAGAAAATATGAGTTATATAAGAGACAAAAAAGAACAAAGTTGCCCACTGTATACCTGATAGGCGAGGAATGTCATCGGTTTGAACTCTTATGAACGTTACTTGTAGTACTGTTATACAGATAAAGCATGCTTGTACAACAACAATGGAAAAGCGACGCACTGCATGAGGTAATGGACGTATTTCATCTTTTCGGTTCCCCTCCACAATTGTGAGTAGACATAATATTCTCTCCCATTTTTTCACTGTTTCTGTTTTGAGTAATGATGCAAACCAGAACAGAGGTACAGCTGCAGAAAAAATCTCCGTCATTATTGGCATCAAAAATCCTAAATTTCCAGTTCTTTTTCTGGCTTCTTGGTGAATATCATTCATGTACAAATCCCCACAAAACATTGACAAAATTAAACACATTATGACCGTTGAAACAACAAGAGCAATTTGACTGCGAACAACTCGCAACGGAGGCTTTAGGGAGAATGGTGCTAGACCCATAGCTTTTGTTACTCGTAGAAATGACGCCGTTTCGCGCAGGCACATTGGTAGAAGTTGTGATGAATTCATGGTTGGAGTGAAGTACTTTGTTGTGTTGTAGGTGCAATCAGAAGATAGGTTGATTTGATGTAGTAATTTTCATGCGTACTCAAAGAAGAGTTATTATCTTTTTTTACTCAGTTTGAATAATACTTAGTTATTTAATGCAATGAAATATATTTTTAAATTACAAATGCAATATTCAAACGTCCAAACTGCATACTTCACATCGTCTATCATGCATTATATACCAGCAATTAACTTAATTACTTGCCCATTCAAATTATTCCCTCTTCTAAGTGATAAACTGGACATCGATTTTTCTAAGATATTAAGGCTTGCATAATTAATGTCCACGAGGAAACTAAAGCAATCATTTTAATGAAAATAAAATTTCTCAGATGTAAAAAATTAAACTTGTTTAAACACCCAATATAAAATGTATTATTCTATTTGCAATTCTCAAGTTGACTAACATATTAACACTGCAATACTATTTGTATATTACACTGCAATTTGTAATGTACACTTTAATTTAAGGAAATAAAATAAAAAAGTGTTTTTAAGCATTGAAAAACTCTCTTACCTACACGGAAAAAACAGAAAGCATATCATTCTGTTCAATGAGTGAAGCTTCATGGGCATTAAATACATGAAATGCAACTGTACAGGATGTTGAAATAATTAAAATTAACAGAAATTCGTAAATTGCTTATTTTTGTTTTCAAAATTGTATATAAACTTCAAAATAAACGCATAATAATTATTTTAAAAAGAAAAGTGTGTATTAATTACTGTTTTAACGTATTTTATTCTGCGGGGAGACAGTTAATGAGTGCGCCTTGAATCAACATAGTGCAATTTTTGTAATTCTGGCTCTGAAGGCCTATCTTCACGATAGAATATGTCACGGTAGTTCGCGTCTTTCTCAGTCTTGCGGCTAGATATCGCATGATTGCGATCGTATCAAGCAGTGCTTACGATCATGCGACATCTAACGGCAGGACCGAGAAAGACGCAAATTGCCGTGTGATCGTGGCCATTTGGGATTGAGAGGCAGAGTTAGAAAAATCGCACTATACGAAACATTGCACTCCTACTATCGGGTCAACACGGAATACCTGGTTAACCTGACACCACCAGACACTTCAAAAATTACCCTTCTTTACACTGAGCAATGTTTAACATTTGCATTTCTAAATTGAAAAATTCAAAGATTTTCATTTACATAATTTATGATCTAGTTTTAAAGAACAGATTGCATTAAAAAGACTATCATCAATTTTCTCATGTTGCGCCTATTACATTGTTAGTATGAATGAAAATTAATATAATTTTCTAAGATTTAAGCCAATTTTTGGGTGTCTTATCGTAGTGATTTAAAAATTGCTTATAATTCACATAAAATTACGAATAAATGACATATTTGTTTATTTTTATTTTTGCCTCGCATTTATAGACAGACAACACTTAACATACGTTCACATGTCTCCGTATACATTTCAGAACTCTCAGTGCTGCTCAGTTGTCTCTGCGCTCCATCATCAGGTACTGTAATATATAAATATGAAGTATAAATTAAAACGTAATACATTTACTAAAATAGATAAGATAACTCACATCAATGTTATAAAACCAAATCAAACAATTATTAATTATAAATAATAGTAAAATTCACTTAGTGTTAGTTACGTAAAAATTAAAATACATACATTTAAATAAATAAAAATAGTAGCAGTTCAGTAGTAATGAACTGCTATATTTTATATTATAAATAATTAAAACAATCAAATCAATTTTTAACTGATAACTGCAATACTCGAAGGGTGAAAACACATAATTCTTATCAATAATCATCTTTGCATACACACTTGTAAAGACAATTAACACAATTATTCAACCATTCAATATATTTTCTCTTCTAATGAATGAACTGGAAATCGATTGTTTTAAGATGTCAATATTATGGTTTGCATGCTTCTTAATGTCCAGGAGGTTATTTCCAATAAACCGTCCACAAGCCAATTTCTTTAATTAAAATAGATGACACCCGTCAACAATATAAAACCAGTTGAAATCACCAGAAATAATCTATAATTGTACAAATTTTGAAAGTTAAATCCTGACATTGAGTACTATTATTTATTTTGAAAAAGAGAAATTAATAATCATATATTACGAAAACTGAAAAGTTCAATTTCTTGACTCCTTAATGTCAACAATTTCAGAAATCGATTTGCGCTGAATTCTTTAGAAGGGAGAAATTTTAAATAGGTGAGCAATATTAAGATATTGCTATTATCATGGAAGGCTCCATCAACTTCATTCATTACCTAGTGAAAACTATAAAGTGCAATCTATTAGATCAAATAATTATCCCAAATACTTTTGCAAATAATTTTCTACTTCCACAAATGCAACTTAAATGTCATTTGTAGGAATGTGCAATTTAGAGCTTACTGTCGTAACACTCACGTTACTTTAGTAACTATCTAAAATATCTAAAAAAAGCAAATAGAAATACCAGAGGCATAAACAATTTTGTTACAAGAGCTACAGGTGATCTAAGAGCTCGTACTTTCTCACATAATTTGTAACGTTTTGATTCTCAAAGTAAAACAGCAGAACTCTAATCAGTCTTTTCGTAGAAACATTTAAACAATTGAGGCTCATGAACTAAAAAGGCGTTTCACAGATGAAACTTATTCAGCGTATTTTAAACACAGCTGCAAGCGAGTGTACAACTCTGAACAACTCAGATCCGTCTTATTCATGAATGTAGTGTGCGCTGGCGTGTGGTTGGAAAACTGCACCACGATCACCACGTATCCCACGATGGAGCCGAGCAGCCCCATGAAGAACGGCAGGTCGAGCGCGAACACTCCGCCGAGGTGGAAGCGCGCCGGCTGAGCCCGCAGCTGCAGCAGGAACAGGCGCACCTCTCGCTCGAGGTCTCGTTGCCCGCGGGCGGCGAGCAACAGGGCCAGGGCGGCCCCGCCCGCGCGGCCCGCCTCCGCGCCCGCCGCCACCGCCCCGCCCGCCGCCCACGCCCCTGCCGCCCCCTGCACGCCCTGCAGCGTGCATGCCAGAATCATGATGACGATCTGCACCAACGAGTGGCCGTGCATCAGGGCAAGCACGAAAAGGAACAGCCCACAAATGAGGAGAAGCATGACGCGGGCGTACAAGCAAAACAGGATGCTGCTGAACAGTTCATTCAACAGAATGCACATTTCTTGCACGTGCAAGTGCATTTTTCGGAGCGTTTGAAGTTCGTTTTCGATGTCACGGGAATGATTCCTTGATACATTTGTATTAGACGGAAAAAGAATGAGCGTTTTTGTGATGTTCTTTGGGATGTCCACGTCAGCTCCATTCATTTGATCGTTTCGTTGAACAATCTTCACCATATTCCACATGCGATCATTTATTATCATGAACTGATATTTCACGATTTCGGCAAAAATGAGGAAAATATGGGCTACATAAGACACTAAAAAGTATATCACAACCCATTGAATAATTGTTAGGATTTTCACTTCATTTCTTTGGACATTTATAAGGACAGCCTGTAATATTGATACAGAGAAAAAGCATGCTTGGGCGGTGAAAATCCAAAACCGTCTTAGAGTGTGTGGTAGTGGACGTACATCTATTTTGTTCTTTTCCACAATGAAAAGTAGACACAGTATCTTCTCCCATTTTTTCATAGTTTCAATTTTGAACAATGACGCACACCAATGCAAAATTACACTTGCCCCAAAACCTTGTGATAAAATTGGCATAAAATATCCTATAACGCCTGTTGTTTTTATGACTTCTTGGGGCATTCCAGTAAGAAAATAATCCGCACAAAGCACTGACAAAATTAAGCACACTATGAATGTTGAAATAGCAAGAGCAGTTTGACTACGAACAACTCGTAATGGAGGCTTCAGGGAATAAGGTACTAGGCCCAGGACTTTTAATGCGCGTAGAAATGACGCAGTTTCACGCAGACATACTGGCAGATACTTCGATGAATCCATGGCCAAGGTTGAGTACTTGATTGTTTGGACCAGAAGCAAGAGGGATAGATTAGTATAAGGCTTTTGTATCTACAAATGTGCATTGATCACCACCGTTGTTATTTTAATGTATGGTTACATATATTGAATACAAGTTCATTTTAATGAATAAGATATGAATTATTACATACCGTACTTGTGGGAGTACTTACAATTTATCGCTCTATAGCTTCATACTAGTCGCTCCTTCTGACAATTATCTGAAAATCGATTGTTAAAGAAATGGACATTAATTTACTTCATTGTCTCTTGGGTTGTATTAAGTGTCAATGAAGTCGTCTGAAGCAATATTCATCAAAAGTTCTTTCACAATTCTACTTCCTAATTACATGTTTAAAATATTGATGCTCCATCATTGCACATCCTCTCGTATTTTCTCTAACGGTTACGTTGTTTACGTATTACATTTTTAAGTTTATTAGGAAGGAATATCAAGATTTGCTGGCAAAAATAATTCTATGATTTTTATAATTGTTGTAGTCAGCTTAACACTTACATGAAAACATCGGTCTCACAGGCACCAAGTGAAATTGGTTTATGCAATAATGAGCGATATGAGTGGGCGAGAGCGTTGACAGTCTTAGTGGCTTCCTCCCTGACCCTCTTCTATTACGCGGCCGAGTTTTGTTTTGTTCTGTTAAAGCGGTCGGCATTTAAGGGTCATTTTTGGATATCGCGTCTGCATTTCTCTTTCCGTATTTTTCATAGCGGTATGCGAGACCGTTTGTTTCTCTTAGTAGTGGTCTGTGAGACGGGTGTTTCCATAAACGCTCTTAAGCGATTTATTCAAATATTTATTTAATATTTTTACTTTCAAAATGTTGTAATGGATCGCCCAATTCCTTCGAACCATCCCAGTTCAACTACTACTGAAGGTATGCTTTGAGTATGCAAACCTATTGAAGGGTGTAACTGCAATGTCTCTTTAGACAATTGATTTAATTTTGCAGAAATTATTGTTGAACTGATGAAGAGAAAATTAACTTGTTGGGACAGTATGAAAGGACAAAAATGATTCCTGACAAATTCCTTGTTAGCCCACAAAGACCAGTTGGATCAAAGCTGTACGGATTTGGAGAACAGAAGTAGCTGTATGAATTTAGAGGCAATTTCAATATTTTACAACAATTACAAAGTTTTTAAATAATATCAATGTTTTTCAGCGATTTCATTTTTTTTAAATTTTAGATTTTTTTCAACTATTTTGATCTTTTTCCACAATTTCAATATTTTTCAATTATTTTCATGATTTTTATAATATAAAATATGTTTAGATTCTCTAAAGAAATAGAAGAATTGGTTGAAACAGGTCTATAATTCATTTTACGTTTACATTCCACATTCAACGCCCAATAACAAATGGCGGTCTCTGAGATCGGTGTTTCTCTTTGCGCTATAAAAATCATGTTTCCATATAAGTATTAAATGAACTAAAATTATGCAATAACGTCGCGCACAATACAACCAAATTAAAAAAAAATAAAAACGAAATACATGCTCTTTCAATATTGATAATCAATACAATAAACAACTAGTGGTGCTAAGAATGGCAGAGACTTCCCCGTATTAGTTTTCTATTTCCTTGGGTCTGGGGTAGCTATTCGGAATTTAGTGTTGTCAAAAGTCAAAGCAAACGTAGTGTTGTCAAAACCATGTGTAATTTGTTTGGAATATACGCTTGGCGAATATTTTCTTCTCAACTGTTCGAAAAAACGCTTATTTCCATCTGTATTCACATTGTTTATGTGTTAGTCATAGTACATCATACACAGTTGATAAATAACTTAGTCTAATACCACTAATTGAATTAAACTACTAATGCTTTACGATTTGTTAAATTAAGTTAATTTATAATCACCTTAGTATACGTTGACACCGACTCAAACTAAGCGCATGAATTATAACTTTTAAGTATATAGTAACATGATTCAATGTTTTTATTTAAATTTTTTATATAGTAGTGTCTGTCATAAGAACTCTGTGGCCAAACTCATCCAATATAATAAAGATTTAAAGTAATAAAGTAAATCCTTTAACGTTCCATAGTCAACAAACAGCAACGTCTTTTATTATGTGAGAACATAAAATAAATCGTTAGGTTTCGGAAACCCTTGTTTAATTTTCGACTAACAAAACGTTTGCCCCAAAAGTGAAACTAATTTTTATAAGAAAAACGGTTAACCGACGTTCTACTGGGTTACTTTATCCTCGTTGAAATGTTGAAAGACGTAATTGCGTTTGGCATTGCTGGAAAATTACTGAAATGTGACATAGATACTGAAATTTAAGTGACAGTTGCTGAAGTATAAGTGACTTAAGTAAGTGTCTTTTCTTTTAGTATGTTCTATATCTTTCAACACGGACAAAGAATAATAGGTTTCAAATCTTTTCTAAAATGCTTATTTGTCAATGTGTAATACACGCTGGACTGTAAATGAAACCGCATTAACTTATCTCTGTTCGCGTCTCGCCACCACGTCGCAACAATGAACTTCTCAAATATGAATTGACCTGTTGTTGCGCAAACTTCAATTAAGCTTTGCGGATTATTGAAACAAATACATCAATATATTAAGAATGCAAATTGTAGAATAGAATAATTTTATTTTAATTATAATTTACTATTGAGAATTCCAATATTAATTATATTTTAATTATTTATATTTTCCTTTTGATCCATTCTTGTTCTTCGTGGATTTTTCTCGGGGTCCTTAGATGGAACACATGTATATACAAGGTGTGTCCAAAAAGTCATGAAATGTATTTTTTTGCAGAGCTACTATTAGTCGCAGCGCACTCGGACTGATTGGGTTAGGTGGGGGGGACCCTCAGCTTTACAGCGCATCAAAGCGCAGTCTACTCCGAGCAACGGTAGCATCAACATCGTTGAATAAGTGGGCCTCTGTTTCGCGACCTCGTCACGACACGCGATGAATGATTCCGTCGGACAACGTTGGGCGATCAAGTTTTGCACGAAGCTCGATAAAACGCCTTCCGAGACTCACGCAGTGTTAAAGCAAGTCTACGGAGAGTCTGCCATGAGTTATGTGCAAGTTACGAGGTGGGTGAAGAAGTTTAAGGATGGCCAGGAAGAGGTGGACGATGACCCTTCGTTCTGGAAGACCATCAACAAGCAGAAACGAAGCTAATGTGAATCGTGTTCGTGAATTGATGAATTCTGAACAGAGACTGAGTGTTCGGTTTTTAGCCAACACCTTCTACGTAGATGTCGTGGAAAGATTAAGAACAAGGGTCCTCCGAGTGCGAAAAGACGTCGCCGGTACGTGGATGTTGCATCACGACAACGCGCCGAGCCACACATCTCTGCGAGTCCGCGAGTACTTGGCCAAGCACAACCAGGGAACACTGCCGCAGCCACCCTACAGTCCTTACCCCTCTCCACCGGACTTCTTCCTGTTTCCCAGGATTAAAACCGTGCTCAAAGGACCCAGTTTTGAGACCATTGAGGACATCCAAAAGGCTGTGACAAGGTTCTTAAACGAGGTTCCGGTTGAGAAGGTCCAGGGGGCTTACCAATCATGGGTGAAGCGCTGAAAAAAATGTGTCGATGCTAATGGTGATTACCTTGAAGAATTTAAAGCTTTGTGCATTTATCGCCAATTATTGTTTTTAAAAAAAATGTATTTCATGACTTTTTGGACACACCTTGTATTTCACTGATTTTTAGTCAAAAATTACTCGAAAATTACTAATTTTTTCGTACAAAAGTACAAGGTCATTTTAATGAGCTATTTTAGAACAGATTTTATTTAAGGCAAAAATCTCTATCTTTCATTTTGTAGTTTCCAAATGTTTTTGCAAATTTCGAAAATTTGGCGAGTTCAACGAAAACGAGACTTGCGCCATTATTTCGGGCGCCCCTTCTTCGATCTGAGGAAAAATTTTAAATTTGGAGTGGTTTTTGAGAAATTTGTTTTTTTAGAAATAAGGTTTTCAAGCGCAAATAACGCAAAAACTTCTCGTTTTTGTTGCACTTGACTCTCCTTTAAAGAGCTGATTCTTTACAACCTTTTGTCTTGTCTTGAGACAAAAATTTCTCTCTTCAATTTTGTAGTTTAGAAATGTTAATTGTTTCCAATTTTCAAAAAATCGTGCTGTACCCGAAAATGCGATTCACACCTTATTTTTTACCTTTCTTATTACATAAGTGGATGAAATTTAAAGAAAAAAATTTAAGCGGTTTATGAAAAAAGGTGGTTCAAAATATTATGTACCAGCTGTAGCTGTAAAGAAATCTGAATAAATGAATGATGATAATGATGACTTGTTACGTAAGTACGACTGCAGGGGTGTTAATCACTTGCCGTGAAATCTACGCCATCAATCACCTGTCGTGAAATCTACGGTTGTAAGATACCACCTGAGTAGTATTCACTTATCAACCCAATACGTTACATCACCAACATGTGTCCGTTCGGCAGGACTACGAATGCTAGTTTCCCAATAATTTATCTTCCAAAATCTATCGTTTAGCTAAAATATTTGCAACATACATATCTATTTTGACGTACATTAAATCACTAAGACACATATTGTGTCAGGAATATTAATCATTTTAAAGGCTTCTATGTTTTCAAAGCAATCACCCTGTGTAGAATGGTCCGGAGCAATTCAGTTGTACTGCGCGTGCGCAGGTTCTCAACTCGGGCCCAGGCAGCGAGAACTGCACGATGACGACGACGTAGCCTATCATAGTGCCGAGCACGCCCGCGTAGCAGCGCAGGTCGAGCGGGAAGAGCCCTCCGAGGGAGAAGGCGACGGGCTCAGCCCTGAGCTGCGCCTCCAGCAGCTGCGCCTGGGCCTCCAGCGCCGGCCGCCCCTCCGCCGCCAGCTGCAGCGCCGCCGCCGGCCCCGCCGCCCCCGCCGCCGCCGCCCCCGCCGCCGCCGCGCTGCCCGCCGCCCACGCCACCGACGCGCTCAGCACCGCGTTGAATGCGGACGAGGCGGCGAACAGCGCCGTCTGCATCGCAGGGACCTCACTCAAGACTGCCAACATTACGACGTAGAAGCACACCATCATATTTACCATAAGATGGACGTACAGAAGCAACACGTTTACGCTGAAAATTTCATTTATTACGATGCATAGTCTCTGTAGGGTGAAGTGTAACTGACGTAGTTTGCGTATTTCTATTTTGACTTCGCATTCCAGATTCCATTCATGTGACTGAGACTGAACGATCATTGTATTTCCAAAAATATTTTTTACAGGAAAATAATTACTTGTGCGTAATATCTTATCAGTCTCATTTTTTTTCTGTAGTTGCGTTGCAATCCCTGAAATTCGTCTATTTGTTTCAGTAAAGTATTGCTTGACGATTAGAACAAGAACAGACAATAAATGCCCAAAAAAGCAAGTGTAATAGTATGATATACTCCAAAATAATTCAGCTAATATCGGAACACCATGAAAATTTATTTGGAACAATATTATTTGTCCTATCTCAAAAGTAATAACAAGAGTTTGCACTGTCATAACACACAAACGTCTTGCGACCATGGGCAGTAAACGTCTCTCGCATTCCATGTTGCGTTGCAAATCGTTCATGAGCCGCAAAAGCAGTTGCCACTTCATTGCGGTGCAGCGACGAACGGAGGAGAGAATCGGGTACGCCACAATGACGTGGCGCATGAGATTTTGCAACGAAAGCGCAAGGCGCGTTAATCCACCGTGAATGGAATCTCTGTTGGACAAGCCGTAGCGGACAGTGTACACTAAAAAGGAAAAGTGAAGGCAGAGGATGGATATGCCGAGAGAAACAGCCAGCCGACTGCGCGAGACCTGCCACATCCCGTTTGGAGCCTCGATGGCGTATGGGGCTACGCCTATGAAACGCGCAATGCCAAGGAACGGTGTAAGACCGCGGAGGAAAAGAGGTATTGCGTTGCTTGTTGACATTTTTTTTGTTATACTTCTCTTCGTTGTGCTGCTGTGACTTCACGTTTCTTTGCAAACCGTTGATAAAATGACACTAATAAAGAGGTGATTGAGAAGAGATTTGAGCAGATTTGAATGATTCACCTAAATTCTATTGAAATTATGTAGATATATTTGGAGTAGTCTCAGCAATATACATTTTTCTTTACAATAGCAAATTCAGTAACAAGTACTACTGTTTTTTTAATAGTATATGATTTATTTTTTTGGTTATTTAATAAATGTTTTCACATATTATTTTATAATTATATTTCACTACTAACGAACATCATACTCCACATTCATAAACACATTTTGCTACAAACTAGGAATGATTTTGCCGCTGAACAAAAATAAAAGCTGCCCTTGAATGCCTGTCCAGTACAAAATATGACGTTCTTTCATCGTAAACAATGTTTCCAAGAGGTGTTCTATTTAGGCAGTAATGAAAGTGCCACCCTTCTTAATAAATTGGCGGAGCTCCTTGAAATAATTTGACTAGTAAGTAATAGATTTTGAATTGATTATTTGATATTTCATAATATTAATTCATCGTACAAACGCAATGAAAAATAAAGCATGTCATGAATATTTATGAAATATTAAATGAATTTAACACATCATTTATCACCGATAATTTATGAATCTAAACTTCTTTTCAGAATGAGAGGGAAAGTTTTGTGAATGTCGGAATAATTAGTTAAATCAAAAGATTATTTTCCTTCATTTTTTTCTGAAGAAGAATTTTAAAACGGTACTGTCTTCGCATGAAATTTTCCAATCAACCTTTACTTATAAACGTCCCTTTACGGTTACATTATAGTGAGTTTTTAGCCGTTCTATGAGATGTATCAATCTCTTACCATATAAATCACTGAAACGACTATACGGTCACCCCAGAACAATTGATCCCTACCTCTTTGTGCTCAGTTCTGCAGCTCTGACCCTTCTGGAAAAATTGCATTACGACCATCAGGTAGACAAGAATGGTGACCAGCCACTTCAGAACCCCGAAGAAGAGTATGTAATGTAATGTAAATATTATAGATTTATTATCGACAATGAATGAACAATGTATCAAAAATTCTTATCTCATTCTTGAAAGACAGTTTAGTCAATGCAGAAATTAGGAGGATAAATCAAAATATTATTTTCGTTTCCTTCTTCATTTTTTCCTGAAGATCCAATTAAAAATTGTCCGTTGTTTGTAGTCACAAAATTTTCAAGTCACAGACAGACGTATCTATTCCCTACCACACAAATCACTGGAACGACGATATTACCACCCCAGAACAATTGAACCCGGCCGCTTCGCGGGCAGATCTGCAGCTCCGAGGAGTTCGCCTGCTGAGAAAACTGCACCACGACCACCAGGTAGCAGAGGATGGAAGCGAGCAGCCCCACGAAAAAGCGCAAGAAATATATTTGTCTCAATAAATCAATCAATTAAACTTATCAATCAATAATATTTATGTAAATATTATAGACTGATTACAAACAATTTATTGCTCAAAACTTTTTTACAAACGAGAGGAAAATATTTATCGATGTGTGTGGAAATAAGGAGGTTAAATCAAAAGGTTTCTTGGCACATTCGTCCCGGCGCGGGCTATAAACATTAACTATTCGCCCAGCGGAGCGTTCATTGAACAAATTAGCAGCTTCCCGCCCGATCTAGACGCTCGCTGGTGTTGCAGTGGATTGAGGGGGCCAAAATATGAATTTCGCGCGTTTCACTTAAAAAAATTGATTTCCCGCAAACATTTGATTTCCCGCTGCTCACAAATCAGTATGTTAGTTCGCCACCAGGGCTTGCTGTATGTTGCAGGCCTGACCAGATATGATTTCTACAACCATGGCCTACAGCGCGCCATCTACAGCGCTCTTTCGGCGAGGGATTTAACTCCGTCGCCGCCGCCACCCCCTCTCTCCTCCGCCCCTTAGCGGTGGTGTGGCGAGGTGACAGGGAGGTGGCCGGGGAGCATCGCATCGTATTCGCATGATTGGCTGGCTGAATGGCGTGGCGTGGCGTGCTGGGTGGCGTGTGCGTGTGAAGGACCATTGCAATGCCCCCAGCTTCAGTGAACAATTGCCAATGACCTGCCGTTCTCGCTGTGGTCCAGAGAGATGCAGTCTGGGAATTAATTACGAAAACTTGCAGTATTTTTGTATGTAAAAGTCGGCCCTTCTACACCTACTACTGGAGATAAGAGTGTTTTTAACTAGGAGTGAAATTGATGCGAAAAGTCAGGAAGTGTAATTTGTTTTCTAATGTTTCTTTGGAGTTTTCGTTTTACGGCTCTACTAATCATCCATTCCCATTTGAAGTAAGTGTGTCTGTTCTACTGAGAAATAATGTTTTTTTCTTCAATATGTGTTTCTCCCTTCATACTAAGTGTTTTGAAAGTTGTTAGAAGTTTTTCCTTTACTTGATAAAGTTATTTTCGTTTATTTTCGCTGAAGAGGAATTGAAAAACGGACCACTGTTTATACTCACAAACGTTTCCAGGCAACCAATATCGATACACCCACCATTGTAACCATTTGCGGTTACAATATTATAAGTCTTCTTATGAATAGACGTATTTCACATCAATCTTCTACCTCACAAATCACTGAAACAACTACACGACAACCTCTGAACAATTGATCTCAACCGCTCGCGCGCAGTTCTGCATCTCCGAGGGCCCCGCCTGCTGGGAAAACTGCACTACCGCCGCCAGGTAGGAGAGAGGCCAGCATGTAGCCCAGGATGGAGGCCAGCAGCTCCACGAAGAAGCGCGGATCCAGCGGGCACAAGGCTCCCACGCAAAAGCCCACGGGCCGCGCGCGCAGCTGCGCCAGGAAGAGCCTGGCCTTGGCGCTCGGCGGGCGGGTGTCTGAGCAAGACGTCGCGGCGCCACGGGCGCTTGAGCAAAGCCGGCGCCGTGGCGAGCAAAGTGCAGTGTATATAGTGTAAATAGTGAAGTGTGAGTGAATGTGTTTGTACATAGCACTTAAGAGTAAATGCAAACGTGAATGAAAATATAAAATGAAAAAAAAAAAACAAGAAACATGAACAGTTTCAAAGAACCTTCAACTTATATCTCAAATCAATTATATTTTTAAAACTCAATGCACCCAAAGAGGCACTATCAATACATTTAGTTTTAGGATTAGTTATTATTTTTAAGTTGCATGCCCTCCATAAATTCCATAATCCAAAACGGCTGTAATTCTATTGTACGCCCCAAAATTCAATAAACTCTCGCCTCTCCAGGGAAAACTGGAGAGGGGAAAGTTGAAAAAAAAATGCCAGCAACAGCGCCACCTCCGCGCCAGCCCGCACCCGGGCGCCGCCCCCGTCGCCGCCCACAGCGCTGTTCATGCACACCGACTCCTCCATCATGCCCGTCGGTACCGCCCCCGCCCCCACCTCCGCCTTCGCCCCCGCCTCCGCCCCCGCCTCCGCCCCCCCTCCTGCACTGCGCCTACACCAACACGTGCAGCGCGTTGCGGAGCGCCACCAGCAGGTGGCAGTAGAGCAGCAGGAGCAGCAGCAGCAGCAGAGCGCTGAAGATCTCGTTGACGAGAGCGCACGCGCTCAGCAGCTAGAAGTGCTCGTCTCGTAGGAGCACGAAACTGTCTGCGATCGTAAGGGTTTCGGCCAGCGTTTTGGGATTACTACAACTTGCGCTAGACATGGTCGTCCCATATCTTGTTTTGGGTTTGGTCGAAAATTTCAACTCCCTTTCCATTACGATTTTGGTTTCTTTACAAAGGTATTTCACTGTTTCCCAAGTCTTTTCGCCTATTGCAGAAAATTAATGTTTTGCAAGAATGGTGAATACACAAAATATAAGTTCACAAACGTATACTAAGCAGTATAGGATTTCCCAATACCAGTGGCGTGTGGTGAAATTTTTTCCAGGGAAGCAATTACATAGCGATATTTTCATTTGTTCATCTAAAGCATGGTCAATACTTTGTGTTGAATTAAATGTTTTTAACTTTAAAATGCTGGTCAAATGATTTCTACGACTTGAATGTCTTTTCACTCCCTTTTGTAAATTATTTAAATCAGAAAATCCTGTACTATTCCTTCCCCTTTTTTTTCCGTTGAAAGTAGTAAACAAGGGCAACAAAACAATTTAGATTTACTTTCACACCCAGTAATCCATTCAACATGTTCAGAAATTTGTGGATTGAAACGCCGCTCACAAGTTTTAATTTTTCTGTTAATTTTTTTAGTAATGGAGTTTCCCTATCTTTTGAAGTTATTTCTTTTCTCTCCACATACGAGCTGAAACCTCGACTCAAAATTTCGTCTGTAGGACAACGCACTTCACTTGAACTTGCAAAACCGGCAGAGTTAAAAGCACTCATGACGATTTGCAGTTGTAATCTGAAGTTAGAAGTGGAAACAGTTATTACTTTTTTCAAAGTTTCAACGAAGCCTAGAGAGATTTGCAGCACAAGAAAATAAAACTCAGAGAACAAATAAATTAATACCACTGAACCGATAAGGACATGCGGTGCCCACCACGCGCGCAGTGAATCACGCTGTACGCAACTGGCCGCAACTGGCCAAAGGCGACCTCGACTGAATGCGCTCACGCGCGCCCACCACACGCACCAGTATATCTGCTGATCATAGCATTCCCTATGAGACGCTGGAGTCAGCCCAATGCTTCCAAAGAACTTTACAGGCAACCTCTATACAATATATTGGTGACAATAATAATTACATGCTCATTTTGGAAAGATAAGATTGTCGCGCCCAATTTAAACCTTTTTTACTTGGAATATGAGTAAATGATTCTAAATTACCATTCAAGTATAAGAAGTATGGTATTTAAAGAAAACAGGGGAAGCAATGCTTCCCTTGCTTCCATGAAATAAACGCCCCTGCCCAGCACACACAAGAGCCATGGCTGGCAGGTCTGGGTTCAAGCTTTTCCACATACAAGTGCATAACGTGAATATTAAGACACAGAAAACCTGTGTAGAAATTATCCATGACCGTCGAATGGCAAGAGGTAGTGGTTGTTTGTTGTCCAGAGCTGCCTCTATTGACACCAGAGAGTAGGAGACGTTCACAGATGAACATTCCGGTGAAGAGAATTTTTTATAAATGCCTCTGCTTCTGCCGAAGACTGGTTAATAGCAGAGTTGCTGTCGACCGTCGTAGCCACAGAGCTTCTCAAGTGTCCACTTGTTGAAGTTCAAAAAGCGTCTCTCGTTCCGTCTAACTCGCCACACCGTCGCCCTGTATCCTCTTGTTCCGCACGGGAGAGTCGCTGTACGGTCACGTGAGTACCGCATGTTTCGCCTTACGTTTTATGAGCTATTTTAGAATGTTCTACTACTGTGAGGTTGCCTAGAGGTTGGGACAACCCGCACCATGATGATCTGCTTAGTTTGAGGGTTTAAATGGACGTCATTGTCTGTTCTCTGTTGACGAACGATGTCTGCGGAAACATCTGCTAGCCGTCGTCATTATAGACGAAATTATAGCTTGTCTCGGAGGATTAGAGGGGGCATTTCTGGAAGAACGATAATCAAGCGCTTCACGGCACCGAATACGTCAACTGCACGGAACGCGCGCTGAGAGGAGCCGAGTGACTTCCTGTACCGTTGAAGACGCGTGCCCTGGTGGATGTCGCCTGATTTTTTGTTGCAAACGTGATTGGTTTTAGGAGGATAGCTGACAGATCGGCGCCATGTCATATGCTTATGATTGATGGGCGTCTTCAGCCCTTGGCCAGCCAGGCAGCTGTGCGTCGCTAATGGTAAGGAGGCGAGAGCGGGGAGTGTCAGATCGAGTAGGCTGACGACCGCGATTTTGGCGCGCGGAGGGCGATGTCATGGGTAGCACGTTCATGAGGATTTTCTAGTGGTGGCGCAGACGCGACTTTAACAGTAGCAGCCTCATGAAACCTATTTTTTGAGTGGTTATGCGTTATATAACAACCTCTTTTTTAGAATTAGGTTCTATAGTTCATATCAATCTAGCTGTCTTCATAATTCAATGTTTGTGACAAAAAGCAAATGAAACACTACACACAAAAGCCAATACACACAAACACACACAATTAGATTCATGACATTTTTAATACAGTTACTGAGACACCTCAGGCTCAAACGGTCACATTAATCAGCCTCGACCTAATCGTATTCCAAATGTAATCAATAAATACTCTATAATGTGTCTTGCCATACACTAAAAGATTTCTTCGAAAATCCTGGAATTCGAATGAATAATATGTGCTGTTACACCCGTACCTTACAATAATATGTAAGCCACTTTTGTAAACTTACTGCATTGAATAACACATATTCCTAATAATTTATAATTAAAGTTGAAGTCATCCCAGGACATTCATCTAATTTTCAGTTTTTCGTTAAGCCTTCAAAATTATCACTAAATCTTCCACATATCAGTCAATTATTCAACTCGAAATTGCGAAGAAGATCTGTTGATGGTGAAATGAAACGTGATAAAACTGAAATGAAATCCTTTGACTAAGACCACAACTAGTACTTGTTTTCTTAATATCAACAATTCTTCAGAAATTCCGCTTACCCCAACGACTGTTTCTTGCTTGCCACCAGATCATTCGAACTGCCCCATCGTGTCCTATCCTCCAGAGCAATTGAGAAACATTGTACGCACACAACTCTGGATCTCCATGCTTGGCAGCGAGAACTGCACAATGACGACGACGTAGCCTATGACGGTGCCGAGCACGCCCACGTAGCAGCGCAGGTCGAGCGGGAAGAGCCCTCCGAGGGAGAAGGCGACGGGCTCAGCCCTGAGCTGCGCCTCCAGCAGCTGCGCCTGGGCTTCCAGCGCCGGCCGCCCCTCCGCCGCCAGCTGCAGCGCCGCCGCCGGCCCCGCCGCCCCCGCCGCCGCCGCCCCCGCCGCCGCCGCGCTGCCCGCCGTCCCACGCCACCGACGCGCTCAGCACCGCGTTCAAGGAGCTCGCCGTCGCGTACAGCACCGTTTGGAACAGGGGCATCACGGGGCGTTTGGCCGCCAGCACCGCCACGAAGAAGCAAACGGTCATATCCACCATGAAGTAAGCGTACAACAGCAACAGGATGGGAGAGAACATTTCGTCAATTAGCAGACACGTTTGCTGAAGTTGAAAGTGAGCTCGTCGTAATAGGCGAATTTCTCGTTCTATTCTCATTTCCTCGGAGTGAGCTCGAGTTGGATTCTGAACTACTGCTATATTTCTAAGAATCCTCCATTTTCCAGTTGAAGGAATACTTGTGTTTATTATCAGCTTTCCTTGACTTTCCTGAAGTTCTTTAGCAAGGCACCAATATATGTCCGTTTATTTTATCAAATAAGCGTTTTGACAGAAGTACAACAACGGAAAAAAAGTATTCCAAAAAGCATCCATAATAATATGACAGACCCCAGTTGAGACATGAGAGAAAAGAACTACGTTTCAAATATGTTTGAAATAAAATAATTTCTGTCAGGGTGACACTAATAAATAGAACTTGTATAATAATAACCGAAGAGCATCGCGTGGGTTTGGGAAGAGGATACCTCCCTATTCCAATATTGCTGTCCAAATCTGCCATAGAGCACAAAACGCGTTGCCACTTCATTGCAGCGGTGTAGCGAATGGAAGACAAAATGGCGTATGACATAAAGAAGAAGCCTAGACCATGATGTGTTGAAGATATAACACCTGACACTGACGAATTACCGTACGACGTTGAGTTCACACTGTATGTTATAGAAACTATACCAAAAAGGAGCACTGAAAAGCAGAATATTAACAAGCTGAGAGCTACAGCTGCTTGGTTACGAGAAATCTGCAATGAAGAACTGATAGTGTACGGAGCTACTCCCAAGAAACGCGCAGCACTGAGAAGCAATAGAAGTCCTCGCATGTTTCCAGTCATTTTGTTGGGTATGCACGTTTTTACTCTGAAGTATCATCCATCTAGTTATTTCAAAGGATTTTTGTCTGATTTTTTTAGCGCTGAAAATATTAATAACCACTTTTGGACGAACTTCACTTGGTTTTTGTTTCTCGCCGGACACAGTGAGAAATATTGTAGTTACGAGTAATAATTTCATTTAGGCAGAACATATGTACTTTTTGCCGTTTATTTTCATTTTGTCATGCAGAAGATTTTTATTATTATTTTAGGAAGTAGAAAGAACACGCATGGACGCGAGGGAACACAAATGATTTTCAGCATGTATTACATGCTTTTTTTGTTCTTCTGAACTATATATACTTCTATTCATTAATGACACATGTACCACAGTAATTGCTCCGTAATCTCAATAAATATTTTATATGAGTTTCTTCTTGTATGTGATACATGATTCGAAGAATCTCTTTTTGTTCGTACTCACTACATTCCACGAATATGCAATAGGAGTTTTCTTCAATATTAACTAATCATCTTAGACTATTGTCATGCCATAGTTAGTAGTAATTGCGATGCACAAGTAACACAAATGGTTAATTAATTACATTGTCAGTATGAAATAAAAATGAACTTCCTAGCTGACAATAACAACCGACGATCCGTCCAGCACAGCTAAAAGGAATTTGCTCAGGTAGTAATAAAGTGTACATATTCCGGTACTTTACATGATTAATGTTGGGTTCTGAAACATATCGATCCTAATGATATAATTGCGTGCCCTACCAACATCAAAATTGATAATATATTACTTTTTAATACGGAAAGTCATAGTTCTATATTTATTATAATACCCAATATTTATTATTTTCACAATATTTATAAAGCTATATACTTAATGATGATATATTTGAATGCAACTTTGTGCGATTTCGAAAATGTTTTTATTACATTCCTGACTTTTCTTATTAAAATTTCTTATTATTTTATCAAATATGAGACAAATGTTACATTATTTGGTTACAGCTTGGGAGTAAGTAGTTTCCATCGTTGTAGTATTGTAGTGTCTAATTTGAAATACGAATTTATTGTATTTTATGTACACTTATGTAACCAACCGGATGAAAAAACCTACTTATGGTGCTACGAAAACTTATAATTTCTCATGTTCATTGTAACGAATAAATAATATTATACAATTGCAAATTCTGTTTTAATAAATAGTGTCACAAAGTGCAACATTTAATCCCATCGGGATTCAAGCCTGGGATAATCCATTATACCATCTAATCCTCTAACCCACTGAGATAAGAAATCAAGCATTGCATTTGTGGCAATTCAATGATATACAGAGATCTTCGATTTTGTATAAGATAGAGGAGAAGGTGATAATATGAGCCTCCACTTTTATTTAGACTTTTGAAAAAATATATTAAACTGCCTTTTTTAAAACAAAATGAGACAAATTCAACATTTGTGTACACTATAAAAAATATTAACCCTGGAGAGGCTGGCGGTTGCCGGGATTACGTTAGAGGTGTCGCGGGGACATTTCTGACCCCTTTAAGTTATTTCTTTATAAAATTATATTTAGCAAGAAATAAGTGTGAAATTAGTTATTTTAATAATAATCAATCATTTATAAGGTCGTGTTAACTTAATGCACTATTATAAACAAACATGCAAATGAGGAATTGAAACAAATAAAAGGGCAGAATTATCATTTATTTTTCATTTTATGTAATGACTCCATTTACATTTTCCTGAATATTTCTAACGACAAAGGTATCAAAAAATTCAGTAAGTTTCATTTTCTAACATTGTCTCACATAAAAACAAACATTTTTTTGAAAATGCTTCAAAGCGAAATAACATAACTCACGACTTAGAAAAAGTACGAAATTTAAAATGTTCGTATTGGTTTCACAAATATTTATATATGAATTATTACATATACATTTTTGAAAATCTTTCAGACAAAAGCTAAAGAAAGTGGTGAAAGGTATGTAAAATGTAAAGCTTCTGACTTGCTTAATTAGACAACTACAGCTAAGGAAAGATACGTGGGGTCACAAGAGACCCCGCGCCACCTCTCTCGAATTAACATTTTTAACTGCTCAGAAAGCGGGTAAAAAATCAATAATAATTGGATATAATTCATATTTGAAAAACGTTACTTGGTGGTTTTATGAGCCCCTTTAAAAAATTAATTAATACATGGGTTTAGGGAAACTAATTACATATGTACATATGTGAATGCAATTGTAATACAAAAACATGAAAAATCACAAATATAAATGTCATTTTTGGCCCCAGCACAGCCATTGTGCGCTCACATTTCATATAATTCCCTGCGTCCACGGTTGTCAACGGTTATCGGCTGAATATAGTCCACCACACCACAAAACAAACAAGACGTTTGGCCATCACAGGGACTTTCAACACCTACTAGTGATTCCAAAACAGACTCCTGAATTGATGGAATAGTCTGATTCTTCTAATTCCTCATCTTCATGAAGTTTCCGTTAGAAACCTTGCTCAAGTTCAGTTTTTCTTTTAGGTCTAGAATCTTTCGTGGCTTCTAAAACAATAGAACGAACGCAAGTTGTAGTGTATGTAATATGAACCCCTTGAAATTAGGAGCTCATGTATCCACCATCATTCGGGGATCATTACATCAACATCGCTATATTAAAATTCTGCAAACCAAAACTGGTACATCGTTACGTTCGAAATTATAGAGTGCAGTCTTAAAAGCAATGTCTAAAACATATTGTGTCCGGTCGTCAGGAATTAGACAGCGGACTCTAAGCGAACTCAAACTGTAATTAAAAGCCAAAGACTAACCTTCCAAAGGTTCCAGAACCGACAAAATACGAACAACTTCGTTATACATCAGTTATCATTCACAACTGAACCACAGTGCTATGATGGCAAAAGGAGTTACTGAACTAGTAATTAAAATCGTTTCTGCATGATTGATTGCTATATATGAACAGATACTAAAATGATACAAATACTCATATTATGTGCATGGCTCATATTACCACGTTTACCTCTGCAAATGTCATAAAATACATTTTATATGCTAACAATCGTACACGACGAAGTGCAGTGTGTAAGTCATTCCATTTCGCTTCACGTTATTGAAGTCCTCTACACAATGACCTTGAAAAATATTCATACTTCACCATTTCCTTAAAAACATTTCACTCTTCAGATGTTTTTTGAATACGTTTTAACTAAACGACGCAGGATAAATATGAAAAAATTGAAAATTTGCGTTCAAGGGAAGTTTATTTTGATCTGATAAAATATTTAAAATGAATTTTATAAACTTATCAGCAATATTTTAAACTGCCTTCTGATTGGTGACTATTTTGTTTTATTTGGTAGTCAATAAACTTATTCTATCTAGATTCCAAACCATTAGTGCATCAGTACATTATTCATTTTGACAAAGTTCCATTATTCACTTACTGGTAAATCTAGTGCGTTTGAATACGTATATACCTAAATAGAAACTGAACAATGACCACTCAACAGATAAGCAAACTTTTCTTAGCTTCCTCGAAGATACTTACAAACTACAACTCTTATCTATATAGGTACCACTGCAGTTGTCCGGAGAAAATTTGAACAAAACTATTTACTCGTATATTAATTGCATTCCAGTGTCGAATCAATTTTTAATAGATTTGAAACGTTGAAGAGTTTTTCAAAGAACATTTAAAGTTTTTCACAATATTTATAGGTTTAGTTCAAGTAGCTCAGAAATTTGTATATCGCACATTTAATCATGATCATATTACCCGGAGCAATTAAGAACCAAGGGATGCAAGTCCCCTCCCACATCGGGGTTGTGCTGAGACAGCTGCACGATGACGACGAGATAGCTGACGATGGTGGCGAGCACGCCCATGTAGCAGCGCAGGTCGAGCGGGAAGAGCCCTCCCAGGGAGAAGGCGACGGGCTCAGCCCTGAGCTGCGCCTCCAGCAGCTGCGCCTGGGCCTCCAGCGCCGGCCGCCCCTCCGCCGCCAGCTGCAGCGCCGCCGCCGGCCCCGCCGCCCCCGCCGCCGCCGCCCCCGCCGCCGCCGCGCTGCCCGCCGCCCACGCCACCGACGCGCTCAGCGCCGCGCTGAAGACGGATGCCAAGCCATACAGAGCCACCTGGGCAGAGGATACTTTCCTCTTGGTCGCCAACACTGCCGCGTACAAGGTCAGAGTCGAGTCTGCCGTGAGATAAGCATACAGCAACAGCAGGATCGGGGCGAATAGTTCGTCAATCATCAAATACGTTTGCTGGAGTTTGAAGTGTGTTTGGCGAATGCTGCGTATTTCTTGTTCAATCCTTCTTTCTTTGAAGAAAGCATGATATCGTGATAGCCTGAACGATTCTCTTGTAAAAGTCGTTTTTTGCAAGCGTTGAAGGATAATTGGATACGAGATTTGTCACAGAATTGACAGTCCTCAACTAGCTTTGCTAACACATTAATGCGACCATTTATCACAGAAAAATACTGCTTTGCGTTTGCCACAACAACAGAGAATAGGTGTCCAAACAAGCACAAATAATAAAAAGTTATTCCCCATTGCAAAGAACGCAGAAATGTAACATGGGGTACAAATATTGGTGTTGCTGTGATTTCTATCAGGTCAAATATAATAAACACCATTTGCACTCTTATAACCCAAGATGCATTTGCTGCTTTGGGAGGATAGCACCTGCCAGTTCCTAAATTGTGCTCCATTTTGCCCATATGGTACAATAGGTTCTGCCACTTCATTACGGTAGAGCAACGTATAGAAGAGAGTATC
Source organism: Acheta domesticus (assembly GCA_031308135.1). Lineage (NCBI taxonomy): Eukaryota > Metazoa > Arthropoda > Insecta > Orthoptera > Gryllidae > Acheta > Acheta domesticus. The sequence continues at coordinate 91,859,501 of JAHLJT010002406.1, read as the reverse complement.
ACGTAAATGGGTATGAAGATGCTCAAAAGATAATTAATACAACGAAAGAAATACAGCGAGTTGTTATACGGTGTTGACTTGTTTTCAACGAACTCGATAGAAACCCTTACAAACACTGGTAGAAAAAGACAGAGAATGAACATGCTGAGTATTACTGCCGCCCGATTGCGCGAAATGGATGTGGTTGCAATAGTAAATGGCGCAATTCCCGTAAAACGCCCAATCTGAAGAAGCAATACAGGTCCACGAAGGTTACGAGGAAATACGTTGGATATGCACATTTTACTTTGATAACACTGCTTGTATTATTTCACAATTTAATTTTCAATTTCCAGATATAATATTTGAAATATATAAATAGATGAGCCACTGTACCACTAGGAAAAAAGAATTTTCTCAGAATTAAAAACGCGTGGTCTAAGAATCAATGGATTATCATTTCAATGTGATACAAAAGTTACTCTGGTTGATCACTTACAATTTCTTTGTTAGGTGAACTCTGTAACTTATATAATATTCTAAATTATGCAAGGTATTGTTTTCTAGATTGGACTATTCTTAACATATGGAAACCCTTGAACGCGCTTGACATTCATAAAGATCAACAGATACTTCTCAGGCAGCATTTTGTAATAGCATATGCTGGTTTTGAAAAAAAATTTAAGAGGAAATAATTACCGATTGTTGTGCGTTACAAATAATAGCGTGTTTTAGTAATTAGTATATTAGAAAAAATCTATGTTTGAACTTTAATGAATTATATTGCCTCCTCGAATTTATCGATGAGATATAATGAAACTTCATTTTCCATAACATCTTAATTAGTTAATTTAACAATTCTTTGTTTTTAAAAAGACGATTGAGGCAAATAATTTAACAATTCTTTGCTTTTGAAAAGAAGATTGAGGCAAACTAGACAATTTAAAAATGAATTCTTCAGAACAATAGGGAATTAATAAATTAATATTGTTTCTTAACGGATTAATTTTTGGCGAAACGCATAATAGCAAATACAGATAACGAATCACGTGTTCTTTGGAAAATTATGGATGAACTCACTAGGCGTGAAGTAAATTTATCTTTATCTTAGCATGAGTGATTTTTACTAAGACATTTTCGCGAATGAAATATCATTAATAGGAGGAAAATAATTAAAAACAAGAATACGAAGAAGAGGAAAATACGAAAATGAGAATACGAAGAAAAGGAACAAGAAGATGAATAAAAATAAGAAGGAATAAATACGAAAAAAAAATGGAGAAGGAGAGGGTAAAGGAAAAGGAGGAGTAGGATGATAAGAAGGAGGAGGAAGAAAGAACGAAGAGAAGGGAGGAAAGTAAGGAAAAGGAGGAGGAGGAGGAGGAAAAAATGGAAAAAAGCAGGAGGAGGAAAACAAGGACAAGAAGGAAGGAGAAAATGAGAACGAGAAGAAGGTTGAAGAGGAGAAACGAAGAGGAAGGGAGGAACTAATAGAGAAGGCAATGAACTAGAAGTAAGAGAAGGAAAAGAAGGATAAGAAGATTTCCGGTTGTTTGAAGAAATACATATATCCACTGAATAGTCATTAAAAACTATGTGATGTGTTTTTCTAAAGAAACCATTAGCAATAATTTTAATCACTTCCGAAGGGGAATGAGAAAGTAACACAGTTGTAAGGCTAATGTGTCTCTGATAGAGTGTATGGTCCAAAAGTTTGTACAGACCAGCATTTGCTCCTTACAAGTGTCACTCTTGCCTTTCCTATGTGAACCTTGCGATGCCAAGTTTTCCTTTTTTTTAATCATAGCCAAAATAAGAGCCAAACTGTATTCTCTAGTCAAATGTGCTGCGCAGAACATTATAACATTATAACATTCTCAATCGCAAATGTCTCTCAACACTTTATTCAGTGCCCCGGTTTTCACAATATTGAAAGTGCAAATAAGACTACCTTAATGAAATGAATATTTGCAAGTGTTAGCGCGACGACGCGCGGCAAGGCGGCAATGATAGTGACAAGGGGAGTACCCGGTAAACGGTCTCGCAAACCCACTTGTTCACCACAATATTCACTTGAATCAACCAGGAATTGCACCCTGATCCGGTGGCGGGAAGAATGCGGTCCGACTACCACCGCTTGCCGAACATTCCTGAAACTGTTACCGTTTGCTAAAAAGGAAGAAGTTTCAAACCATGCGTTCAAGCAGCCAAGTAATTTCTGATGTATTGCTTTTGTGCGTGAGATCTCTGCAAATATTTTAACCTTCAAATAATCTCAAAATAAAACCACAATGGGCAAAATCAAGAAATCTAGGCAGACTACAATTCACGACTGATTATTTTTGTGAAATGTCATGGTGCTTACGGTGTCAATGACGGATTGCCAGAACCACTGCATGTTATTGCAGTTAAAAAGTAAACATTTTTGATATAAAATATCAAAAATATAAAACGATATTAGCACTCTTACAACCCAAGATGCGTTTGCGATAATTTTATTTCCTTCTACAAATTAAATGATTTGTTGGGAGATTGGCATGTCAGAGTGTATAATCCTAAGGATAATTGAAAAAACAACTTAACTATACTTCCTTTGCTTCTCGTTACTAATTTAAAAGATGTTGCTAATTTAAAAGAGGAGAAATACCACACTGACACCAAAGAACATTATATATTCGTCTTTCATATTTTTTGCTAATTCAGCATGGAGTTCCGCAGGCTTCGAACTTAAAACCTTTTCCTCTTTCTTTTATAGGTAAATGATATAAAATGCATTGATAACATTGATTATGATGATGAGTAAATAATTACCTGAAATGAAATGTGTTGTTTACATGTGTCTGTATAAATTTCAAAGGGTAAAAGATGCTTGTAACAATGTATTTCAGCTTCTGGATAAATGATCTCTATCTCTGTCAGATTTTTCGTAGTTCTCCTTGATCTATTGAGCAAATTCTGGGATTACCCCTTGTTTTTCTTCTGAACATAAATGTAGATCCATTTTGCGTTGTTTCTCCTTTAATTTTTACTTTCCCGTATACACGGAGTGATATACGTAGTATAGGGAAAATTATGCAATGCCTGCGCGAAAAAATGGCCAATTTTCGGCGGTAAAAAATTAATTGCCGGGCCGTGAAAACGAAAAAGTGGATAAAACCAGTTGCTACAGTAAGAAAAAAATATCCCCCAACACGTGGTGTACCAGAAACCCTGTTTTATAGGTCCTTGATACCGAAAACCCAATTGAAAGAAAAACGTCCGTCTGTCCGTCCGTCTGTCCGTCCGTCTGGTCCGTCCGTCTGTCCGTCCGTCTGTCCGTCCGTCTGTCCGTCCGTCTGTCCGTCCGTCTGCCCGTCCGTCTGCCTGTCCGTCTGTCCGTCCGTCTGTCCGTCCGTCCGTCTGTCCGTCCGTCTGTCCGTCCGTCTGTCCGTCCGTCTGTCCGTCCGTCTGTCCTTCCGTCTGTCCTTCCGTCTGTCCTTCCGTCTGTCCGTATGTGAACACTGCTAGCGCCTAAACCATACGTAAGATTTCTTCCAAAATAGATATTCCCCGATCGATCTAATTCTAGTCAAAGCTTTGAGATTTTGAAAAATATTCTTCAAAATTCGGGGGTACTTTATATGAAGCCCCCCGGGGATTTTCAAAATTTGCTCAAAAACGGCTCCAAATTTTTTCTTTAAATTTCTTGGATGAATAAGAGTAAAATACACTTATTAACATGGCATAGGTCCGATTTTCACGGATGACTCTGAATTTTCGAAAATTGTGAAAGTTTGAATTTTTTTCGACGTCTTTCTCCAACTACAAAATTGAAAGATAGAGATTTTTTCTTCATATAAAATTTGTTCTGCATATTCAGTTCTTTCATAAAGGTCATGTAAATGTTTTTCAAAATTTTAGTAGTCTTCGTGCAATATTGCGTGCGATCTGTGCAATTTTAAAAAATTACAAAAACAAGATTTTCTCAAAAACGGCTCCAAATTTTTTCTTTAAACTTTTGGTAGGGATAGTGGTAAATGTACTCTATCAGATGACATAAAAGCCTTATTGCTCTATAGGTTGGTTTGTTCAAAATATTACAAAAATGTAAATTTTTTTACATTGTTTCTCACGTCGATAATATTTACATTCATGGCGAATTTTTTCACATTATTATATTTACGAGTACATGTGCTTTAAATAATGTCAAGTCAAGATTCTCGAAAACACTTTTCTGTGAAAAGTAGCTCAAAATTTCGCATTTTCAGAAACAGTCAAACGCCATTTTCTCATATATGGCTGCAAATGTTTTCTTCAAACTTTTGTAACGGGTAGTGCTAATTACACTCTTTAATATAGTGTATAGTTTATTTTGAGTTATTTTTTTGTTTTTTTCAAAAATTATCTAAGTGTAAATTTTTTGAAAGATCTCTCACATCTTTAATATGCACTTTATCCGCAATTTGTAATGATTATTATATTTGTAAGTGCTTCAAATAACTTCAAATAAAGTATTTTGAAAACTCAAAACTTTTCTGTGAAAATGAGCTTCAAATTTCGCATTTTTAGTAGCGCTAAAACGCCATTTTCTTAAACGGCACATAATTTTTAAAAGAAAATTGCCATTTACGGCTAGTTTTTGTGTTCTTTAATATACTAAAATTAATATTTTCGTTCTACTAATAGGAAACAGAAAAATTAAGAAAATGACAAAAAAATGTACTTTTGGCGGTGATAGATGGTAGCTGGCAAGAAAGAGTATGTGGCAATTCCGAATAGCTAGCGAAGACCCAAGGAAATAGAAAACTATTACGGGAAAGTCTGTGCCATTCGGTTGCACCACTAGTTTAATCCTTACATCGTAAGAAAAGAAAGTATTCTAATTATGCGCCCAAAACATTTTTGATAGAAAATCTCCAATTGCCAAGCCTCGGTAACGAAACTGCCAGGCCTCGGTAGTGAAAATTTTTCTGTAATAAAATCTGTAGAACGTTTATTCCTCTAACACATTTTGTAGTCAAAATTCTGATTGTGTGGTTACTTGATACCAAAATGATCGATTGGCAGCCTTACGTCCGTATGTCTGTCTGTCCATCCGTCCGTTTGCCCATCCGTTCTTCCCGTCCGTTCGTCCGTTAGTCAGTGGTCAACGCTAGCGCTATAACTGTTTTGCCAATTTTCTTCAAAACAGAATATTTCTTGAACGATTTAAAAAGAACGCGACGCCCTCTGAGTTTGAAACGTGTATTTTGATTTGGGGGCGTAGGTACTTTACGTGTTGCATCAAAAACATTTTGAAAATTTTCACACAAATTAGTAAAGAAAGCTTAAAGAATTGAATTCTTGAATTCTTTTAAGCTGAGCGCATTTCTCAGTTTCATTGAAATCCACGATTTTTAGAAAATTTCAAATGTTCAGTTTTCTTCAGGGTCTTCCTGCAGCTACAATACTGAAGACATTTTTTCCGTAATGAAATGTGTTTTGAAGACAAGTTTGAAGACATCTTGAAATAAGGTCATTTTCCGTGCGGTACAGACAAGTTTTAAACTATTTTTTAATCTCAAAATGACTCCAATTTTTTCTTTTCCTTTTTTCTCGTTTGTATAACAAAGAATAAAAGAAGTGACTCCATTTCCAAAGAATTGTCGTAAATTTCTAAAGGTAGCATTTCAAAACTACAAATTTGAAGCTAGAGATTTTTGTGGTAAACAAAATCTGTTTTAAAATATCAGCTCTTTAAAGAAGGCCATGTACAATACTTTTTTTAAACAGTAGTTATGGCGTAATTCCTCCTTGACTTTAATGCAATTTATTAATAACGTTTCCTGAAACACCTCTCAAAACGATTTCTTCATTTTTTCCACGGATAAAACAAGAGATGGTTAGAAAAATGGCGAAAGAGTGATTTTAGTTAAACTCTCTGAATCTTGGAAAATTGCGAGTTGGAAACAATGTGTGAGACAATTATATTGTAAGCTTCAGCCCAAGGGAGTACGGCAGAGTTACTGAATAATGTATAGACAATGCACACGGCGCAGTAACTCAATAGCGTTGAGTCTCGATATAAAACAAATTTGCTGCTTGGAAACAATTTTACCGTTTCATGCATAAGTACAATATTGCGGAACCAATACAAGAAATGAGAGAAAGTATGTGCTAAAATAGCATCAGTAATTGCCAGTTGTCGAAGTAGTCGAGACGGGTGTGTGAGTTGTTTTGATAGCAATACTAAACTAGTTGTGCTTCAGAACGACACAGACTTTACTTTTTCAGATTTTAATTTCCTTTGGTCTCGGCTAGTTATTCGGATTTGCCACATTCTCTTGCCAGCTGCCATCTATCGCCGCACAAGGTACATTTTTTTTGACATTTTCTTAAATTTTCTCTTTTCTAATAGTAGAACGAAAATATTATTTTAAAATCAGTATTACATGAAGAACAATGTTAAAGAACAGTAAATACCTCGTCAGAAGTGGCGATTTTCTTTGAAAAATTTGAAACCGTTTTTTAGAAAATGTCGTTTAAGCGATGTCGTAAATTCGAAATTTAAAGCTCTTTTTCACAGAAAATTTTTGAGTTTTCAAAAACTTCAACAGGAAAGAAAATTAAGAAAACTGAAGAAATTAAATATTTAGGGGTAAAATTTGGGAAGCAGGAACTCTATGTGACAGAAGTTTTGGAACGGATTAAACAAGGCAGAAAAACTCATCGGTTCTCTGAACTCTATCCATTGGGACAAGAACATAAGTAAAAAAACAAAACTCGTTATACACAGAGTAATAATCCAAAGTGTTGTACTGCATGGTGCTGAGATATGACAACTCTCAGAACAAATGGGCACAAAGTTGAGGGTAATGAAAATGCACTTTCTTAGAAGATCAGCTGGCATCTCAAAAAGAGAGAAAATACGGAATGAAAGAATTAAAGAGATCATGTATTTGAAGCAGGCACGAAATTGAATACTGCATGAAATTGAAAGGAAACAAATGTCATGGTCTAGACATGTGCAGATAAAGCAGAGCAATAGACTTCGAAAGAAGCTTTCGGATTGGCAACCGCAAGAAAGAAGGAAAAGAGGCCGGCCTCGACCTGGTTGGAGAGATAACGTAGAGAAGACATTGGCTGGATGGCAGATACCTCCTGGGACGTGGAAAAATAGAGAAGAGTGGTAGAAGAAGTTAGGCTGCCTAAGACCCACATAAGGGTCAACCAAACATCTAAGACAAAGAAGAAAAACTTCATTTGAAGCACATTTACTTCACAAATGCAATAGTATTTACAAATTGCTAGTAATGTGCATATTAACAGAGTGAGAGATCTTTAAAAAAATTACATTTGTGTAACTTTTGAAAAAACAAAAAATAACCCAAAATAAACTTAACGTTATATTAAAGAGTGCAATCAGCACTATCTGTTCGAGAAGTTTGAAAAAACAATTGGAGCCATTTATGAGAAACTGGCGTTCAAGCGATTTCTGAAAATTCGGAATTTTGAGCTACTTTTCACAGAAAACGGTTGAGTTTTCCAGAAATTTTATATGACATTATTTAAATCACATATACTCATAAATATAATAACGTGAACAAATTGCCGCTAATGTAAATATTAACGACGTGAGAGACAAGTATACTAAAGTACATTTTTGTAATTTTTGAAGAAACAAAAAAATAGAGAAATATAGCGTTTATGTCATCTCGTGATGTATATTTAACACCATCCCTATCAAAAGTTTAAACTAGTGGTGCTACACAACGGCACAAACTTTCCCGTATTAGTTTTCTGTTTCGTTTGGTCTCGGGCTAGCTGTTCGGACTTGCCAATACTCTTGACAGCTGCCATCTATCGCCACCCAAACTACATTTTTTGACATTTTATTATTTTTTTTCAGTTCCAAACACTGGAACAAAAATATTGTTTAAAAATATTAAAAAAACAGTGAAACCTTGTCGTTAATGGCCATTTTCGTTGAGAATTTTGGAGTCGTTTTCAAGAAAATGGCGATTAAGCGCTACTGTAAATGCGAATTTTGAAGCTCTTTTTCAGAGAAAAGTTTTGAGTTTCGGAAAAATTCATTTAAAGTCATTTGATACATATACACTTACAACTTCAAAAGTGTTTACAAATTGCTGAAAATGTGCATTTTAACGGTATGAGAAAACTTAAAAGAATTACATTTGTGTAATTTTTGAAAAAACAAAAAAATACCCCCAAATAAACTTTACGCCATATTAAAGTGTGCATTTAGTACTATCCTTTCAAAAAGTTTGAAGAAAACATTCGAAGCCATTTCTGAGAATATGGCATTTTAGCGTTTCTGAAAATGCGCAATTTTGAGCTAGTTTTCACAGAAAACTATTCACTTTTTGAGAAACTTTATTTTACATTATTTAACGCACATGTACTCATTAATATAATAATGCGAACAAATCGCCGCTAAGTTAAATATTAACGACGTAAGAGACAAGTCAAAAACAGTACATTTTTGTCCATTTTTAAAAAAACAAAAGAATAGAGCAATATGGCAATTATGTCATCTCATAGAGCACATTTAGTACTATCCCTATAAAAAGTTTAAAGAAAAAATTTGGAGCGGTTCTTGAGAAAATTTTGAAAAGGTCCGAGGGGCCTTCATGCAAAGTACCCCCAAATTTTGAAGAAAGTTTTTCAAAATCGTGGCGCATTGGGTGGACGAAAATCGACCAGGGATTATCCATTTTGGAAGAAATCTCACCTATGGTTTAGGCGCTAATGTTGCTCACAGACGGACGGACGGACGGACGGACGGACAGTTTGAAAAACAACAAAAAACGTGTATTTGCCTTGAAATTTCGAAATCAATTTTCTGCAGCATTACATAACTTTCCCTATATTATGTTTATTATTCCGTATATACACATATGTATACGGGAAAGTAAAAAACAAATATGTAATTCTTTTACCTATTAGCATAAGTTTTCTATAACTTGGGAGCGAAAATTTGTAGTTTTTTAAATGTTACTAGCTTGTTTTTTTCTTTACTCAACTAGATAGAGTGAAAGGATGTGGAACAGATTCTAGAGTTGAAGTAACCTTATGTAATTTATACTCTTCTCCTATACTACTTATACAGTTTTTATTGTTCTTTGACAAAACAATCAAATTCAATAAAACATCTAAATTGCATTCCATTGAGCTTTTTAACTAAATTACTTCTGAGTTTAACGAATAGAACAGAATGATGCAAATACCAGAAGCAATGTGGCGTAGATAGTTATGTAAAAATGGTTGGATTAAAAAGGGAGCGCCATGTCATCCTACAAGACTTGAAATTGCTTTTGCGTCTTCCGACAAATGGCCTCCACGAGACGGAAGCGACATCCATTTTCAGAAATTGTAATTATTTTAATGTCATCGTGGTATCATCCATCATTCACGTGGGCAATAATGTTTCGTATTTGTTGCATATACCATGCCAAAACTTCCTGAGAATAATCCCTTATGAAACCTCAACACTCCCTTTCTTTAACAAGTTCAATAAAATACTACATGATTTATAAAGTGTAGTGTCATTCATTATTAGGAGGTCATTAATGAAGCAGACTGACCGTGAACTAAACATAACTCTCTAAAACTGCTGAAGACATCATGAAGAGGACAACGTTGAAACCTCGATACATTGTCGTTCTGTGACGATTAGTTTCAATATAATGTTCTAAAAACTACAGTAATAACTGCAAATTATTACGATTTTAACCAATAATATTACTCATTTTAAACAATAACATTAGGATTTGATGATACTATATGTAACTGCAACAATACACAATATCAGATGATGCAGACATTTTTGTCAGCTATCGTCGAAAGAGAGAAGAGTCGAAGACAAGGAATCGAAGATTTGCCCCTGAGACTAAAGGGTCTGGCACCGTTATTTACAGCAGCGCGTTTAGTCGGAATTTCCCCGTATACACTGCAACCCTCTTTGCGCATGAAACATAGTCGATTTGGCCTTTGTGTCACTGTCATTTCGTTGTTTATTCATCTCGCCCTCATATCTAATTCTATTGTTCTTTACAGTACGCAATCGAGAAATTTCTTCGGGAATGGATTCCTTTCTCTTTTCTTGCCAGCAGTCACGCAACTTGTTCTCGTAGCAATTCCTTTCTTCGCAACTCTTATGTCCGTTAAGCCTTCAAGCAGCAAGAAGTGGGAGAAGTTGTTGCGTCTTCTTGGAGAAGTAGACAGCCGCTTAGGTCAAAATGAAACACCACTGCCATGGCCTGCACGGCGACCTTCGGTGTCAATTACTCAAGGATGCTTCGTTGTGGTATTCGTAATAGAGTATGGACTTTGGTATCTACTTCATTCGGACATACCTCTCTTTCGTCTTATACATTGGTCTATATTATTCGCTATCGTTTCCATAGTTGCTCATATCTACTTTATGCTTGTGATACTCACAAGGTACTACTTTCTCATTATAAACGAGAAAATTTGGAATTTGGTAAAAGATCTCAAACAAGATTATAAAATAGAAGCCAAACTCAAAACGGATTTGTCATTCAAACCGCACCCGAAACCTGCACGTAAGTTCATCGACGTACGCCCCTATTTACCGACACTCTCCTACGAATATCTCAACACGGAAGATAAAATCCACATCCTCCGCAAAATGCACTTCACCGTACAGAAAATCTGCTCCATGATAGACGCTATCTTCAGCTTCATCACCCTGCTCCTGTATGTGTATGTGATGGTGGCGCTCACGGCTGCCTTGTACACGCTGGTGCTGGCGACGCAGCGGCCGGTGCAGCTGGGGCAAGCGGCCATGATGATGGCGGCGACGGCGGTAAACGTGACGATGGGCGTGTCCGCTGCATGGGCGGCGGGCGGCGCAGTGGCGGCCGCAAAGGTAAGTAAACACGCACTGATTGTTAGTGATTCCGAGCGCGTCAGCTATTAAGATCAACAGTACCATAAGTGTTGTAAATGTTTTTTTTGTGAGGTGGCGGTGATCTTCCCCCGCTTGATGGTAAGATCCGGCGATAGTGTAAAGAATGTCAGTGTGTATGTGTGTGTGTGTGTGTGTGTGTGTAACTAAGGGTTAAGAATAGTACAAGGAAGAAGAAGGAAAGGTCGTGCGTGATCCGTGGCCCGTTTTTTTAGGTTCTTCTCCTGGTGTTGACCGGAGAAATCACGGAAAACTATTGATCAGAGCAGCCGGCCACTAGATTTTCTCCTCCAGATAGTGACTGCATTCGACCTACGTGGCAAGCTTGTGTCGAAAATCTTGGCACTGTCGGGGCTCGAACCTCCCGGGCGCACTGAGAAATATACAGGTTTGCAGTTAACAGATTTCGGTATGTTGCATACAGGCAGTGAAAACATGAGCTGAAGCAGGTTTTAGTTTATTGCAGAACTGCATGTACTCGATTCACTTAATCATGAATTAGGTCAACCCAATATTTCCCCCTTTCCAATAAACACGTTCATTCCAACTCTGCTAACGTTGTTAGGAGGTTTAGATATTTTTCTCAGTGCGGTAATAATATTCACTGCTCAAGAGAGACCTGTGGAGTGGTTCTCAGTGAGAGAAGATAATCAGAGAAATTCTCATCGCGTTTGTTTTCCTCCTCTGGGGACCGAGGTTCAAACCTCGGTAGTTCCGTGTAGAAAGCAGTTTTAATAAATGGCAGTCAACCAAACACGTTAACGCTACCCATTCCCTCCCGCGCCCTAGGCTCACACATTGCGTGACACTAAAATGTTCCGTCTTCCTCGTTACGATATCACTAGTCGTATGGTATGAAATACACTAATTAACAATATATCATGTGCCCGCATTAACACCGTTCGTCTAAGCAAGTGCCAACATGCAATAACACTCATTAAATAACTCTCTTCATTATTTGAATGTGAACACGTGTTTCACCAGCCACACTTCAGTTTTTGCTGTCGTCTAGTACGCTTGAGACTTCACACCACTTACAGTTCATCATAACCACAAAATTTGCGTTATTTCGTTCAATTCTCCGACGTTAGTACTAACAATAATTCCCATATCCTTGATTCCGCCATTTTCCTTAGTTGTTTAATTAATTAAGAGACCATTGGGTCACAATATCATAGAAGAATTTTGCTAAGTTGATTTCAAAAATAACTTAAATTTATTTTATATTAATTTCTTTAATTAAATTAACAATCTATTAAATGATTACTAGGAAACCCGTTATTCTGCCCTTCATATCCCTCTTTGTCTGTGTGTGTGTCTCTCTCTGCCACTCCTTGTCCCTCTCATTCTCATTTACTTGGAGATTCTGCGCGTCTCTGAGCAGGTGAGGTAATATCGGGAAGCGCCGGATCAGCAAAAACGTAATAGAATGTTAGAGAAGAAACCATTCTGTAGATTACTGTGTGAAGAACGTTTCTTTGAGGCCCAAAATTTTAGTTTTTAAAGCCCTAGAACGCCTCATTTAGATGTTATTTAATGATATATCTTCAAAATGCTGCCGAGTGCACTGCGGGTTGCATTTGGCATGAATATTTAGTTTTGTTCTACAGCGCCATGTAGTGGAGTTACAACAGAATGAACAACACATAAACCTCCTGGGTGAAAAAAACAACAACGAAGAAATGCCAACTTTCATGGACATCGGTCCAACGGTGTCAGAGGTTATCTCATATATATATATATATATATATACTATATAGATACTCTAACATCCAGTTGTATATATAGAGAAGAAAGATTAATACAAGGGTTTCATTCAACGTATCTAAAATTATTCATAGATACTAGAGGGTACACACACTCTTACAATCGCTCTTCTGAGCATAGTCGCTCAGCACAATGTTTCTTCACAGCAAAATGATTCTTCTGATAAAATCTGATGTGCATTATGAATTCCAGAACGGTAACAACACATTTCAATTGATATAACATTAAATTTTGATCAATTGAATGTTTTAAACAGTATATTATTTGTGTGCAAATTAAGACTTATTTTAAACCTCTGAATACAATTGTGCACTTTTCAGGCCATAAAACGAGCGTACTCTAAAGGATCAATGAATCGCTGTGCCTTTGTGGAAACATGAAATCACTGCTGTATTATGAATCCATAAACGTGCTTGAGCGGTTCTAAAGCCCACAAAATCACGCGTGCCTACACCGGTAACGTGAGGCTAAAGTCACAAGTTACGATCGAGCGCGGAGGCCATCTGTTGGTCACAGGTGCTATTCCAGTGCCGGAAATTTGCTTGTTGCATTTCACATCAGTTTGAGGTGCCTGGCGGAATGGAACTCGTAACCATCTGCTGTGGTCAGTGGTTTCCCTGGCTCCTGTGCTCCTCTCCAGACGTGCCGCGAAGCAGAAATCACTACACCGGGCTATTGACTCAGCACGATTTTTACCTTCTTACATCCTTCTCTTGTCATCAAGGGACGTCAATGTCCATGGATGTTTATGCCTGTACTCTAAAATCACAAACAATGAAAACTCACAGGTAGGAATCACAAATCGTACGGGGCACCGTCCAAGTAAGTTAACTTGTTACATCTCCATGCAAGAGCAGATCTGGACTACGGGCGCATGGGTGACCCTCCTGTATCTACAGAAGCCTTGTGCCCTCATGAATGCTTGGTAATGCATGGACTACTCTAATGAACAAGGAAGCACATGCGGGGGAGCCCTAATCAAACTGCATCGTCCATATTAATGCATTATACTTGGCGTCTCCACGCCTGGATTCCCTACATAAAGAGAGAGTAGTGCATTCCTTTCCGACACCATTTTATATCCAGTAGAACTGTGCGGTATTGTGAGTTATTTCGGAACCGCAATCTACCAACAACCAATGATAATATACCTGAAACTCTCCATAAAATCTTCGACTGCTATAATTTCTCCTTAACCCCTGTATTCTGTCTGGCGGAGCTATTGGTTGAAATAATAGTTTATGGCAGCGCGCGTTTAGGTTGCGCTATTCCCTTTAACCAGGGACTCCATTTACACCTACTCAGGCAGTGGGCCGGTTCTATTCGATTGATTGATTTATTAGTGACATAGCAGTTCGACACGTTCTGGGCGTCAACTCAAAGTCATTAGTCCCCTAAGTGTCGTGAATTTTGTATCGTGGGAGATGCCTTTGATTTTCCCCATATCAGATTAGTCGTAGCTTTGAATCCTGATCCCTTCGACTGTTTCTCCATTATTAACGTGCATTTTTTGGACCCATATGTTTTACTCAATAGTTTACAAGTGTTTCATGCATGGATGTTATTTGGAATCATTAACTGACAACATTATTCTATTGTTTACTTTATTTACTGTATCGTTCTAAAGGAACAAAGAAAAAAGAATTCTAGCATTATTTGTTCCTAGGGTGACAAATACACAAACAGTGTCTAAAGGTTATAAACGTACGCAGCTTCAATACTAGAACCAAACTGTTGCACCGGGAGAAGTCACTCAGGGCATCAACTGATATCACTGCTGTGCCTCTGACCTAGAGATCGTAGGTTCGAGTCCCAACATGGCAGGATTTTCGACACTAGCTGGATAGCTTGGTCGAGTTTTGTCGATGTCTGGAGGAGAATTCTAGTGACCGGCTTCACAACACCAGGTGAATGCCGGAGTGATAATCCTAACAAACGGGCCATGAACCATGTGCACACTTTCCTTGCCATTTCTTCTCTTTTCCTATCCCTCAAACACACTCACATATTCATGAACTACACATGCAGAGATACCGGTGGGGAGTTTGGAGCTTGTCCCGACTAGGGCGGTGCCTCGCTTGGGGAGATAACTGGTTAGGAAAAAATTCCGCTAGCCAACTGTTGGTTGACGTCGGAAATCACCATTCAGAGGGGGAATATCACCGCCACCTTCCCAGGAATAAATCATGTACTACACTAACGAGAGTAATGGCATTTGACGCGCCCGGAATCACTAATTAATCAATCAAACAAAAAAATTAAAACTGTTGCACGTGGTCTTCGTGCGAAGGCCACAGGGCTGGCCGGCGGCGCGGGCGGAATTCGAATAAAATGGGAAAATATTGGAATGATTTTTTCTTTTACTTTGTGTAATTGTCCATAATGCCTTTGATTGTTATCATTTCCCCTTATCTCCTGAATGCTACCTGAAGCGGTTATTGGATGAAAGAATAGTAAATGGCAGCGGCGTTAAGGTTACTCTACTCCCTGTTACCAAAAGCTCTATTCACATCTACTCAGGACAGTGGGACGATCCTATTCGATTGATTGATTTGTTAATGATTCCGGTAGTCAACCTCTAAGGTCATTAGCCCCGTTAGTAGAATGTATGTTTTTTTATTGTGAGAAGTGGCAGAGATCTTCCTCTCTAAGCTCTGTACCATTATAAACGCACTCAGCCTCAATATTTGAAGACCTCGGGGGCAATAACATATTATGCCACAATACGTAAGTTCTGAAAAAAGGAGAGTAAAGGTTTAGACATAGCATTTGGACTGGAATAAAGTATATTAGTTTATGAATTACACTGTCATCATGCGACGAATCTTATAATAAAAACCCAACATCTTAAATACATCTATGGGCATCGAAAATACTAATATATCAATTTTATCATAAATGTGGCATAGCATGTAAATTTTTTATAACACATACATTTATTGTCTCCCCTTTAAATGTATATAAATGGATAGAATGTACAACAGCTCACACCTGAAATACTTATTACTTATACACAACAACCATCTCTTTACTTTGTTTTTTTTCTTTTTTTGGCGCGTGAGGGTGTGTCACCAAAATGCAATATCTCATGGTCTTTGGCGTCGTTCTCAGTTGTGCCACTAGGATTCGCATGATCGAGGCTATATCGAGCAGCGCGGGCAATCATGCGACTCCTAGCAGCACAACCGAGAACGACGCGAAATATCATGAGATATTCCATTTTGATGACTCACCCCCACGCGCCAAGAAAGAAAAAACCGAAGTATAGGTAACCAATTGTATTATTACATAGTATTACTCGTTCACTTTACATTTGCAGGCGGAGCGCTACGATCTGTTTACATGCGGTCACCGCCCGCTGAATGAGAAACGCGCGTCTGCAGTATACACTGACCGTTTAATATGATATAGATGGCGGTGAGCAGCACACAGAATCGCGGCTGGGCAAGAACATAACCATTAAGCAGTAGATAAGTGTAAAGAAGAAATAAAAATATTGTACGTGAATGTTGTGAATAGCGTGTGGTATGATCTATTTTATTGTATATTATTTTAATCATTTAAGAGGGCGACTCCAGCTCACTGTCAGAAAGGCATAATTCGTCAACTGTGTCCGTAGCGCTTGTGCTGCCTTCAGAGACAGCTGATTGGTCAGATGCTGATTGACATCGGGGCCATTCGTGTATTCTCGGTTGTGTGTTCGGGCCTTCACTTTCAAAACAACATTAGTTCCTAATTCTGCCGTCTGCAAATGTAAAGTGAACGAGTAATAATAATTAGATGCACGATTCCACATCGTAACTACCCATCATTATTCCAGCAAAGTGTTCATTTGAAATCCAAACTGTTGCATGCGGTGTCGGCGTGGCGCGCAGGCGGCAGGGCTGGGCGGCGGCGCGGGGGCGGCGCTGCTGCTGGCGGTGCGCGGGCGGCGGGCGGCCGAGCACGAGGCCAGGCTGCTGCTGCTGCAGCTGCGCGCGCAGCCCGTGCAGTTCTGCGCCGGCGGCCTCTTCCCGCTCGACCTGCGCTTCTTCGTGGGGCTGCTCGGCACCATCGTGGGCTACCTCGTCATCGTCGTGCAGTTCGCCGCCGAGGATTTCTCCTCGCAGCCCCCGGGAGGCTGGGCCAAGTTGCTGTCGCTGAATTGCACCGCGCACGAGTCTGGTTGCGTGATGCGTGTGAAGATTAATTAATGCTATCAGTATGGCATGAAGTGCTGGAATAATTTTGTTATTTGATTGCGTAGGCTTTCGCGGCCCTAGTTTGTGTCATCTAGGCTATCCGGGACGAACGTGTCTCTGTCGTGTTGGCTGATGTTTTGGCCGACACATGGCCTCCCTCAGAGCGTACTAGTGTACGCTCGGAGCAAGAAAACGTCAGCAGTATGCAGTACACTGACAGAACATCAGCACGGAACGGCCACAATATGTTCACCGGAATGTCAGCCACCACGACAGAGGCGCGGCTTGTCCCGAAAAACTTAGATAATACATTTTTATTGTAAATTATTATTTAGCAGTTTTTTTTAACACTTCAGATATAAACACCTACAACTGTATTTTTTATATTTCAAAAAGTTATATTTTTGTATAATTATTAATTTTCGATTTTTGGGAAAGCAATAATCAAAATGTAATTGAATTGTATGTAAAAAAACACTTTCAAAGAGTTGACTTACATAATTCTTTGAATATTTATAGAGGTTGACATTTGCAAATCACACGTGCTACAAGTGTGAGTTGAATTAGTATTTTCTTCTACGTCGCGGGAAAATAAATTCCCTGTAGCAGCATTGAAGATCTATTGTATGATATAATATTAAAAATAGAGTAGAAAAAGCTCATTCATTATTGGAAAATTAAGAGTGTTCTGTGATAAGCTTTAAGTCAGAATTTATCTTAGATACTTTAGCACCATAGACAAATATTCACCGTTATTATTCATAAAATGTTTTCACTTCGTATCACTGGACACATATATGAAAATGATGGATATCAAATTGCTGTTGCTTCTCTAATAAATATTTCTAAAATACGTCATTTTATTAAGCAGTTTTTGTGAAATGTATAAGAAAGTGAACTACCTTAATCATTCCGATTATCTATAATAATGTAATATTTATAAAGTATTTTTAAGGCCAATCAGTGACAAAATAATGAATAAATACATAAAAAGTGGTACTTCCTGCATAAAGTCTCAAGAAAATCTTACAGTGCAAAGCAATAAATCTATAAACATTTTACTATTTTATTCAGAATAATCTTAAATAGATCTATACCCGAAATAGATCCCCGAAATGTGAAACAGACTCGCACTTCGTAAGTACTTGTTCAAACTATCCCCAGGGAAGTCGAAAGATGGGTGTATCCTGGAAACAAGTACATTACGCGGAGGCACCTCGCACGGGACGTGAGAAAAATACTGTGTCGCAGCTTAGGGAAGCGCCTGCTGGCCTGCTCAGCCGCGCGCCCGCTCATCGCAAAAACTGTCACGTGTGCGGCCGACGCTTCGAAAAATGTCGCTTCCTCATGATGCGCGGCCGCAGAGGCGTGCACAACGGGGACGCCAGGGATGCACGCCGGCGTGCCGAAAAAAAAGCACGCTCGAGACACAGCAGGGGTTGCGAACGGAATACGGACGCGCCTTACCTCCAGTGGCAGCCGATCGCGTGTGACGTGGCGGGAGGCTCGGGATGTCATCTTCTGTGATGTTGCGTTGGGTGGTGTATGGAACCAGAAGGCGACTTCGAGAAGGATGGCTTTCCAAGAAGAGCCATTGTGACGTACTGGAGTAAACGGCACAGACAACTGAGTTGAAGATAACAATATTTACATTTATTTACAAAGAAGCATAACAAGTAAAGAGATTTACAAATACTGATTAAAGCCCGGCAACCTTTTTCTTTCCCTTAGCCGCCAAAATCCCACGACCGTCCCTAGGCCTACGGCCTAGTGCCACTGCCCTAAAGCATGTAACAACGCGTGATGCGATGCTATCAGACGTGAAGTCCCCGCACGTACCTACATGGCCTGGCGCCAAACAGGTCTCCGCCCGGGAAACCACGTGCTTGGGTGCACTGGATATCCCGCCCAGCCCTTCGGCTAACAGCGAAGCTCAACGAATCTCTCCAGAATCTCTGAATATCCGCGAGCGCAGAAAGCGCCCACCTTATATACACCCACGTCTCCCCCCCCCCGTGTCATGCTGTCGGCGTCCCCAGGCTCGATGACTAGCCAATTCCAGGGGTTTGCACAATCGTCTCATACTCGCCACTAAGGGTTTGTTTCTCAAGGGTTTGTTTGCGTGGGATCTTTCCTGGAGCATCTACATTCTGGCGTCTCTTTATTTTTATCTCAGGTGCGCCCTTTCACCACATCTTCCGGCTTAGGCATGCCGCTCTCTTGAAAGCGTTGCCACGACGCCACACCAGTACTGAAGTTTCCAGTACTGAATTTCATTTATTGAAGGTGAAGGCATGCGTTGCAAATCAGAGGTTACCCAACGAATTTTCTTCTGATACTGGTACTGTATAAGTTCCCATATCATTGTTTCCATAGATGGAAGGATGATTTGCGCAATGAATCGATTAAGGCAGGCTCGAGCCTTAGTTACGGTTGAGACAGGGATACGGACGTGCGTTACCTTCAGACGATCGCGTGTGACGTAGCTAGAGGACCGGAATGTCTTGTTCCGTTATGTCGCGTTGTAAGGTACGTTGCATGGATCCCGAAGGCAACATCGGGAAGCGTGGCTTTGTAAGGTGAACATGTAGAGCTGAATTTTATTTATTTCTGGCGAAGGCATACGTTGCAAATCAGCGATCACACAACGACGTTTGTCTGCTATTTGTTCTGTCTAACATTCTGTATCGTCGTTTGCATAAAAGGAAGGATGGTTAAGGCGCAATACATGTATTAAGGGGTAACTCAGCCTCCGAACGGACCTAAATGATTAAATAAACTACCATATTTGTAAGGTAGTGTTCATTTTCAAGATAAGAAAACGCACCCGTGTAATCAGGGGGCAAGACGACTTCTCAATACATCATCTGCCTCCGCTGATTCTCTTTATAACTGTTGATAAGCAGCTAATAAAAATATTTCGTGCGATTATGTGTGATTGACATTGTGGCCGTCAATAAAATTAATAAATCGTATGATTTAGTTATGTATTATGAGTGAGTAGAATATGCGTCCTTGCAATTTTAACAATGTTTGCCTTCTTGCGTTAAAAACAGCTTTCATGAAAACCCGAGTTATTAACCTTGATATTTTCCAGAAACACGACTACATTTAAATGTTACTAACAATGAAAATATGTTATTCTGAAGATCAGATTCAAGGATACTTGAACAATCGGAAGTCATACAAAAAGTATTAATAATTGTGTGTCATTTATGACTAATGTTAAACTCGAAAATTGTCGAGACATGGGCAACATAAACATTAGTTATATTCGTGGATCATCAAACCGGATACAAAGGATCCGAATCTCTCGAAATATGTTTATAATTAAACTGTTAATATCAAAAATAAATTGTAACCTATGTACTCCTTAACTTTACGATAAATATATGGATATAGAGAAAAAACTTAAGAAACAATATTAAGAAAAATTTAAGATGTGATTTTTGCCAAGAATAAGTTACTTGACAGTTTTACAATTTAATCATTTCACAACACCAAATTGTCAGAAATAATATTCCATGAATGACACATTTTTCTCGAAAAATATCAAAAGAAATAAATACTTAACAGTATATTTCAGCCATTCTGCAAGGCGTGCCATTCGCTCGCTCATACTCCCTCGAGCATTTCAACCTCGAGTACGGTGCCCTCGAGCGTGCATCGCTCGCTCGAGGTGGGTTGGTTCACGGGCCCACGGCGGGGGCGGGGGCGGCGGCGGCGGCGGTAGGGGAGGGTCGGGGAGCACAATGCGATCGATCGCGTTTACAGTGTGCCATGGCATCAAAAGAAAATTAAGAGGATTATGAAAGCCCATATTCTCCTCAATATGGTGCCCTAACACAAGACGAAATCTAAAATGAAGGAGAAGAAATCTAAAAAGAATAAGGATAACACATTGTTTGTAAAATCCCAAAGACTTTCTTCAGATTTGAGAAGATTGTGTGTAAACGAAAAACCTGTTTTTTCGCGGGAAAACACGAAAAACGTTTTCAAATGTTTTTGCAAACTTCTGTTATGGGCGACACGTTTTTGTTTTTAAAATATTGGAAAACTAATGATGGTGGAAAGTAAAGTGGAATTAGAAAAATAATGATAATACTATTTTTATTATTTATCTCCGTAAATTAAACTTAATCCTCTGTGCAATCTGTAACGGAAATTTGGGGTTTATGCTGCCACTAACTTGCACAAATTTGTTGAATAAAGTATGATTTTAACTTAATTTATAAAAGTTTATAATAATCAAGTGTTACCAGAAAGATGATTTTACTCTTTAGCTTGAGCAGCAGCACGTGATCATGGTACTTTATCCAGAATGATAAAATAAAAATAAAACTTTACAAATAGTATATTATTCCTATTTAAGTGTTTGAAACACTATATTACTTATTCTTTTTATTTGATGCGTAATATTTCCATGCATAACAAAGACTCCCGCTTTTCCATACTCACATCATTCTTATTTTAGCTCATACAGCTATTGTCCTTGTTTTAGTTCATATATGCACATCACCTCATTGTGGCCCACCGCCCGGTGCCTTCCTCCGCAAGACTAGTCCGAGTCGTTAACGTCACACTGGATGCTCGGCTTTTAGGGTCAAACAAATTTCACTCGGTGGGTCCCGGCCGAGCAAAATCCTGTCCTACTGACGCCTGGCGGATTTTCTGTAAACTGCCGTGGTACTCGAGCAAAATCGTGTCGTGCAGGACTCTAATGCAATAGGATTGTTCTCGCATATGTAATTTTATCATGTGTTAGAAATTCACACGTTTTCAGATTTGCTAAGTTTTCATTTTCTAATATATCTCATTAAACTGGTATAGTAACCAATAAATTATAGACCACCGAGAGAACTAAATTATGAGAGTGAAACCAGAGCTCCTGTTAATTATATAAAACAATTTATAATATTTTTCAAAATCATAACTTCGATATAGTTCTTTTAAGCTCGTAGAGTCATGTAATATGAACATGTTCATAATTTACTTTTATGAATATTCAGTACATTGATATCTCGATTTTAATTTATTTTTTGAGTTGTTCACACGTTAAGAGCATTTTAATGACTTGAAATAAGTTATTTTCAATAATAGTACGCATTTCCTGTTTTTAGACATTACGAACCACTGTAGAAAAGCATAGTACTGTAGGTATCTCAATGCAACCACGGATGAGAAGCGTACATTAAAACAATTTACACAGAAAAAAAATGTTACGCGTAGCAAAGCGGCAGCATAAATGCTTGTCGCAAAACAGAAAATACTCGATTCCACACGACACCTCAGGCATTCATTAGGCGTGCCGTATGAGAAAGTCTCATGCTGGCGGAGGTGTTTCACATGACCGTAACGATACGCGTTAGTGTTCTGGGTTTGGAGATGGCTTCACATGTTTCCTCGCCGGTCCAGTCGATGAATGCTAACAAGGATGCGAATTGACGGAGGCGGAGTGCTGGTGATCGTTCACACTCTACAGATTTTGATTTTTCTGCTAGAAAGGTCCCTGTTTTTCCTAACTAGGGACAAAATTATTCCATTTCTAGTTGCATTTATGATTTACTTTCTTGGAAATGTTCAAATCAAGAAAATTGAAAAAAAATGAAACATTTCCCAGAGCATTCTTAGGATTCATTCCGACTGCTGAAAAAAGGAAGATCTTCATCGTTTCACTGAAGGAGTGAGGAGAAAATTACTTTCTATCACCCTGGTGCTAGCCAGCCTCCATATGCCAATCGACGTCAAAACGAGACGACCTTGCCCTGTCTTCGTCTGCTAGCCGATCACAGCATCCCAGGCGGGTCCACCTCGATGACCTGCCGGCCGACAGCCTGGCATCTCCCGGCCTCTGTATCAACCTTTCCACGACGAGAATCTACTTTTCGCAATACAACATGCTTGTAATAACGGTACCTTGTTACACCACCACGCTTGTGTGTTTAAAGAAACAAATGTATAAAAGCAAAAAAGGTAGAACCTGGACCCTGACACGATCCTACCTTCATTCCATTCATACGGATCTGACCACCTCCTGAGTCATTCCATGTCCCCAAGAACGTAACTGACACTACAAATCAGTGGTGTTTAAAACACTGCTGGCTGCAGAAGGAAGGAAGGTAAGATTTTCTGTACGTAAGAAAAATATTGAATGTAAAGTTACAACACTTAGAAATTTTTTATGAATTTAAAATTGTAATTCATACTGATTGATTTAATAATAATTACATTTCTTCTTTCAGTGTGGTCCTGTTTTTCCCAATTTTAAATTATTATTAATAATGTATTAATATTTGATTTTAATGTACTCTCGCAGTATTATGTTACTGTAAAGATATCCAAATTGTCGTCTTCAGTATGCGAAATACCCTTCCTTTCTACGAATACGATCCTTTCACAAACTGACTGTGCGAAACCTGATAATCTGCTTTTTACTACTGAGTGTATCGCGAAAACGTCCCATTCACTGGCGCAGTTACCACGCAGAGAGCAAAGGGTGAAAGGTCTCCGATCCAAGACGCCGTCCTCGGTTGCCTCTCTTTCCTGCCAACCCCGCTGCCCCCAACCTCACCCGCGCAGGGAGCTGGGCCGCCCCGTGACAGGGCGTTAGGGCGGGCCTTCCTTTCTTTATCTGGGCAGTAATGGAGAGCGCGCGCGCGGCTCGGGCGATCGGCTAAGTTATGTCAAAAGCGAGCCAAGAGGCAGGCTAAGCCGCTTCCGGGAGCAATCCGGGTGCTCCGGGAGATTTATCCGGGGCGTTGCCGTCCGCCCCGGAGCCCGAGCCGGAGCACGGCCGGTACCGCTACCATCTGGTCGGCGCCGTCCGCCCTCCTTGGCTCTCGTTTCTACGACTCTCTTCGCCGATCGCCGCGCGCTCGTCGACTTCGCCCCGGTCGCCCCCGGCGCTGTCGGTGGATCGGGCGCCGCGTCGTTTCGAGAGCACTTCACAGCGGATTGTCTTTGCTTCTCGGTCTGAGGAAATGCCGAATACAAACTTGCCAAAAATGGTCGCAGCTGTGAGAATGTTGCTTTGATGCAAACGTTCTTATATGGTTCTATGAGGAGTATATAGGTAAAACTTGAAAACTGCCTTGTAAATGATTCTGGAGGGAAAAAATCTTATTTCATAAATAGTTAAAAAAGATGAAGTAGAAATAGTAAACAAATCCTCATTGTTAAAATTCTGAGTCAATTATTAAAAAAAGTGTTTTATGTTATTAAAAAGTAATGTGAAATATTGAAATTGTCGTTTTTTGCTTCTAGTCAGAGGAACTGTCCGATTTTCAATGAAAACTTTATCTACGTGAAAGAGTAACTGGACAATAATTAATATCTTACACAGCAAAATGGGTTAAACAGGTTTTCGTCAGTTATTTTAATAAATATTAACATCATCTGGCATGGACGATGACAATGCCCCAAAACACTCACGGCGGGATTCGAGCCATTTTACTATCGATCAGATAGTAAAATGAAGATAGAAGATAGACTATTATCTGTGTAATAGTCTATCTTCCGAGATAGTAAAATGTTCTGGATCAAATAAAATATAAAAATAATTGTCAAGGAAGTAGTCTTATGTAATATTTTCTTATGCAAATAAACTTTTTGGTTTAGAGCATCCCATTTTATTTCATGCTTTTCTTCCACACTTTCTTGATGGAAAAAAATATCCCTTAAACCACTAGCCAATTAAGAAGTTACATAATGTAAACATAGCTCTACATTTAATTTTCTACCGCTTAATTTAACAATACTTGGACAAAAATACTGATACAGACATTAGAAAACTGTACAGAAAAAAACAACAGAAATTGAGATGGTCAGCAAAATGTATTGATGTATTTATTTAGACACGTATAAGAGGTAAGCAGTATAGAAGGGATAATGAGAGAAGCATGGCTAAGTGAAAGTAGGAGAAGAGATCTGATCAAAAGAGAACGACGAAGAGAAGAGTACGAGAGAGATTCCTAGCACACCCGAGCACTGGAACTGGGCGTGCGAGAGCGCACCGAGTGGGCGAATGAGTGACATTAAGCCAACGTCACGTATCAGGACATCCAGTGCGGCGGCGGCGGCGCTTGCGAACAGCTGCGCGCGTGTGTGATTGTGCAGCGGCAGGTAGCAGCTACGCCGTCGGTGAGCGAAGACACCCGTCATCGCCACTCCCACCGCCGCCGCCAACGCCGTAGCGCCTGCAAATTACCTGAGCGTCGAGCGGCGGGCGACAATGGGGAGGAAATTGAGTTACACCGCGACGTCGACGGCGGCGGTAGCGGCAGGAGCGGAGATGGCGGTGGTGACAGGAGTGTAGGTGGGGCGGGAGTGGGAAGGGAGGGGAGACGTCGCTGCGCGGGTGGCGGCGGTAGTAGGGGCGGCAGTGTTTGGGGTGTGGGTGCGGTGGGGTGGGAGTGGGATTGGTGGTTAGAGTGGGAGTGGGGTGGGGTGGAGATGGGGATGAGGTGGGGTGGTGGTGGAAGTGGTTGTGGTGGGGGCGGCATATCGGCGTTGGGGCTGTGCGTTTGTGGGAGCAGTGGCGATGGTAAGTAGCAGTGGCGGCACTGGGGTAGAGATGGAACGGAAAGGAGGCAGATGTGGCGATGTCTTAAACCTCGAGCCAAAACGGGAGGAAAATATTAATAATCGATATAACAACAAAAATCATACGTAAAAAATTGTAGCATTTGTATTAAAATAATTTTTAAAGAAGCAACGTCTCTTAGCAGTATTGCAGCAACAAAAGTCTTCGAGGGTTACGAAATAGGACATCTCGTGAGATTTTGCCAGTGTACTTTCAAATCGCCCCTCAGCGTAGCTCACTAGTGTATGATTTATGGCTTAGGATGTCTCTTTGCTTAGCACACGTCCCCTTCACCTTATGGCCGTAAGGCCAGGACAGGGCTGGTAGGTCTTGGTCCAGTAGGGAGATGTTGAGTTAGTACGCACAGACGGACGTTCAAACTACGACTAGGGAGCTACTTAAACGAACGTTGTTTGAATGATGAACTGTGATACACGCTATTGAAAATTCACATTGCAAAAGTGTTTGAAAAGTCTGTTTCCCTGAAATTAGATAGGTAAATTATTTTTATAGATTAGTACAGAAATTTGTTTATAGTGAAGAAACAAACATTATCCAACATAATTGAAGCCGCGGAATCTGCCTGTTCGTTCCTAAGTCAGTATTAGACCTTTCTAGGTCCACCAAGAAGAGATTTATGTGTACTACCTTCTTTTCTCTTTAATGTGTACCGAGAATCAACGTTATCAGAAGCACATCTCGAAAATATAGAAGAAATTAAAATGATTTGTTAGATCATCAATAGCTTAAGTCACGCAGGCGACAAACCATGATGGGCCATTAACTTAAATAAAACGTTTGCATATAGTCATCAATGTAGATTATCAATGATTTGATCTTATATCGTAGTTCAAAAGTTCAAACTGGTTGTCAGTAACCACGAAATGAGGTCGTCCGGAAAAGTACTGAAAAATCTACATCAAAATTTTGTCAACTCTCGCTTTAGCAGCGAATCAAGAAGACTGAATTACAAAAGTCATCTACGCAACCAATCAAGGGTTAAGGGAATGAGTGACCAATGACGGTTACTCATTCGGTGACCTAGGGCTAATCCGTTGTGCTGCAGCGATTTTGACTAAAATATCCTAGGGTTTGAGTCCTGTCGCTGGCGAATGTTCGATAACTAGGAAACTCAACTACTCAACTAGGAAAATAGTAGCACGGTCAGGAGGAAAATTCTAACGATTAGTTGCTCTGATCCGTAGTTCTAGGTGTTGGTTCCGATCATTTCCAGGCGAATGTTGGAGAAGTATCCTAACAAATGGGCCATAGTTCAGCCGTAATTTTTCCTTAATCTTCCTTATCCTACCCTCTCACCTCATAATACTTACATAGACTACGCAACCCAGGGACCGAATGCCGAAATAATAGCGGTAAAGGTATTTATACAGGTATAGAAATACCTTTATCTCTACTATACCGTTATTCAAAATACCTTTAAAAATACCGGCATGAGGCGTCAAATACCGGTATTTGTAGAGGTATCAGCCGTCTATACCGGTAAAATATCTCTATTTAAAGGTATTATACCGGAATTTTCTCATGAAAATATCGGTATTTCAGTATAATCAAACAGGAATTTGGGAGAAAACCGTTGTAATTTTTTACCGCTGAGATGGCTCAATTTTTCTCTGGCTGCCAGATCAGTCTAACACTAATACGCAACACACACTGTGCTGGATACTCGGATTGATATGAAATTTTACCTGCCTGTTCAGCACCTTCAACATTCATAATGCTATGAAATATTGCAAGTAGCTTTTTCCACAATTAATATTGTGACCTAACGCGACCTGCCGCCTATCGAAGTGTCGAAATCGCTGCGCGTCGCCCCACCGGTCCTGCGGCCGTGACGCCGCGTCGCCGTTATCACCCTCGAAGGGCATGCAGGGTGACCAGAACCGGTGTTACACGACTGGTTAAGAGAGACGAGAAGGTCAAACACATGCGTGAATAATCTAAGTACAATTATTGCAAGATGGGTCCCTGAAAACGTTATCTTGATATATAAGAAAATAAATAAGTAAATAAATAAATAAAAACAAATACTTGCATTTACATTTCGTTTTTACATTTTAGAAACAAAATATTCACAATAACGGTTTAATGAAGACGTGTGAAAAAATGCCATCAAGCGCACCCTACGTAAGTTTATTTTTCATTTTTCTTAAAAGTATCATTAGTTTACGACATGGACGGATCATTTGGGGGAGGGGGCATCATATATTTTTGTTAAATAATAAATATATTTATTATGTATTATGTTATTTTTGTAGTGTATATATGATACCATACAATATTGTTGTTTAAATAATCACATAAATTGAATATAAAATATTTAAATAAATTGTGCCATATAAAGTAAGGTCTTTCGGGGGGGTGCATTGCTCCTATGCGCCTGGATTCGCCGTAGATTTACGATATCCTTACAACTGACTTCGGTCGAATTGTTAAGAACGCTTGTCACTGTGAACTTCAAACTAAAAAGAGTCCAACGGACACGGCCTTTGCCATCAGTTGTAAAAGGACGAACGCGTTAGAGATCTGACACCGGTTGGTAGACTTCTTGAAACGTTCCTGACGCAGCCAATGCTTTGTCGGAATAGTTGCCACTTTGTAAGAGCTGTGAAGGCTGCGAGGGCTGCGCCGTTGCTTAGAGGCAGATTCCGGAAGTCAGCGATTCGACCCACGGGCGTCTGCAGTTCGGCCCACTCCGGTTTATCAATTTCTTTTTGCGGTGTGGAGGGTTGAAATGTGAGCGAAGGGCTGGTTGACCGTTGCCCCCACTTTCTGCCGAGAGAGAGAAAGAGAAGGAAAGAGAGAGAAAGAGAAGGAAAGAGAGAGAAAGAGAGACAGATAGAAAGAGAGAGAAGGAGAAGGAGAGAGAAAGAGGAGAGAGAAAAAGGAGGAGATAGAAAGAGAAGGAGAGAGAAAGAGAAGGAGAGAGAAAGAGAAGGAGAGAGAAAGAGAAGGAGAGAGAATGAGAAGGAGAGAGAAAGAGAAAGAGAGAGAAAGGGAAGGAGAGAGAAAGGGAAGGAGAGAGAAAGGGAAGGAGAGAGAAAGGGAAGGAGAGAGAAAGTGAAGGAGAGAGAAAGAGAAAGAGAGAAAGGGAAGGAGGGAGAAAGGGAAGGAGAGAGAAAGGGAAGGAGAGAGAAAGGGAAGGAGAGAGAAAGGGAAGGAGAGAGAAAGGGAAGGAGAGAGAAAGGGAAGGAGAGAGAAAGGGAAGGAGAGAGAAAGGGAAGGAGAGAGAAAGGGAAGGAGAGAGAAAGGGAAGGAGAGAGAAAGGGAAGAAGAGAGAAATGGAAGGAGAGAGAAAGGGAAGGAGAGAGAAAGAGAAGGAGAGAGAAAGGGAAGGAGAGAGAAAGAGAAGGAGAGAGAAAGAGAAGGAGAGAGAAAGAGAAGGAGAGAGAAAGAGAAGGAGAGAGAAAGTGGAGAGAAAGATAACGAGAGAGAGAAAGAAGGAAAGAGTGTGAAAGAGAAAGAGATAGAGAAAAAGAGAAAGACAGAAAGAGAAAAAAGAAAGAGAAAGAGAGATTGTGAGTGTCTGTGTGTGTCGCGTGTGCGGAAGTACATACATTATATTTTATTTAATTAATAAGCATTTCGCAAAACCGAAATGAAGTTATTTTCTCGGTGTGGATGGTGTGAGTGACATTACTTTCACTGAAAATACCGGTATAATACCGATATAACCTTTATGGCCGTCCATACCAGTGTAGACAGGTATTTTACCGGTATAAAAGAATAAATATATTTGACACGGTATGAAAAATACCGGTATTTTTCCTTTATTTTTACCAGAATTCAATTCCTTTTCGGTCTCGCAACCACACATGACGGGAGATCAATCGGGAGGTCGGGGCATGTCCCGGCTGGGGCGACGCCTCGCTGGGAGAGATAAGAAATACCTCAACAGAGAAATCCCCCAAACGCCGAGGAGGGATCTCTCCGTCCAGCGGGAGGGGAACACCATCCTCTAGGGATAAAATATTCATTATACTAATTACACTAATTTTTCAACCCTAATAGAGGTTGGATGAACTTTTGAGAAGTAGTAAAATGTAATTCAATACTTCAGTATATTGCATACAGAATATTGAAATGTAATAAATATGCTTCTTATATTGATCACCTAATTAAATATTTCTTTGGATTTTCAATTGTCTCTCTCATAATAGTAATTTAGGTTGGATTATCACTATGTAGAACCGAACGCCTCTTTCATTAGAATCCACACTACACACATTCAGTTTCAGACTCAAATGTAACGCAAATGAAGATATCATGGTAAACAAAATTTAAAATCAAATGGTTAAAACAAAACGAATAAGATATATTCATTTTGTAGATAAGATAGATAAGAGATAATTCGTATTTTCATTCAAACGATATTTTTTTTTTAAATGGTGTTTTTTTCAAAATGTTTATCACTTAATTTTTCAGTAAATATAATTATACAAGAAAATGTCAGTAATACACGGAATGCTTAATACATTTAAATTTTCTATATCATTCTGATAACTTCCGAAAATATGTTATTTTAAGATCTCATATAAACGCTCAACTTTAAGGTTAAGACAGAAAACTGAGAGATCTATTGTTGCATTCAAATACCAATTTCCTTTCACCATTCCTGCCAAAAACACACACCCTTCTCCAAACTACCAAGACACAAAAGCTGACGTAATTTAAATTACTCTTCCCTGCTCTTAAGAAAGACTTTCTTGCGTCAAAGACGAAAGCAAGGCTCCTTCACGGAGGAGGCGGCGGCAACAAAGGACTCTCTCCTCGATGTAATTGGCGCCTTAGCCGAGGGGAATCCCGGGATCTCTTGCACAGCCATGTCGCTCTACCTCCTACACTGCTTCGGGTCCCGCTTCCCCTAACGCTCTCCCCTCTCCCTCCACATCGGCTCTCGCCATCGCCGCCGCCACCGTTCCCTCCCGCGCCCTCTCCACTGACCCTCCACCCCTGCCTCTGTCCCTCCTGCTTTCATTCACCTTCATTCCCCATTGCTCTCGTCATCCCTCCTACCTACCCCAAGAAACGCCTACCACTCTTACCCTCTCCTCCACAACTCTCTCACTGTCCCTTCAACTCCGCCCCCGGCATCCCTCTCTGCCAGCAGGTCTACGCCCTCTCCGCCGTCGTGGCCGTCACCCGTCAGCAGCATCCGGCTGCCGCCCGTCAGCCTCGAGAGTGTTGCAGATTGCTCCTTAATGAAATTGCGCGTGGATCCGGAGCGCTGGCGGAGAGGAGCTGGGTTCAAAGATCGATGGATTTGCCTCACGTCGCTCTACTACGGTCTAGTTCATTCCATTCTGCTTGTTAAACCCTCAACGATACTGATGACTCTAAGTAGATACGTTTGGTTTTTGATGTCTTACTGTCTGGGTAGATAAATCTAAAAATAAAAAAAAATATTAAAGAATTCATAATGTTTGCAATACACTTCAAATATTAGGGTCAGAAACAAAGAGTAGAGAAGTTTGTAACAAATACGTGTAGAAGGGGTAGTGTTTCTTTAAGTCTTAGCAGAATTAATAACTTTCTTGATGGTTAATTTACATATATTTTCAACATAGTATTTGAGGTATATTAATTTTGTCAATAACAACTTTAGAAGAATTATAAGCCTTGTTTCTAAACATGTGAATTGATTATTATCTCAATTCAACAATATACACGAAGTGATCACACGTATCCGGACACGTCCAAAAACATACATTTTTCATTTTAAGTGCATTGTGCTACCACGTCAGCGGCAGCGGTAGTTATTAGACACCGTGAAAGAGCAGAGGCACTCAGCGTAACTCATGGATTTTGAACGTGGTCAGATAATTGGGGTTACATGTGTAAGAAGTCCGTACGCAAGATTTCCACACTCCTAAACATCCCTAGGGCTACTGTTTCTGATGGGATGGTGAAGTGGAATCGTGATGTAACACGTACACAAAAGCATACAGCCCAACCCCATCTGTTGGTTGACAGAGACCGCCGACAGTTGAAGAGGGACATAAAGTGTAATAGGCAGACCTCTATCCAGACCATCACACAGGAATTCCAAACTGTTTCAGGATCCACTACAAGCACTATAACAGTTAGGCGGGAGGTGAGAAAACGTGAATTTCAAGGTCGAGCGGCTGCTCATAAGCCACACATAACGCAGGTAAATGCCAAACGACTCCTCGCTTGGTGCAAGGAGCGTAAACATTGGACGATTGAACAACATGTGTGACGAATCACGTATACACAATGTGGCGATCCGATAGCAGGATGTAGGTATGGCGAATGCCCGGTGTACGTTTGCCAGCGTCTGTAATGCCAACAGTCAAATTCGGAGACGGTGATGTTATGGTGTGGTGTGGTCGTGTTTTTCAGTAAGGGGCCTTGCACCTTTTGTTGTTTTGTGTGGCACTATCACGAAACAGGATTACATTGATGTACCCACGTTCTTGCTTCCCACTGTTGAAGAGCAATTCGGGGATGGCGATTGCATCTTTCAACACGATCAAGCACCTGTTCATTCTTCACGGCCTACGGCGGAGTGGTTACACGACCAGAACATCTCTATAATGGACTGCACAGAGTCCTGCCTTTAATTCTATTGAACATCTTTGGGGTATTTTGGAACGCCGACTTCGCGTCAGGCCTCACCGACCTACATCGATACCTCTCCTCAATTCAGCACTCCGTGAAGAATGGGCTGCCAGTGGAATGGAAGCTGCCATCAAGGCTAAGGGTGAGCCAACACCCTATCGAATTACAGCATTACCGATGGAGAGCGCCACGAACTGTTAAGTTATTTTCAGCTAAGTGTCCGGATACTTTTGATCACGTAGTTTTTTTTGTAAGCAAGCGGGGACACAAGCTACGTTGTATCGGTACGAGTAAAACAGTACGAAGTGTGATTTCTATTGTGACCAACAGATAGTACACTACAATGAGAACTACGAGGTCGTAAGCAGCGTCGAAATTCAATCTCAATAATCAAAATTGCATATGAGAAAATTAGAGAAACGTTCGTTTGTAAAAATAGTTATCCGCATCATAAATGTACGAAAATGCTACACAATGCTTCGCAAAGTTCTAGGTATGCATGTGATGCCCTATTGCAGGGCCGTCAGACGAACGAGCACGCGAATGTCCTTCGCAAAGGTTTGGGTCACGCGGCGGTATCAGCTTAGCGAAGCCACTTGTGTCACAGGCGGGAAGCAGGGGTGAGAAAACTTCGTGAGAATGCGACGAGTTGCGTCAAACATACGGGTAGGTATATCATAGACATTTATTAAATTTTGCCAACTTTTAATGAAAATTGACATATAAGCAGAAACTGCAGCAAGACAATATTAACGCACATTTCTACACAGTGTTAGAGAATGCAATATACGAGAACTATTAACACTAATTACTAATAACGAAAATGAATATTTTCAAGAAAATATATATAAACCAAGATAGTACATACTAAATCGATATACGTATTATATAACATATTTTATAACAACACCATTATTGAAATCAAACATTTAAAGAAATACTGTGATAATATCTTTCGTGTGAAAATACACGTAACCACTTCAAAAATTACGGAGTAATGGTGAACATTTATTAAAAAAGTGAATCACCTCCACAGTCACTGCACACGAAATCAAGAGCCCATTCGGATTGAAACATGTTAAACATCTTCTTGCGTCCCGCCATGCCTGCCTTCGCTGACTAAGAAATCGGTGCGCGGGCTTTCCTTTGCCGCAGTCACTGCGTGCCCTTGCAGACCGCAAGCGCGCTCCGAGCACGTACGTGCTCCGTTTGACAGCCCTGCACTTTTGTTTAGCGTAGGGCAGTGAGATTCGGATTTTAAATTAGGAAATAATCAATGAACTACAGATCTACGACATATGAGGTAACGGTGCTCTGGAGATGGCCGCAGTTAAAATCTTGAATAGAGCACGTAACAAAACAAAGACTACGAAAAGGACAAATACGCCATTGAATTATCCTCAGTTTAGATTGTGAGGTAATTTGATTGTACAAGAAAAGAAAAAGAATGGCATCACGATTATATTTAGATTACAGGATAAAAATAATAAAATAAATGAATTTCGGGGTGGCAAACTTGCATATTTTTCAGTCTCCGGGGCCATGAATTATTACGATGGTCTCATAAGTGTACTGTATGTTATATTCAATGATGATGTTCCTCCCGATCCGACGCCGGCCTACATGTTCCATCTTTCACGTAACTCCTCAGAGCGCCCCAGCCGCAATCAGCTCTAAGCTCCCGACTGGAACCAGGAGAGGTGGGTCAGTGCACGAACTGAAGTCACTGCAGTGCCTCTGACTGGGAGGTTCGCGTCACGACAGAGGCAGGATTTTCGACACTAGTTAATAGCTAGGTCGAGATCAGTCCTAGTCTGGAGGAGAATTCTAGCGGCCGGCTGCTCTTATAGGCAGTTTTCTTTGATTTCTTTGATCAATACCAGGCGAACGCCGGAGCTGTACCCTAACAAAGAAACCACGAACCGAGCACGATCTTTCCTTTCTATTCCTTGTCCTATCTCCACCCATTATTAACTCATACTTACACTTACATTCACTCCGCCAGCGCAAATGCCCGGAATCACTTATAAATAAAAAAATGCGGACTGTTCTACTTGCCCAAGTGATAGTGTATTTTGTGGATGTGTGAGGAAAGAGGAGAGGACAAGTTTGGGAAAGGAAGGTTCGAGCGTGGTCCGTGTCCTGTTTGTTTAGGCACTGCTCCACCATTCGCCTGGTATTGCCGGTGAATACTACAGATCAGTGAAGCTGACCATGAATTCTCCACTGAACAACGATTTAATTCGACTTAAGTAGCACGTAGCACTCAAAATCCGCCACGACCATGTCTTGAACCCTAGAACCTCTCGATCAGAGACGTCACAGGATTAACAGTTGTTGCCCTCAATCTCCAGCGGTGGGATTGATTGATATTTGAATTAAAACTTTTTCTGTAAGAAATGTGAGGAAATACTTACTAGAACGTAACCGATACAGATTACAATATTTGTTAACATTCCTTTAGAACACTGTATGGGAGGTCGTTGATAAGTTTACAATGTGTCCTCAAGTGTTTCACAGTTGAAACTTGCCTTGTAACAAAATGGGACAACAGTTCCCTCACTAAGGAACCTGATGATGTAACAAAACACGTTACAAAACGTTGTGTAAATGGTGAATAATAAACAATTGTCATAAAGAAAATTGGAGATGTTTTATTAACAACCATATATTCACAATCAGGAACAATTCTTCAATTTGATCTCTAAGATTACAACACTCCCAACGTTTTCAGATTTTCGATAAACGGAACTGTACTTAGAAGGTCGCCAAAGACGTCCTAATACATTTGTCAGAGGAATCGATACGCCGGGCTGTGGGTGCCACCTCTCGCACGCAATCCACCGCCGTGACGCCACCCGTCCCCTCAGCCCCCATCAACGCAGCGCCACGTCGCGTCGCGTCTCCCGAAATGAAAGGCAGCGCGCGCGGCGGCGCGACGCTCCCGGTGGCCGGCGCGACGCGGCGCGGCGCGGCGCGGCGCGGCGCGGCTCCAGATCGCAACCCGATCCGTTGTGCGTGGGATGGAAAGCCAGAGGACGGCAGGGGACGGACGGGGACGGACGGGGACGGACGGGGACGGACGGGGACGGACGGGGACGGACGGGGACGGACGGGGACGGACGGGGACGGACGGGGACGGACGGGGACGGACGGGGACGGACGGGGACGGACGGGGACGGACGGGGACGGACGGGGACGGACGGGGACGGACGGGGACGGACGGGGACGGACGGGGACGGACGGGGACGGACGGGGACGGACGGGGACGGACGGGGACGGACGGGGACGGACGGGGACGGACGGGGACGGACGGGGACGGACGGGGACGGACGGGGACGGACGGGGACGGACGGGGACGGACGGGGACGGACGGGGACGGACGGGGACGGACGGGGACGGACGGGGACGGACGGGGACGGCGGAGCGCGGGCGAGAGCGACGGCGAAGAGGCGCAACCGCCGCGCCGCGGCCTTCACGATACGTGACCGCGCGATCCACTGCGGCAGGCAGCTCTCGCCGTGACGAACTCGACGCCGTCCAGCAGTGGGCCCTTGTTGGATTTCCGAAGGTTCCTTTCGATGTTTCATGATTTTATTTGTTGCGTGGGATGGATTTTCTTGTGCTTGATTGATTGATGATTGATGTTTTCAGGCACGTCAACTGCTATGGTCATTAGTCCTGTTACTGTGATGGATGTTTTAACACAAGAGGTGGAGGTGATTCTTTCCTCGTGGAATGCTAAGAACTGGCACCGATCTACAAGTCGGATTCAGGAGAATCGTTTTACTCCAGGTATCTCCTTTATCGGGGCACCCGCCGGAAGAGCTATTATCTCACTTTTTAGACAAGCGTGATAGAGAAAAGCACGTAAGATTATGTCCAAGTAAGGGGTGGGGACAGGACGAAAAAGAAGGTAAGATAGGGCGCGGTCCATGGACCGTTTTTTAGAGTCCTGCTTCAGTATTCAGCTGGTATTGATCGTAGAAACGGAACCCCACCGATCAGATCAGTCGGCTGCAAGAATTCCTTAAAGACAGTGGCGGATTTTAAAGTACAATATGTAGCTACTGTCGAAACACCTGCCATGGTCGGGTCTCGATCCCTAAGTCCTCCACAGCAGGGCCGCTTCAGAGATAGCGGAAATTATTTTACATAGCTGACACAATCGGTATGAATTTTTGGAGAGGCAACACAGTTGCAGTAGTTCCAAAACCATAAATCTAAATTTGAGGAACATGGGGGAGGGGTTGAAAGTAATAATAACAACAATGCTGTTGGTGCTGATAATGTAATGAGCGTGTGTATGGAGAATTTTCTGGAATGAGAAGGGAATAAAAAGGGAGAATTTTCAAGGAAACTTTTTATGAATCTGAGTAGCCTAGATCGTGAAGGCGGACGCGTCTTAGCAGTCTAGGGTTCGAATCTCGTCTCGGGCATGGATGACAACTTTAGTGTTGTGCCTTGGTGATATTAATCCTAATCTGTATGTAGGATCTTAATAGCCCATATCCTTCCCAGTGTCTCTCTGCTCGAATATATGTGTATGAGATATGAGTGTGATTGCCTGGGGGAGTAAGCTCTATAAAGGGCCTATGGACTAATGTGAGCGCCACCTGTCCGCCAATAAACCCCCAACCCGTAAGAAGGTGCAATCACCGCCAAGAGCTACGAGCTAATCGTGTCAGGTGCCAGTTTTCGGCCGCAATGGGCTTATGAGACAAAGAGGAATCCCCTATAGTGTAAAAAAGGAAAGATATAATTGAGAGTAGGGAACTTCACCTGATGACTGAGAAGCTAAAGCAGACGTTCAGGGGGAGACGGAATGACTTTGCAGTCTTTGCTCCTTGCGGGAAGTATGCAGCAAAATACATAAAAGACCTCAGGCGACATGATTGAACAACATATCTGGCGTCTCGCTGCAGCGAATGATCTTATATTCGTATATCTGCTGCCTCGCATACTGCGAAGTATTTTCTTTCAATTATCCAAGAATTCGTATTGAAACAAATTTTGCAATACGTACGAAAGGCGTTCGGCATATTTCCCATGCACATCCCATTTCTGCATATTACATCTTAAGGTTCTGATTGTCTTTGATCGTCCTTATCGTCTTTCCCAACCTCCAATATAGACATCCTTTTATATCACACTGTGCTCTCCGAGGCAACTGAGACCCTGACGGGAGATACGCAGAAAACGCCCGCGGTGCCGTGCACCGTAGGAGTGACTTTCTGGACTCTACCACTACTTCTGCTATCTGCATTATTAGTACGCCGCGTCACGGGCGTTATCTACGTACCAGTAGTGCGGTGTTGTCAAGGTCGATGCCACGAGCGAGAGTCCGTGGCAAGAGCGGCACGACTAAATCGCCTCTCCACGCAGTTCATTACTCCGCCCCCAAAGGCAACGCCATCCCTATTGTAAAACGACGGGATTACTAATAGTTTCCTCTTCCGACGCTAGTTGCGCAGAGAAGCTCGTGGCGTGCTACGGTGCCATGATGCGTGCCACTGCCATCAGTAGAAGACCTTGACACCACTGCTGTAATGAGTGGTTCGAAAGGTTAACACTCTGTCACCCCGGCGATGCACGGAGATTCCCACGCTGCGGCAAGCGGTAAGGTCACGAAAGGTCCAATAATAATTCTTGCGAAAACGTTATTTACGATGCTTCATTTAAAAAAATACTTTCACGAGTTTTAAACGGTGATGAACCAGTGTATAAAATTTCAAGTCAGTACTATTAACTTGCACTGAGATCTTTTGTGCCAGAAAGAGGAACTCGCTTTACTTAATGGCTGCGCAAATGCTTACGATTTAGGCAGCCTAGAAAATCACAAAACGAATTCACAAGCGTCGTCTGCCTATAGTAAGACAGTAACTGGGCCGGATCCTTCCAATATCAAGGCCTTAAATGAAATGTATATTTTAAGAAATTTGTAAATATTGTGACATATTGTAAGTAAACATCGTTTATGAGTTTAAAGATAAATATTATATTGGTGCATAAATTTTGATTTTAAAATGTCCACAATTAACTAATACAAAAGCTGTGTGACTAGATTTGTAAATTGTATTAATGCAATTGACGTTCAAATACATTTGTTGTAATTCGTATCGAAATGATATTCCTTCTTATAATTATATTCCTGTAACTAAAAGTAAGAAATAGAAGAGTGAAAAAAAGTTTTAGAAATTTTGTTTCTTCAAATTAAAATAAAATTAAAAATAAAAAGTTAAAAGTAATATTTTTTAAATGTACGAAAATGTTGAAAATAAAAATGAATATAAGTAAAAAATATATTTTCAAGTGCACAAAACTGGGAACAACTGTTCACAAAATTCATTAAAATCCGGTTTTAAAGACTGTTTTCTAGAAGAAATAGTGAAATTGTTTTACTTCCATGTAAAACAATTTTACAAACAATTATCCAGTACATGTGGTAATGATATTATTGCGGGTCTAACACAAAATAATGTACAGTCAACTAGCTGTATCTGAAAAAAGCCTTTGTAATAGGACACATGCACACATACATGTTTTTTCCTTTACAATGTGTATGGCCTCCCAAAATATTGATGTTTTCTCCTACGACATCCAGTACAATGTATCAATGAAGCTAGGAAGAACAGAAAACTTTTTGCAATTACAGTTTTAAAATTATACTTTAATATGATCTCGCTATGAGGTCGTTTGTATATCAGATGTTAATTTAATTATTGTACAGAACAGCTAATTAGTACGCAACAAATAACATATCTCACGGTCGAGTTACTGCAATTTACGCTAAACGTTACATAATTGAACGGAGAGTGTAGAACTTTTTCTGTCGTAATTAGAACACAAAAAGCTTCGTGAGATAGTGTTATCATTTGTAACAACGTTTGGGATTGCATGCAATGAAAAATTATCTGAATGGTATTCACCAAAAATTAAACGAGTTTAACAAACACGAGTTTATGGGCAAAAAATTAGAAATTACTTTCAGTTGTACTGCCATAATAACACTCCATTTTAACAATATCGTCCTGACGAAATAACAAATTTAATGAAGGTTAAATTCAACTTTGTAAGGTTCCACGAATTGTTCTAGTAGATTTTAGTAAGACAGTATAGTATTTACAGAAGGATATCATCTCGCCGTACAAACTCGCCGTTGGAATGAGAAATGAATACGACTGTCCTGTGTCATCAACAAAGCAGTCCTGGGCATCAATAAAGCAGCAAAGTAAAAGTTCAATTACATAGAAAAATTCAATTTTAAAAAAACGATAGAAACTCACCTTTGTTTCCATTTTCCTTCCAAAAATCTCCAAGCGGTGTGTCACCATCAGACAAATATCTAAAAACTATTTCAATTCCTCAGAACATACAATTAGAAACAGCATTAGAAGAAACACGTTTGTCTGCCCATTCCTGCTCACAGGCCCACTGCCCGAGAGAGAGTGTACTACCCGCCGTAAAGCCGGGGATGCCGGGGAAAGGCGCTGCTTTGCGGACGGGGCGGCGAGTGGGGTCTCTTGATCTGAAATGGAATCGCGAAGAACGACGCCCGAAGTCGCGCGTCTTGCGGGGTGTGTCCGTGCAAAGGGCGAGGGGCCACAGTAGTTCGCGAAGACTCGAAAGGCGCGCATTTCTATGTTCAGATGTGTACAACGAGAACGGGATCGAACTTCCAAAAATGTTTATTTTTGTGATGATTTGTAGTTATGGTGAAACAATGAACTCTACAGAAAAATAATGATTTCAAACTTCAAGACAAAAAAGTTATTAGTTGTGATATGAAATGATAAAAATGTGTTTTACTCAGAAAATGCATTAGATAATTTTTGTGTGTTCAGCCAATAATAACAAAAGAATATTTTTTTATCATTTTTTGTACACGACTGACAAAAAGAAGTAGAACTTCTTTGTGATGAATGTTGGATAGAATGTTCATCCCCCTCTTCTCACAATTGGTGTTCTAGGTATACGGAATGGCTTTCGTAGGCAACTGTTAACCAGCAATATATTTGAGATTTTGATAACACAACTGTTTTGCTAATGTAGAAAGGATAGAAACAAATAACAATTGTCTTCAATAGATGTAAATAAAAAGTTACATTCTTTAAACTGATAATTGTTAACTTTACGAATTCTATCCCTTTGCGCGTGTTAACTGCCGACTTGCTATCTTCTTTTTACTTGTCTCTCACGTCGTTAGTATTTACTTTAGTGGATATTTGTTCATATTATTATATTTAGGAGTACACGGGTTCAAATAATGTCATATAAAGTTTCTCCGACCTCTTGTTTTCTGTGAAAACAAGCTCAAAATTTCCGCAATGAGCTCAAACGCCATTTTCTCATTCATGTCTCCAAGTATTTTCTTTAATCTTTTTGAATGAATAGCTCTATTGTCCTCTTTTTTTATTTATTTAAGGTCGCTTTTTAACGGCAAAGGTCAAAAAGTGACCTTAAATAAATTAAAACAGAGGGCAAATAGCACCATCCATTCAAGGAAATTAAAGAAAAAACTTGGAGCCGTGTATGAGAAAATGGAGTTTGAGCACGTTGCTAAATTTTGAGCTGGTTTTCACAAAAAGCAAGAGTTTGGAGAAACTTTATATAACATTATTTAAAGCCCTCTTTAATATGACGTAATGTTCATTTTAGGGTATTTTCTTTTTTTCCCGAAAGTTACACAAATGTACTTATTTTGAAAGATCTGTCACACCGTTAATATGCACATTTCTGGAAATTTTTAATAACCATTGTATCTGTGAGTTACAGTGCTTCAAACGCCTTAAAGTGAAGTTTTTCGGAAACAAAAGATTTCTCTGAAAAAGAGCTTCGCAATTACAGTAGCGCGTAAACACCGTTTTCTTAAAAATGGCTCCAATTTTTTCTACAAAAATTGCCACTTAGGACGAGGTTTGACCGTTCTTTAATATTCTTAGAATAATATTTCCGTTCTACTATTAGGAAACCGAAAAATTAAGAAAATGTCAAAAAAATGTATTTTGGCCGGCAATAAATGGCAGGTGGCAGGAGTGTGTGGTACGTCCAAATAGCTAGCCGAGACCAAAGGAAGTAGAAAACTAATATAGGAAAGTCTGTGTCATTTTGTAGCACCACTAGTTACTTTCTGGTATTCCCACGTATATACGGAGTAATATATGTAGTATAGAGAAAGTTATGTAACGTTGCGAAAAATCAATCCGTCCGTCCGTTCGTCTGAGAACACCACAAGCCCCTAAACCATGAGTAGATTTTTTTACAAATTGAAGGTGGTGAAAGCTTTGTAGAAAAATAGATTAAGAAATGCTTTTCATGTAAAAATAATTATTTTTTTGAAAACAAATATAATTTTTACAATTTTTTTACAATTTTTTTCCAAACTGTACTTACTTTAAAAAGACGTCTCGCAGTGTCGGGATTCAAACCCCAGGGCCTCCTGGTTAAATGCGCTGCAGCTCAACGTGTTAGCCGTATGCCAATTAAAACGAATTGAGCACTCCCAATTCTAAATGAATAGAGCAATGAGATCAGGGAATTGTGAATTGGAAATATCCTTTAGAATCTTCTACTATAATTCCTTTCCAGTAATTTCAACATAATTTGTTTTCGATTTACAATAGCAGAGAACTCATTGAATTCATCTGTAAAAGTAAATAATTGGTTGCTTGAAGTACTCAACATCGAACGAAGAATTTGCTTTCCACAATGTAACGCATTAAGCTTCTTCTCTTCAAGAATTCATAGTTTCAAGAGGAAGTGAATGAGAAATGCTGTACTGTTACTTAATATCTACGGTGATTTTCATAGTTCGTTTATATTTCAATAATTTGTAAGGCAAGAAACCTTTATTCTCAACCGAATTTAGAATCGCTGCAAGAAATATTGTAGCCGTCATCCCGCGATGAGCGTAAATTTTGCACACCCACAGAAGTTTAACCGGCATGACGAAAAACCATTGTATTCAATTGGATGTGCATTTATTGGACACGTAAGAGAATCATAAGTCCGGAAATCCATAGTAATTAAGACCTATTTCATAAGAACATTGACTTCACGCGTTCTCCTTTTGTTCCGGCGGGTTATTGCTTTCATAACTTTATTAATATGCATGTGGAGTTAATGGGAAAACTTCGCTCGTTGGTTTGGCTACACTGAAAACGTACGGCCCAAGGGAGAGAGGAAATGGGTAGAACTGCCAAGATAATTTCTCCAACGGTCTCATTTCCTGAGATAACGGACACAAGCCGGATAATCAGAAGGAAAGGAAGGAAGTAAAGCAGAAAGAACGAAGAGCATTCGTACGTTGCAGGATAGCAACGAGTGTGTAAAACTTGTCTCTTCTGCATGCAGAAAGTGCTTGTCATATTTTCTTAATAGTTGAGAAAGCATCAAAAATACACTGGCTAAAATTGTAAATGGTGAAGTTAAAAAATGAGCGTTTCTTGTCATAAAAAAAACACTGACCAAACAACTAAAATATTTCATTTAGCTTAATACCCAGAAGGCAGGTAACCGTAATAAATGAGTGTGATGATAATGAAAACCAATCTGCATAGTTTATACAAGCGTTTACACAATGGTCTTCTGTCGTAAATATTACTATTTTAAAATTGAATAAATTAAAAATTATTGGTCTCAGTTTTAATTTTTTACAAAGTGTACTTAAATTTGGTCCTATAACTTGCTTAGATAGTACAGATATGTTTTTTCACATACCTGAATTGATAAGACGTCAAGAAATCCTGATTTTTATTAAACAATAAAAGTAAAGTAAACAATAAATAAAGTAAGTTACCCACAAAATATGTAATTAATGAGTCATATTTTACTATTATATTTTAGTTATATACTTAAAATACCAACTTGGCATTGCTGCAAAAAATAAACTTAATGTAACTATAAATATTTAATAACTATAATAAGCGTAGTGCTCGAAGACATAACTTTTGTTTCTGCTCTTTATCTTCACAGCAGAATGTGGTTTTTATTATTATTATTATTATTATTATTATTATTATTATTATTATTATTACTATTATTGTTTACATATAAAAACCCTAAGAGATTTGGTTGAGAAAGAAAATGGAATTTTCTACTCAACCAAATTTTGTGAATTAAAGATGGTAGTCCCTCAAGTTTTTGTAGCTTGTATTTTTAACCAGATGTATGTTACACAAAATAAATTTTAATAATCAGTTAATATTAATAGAATGAATTCTTATCTGCAACTTTGCAATTCAGTTTCAACGTTTTGTTTTGCAAGCTGCAATCGATCTATCGAATGAAGTTGACGTTTCGTTACTAGCAAACGTGTTTTGTCAGCGAACGACGATTGCGAGTGTATTTTAAATAGGTCATTTTAGGCTTTTTGAAAAGTCTGTGTAGCCCATTTTAGTATAGCTCGATGATAATGTATTTTCAGATGCTAATATTATTGAGTCTTTATAAGTAATATCTAGCAGTGGTCTGGTAATATGATTATAATTACTTGCGACGTATTACGTTTAAAGTCCAGGTTGTTTAAGCAGTACTCAGAATAACAGCCATTTGCATTCTTTCAATGTCTCTCATTTTAAGACCAAGTCTTTCAGCTAAAGTTAGCTCAGTAGATATCAGTCCAATTGCAGAGATATATGGCAAATCATCTAGTCACATGTATCCTGCAACACAGGTTCCCCTCGCACACAGCTAAGAAAAAGCGCCTTGGGCCTTTAATACTTGGTTTTCGTACCCACACCGAACATGATATATCTTTCTCCTTAAGTCTTCACGAATTCTTCTCTTATATTTTAGACGATGTTTTTGGAGGGTACTCCGACATCGTGACATGAGTTGTCACAAAACGTTGGAAGTTAGATCCCAATCTGACGTTATTTTCACTTTTAAAACGATTTTAAAAGCGATATGTTAACATTTACGTATGCGTATAAATATTACGCTATACTCTAAAATACATTTCAAAAGCATGTACTTGTAAATAGATAAAAAGTAGATGTGTAAAGTATTTGTAAGGATTACAAATATTTGATACACATAATTGATACACGAAGAACATACGAACAAGTAATTATTTCTTACTATGTCAAAAGGTCTCCATTCTGCTTCATCTACTCGTACAAATTTCACATTAATCTTATAAATCTTGTAAAAAGGATTAAGATAACAAAATCAGAACTAACACATTACTGACGATAAACCACTGAGATGCGAATAAATTCCGCAAAGATACAAATCCATAGAATATAAAATAGGTCAGATCTAATATTACGTTTCATCAGTAGAGAGTAAGTACATATTGGTTTTCGGTCTGACTCATGTTACAGCCTTTGATCTCACACATGCAGTTGTGAGATCTCACGTTACAAGACATGGGCGGACACGAAGCACAAACATATTCCACGGTGTTTGCCGAACGTAGCGGGCTGAAGCTCATGTAAGCACAATATCGTCCTGTTATTGGATTATTGATTACATCGGTGTACATTGTAACGCAGTACCTTGGTCAGTCAAACTAAAACAACCATAAGAATTGTAAAC
Source organism: Acheta domesticus (assembly GCA_031308135.1). NCBI lineage: Eukaryota > Metazoa > Arthropoda > Insecta > Orthoptera > Gryllidae > Acheta > Acheta domesticus. Next base: position 91,814,944 of record JAHLJT010002406.1, on the reverse strand, counting down.
ACCAAGTACATCAGACTAACGTTAAGGAATAAAACGTTTAGTTTTTTTCTGATGAATTTGGAACGTTCGTCAAATTAGTGCTCTTTCCCTATGTTTGCTTCTTAATAGCCCACAGAAGGGTGAACAATGCATTAAATAATTTACACTGAAGAAATACCACTGGCGAGAATGTGAACATCTTGAAATGAATTTTATAAAATTATTAGTACCCTGTTATATTATTTACGCAAAGTTTTTCAAAAAAGGCTCATTTCAACACCATTACCCAAAGTTGTGAAAATGGGAATGTAACGCTGTAAATAATATTTTCAAAACGTGTGTTATATTAAATACAACATATCTGTGCCTTTAACAACCTTTAATATAACATGCACTATAGTAATGGGACTAATTACTAAAGCAGTTGACATGCCCGGAAACACAAAATAATAAACAAAATAAGATTAGACTTTTATTCATCTCTTTGTAGAGGAAATACAGCTGTATTTTTTACATCTGAAAGGACTCACCTGAATACATAGGTGAGCCACTCATTTGACGTTGGTAGTTTACTGGGAAAAGATGTGATGTTATTTAATAATGTGGATTTTTCAACTAGGAGGGGGCACGATGGACTTTGAGGTAAAAATGAATGGACAATGGGCGTGTGTTCGTGAAGCTTGGAGTTGGATGGCCTTCGCTTTGGAGCTGAGATTCGGATGAAGAAATCACCGTTATTTTGATGATGTTTAATGTACGGTAAAATAATTGAATAATCAAAAATAATAAGTACTTTCGAGAATTTATCTATTTGTAGGTATAAAGATATGCAAAGGAACTATTATTTTGAACGATACGTGTATGGAGCAAATAATAAAACCGAAATTCCGAAGAGGCATCAGTCAATCGAATCTTGAGCTGTAAATCGAGTAAAGTAGGATAAACATATAATTTTCATTTTCAAAATCCAACGTATCGGAGAAAAAAAGTTTTATGTTTAACAGAAATAAATGGTATAAATTTCACAGCTCATAGAATAAGTCAGTCTGTGCACCAGAGAGGTATTTTGTACGTTTGATTTTCACAAATGTGTACTAAATATTAGAAACAGTTTTGCTTTTAGATACTGAGTACTTATTTTATTTTCCACGTAATATTTTTAAAGGATTTAATATTGGATCTTTGTATAATGTGGAAAAATTAAGCAGTGAAAAGAGCGATGGTTTCCATTGTTAAAAATTAATGGCAAATGAAATCGCCAAATTTGGAACAAAGTAGTCAGTTTCTCAAAATTATATCCGTGTGTTCCTTAAATGAAATTAAAGTAATCTGGTAATAAATTATGCAAATTGTTTTTCGTGGAACGGACGACCCACTTTGTTACTATTCAGATGTTGGTACACCGCTCTCAATTGTGTACTTTCATAAACACTGATTACCTCAAACCTAACCTCACAGCAACTCTCAGGAAGCCTCAAGTATGACAACGTTGAAAGTGATTTTTTGTTTTTCGTGGTTTACAGAAAGTAACAACTAAGTTAATAGGAAAGGAGTAAATAAGAAAGTCTTTGTACAGCATGAATTAAAGATTATAATGATATAATTTTGATTTTTTTAGAAAATCTCTCGTCGGCACTCCTGTCGATATACTTCCGACAACGTTTGCTATAACTGCGAAGAATTCACATTTGTAAGAAACAGGAAGAGTATTTCTTACATTATAAGGAAGCCCTATAAGCAGTATTTTGGAATAGTCGTTGGATATCAAGATAAAAAATCGTCACCGCAACTTGATCTTGTAAATTAATCATTTGGTGGAAAGGAAAAGAAAATGCCCTGTTATTTGCTGTAGCTATGGTATGGCCAGAACCAAAAGACAATTATTTTTGTGAGACGAAAATTCGGGGTTTTACAAACAAGAAATCAAAGAAACACATTCCTTACCCGGATCTCCCTTCTGCGGGAAGGCCAGTGCCACACTCTGAAAGTCTTCCAGTTCCCCCAAGACAAGCAGGTGAAAAAATACAACAGGTATATAGCAACAGTGATGACAATGAAGATACGGCATCTTATGACAGATATGATATTCTGTATCAGGGCACATGTTCTTCAACGCCTCATTTATTAACACAAGCAGATATAAATGATTCAGTGAGTGACATAGGACTAAGTAAACAAAAGGCAGAACTGGTTGGTTCGAGGTTACAGTAATATAATCTTCTTCACCAAAGTACCAACATCAGAGAATTTGGACACAGAAAACATATTTTCTTTTCCTATTTTGCCAGCGAGGCGACACTGACCTTTTGCAATGATGTTGGAGATTTTATGAAAGCACTCTACTTCAAATACAGTCCACAGCATAGGAGACTCTTTATAGATGCATCGAAAATGTGTCTCGAGTGTTTTGCTCCACAATGGAAATGAAATACGTTCTGTCCCAATTGCATAGAGCAGTTTGGTTAAAGAAGATTAGAATATATTCTGAAATTAATTAAATTCAGTGAGCATAAATAGAAGACATGCAGCTACGATTTTCGTAGCTCGTATTTCGAAGTAATTGAGTTGTTCGTAGGCATGCAACAAGGCTACACAAAATATGCTTTCTTTGCGAATCAAATAGTCGCGATAGAAAGTCATACTACATAAGAAAGAAACGGCAGGAACAAAATTGGAAAGTAGATGAAAAAAGTGTCTCCCGTCAAAGCCTTGTAGTTTGTGAAGATATTCTGTTATAGATTAGTTTATTGAATGTCTTGTATACATTGTGGTATGGTTTTTGTGTTGTAGAAACGAATGTATCCATCATTGGGAGTAACTATGTACAAGGACTTTCACTTTTTTCTGGAGTTCCTAACCAGATGAATAAATGCCATGTGTTGAATTGGACGTCTGCGTATTATTCAAATATTATCCGTAATTGGTACGAATACCTAAGACAACGAGTAAGATATTCTACCTCCTCTTCACACCAAACTCGGTTTAATTAAACAATTTGTAAAGACGATAGTTCCAACTGGCGAAGGGTTTACATATCGTGCTGACAAATTTCTTCGTCTTTCTGCAGCAAAGATAAAAGGTGTATTCGTAGGTCCTCAAATTAGAGATCTTCAGCTAAATAGAAATTTTTAAACATGCCTCACTGACGGAGAACCTGGTGCATCGCAATGTTTCAAGAAGGTGTCAGAAAATTTCTTTGGAAGAAAAAGAACTGCAAATTACAAGGAAATAGTGAATCAGGTGATCAAAGCTTATCAAAAACTTGGTTTCAACATGTCTTTAAAAGTTTCATTTTAAACATTTCATGGACTCTCATATTGACTTCTTCCCAGTGAGTTGCGATGTATCGGACCAACACAGAGAGAGATTCCATAAAGATTCATCTACCAAGGAAAAAAGATACGAAGGGAAGTGGATACCAATAATTTTGGCTGACTATTGCTGAAATATCATTCGAAACCAGAAAGACACTCGTCACTCAAGAAAAAATAAGATACGTATATTGATATTGTCACATTAGTAACATTTTCTCTTTTTCTGTATACCTTCCTTTAAAATACATGCTACAAAGGGAATACTTTGGTGAATACTGCCTCTGACAGCACCATTCTCGGCTTCCATAATATGGTAGAATTAGATCATATAACTGAAATCAATGATCAAGATCAGTGTAAACTATTTTACTGCTATTTCTTGAATTCCGAAAAATAAATTTACATTTATACCGTAAGATAAAAATTAAAATCCTTAACTTTATTTAAACTATCCCTGATAGAGAAAAACTGAAAACAGAGCTTGATACACCTTTAAGATTACTATAAGAATCACAGCTTCTTTTTCTCCAGAAATAGAAAAAAGTTGTTTTTTTAGAACCGTGAATTAATGAGTGGATTAGATCGATAATGATAAGAATGAGGTATGGTAAATGAGAGGCAGATGAAACGAAATAACACAGACTAATCCTGTCGAGAGCTCGCTTTTTTCACTAGATTCACATTGAGTAGGGTTTGATTCCGGATTTTATCGGGTTGCAATGCGCTAGCCATTACTCCATAAGCCGCAAACTTATTGGCATTATTTTCAAAGAATTGCAGTCGCTTTCCAGAACAATTTGCAATGAGTATTCCGCCGATAACATTAACAGAGAGAAAAACGTATAAAAATATTTAAAAAATTATTGATACTTTACGAACAACTCCTTTTCATTATCACATTGAAAAGAAAAACGAATTATTGGTTGAAAAAAAAACAAGGATCTTCACAAGCAAAGATGTTAAAGTATGTAGCAATGTGTTTGGTGCACATGAGTATTTGTATTAAAAGCTCATACACATTTAATTAAAGTCGTACAAAAGGAATGCTGTCCATGGTGTAAGGCGCAAGATTAACGAAAATAAAAGATTTCATTCAATAAATGCAAATCACATATCTAGAATTATTCCATTTAAACCAATCTGGTTTGCAAGAACTTCTGCAGCATTTCGGGTGATGCAGGCCGGGCGTCGCACAACAGCACTTGGGTGGTGTTGCGCTCAGCGACTCCTGCAATCCATCAACGTCTTCGCGCTCACCGTCACCGCGACCCGATAGAATCGTCTATTAATCAAAATTGCGTTCATTAACGTCACGCCCCCCTCTACGAAATACGTTCAGTACCTCGTCAATTGTCCCTCTACCGGAGACTGCCATGCCTCCCCGCGCTCGTGATGGGTTGTTCGCGAAAGAGGAAGAAATAGAGCGAACGATGTATCAGAGCGATCATTTGCTATCTTCGTCCGTGTAGGACAGGTCTGGTGAGCGATCCCTGTGATTGAGCGCTGCTGATAATGATCTGATTTTTGAATAGCAGAATGCACAGATTAGAGAGGTTAGGTGTACATAGATATACATTTTAAAGAGATATTTAAAAGTTTGATCACGGTGCACATGGAAGAATGAAATGCGAAAAAATCGCGTCTCTGAATATGCATTCCCTTGAATTTTGTTTAAATTACAGAAATCATCAATAATGTTAAGTGAACATGAAAATTAATTTTCAATAGGACGTACCCATTAAAAAGATTTCAGCGAATGAAAAATACACTTCCTTTTTCCTTTCTCGCTCTTACATCCTAAGCAGAGTAAATGGTGTAATCTTCCGTCTGAAAACGGCAAATCTCATTGCCAGGCCTTGGTAACGAAAAAGCAGATAAAAACGCATTTTCTTTGAAATCCCTTACTTTTCAAACACTGCAAAAGTTCAGACGTTTTCGGCGTCTCTCTAAAACTTCAATATTGAAGTTAGATTTTTTTCTGAATGGAGTCTGTTCTTGAAAGACAGATTTTGTACAAGTTTTGTACAAGTTTTCGAAAATATGACAATACGTGTTTTTGGTGTGATGTGCAGACAATTTTTAAACAATTATTTTCTCAAAAATAGCTATATTTGTTTTATAAATTTTCTCCTCGTAAGTATCAAAGGACGGTAAAAAATTGCTGCTAGTCTAATTTCTAAAATCTGTTCTTAACAACTATTTAAAAAAGCTATATGCAATTTTTGAAAAAAATAGTAGTTTTCACGTATGTTTTGCTTTAAATTAAGGCAATTTATAAAAAAAACACATTTAAAAAAGGTGAAAATATCTTTATTTTTTCATGGATAATACAAAGCGTCACTTAAAAGAATGGCACAGCTCACATTTTCGTAGAAGTCTCTAAATTTCCAAAAATTGCAAAATTTATAAATAATGGGAGAAAATACGTGTTTTTAAAGCAAAACTAGTTTTCCATAACAACGGTTGTGTAAGACGTGTAATCCAGAATATTTTAATCCATACAACGTTTCTTCTTTTTCGCTAAGAGATGAAACAAATTGGTTTGTGTGATTTCAATCAAATTTGTTTGAAATCAATGAAAACTGGAATATATTTTAATGTCTTTTATACTGTAATTTTAAACAAAGAATTTTTTGTTTCCCTAATATTTCTCAAAAATGTGACAGGACTTGAATTGTTCTCGATTTGGTTTTAAATAAATGTTCTATACCTAGTTATTTTCAAATCAATAACACAGTAAGATGAAATAGAAGATATTTTAGTTTCCCCAGGCAATAGTGGTCTAATGATGATCCCATATTTCCTTTGTTGTTATCATCTTGAATTGTCAAGTTTAGTTTGCACTTATTATTTTACAACTGCTGATCACAATTACTCATCTTGATTGCTAGTAATACGTTCATTAAGAAACTAATCGATAAGAAATACAAATTTGGATGAATATAATAGCTAGTTCATCTAAACTGAACACTCTTTTTTTCCTTTAGGGGTAACTATTAAGCTGTATCCCTCTCCCCGTATGAAACTAAATCCACTCTCTACCATCCATATCTAGACTGTTGGTAGAAGGCATCCTCCATTGACTCTGATTTGCCCTCTCTCTCTCTCTAGTACGCTCGGCCGAGATCCTACGTATCGATAGGCCGCTCAGGTAGCCGCAATCCTCTTCTCAGCTAGTTCCTCTGTTATCGCTTAGACGCCGTTGTGATTTGTAGATCCTTAGCTGAATGATGATGAATGATAGGATAAAGAAGGTAATACTTGATGGAGCGATCCTTTGGAATACATATTGGCAGTGGGAACGGGTATACTCTGAGAAAATCTGCCGCGACACCGCTTTGTCCAACACAAATTCTGTATGGAACTATCTGGAATCAAACTCAGGAACCATCTGCGTAAGGGGTGCAGTGTCAACATAACGCCACGGGTCGCTCAATAGACGGACATGAAGTAACAACATAATGCATCACGTATTACATTTTTTGCCAAATATACAATATAGCAACTCATTTCAATCAGTTTTATTTGCTTTTTAATATATAAATACTCGTTTTTATGGGTAAAAACATTATTAGGAAAACATAGTATGTCGGCCATAATATGTACAAGAGATTCTGAAGTTTACCTTTGAAGTATATTTTTGCAAAACTGCAAGATTATACTCAGGTGATATTAGGTTGAATTGAGCCAGACACATTTAATTCCGATCGTCTTCGGTGTCGAGTCTCTCACGAGTATTGAATATATTTTAACATTTTAACGTTCATAGTTTTTATTTATGCTTTATTTACCCCAAACTGTCTGCATGAAAAGAATTCAATGTCAGTTAATAGTATTTTGAGGGGTGTGCACACTTATATTTGTGAGTTGATTTAAGACCCGTATAAGTTGTTGGAAATAGCTTTATTGACCTCTCAGGGCGCAGATTCGAAAATTATTCTGAAGAAATTTATTACTAAGCAGCACATTTATGTGACAGCCAGAAAATTTATTTCACATTCCTTGCGGTTGAGAGATGTGAAGTATTCCAATTACCTCTGAATCGATGCCAAAAAATGGTTCATTTTGGCATTGTTTTTGTTAAATCGGTCTCATCAATTATTTTTATTTCCCCTGAGGGTGAGATGTATTCGCTCTATGTACGCAGAGTACCGAAATCTGCATTTCCTGTAGCGCTTACCCGAGTACTTCTTCACCGCAAATGTCTCGATATATGTGACAAAGATGTAATAAATGAATAAAAATTTTACGAACCATTGATTGTGGTAAGGAAATTCATTTTCTGTTGTACATAGAATAAATTTCGGTTCAAGAGCTCAAAAAGTAATAAGCAAAATCTTGGATAATATTATCATTGATATTCTCACAAAAAATATTCTGTTTTATTTTTTAAATTGTCTTTTTCTGTTACTCAAACCAAAATACTGTACTTAAATTTATTAGAAAATCTAAAAAATATAAAACAGAGGATAATAAGTATTAAAGCAGCTTTATTTAATAAATTTGGTGACAGTAGAATGATTGAAGAACAACACTGCCAGAATATTAGTTAGGTGTAGTAAATCTCTTGGATTTAATTCCCATAAGAGTGATGGTGTTATGGCATACTTGTGGCTTGCAACATGAAAAATGCTATGGACAAAATCACCAAAAAAGATTTTCCACAAAGTAATATGCACACTGCTCAAAAACAACGCAAACAATTATATCGATAACTCCAATAAACTACATATTTTAACAGAAAAAACCTGCAATAACGAAGTACAGTATATAGAAAGTACAATAGTTCCCTACACATCTAGAATATCAAGTTACTGTTTCATAATGCAATATATTCATAGTTCAAAACATTTTCTTCTGCATAACTGTTTATAAACATTATATACTATACTAATTATCAAAAAGAAAAATAATATTTATTTCAACAACGATGTATAATTCATTCGTTTACATTTGTATGTTATTTTTTTTAAAGACATAAAACACCTGCAACATGTAATGGACTTCAACATCTGGGTCAATGAGCATCATCAGATTTTTGTGCTGTTTTCCTGATCCATTGAGGAAAATTCAGATGACACCTTGTTTTGCTTCTGGACATAAATATACATAGCTTCACTTTGCGCACGTCTTTTTCTTAGCCCCCTTTTTTCAAATTGTGGTAGAAATAGAGCCAGAGTAAGGGTTACTATTTTATTAGCCATACTAAAATTTCAATTATGAAGTACGTTTACCGATGCAAATAAGTTTTCTATAACTCGGAAGAGAAAATTGCTAGTTTTTCAAGTGCTTCTATACGTGTTTTATTGGTACATCTGTTCTTCATTCAACCGCTTACGGTTAGAGGTAATAAAGATTTTTAGCTCAAGAAACCGTGCGTAGATTGTCCTTATTCCTCATACGCCACATACAGTTTTTACCGTTCGTTTACAAAATACACCCAATCCATATATTTTACGGTAGGCGGTCTCTTTCTTGAAGAGTAGCTGTCGCATGACTGTCGCGTTACATATGCGGTGACGCAGTTATTATGAGAATTCCGTAGGTGCGCGTAGTAAGATAATGGGCGAAATAATATAATCAAATATTTGCTGTTTTGAATAAAATTGTTTCATTGGTTTCGAAACTTTTTCCATATTCCTGGGAATCCAACGAAACCATAAGTCCTCCTTCCATTGCTGAATTCTCCGTAGTTTTCTGTCATCTTTTGTGCGCTGTGAAAATTATTAGTAATGCACAGATAACACTTTATTCGTAAATCATGACGTAATGAAAAGTAAAAGCAACGTTTTTCTTCAATTTAGTTTTAGTAATTATGGTTTATTTTGAGTTCCAAGCAATATTATTAACTGAAGTTTATCAAAAAGGTTAACTGGCGATGACGATTTAAAAATTAATGCATCACTCTCAATAAAAGACCATGCCCACCCTTCTGCAACTGATATTGTGGTAGAAATTTGGAAGCTGAACTGAGCCATTTTTGCTCCATTTTTTTAGCAAGCTGAGCAATTTTGTTTCACGAAAATGACTTCGGCTAAGGCAGCAAACAATTCTGAAAATGAAGGCTAGTAACCCCCCGACTTTGAGTTTGAGCATATATTGTTGAGTTGGCACACGTTGCTAGATATCTTTTACGATATCGAAACATTAACAGGAGCGTTATAGTACAACGAAATAAGAAAGGTTAGGTATCGTGAGTTCGATAATATCTTCGCCAAGCACACTAACATTTCAAAGCCCTTCGTACCGAGAATAGATTTACTAAACGCAATTATCCCTCAGGCTGCGTCAGGAACGAAAATATCGATAAACGCAACAGGTAGGGGACGCCGTCGACGCGCGGATACGGAGTTTGCTGGGCACAGGGGGAGAAACAAGCAACGCTATTTCAGAAAGTATGAAGAATCAATGAATTTTTCACAAAAATAGATGGAATATGGTTAGCCGGTTGAGGTTGACGGAACAGATTTAGTCTAATTTCATTATTGGTTTTCTATATTTCTTGTTCTGGACTCTCATTTTAATAGGTTCGTCTACGTATTTAGTAATTGCATAGCCTAACTTCCTGCAAGTGTCGCAAAGATAGCGCGCGGTAAGAATCATATTCATGTCTGAGGTATAATCTTCGAATTTGTTTAACGATTTTTCATTTTTTTAAATTCTTGAGTACAGGTCACAGAGCCAGTTTTTTATTCATAAATTGACAATTACATTTCTCACGTAATTAATAGGTGGATGATTTGCGTCTCTAGTACTATTCCGTAAAATTGAAATTCTGTTATAACGACACAAGACTGCGGAATTTCATTCCACTAAATTTTCTGCAAAAGATTTTGAAAGCTCTTCTTTGTGTATGTTGACAATTTTCCTGGAAAGTAGTACAAATGCATATACAGTGAAATATTTATCCTAAGTTATAATTTTAAAAAAGTGAGCCTGATACTTTGTCTACTTGCACATTGAATACATCTTTAAATACATTTAAATGAACAAAATTCAATAGAAAAATAATTGTGCCAAACTCCAGAGTCAATACATTCTAAGCGGTCCAGAAGCCGCAGCCTGGGTACTCTTGCACCGTTTCCCTTCGTGCATTTTGCTCTTAGAAAGTTCCCAATATGTTGACCAAAACGGTGGCAATTATCCCTAGGACAAGACAGAGTCCTATCAGTAGATCATTTAATTAAATTTTAAGAAATCTATCAAATGAAACATACAGCAAATTAGTTTACATATATATCGACTTCAAAAGGGAAAAGAAATCTTTCGGTTCCGTTTGTTCGTTCACATACGGATTTCCCCTAGCCCACGTTATGATGTTAAACAGTGTTCTATCCACATCCGCACGCCACTTGGCTCTTGCCGTCATGTGACACCGCCCACATTCCATGACATTCTCCTCAGAGCGAGGAGAACCAGCCAGGTTGATGGTTTTTGCGTCGCACAGAAACACAAAATGTTGAAATTGATCAGGGTTACATTTTCATAGCTTCAACTAAAAAAAATAAACATTCTCTCTTGAACATTGAGGCAAATATTTCATTTGGTATTTTCAGAAGAAAATATGTGAGGAATACTCCTCATATTGATAATTTTTCAGTAGAAGGATATTAATAATTATTTAAAAGGTAAATGTAACGAAAGTGATAGACGAAGGACATCAATATATAGGTTTGAAAATGAAACTAAAGCAAGTAGATATTAGCAAAATACTAAGAAATAACTGTACGATCAGTGAGATAGAAGAGAAAGACTGACAACATAGAGAAATGTGTGGTTTTTGAGGAAGGAAGAATGTGGGGAAAATGGGATGTTCAGGTAAGGTGAGGTGGATATCAGGGGACAAAGGTGAAACGAACTGTATGGTTAAGAGATACAGGAAAGTGCATAGTATGTAGCCTATTATTGTATACTACTTGTATTATTATGTACACAGCCTGTATTATATACGTATTAAGCGAATCCAACTTTTGCATATTTACAAAGTTGTAAAAAAATTCAAAATCCTTCCCTCCACTCCCTACCTTGAGGAACAGCCACCGATGAACAGCTCCGCCAACATCAGCGTCCTGCGAATCCTCAACGTCGTTGGCGCCCGCCCGCGCGCCCACCCCTCTGCTCGCTAGCGGCTTCCACCGTCCCGCAGCGCGATCTCAGGAGACGCGCAGATAATTAGTGTGGATAATTAACGCAGCACGAACCGGTGACGACGCGCAGCTCTGCAGGTTCTTGCTTGCGACGCACGGTTGTCTGAACTTAACTCAACGCGCGCTCAGGATCAAAAATAAAGATTGTTCCATCCCCTCCCCTGATAAGATTGTAGATTTTGTAAATATTTTTTTTGGTTTCGTGAGTTATGTTATCTATGTGTTAGCCATAAAATATCTATAAAAACAGTATAAATGATCAGGTATCAAAAATCGTCAAGCCCATGAATATGCCTAACAAATTATATAGTACTAACGTGTTTCATTCCTCCATTTATTCAGAGCCAGTTCGCAGCTAACGCACGGATCGGATAGCATCTGATTATCCACACGCAGTAACATTGGTCGGTGAATTGATATTGAATACGTCTAGGAGAAACCAATACATTCGATGAGAGAACCGGATTCAGTTCTCAACAGATTATTTCAAGACCGGGAGGTTTCATATTTACTTGTCCGAGTTAACGTTCGAATTATATTTCCGTCCCATATTTCACAATTGCAGAGTCAGAATATGCTACGAAGACGCGCTTAATATTTGAAGGTTGGGCGAGTTGCAAAGAGCTTCTGTTTAGGGCGCTTGAGTCAGCATAAACCCATAAAATCATCATCAACGCGCGTCTATGAGCGACAAACATACGCACATTCTCATTGTACTATGTCTATATTCTTTGCACAAGTGCAAGTGCAAGCAATGGTGAGAAAGTTTTATCGCCATCGGATGAACGTTACAGCAGCGCATAAAATACAAACATTGATTTTTAAATATCAGACTTGAAACAATTACAATTCAATTATAAATTTCAGGCTTTAAAAGAATACTTTTTAAAGAAAATTGAATATAACGCTGAATCAATTGCAAAACGACAAATATTGTTAGTAATCTTAGAAAGAAAAGACTGGGTATGCTAGGCACTAATAATGGCGACTAAATAAATATTACATGCCTATTCCATTTTATTGCAACCTGTTTCATGTGGTTGTTTCATCTTTTTTTAAATATCATTACCTACCTTTTAACCTTGTGTCAACTAATGTATTATCAAAAAGAAGTGTTCAGGAACATTATGAAACGATATTTTCGTAAAAGAGTAGGTTGTCACTAGTTGTCCTTTATATTTATTTGACCAAAAAACTTCAGTAGAGCCAATAAAAAATATTCCTTGAAAAGCAATGTGTTGTCTTCTAGAAAAGAAGTCAAATATAAAAGGCAGTAGCACTTATTTAATACACACGATGAAACCTGAATGATTTCAAGCATTCTTGGACCCACTGCAACCTCTTTCAAATGAGTCATTTGATATTCTACATTCTAATATTAACAGTACAATGCTCTCATGCCTTTGCTGTGGTAACCATCTTATTTAGAGAGTACGTTAAAGACTTTTCCACACCCTTCAGTCTGCTGCGACAAATGTTCATTAAGAGAGTTGTATACATAAACTATCGTACGACAAAAACGATCGTGCTGTAACCCATTTGTCACAAAATACCTAAAAAAACCTCACCAACGATAGCAATAGAAGATCGTTTTACGATCCGCAAACGCGAATTAAGTACAAGCCAACCGCCTGCTAACACCGCAAATTTCATTAGCCGAAGGGCCGTTTAAAGAGCTCAGTTTCTCGCGGGTACGGCGTGTCGCGAGCGTAGAGGGCGGGGGTAATGGAAACTAAACACGGGACGCTCTCCCCTCGCCCGTCCCCCTCCCAGATCCCTTCGCAACCCTCCCCCCTTCTCCCCATCTCCCACGCACAGATTACTTCCAATTCCGAAAATGAGGGGCTCAACTCCGCCGGCATCGCGCCGTGCGCTCCCTTTCACACGAGCCCCTGTGCGTATCAGTTTCCTCGCGCCCCCACCCCCACCTGCCCCCCCACTCCTCACCCCGCCCGAGGGCCGTGAGACGCCGGGACTCCGGGCGCGGGACTCGGATTCGGGATTCGGGAGAACGGCGCGCGGAGGTTTCTGGAAGTTTGTTCCGCAGCAGAAAAAATTCTGTGTAAACGAGCTCGGCGAGTCGCTGCGCGCGACGCAATCTCATCTGGGAAAACATAAACTCCACCTCGCGTCGCTCCACGTTCCACTAGTACGTGAGAAAGCCGCGAGGAGATAAGCAGGGTCGGCGAAAGGAGAAGGATGTCCGGGAGGTGAATTTCAATTCTGCGCGGCGGAGAAAAGTGAAATTTTGTTGAATTTTGGCTCTCTGACGTTTTGGAAAGGAGGGTGATTGATTCCGACAGGATGTCAAGTACGAAGGTGGGAGAGGGAGGGGGAGAGCACGGAAAGGAGGGAGAGAGAAAATGCGAAATTGTTCTGTGGTGTAAAGGAAATACTTTTGTGACCAAAATTTGAAGGAAGCGTGAAACGTAAAGAATGACGAATCAAATCACCTGTCATAAAATGGGAAATATAAGGATGGAGATATAAAGAAATTGAAACTATCATAAGGGGAGAGATACGCGGAAGCGTATTTATAGTCAATGAAGACGAAATTTTACTCCTGTGAGTATTTGCAAAGATAGGTTAAAATTTTTAGAATAGTCTTGTTTGAACAGAATATAAAGAACCAAGAAGTGACATATAAAAGCATAATTTTTAGCAGGATATTAGTTTTTGTTGAAAGTTGAAACAAACATTTTAGTTGCCACAGTTACATTTATTTAAGAACTTTACAATAGCTTAAGGCTTTGCAATAACTTAAGTTATTTGTCTTGCTTCATATAACGATAAAATATGTTTAATAGTTAAAATACACTACTTTTTAAATAAAAAGAAAACTATAAAAAACAAACGTTATTGTGAAAAATGTTCAAACAATAACACTCATGAGAAAATAAATGTTACCGTGCGCTAAGTGAATATCAAAGCAAACTTCTCATTGTGATAAAAATTATGTGAACTTGATTCATTTGTTTAAAAAATTAAACATTTCGTTTCATTGACTGCTTTTGTAAATATCCTTATTAATACAAGTTTTTTATTTTCATTTTTATCACTGTAAAGAAATTAGTTACCAAATCATTTATTAACTGAGTGAACAGAAATAATATTTAAAGATTTCTTGAAGGTAAATCGTACAATACTACTAGAGTACACTTGCAAGAATTCTCGAATGCTGTACCCCACCTTATTCCTTATTTTTCCATTTCAATATTAAGTCTGTAATGTATATTTTTCTATGGCCTCCTTAGAACCAAGACTATTTTGTCCAATAGAATTAAAGAAATTAGTTTTTTCTAGAATGGAGAGTTGCAGATAATAAACTGCAAATTTGCGGAGTTGGCATGAAAAGTGAAAATGAACGACATATAATGACATACACATTAACAATTGAATCAGATGGTGTTTGTCTTTAAAAAAACTAGTGGCCTGCAGCTGCGAAAATGTTGATGTACAAACCACTGAAAATAATTTACAAAAATGTCGCCCACACGCCGCTCAAGAACACATAAAATACACTCGTATAGATTCGATCTATGATATAAATGTTTCATTTTCAGAAAATAATTCGTATTCAGTAAATATTTAATAAAGGGCGCACTCCTGAGAGTCTTGCTGTCTAATGACGTTAGGTATGTCGTCCAATGTGTACGTAAGTTGTGACGAAGAGTATGAGAATTCAGACTATACCAAACACTGTAGCAGTGACAGACAAATGATCTGATGAGGATTATCGGTGGCATGTTCATACATTTCGTTCATCGTCACCCTTCATACCCACTGCTGCTGACGGGGCAAAGCGCAGAGCACCGTGTTCTTAGATCTACGCGTTATTAAAAAATGTTGCCCTTGATCCCCTCTACCACTTCTGTTCTGCGTGTGTGTGAGCGAGTGAGTGTTCTTGTTTCTAAAACAAACTATAGGCGTTATAGTAAAGAATATTAATATATTCACTGTTTCCACTCTTCTTATAAATACCTTTCATTAAAGAACAGTTGCCTTTGATCTCCTCTACCTATTTTGTTCTGTTGTGTGTGTGTATGTGTCTGTTCTGCGCGTGTGTATGTGTCTGTTCTGCGCGTGTGTATGTGTCTGTTCTGCGCGTGTGTTTGTGTGTGTGTTTGTGTGTGTGTGTGTGTGTGTGTGTGAGTGTGAGTGTGAGTGTGAGTGTGAATGTGAATGTGAGTGTGAGTGTGAGTGTGAGTGTGTGTGTGTGTGTGAGTGTGTGTGTTTCTGAAATACATTGCAGGCTGTTCCGGAACGAACATGGTTGTCGTCATCATCCTCTGCAGATTACGATAAGCAGAGCCGTATTGCCTTCGTTCTGTATGACGTTGTGCCTCCTTCCCGCCTCCCATTTGCGTGAGAAGGCAAGCGAACCCCGGACTCTCGGTTGCCTCGTACTGCGTGGGCGATCGATAAGTTAGGGGTGGTTCCAAGGGGAGGGGGGGGCCATGAAGGCCTTGCAACACATCAAAAGGCCTAGAGTTTTCATTTGTTACCTTCTTTTCTTTGGCAAAATTGATTTAAATATTTATGTTAGAATTGTTATTATTTAAAAAATATTGTCTCTCTCTCTCTCTCTCTCTCTCTCTCTATATATATATATATATATATATATATATATATATATATATATACACACACAACAGGATGTTGATATGTATATCAGAGCAAACCTCCAACACCGTTGGACAGATCTCCATGAAAGTTGGCAATTCTACGTGTTTTTTCACTGAGAAGGTTTATGTATTGTTAATTGTTGTAGCTCTACTACATGGCGCTACATATTCACTACATATCCACTACATATTCACGTCAAATGCAGCCTGCAACACCCTTGACAGCATTTTTAATCTATATTGTTAAATAACTCCTAAACGAGACGTTCTAGGACATTAAAAACTAAAATTTTGAGGCCAAAGGTTTCAAAGAAACGTTTGTCACATTGTAATCAACAGAATGAGCTCTTCTATTACACATTTGCTGTAACATTCTATTACATTTTGCTGGTCCGGCGCTTCCCGATATTACCTCATCTGCTCAGAAAGGTGCATAATCTGCAAGTAAATGTGAATGAGAGGGACAGAGAGCGGCAAAGTCAGAGACATACAGACAGGGACAGGGTGAGGGAGGGAGGGAGAGAGAGAGAGACACTGAGAAAAGGAAATGAGAGGGGAAAGAGGGAGAATAACGTCTGTCGGGTTTTCCTAGTATCGTACATACACTACAAACATAATGTACTATATAATGACACATGTTTATTATTAAACAAAAATCTATGATGGTCCCCTCCAAAATTATTGGCTTGATCCACCCCCCCCCTGCGAGGAGGCCGCCGGCCGCCGCGCTGAGCCGCGCCGCCACCGAGCAATTAGGCAGCTGCGGCGTGCGGCCCCGGGCGTGTGCTTTGGCGCCTCCCACGCACCTCCGCCGCCGCCGCCGCCGCCACCGCCCCCTGCCCGCCGTGTGCGTCGTCTCACGCTGCAGCACCTCCCTCGACGCTAATTGGCGTGCGACGCCGCTCACCTGCTGGACTAAGTAGGCCTGCCTGCCTGCCTAGCCCCCCTAAACACGCGGCGGATGCGTTGGCTAGCGTGGGCTGCTTCCGCGGTGCCAGCCAACGCAGATGTTTCAATTCCCTGGATATTGCTCCGAGCATCTTCAACTGGGATCAGGTGGGGATTCAGAAGTCCACCGATGTTGTTTGTTTTTACTGGTTTTAATTTTTTTAGGAGGCTCATTTTCTACTCTAAGATGGATTTTGTTCAAACTGTGATTTAATTTTTAAAACGCGTTCCCTAGAATTTAAGTTATTTAAGCGGATTTGGCTGTAGGGGAAAGAAATTTGAGACAATTCAAATTGGAAATAATGAACCGTTTTTGAAAATTTGCTGGTATTTTAAATCTTAGTTTAATATAATTATAGTCAAGTAAAGTATTTTTTCTGAAGCTCAATTATTGAAATCTGATTAAAAATTGTATGCTTTGGTGAATTTAGTTTACTGTCTAGAATTCCAAACTGCAGCCGCCACCGTTCGGACCCGTTGAACTACGCAGGTCTATTACTCCCAAACACAGGGGTGCATGGGCCATCATATTCCTTCATTTGTGGAGGTGGTTACCAACCGGAACTGCAAAGCTCAATAATAAACTTTGATGATGAGGGTAAGGGTTGGAATATCAACCCCGTTCCGATGATTAGAGTTGATATGAGAAGTTTATAAAAGATTAATGGGATACCTCATTCACATCAGTCAGTAGAGTATGGTAACGTTCACGAACGTACGTTTTGTGGCAATAATGAATCAAGAACAGTGATAGTTTTATAGCCACATTGCCTTGGAATGCAAACAACCCATACATCATTGTTTTACGTCTTCCGTACAGTTATTTCAGCGTGCAACGTTAGTTATCAACGTTTTCACTCGTCTGTCTGCGCTGAATATGTATTTATGCCCTTTCGATGACTGTCTAGACAACTTCTGCCTTTTCTTCCTCGTTCTCACAACTTCCCATTGGTCACAGCTAGGGCAAGCACAACTTCATTTCTGAATGCAAATACTTCAACAGTGATATTGCATAAAAGCTTACCATCGTGAGGGATATTTGTGTTACGTAGAAATCTTCTTGCTCTACCACAAGGATTTTTCATGTCATGTATGACTTTGTTGACTTGTTTACTGATAGTGAATTAAAAATTAATAATATACTATTACATATAAGCATTCTACTACTATTAATATCTCAAGTAACTCATACATATGTAGTAACTCATATCTTATGACTACTAATATCTCAAGTAATTCAAACTTAAGTGAAAAAGCTTCATTAGAAAATATATCAGACAATCCGGATATTTTTAACAATCGTTCTTTCTGTTGTCTCTGGGGACGAAATACTTCAATATATTTACACCAAAGAATTAATTTAAGAACTATTTATCGAACATATGTAAAATCAATAATTCCTTCATTACATACTTTTCCTTGAGTTTTCTGAAATGTCAGTAACATATCGAAACTTTACTTAATGTTTACGTCTTAGATTCACTGATATTCTACTCGTGAAAACCGGTATTAATTTCACCAGTCCCCTAAAAGTCACGCCTCTAAAAATAGCACATAAAAAGAGAAAGATTGGTAGCCAGCCAGGTCATACGTTTCCTATGATTTGCAGTACTTGCGATGCAGGACCGTCCCGTTCCAACCAGTTGACCAGGGACCTGCGCTTTCGGAATTACAACGCTAGGGAAATTACCCCGTGATGTATTACACGGACGCCTCGTGTTCATGCAACGGGAGAACCTCACGTCTCCTCATCCCCATCGTTGTATCTGTGTCAAACGGAAACTAGGGCGTCAGGGGAAGAGAGGTTACAACGGGGGATTTTTTTTGCTACAAGCTAATTACAATGTTCTAAAATTACCTCCTGCATCAAAACATGGATTTATTGCACAGCAATCAGTGTAATGAACCAGAGTTTCCGGATACATACAGACATTGTTGTATATGTGTACGAATGAGCTCGTACGTGTGTTTGTGCGAGCCTCGGTCTATTTGTGAATGTACGCAACTGCGTTGTAACGAAATGCAGTCACATCTCGTACTACGTATGTATGACGTGCACATTCGACGAGTCCTGTAAAAAATTGAAACGACACCAAAATTGTAAACGTGGGAAATAAGAGGCATGGGAAACTACGTGTTCGGTTTGTGATAATGATTCATTGCGTAAAATTTAAGATTGCTTATTGTTTTGTCTTTATCATCATTTTTCGTGAACATCATATTTGTATTTGTTTGTTGCTGTTAATGTTACTGTAAAATTTAGGAGTACCTGTATTTTAATTTACTAAAATAATAATGGAGGTCAGTTTCGAAATTTTATAATATACAATTAAAAGATACAGATAAGTGGTGAATTTTTAAGCGTAGACTTTGATCTATGTCAAGATTTTCATCAGTTTAGACAAAAGGAGAAAAATCATAATTGTTCGGTTCAAATATCCTCCAGTAATGACATGTTTGTGAACAAACTCAGGTAGGCGTGTATGTGTATTTTTGGCATCTGAATTTCTTAAAAAGCGTATTCTACACAATAAGCAGATCAACCACTCGACTCCATTATTGGTACCATATCGCCCGTATAATATGCTGACGAAAGGGTGTGCGATTTGAACACAACAATTACAGGTATATATACATTTCAAACAAACGCTTGCTGTTTCTAATGTCTCTTTTATGACCAGATTTATTTATCACATTTAAACTAGTGGTTCTACAGTAGCATATAATAATAGCAATATTTTTAAGTTTTGAAATATTTAAAATTTCAGAGAATTCAACACATTCAATTTGTCATTTAAAGAACAAAAAGACAATATCCTTCATTTTTAAACCTTCCTTGCGTGAACTACAGCGCAAAATGATTCTATAATCATGGTAAATCTTGCATACTCGTCGACTATGGCACCAGTTTTGAGTAATTTATGTGGAGCATCTACGTCAGTGTTGTCAAGATCGATGCCATGAGCGGGAGTCCGTGACATGAGTGCCACGACGAAATCGCCCCCTTCCACGCAGTTCATTACCCTGCCACCAACGCCATCCCTATTGTATTGTATTGATTGATTGATTAGTGTTTCCGGGAGCGTCAACACCTCAGGTCATTATTCCCGTAAGTGTAGTGGGCGTTTTTCATCGGCGATTATCTTTTTTCCGCTGAATGGCGAGATCTGACCGCTGAATGGCGAGCGCTGACCTACCGTCGACTAGCGAGGTTTTCCCCCTCAACCAGGTATCCTCCCACCAGCGGGGCACCGCCACCGCCACTCGGCATGTGTGGCAGTGTGGTGCATGTTAGAGTAAGTGTGTGTGTAAGAGGAGAGGATAGGACAAGGAAGAGGAAGGAAAGACTGCGCGCGGTCCGTAGACTGTTTGTTAGGGTACTGCTCCGGCATTCGCCTGGTGTTGATCGGAGAAACCACGGAAAAATTACCGATCAGAGCAGCCGGCCGCTAGAATTCTCTTCCAGACAGCGACTGAATTCGACCTAGCAGACAAGCTAGTGTCGAAAATCCAGCCGCCGTCGGGACTCGAACCTAGGACCTCCCGGTCAGAGGGACTACTGTTACATCAGATTGATGCACTGATCCATCTCCCCCGGTATCAACCCTATGGTAAAACGGCGGAGTTACTAATAGTTCCCTTTCCCGACGCTAGCGGAGAGAAGCTCGTTGCATGCTACGGTGCCACGACGCGTGTCACTGCCACCAGTAGATGACCTTGACACCACTGATCTACGTGAGTAGTGTTCCCGAAAGTGTTATGTGAGTGATGCGTGGAGACGGGTGAGCTGGCGTTTGTGCCCTGTCGAGGGACGCGTCGCCGGGCCGCCGCACCGTTGCGAAGTGGTCCGCGCAGACAGCGGCCCCTCTACTGCCGCAACAGCCCCCGGGGTCAGGGTCACCATGGGTCTTGGCCGGTCAGCGCTCTTGTTGGTTGTGCGCACGTCAGATGAGTGAGTAAATGAATGTCGGTAATGGGTACACTTAATAGATTAATCCCGAGAGCTGGAAGTGTTCCTCCAGCGCTGTATTATGAGATTCGGAGCCGACCGGCGGAGCGTCTAGCAGATTCTTTCCTCTCCGGGTATCTTCGTCAACTGGGCACTTCTTCAGAAGGAACAAACCCAAAACTTTGGATGGTATGGTAACGTAGTGGTGTGTGTGTGTGTGTGTGTGTGTGCGCGCGCGTGCGTGTGTGTGTGTGTATTTCTGCATATGTGTGTGTGTGTGTGTGTGCGCGCGCGTGTGTGTGTGTGTATTTCTGCATGTGTATGTGTGTGTGCGTGAGCGACCGCGCGCGCGTGTGTGTGTAACGGAACAGGAAGGCACAAAGTGGAGAAAGGAAAGAGGGAGCGCGGTCAGTGTCCTTTTTAATAGAGTATTGCTCCAATACTCGCTTTGTACCGATCTAAGAAACCACGTAAAACTACCTATCAGAGTAGCCGGCCGCAAGAATCTTCCTTCAGATAGTGATTGAATTCGGAACAGCGTTCTACCTAGGGTCCAAAATCCGTCCCCGTTAGGACTGGAACCTAGGACTTTCAAGTCAATGATTCTAAAGTGACAATAACGTTGCCGCTGAGCTTTGGCAGTCGCTTTTCCAGATGCTCAAGCTGGTTGCTCGCTAAAACGTTGACTGCCGCTGACTAGATATGAAATGTTCCACAGTGCCACCTGAGAAATACAGTGTAGGACCAGTATGAATATATAACGATTATAAGCGTCAGCGGCACTGCTGCACGTCTAAACTTGACGCTTTAAAGCGTCACCGGCAGTGAACATGGTAGGGGATGGGCGCTTTAACTTCCGCTAAGCAACATCTAAATCCAAATTATATATTATTCCCTAAAATTGATCACACAAAAAACATTTTTACTAAGTACACTAGCAAGCGCGGTATCACAGTACACAGACACTATTATAAGTTTAATCTAAATTATATATCAAAAACCAACAATACATGAATTATGAAAACCATTTTTAAACAGAACGAACATAGCGGTTTAAATATCCTGAAGAACAAACACCACATGCATTTCATTTTATAACTACACAATTATATCATGAGAATGAAATGAAATATTTTTGTTTATTAATTTAATAAGAGCTGTGAATCACATTTTCAAATATTTAAACTACCCTGCACAATTGCTAAAAGCTAATGTTTCGCTGATTTTTCACCATCCACGAAATATTTTTTCATTCCAAACTATATCTAATTCGCCAAATTTCGACAAACTTCTGCTTCTATGACAAGCACGGGAGCGCTCATATGGCCATGGTACACGCACGTTTTCTCAAGCTGTTTTGACAGAACCGACAAAAGTGGTGGGAGGTGGGAGATTGATTATATCGTTGGCAATACTACCAAATCAAATCTGCAGCTCCTTCATCAATGTACTTACATTCTATTACACAGAAGCAAAATTTGCTTGCTATGTAATACAGTAAAGAACGCTAGTTGTCATATTTTATTCATAGTTTAACTGTGTGAAAGAGAGAGAGAGCTAGGTATTCCAGACATGAAAACAAAAGTGGGCGTAAAACACGAATATGCCCGCCCAGATGGCACATACTGATGGAGCGAAAGTGGTCGCGTTGAAGTGAGAATAAAACTTAGCGCGTTATATAGTAACATGCGTAACCCATCCAATGATGTGTAGTGTCAGCAAATAGGACTTGACACTAAAATCCCAAAGGAATGTGGCGCATACGCGTATTGTGCTTTTGGGGATTGTGAGCTCGAAGTTGTAGCTAGAAGGATATTTGAATTGCTTTCTCAAAAATGATTTATTAAGAGAAGCCACTTTTTTTTTAAATTATAAAGTTGCTGTAGTTTATTGGGAAACTACTTCGGCAAGCATTAATATTTACGCATTTTCCGTGACGGAAGAAGTATATTTAGACTGTCAGTTACACGATTAAAACCGCCGTAAAAGCAACAAATTTCCTGAGTGAGACGAACGAGTAGAGTTGGGTTTCCAACAACTGATTCAGTAGATGCACCAGATAAATATTTAAAAATACTTTAAAATTAGAATGCATAATATTTATATTATACAGTTTATTGTCCTCAGAATACAGCATTCAATTATTATATTGTATTATATTTATTATAATCTATAGCTTATCATGATAATAATAAAAGTTAGGGAATTAGTTTTTCTACTCCTATACTCGTTCGTCACTGAAAGTTCCGCTGAATGAAATCAATTGCAAACTTATTCGATCTTCAATAATCTATTGACAGCATTTGTTACCAAAAAGGTCAGTAAAATTGCATGGGAGAATTGTGTGGGGGTAGACATTTTATGAAGTACTTGTAAAAGGATTTGGAGACATAGTGGGAACAAATGATCGTTTCATCAAATAAATATATTGCTCTCTATTTCACGCGTGTTGAAAGCTAATATCTCTCTTCAGTATCAAACTATTTTGTTTATATATACTTTTGCAAATGTAATTTAATGCTTATTTTCATCATGAAAGTTTATTAGCTAATTTTCTTGTGATACGTTTTAATCAAAGTGAAAAATGAAATAATTCTACATCATGAATAGCAATTTTGTTTTCGATAGGAGCACGAATAAATTACGTAATGGATCCTCCATAACACATTTATCATTTCTTGCAATAAACCACAAAAAGTCCTACTAAACCATCGCAAGATTTTACTTACAGTTTGATAACTTTTTTTTTTATTCTGGCCTTCAAAAATATGTGCGCAGATAAATTTCTTTTCCCACACGTCATATACAGTTTTTACTGTTTTTTTGACAAATAAATAAACAAATAAATGAACACTAAATTACATAATTAAACTAAAACTGGCTTTTTATTAGCACACATTATTACATATGCTGATTAAAAGTAGTGCTGTTTAAAAAAGGAATTTAAGAAAATAAGACTTCTTTGTAGAGAGTAATATTAATTTGATTAGTCAAAGAATGCCTTTTTAATGATTATAATTCTTATGTAGGTCCAATAATTTTCAGGCAGATTTAACATTTATATATTTTTATTGTAAAATCTTTCCCAACGTTTCGAAGGTCATTGGCCTTCCTCATCAGGGTCTAGTAAAAACATATAATAATAATAATAATAATAATAATAATAATAATAATACAGAACATTATTTCATTTGATTAGATGTAGATAATTTTTTACAAAATCTATATTTACAAACAGAAATTCATTTTTTAATTATTATCGCAGCTTGGGAGTCTAATGATGAAATGAAACCTGAAGCATTACAATTTCTGATATCTTGAAATGGAATCATAATGTTCTTATCTTGATATTTGTTTCTTAAATAATTGTTTTAACAACTTTAAAACTAAATGCGATAATAATTAAAAAATGAGTTTGTATTTGTAAATATAGATTTTGTAAAAAATTATCTACATCTAATCAAATGAAATAATGTTCTGTATTATTATTATTATTATTATTATTATTAAGTTTTTACTAGACCCTGATGAGGAAGGCCAATGACCTTCGAAACGTTGGGAAAGATTGTACAATAAAATATATAAATGTTGAGACTGCCTGAAAATTATTGGACCTACATAAGAATTATGATCATTAAAAAGGCAGTCTTTGACTAATCAAATTAATATTACTCTCTACAAAGAAGATTCAAAAACCACGAGGTCCTAAAAGTGGTATATAAGATTGAAGAATAATTTTATATCGACTGAATTTAGTTTTAAAGTTGTTAAAACAATTATTTAAGAAACAGATATCAAGATAAGAACATTATGATTCCATTTCAAGATATCAGAAATTGTAATGCTTCAGGTTTCTATATGTTTTTACTAGACCCTGATGAAGAAGGCCAATGACCTTCGAAACGTTGGGAAAGATTGTACAATAAAAATATATAAATGTTGAGTCTGCCTGAAAATTATTAGACTTACATAAGAATTATAAAGAGAATAAGAACCACAATTTTTGTTCATAATCGCATGTCCCATTTCATGTTCCCTTGATTCCTACACGTTTCTCTACGTCGTGCTCCACACCATTCCGCTTCGCAGCTTTCTGATCCGCTTTGCTCCTTCCTGATCTGGCACGCTCCCCGGGGATTCCTCCTGATAGGATTCGATTGGTTCCGCTCTGTTGCAATCCCTCCCTGCTCCGTGATCGACGCACTCGTAATCCCTGCTTTCGCTCCTTCCCGGCGCACGATCTGTCCAATGTGCCAATCATCTGCGGAAGAACGCGTACTTTCGGCTCGAGTTTTATTCGAGACCGAATTACTTCGAAACTGCTAGATCCATCAAACTTGCAATCTATACCCCACCATGGTCAATTCAAAAAATGCAGTAAATAAAACTGATGTTGAGAAATTGGTTTGAACCTGTGTTAAATCCTGAAGACAGCTTTGTTTCAAATAAAGCATTTTCTGTGGAATACGTTTATTGCGCCAAAATAATATAAATTTTTGAACTGATTTTTAGCACGCTTTTTTCATAATATTCATATTTCCTATGCACCCATCACATTTAGAAAAACAGATTAATAATGTAGAAAAACGCTTAGATGCTACAATATAAATAAATATAATAGTTTGTGAGACATAGACTCTGTATTCGGATATTATTTTTATGAGTTTAAAAATACTTTGGAGAAAACAGAACGTAACTTAATCATATACAAAGGTACAATTGATTCAATTAGTTCATAGAAGCACTTTTCAGGCAATTTTTTATTCGAGATCAGTCACTAGAACTCACAATTATTCTATTTAATTTGACCTATTTTTAGTAAAGAATTCTATTAAAAATGTCGATTTCATTAACACTTATGACTATGAAAATAATTATAAAAAATCTCTAAAAAATAAATATGTATAATATTAGTTGAATGTAAAAATCAGAACTAAACGTGAAAAACTGTTTTATATGCAAAGGACACCTAATTTTTTAAAAAAAATCTAAACATAATTTATAACACGAGCATACCCGTGCAAGAACTCTCGCATGTTAAATCCCACCCTTTCCCTATCCATTTGTAGATCCGTTCCATAAAGGAGAGGAACTAGTAATGTACTTACAGAATATCAAACAAAATAACAATGCAATTGATGTTTGAAACAAATTTTCAATTAAAGTTTATTCAACATTATAGAGAGATGTTCTTGGAACAATTCATACTTCTTTAAAAACAACATTTAAAGAAATTTTTCTATCTTTCTTGAGAGTTAGCTTTTCGCTTTCCTTGACAGTCAAATAATAGAAAAGGTTTTTACTCTTGAGAAAGCCAAGCGAAGTAGGGCAAAAATACCGGCTCGGGCAAGAACAGACCTACTCATTGCAATATTATTTAACTTTCCTTGATTTGTTATGAAGAACCGAGTGGGTTTTGGAGAGTCAAGGTGCCAGCTTGCTGGGATGAGAAATTTGAAAAATTGTTTGTTTACTAAAAAGTATTGAATTATTTTCTCCGTCCTTACGTACCTCAAGAAAAACAATTCCGAGCCAAAAAATAATCAAACTAAAGTTTTCACCTTTGAATACTAAATACCATTTGCTAACATTAGAAACAATTTAGTAGGCATTAGTAAGCACACTTCGGTACGTGGGAATGTTGCTCAAACTGTGTTTGCACTTTTAATATCTTAACGGACCGACACCTTGAATTTAATATCAAACGGTGTTTTATTTACAATATAAGTTTGCAGTTGGGCGTTGGTGTACATACTTCCAGATACCGCCAACATTTAAATCGTGCGTTTGGACTTCGATCGTTGGCATTTGTCGGGTGACTTGCACTATTCTTTCTATAATTTTAAATATAGTTGGTTTTTTAATTGATTCACGTAGTATTGTAGGCTAGCGCGTTTTGATTTTTGTGTTTCTTTATTTCAAGCTATTTTACTTTAGCTACTTTTAAAATGTTTGTTCTTTGTGTTGTGCCAGAGCACAAGTTTTCCCCCACTACCTCTTCGTATCCGTGCGAGAACTCTCGCATGTTAGACCCCACACTCATCCCTATCCTATTTTCATTCTAAGAGGGAAAGTAGTTATCGAAACGTGTTTATATGTATCAATGCTACTTACTACTATCTATACTACTATACTTTTATTTGTATCTATAAAAATAACTTGCAATGTACTAACGCAATTACAAATAAAAATAAAAAACAATGCAATTAATCTGTAATAGAAATTGTCAATAAATATTTATTCAATATCATGGAGAATTTGCTTGGAGCAACTCCCAACACTTACTTACAGACATTTGAAGTAATTATCCAATATTCTTTGTCAATTAGGTTTTAGTTTTTTGTGATAGTCACAAAAATATTAGCTTTTTTACTTTTGAGAAAGCTACGTGTCTGAACCTGTTGACTTGAAAATTTCATCGAATGATAACGAAAGTATTGGTACGGGTAAAACACAAACACAGACTTCACTCTTTACTGAACACCCACATCCTTCCACAATTAAGTACATAGCACTTATAGACCATGAAGAAACGTTAATTGAATAGTTTCACTACACGCATAAGAAACAATCTTCATAGGTATATGTGTCTAGCCACTGTAATAGTACTTCTAGTTGTTGCTGGAGAGCAAATCTTGAATTAATGATTATGCAAATAAACCTCGTCAGACTGCACAAACTACGGTGTTAACAGAAAGCGTAAATAAAGATTGTCGAATCTAAGCCTTCTAAGCGTGTCGCCACAAAAATTGCTACCAGCAGGAAGGGCTGAAATATTGAGGTGGCCTTGATAGTATTGAAGCGTGGAACCGAAAAGTTAATTGAATGGATCGTAGAATGTTTCGTCTTGTAGATTATGATGTGAAAAACGTTTCTTTGAAGCCTTGTGCTTCAAAGTCGTACTTTTTAAGTTTCTAAAACGCTTTGTTTATGAGTTATTTGCCGATATATGTTGACAAGTGATGCGGGTTGCATTTTACATGAATATTTTTTTAAAAGAAATCATCCATATTTTTGAAGTCAAAATGGAATTTGCCAAGTCTCCGTGAAATTCTCTTTCTTTATAGCCCTCATTTATAAAGATTGATTGCGTGTGAGAGCCGGAACCCAAAGGTATACTACTGAAATAATACAGGAGACGATTCTTACATGTTCCAATCGGAGAGAGTGTTCTTGAATAATGAAAATAAAACGTATTTTTGACTTCCAAGTATCCTTTTCTGGAAGAGAATATTTTCGCAAATCGTAAGTGGCGTGTAAAGAAAATATAACGCTTTTGCCCAAAACGTTCCTTGACAAAAGAAACCGAAGATTTCGAGGCACCCAAAATATATTTCACTGTCTACTAAATCTGGGCAATTTGGTTATAAAATGTTGATATACTCAAGCAATCATTTGGAAAACAAATATGATCTGTGTACCTGCCTGCGACAGTACATCCTGATCATTTGAGTTATCTACACTGCAACAACACCAATAAAGAACATTTATTATGTTTAAAACGACGACAAGAAGGAAATTTATTACGATTTTCCAGGAAACCAACTTGTTGTTTATTGCGGCAAACATTACGTCGACGTTTGTTTAGAACTTTTATTCTCATTTACTCGCTTTCTAGACAAATAGTTTCAGAGTACAAAACAAAATTGGAATATATTTCCACTTTGTGACTCACTGCTATTTAAAATTCCAACCATAATTTAAAATCCAATTAATGACAAAAATGTTTAAACAACATGTAATTAAAGAACAAATTGTGGAAGGAGAAAGGAATTAATCAAATAATTTGAGTATAACTAACAGTTAATAAAGACATTAAATAATTTTGTGAAGTAAAAAATGATGAGTTGTAGTATCTGCAATTAGTACTAAGGTACTATTGGTAGTAATAATAAATAACAATTAAACATTAGTGCTTCACATGTCTCTAAAACAATTATATTAATAAGCATACTTCCATTTTAATCTCAGAATTTCTCAAAGATAGAATAAAGAAATGTTTATCAATAAGTTTATTAACTGATCTGTAGTTTAAAATCGTCCATTCTGGTGAACTATAAATTTAAATTTATGTAAAATATTTATTTACATAATTATGACCGAACATCCTACGTCACATGCATTTGGAATTCATAACTAAACTCTATTTAGAAAAAAACATTAAAATGTATTTCATACTTACACTTCGTGGCTAATGTTTCATTCAACGAAACACTTGACAAGACAAGATTTACCTGAAAATAAAATAAAAATTATTTTATACCTCATGATATTTTTTACGAGTTTCTAACTTTCACATATAGAAGTGAAATAATAGAGACAATTCTACAAGAACTACAAATACCTAATTAGAAAACGTAAACATCAGTAGACCACCCAATGAAAGCAACTAAATATGGACGCTAAGAATAATTACTACACATTAAAATTATTACATTCGTATTATTATTATTATTATTATTATTATTATTAATATCTTGTGGCAGTGATTCAAACTGTCTTGGTTTTGATTTCAGCTACTGCAGCGAAAAGGTGAAAGCAAATCCATAACTCCTCCGCAGATCCTCCTCTCCGTCTATTTCAGGAAGCTCTTTTCACTGTGCACTAGCCCGACACGCACCCCTTACTCCATTCCCCGCTGGCCTAGCCCCGCCGTGAGATCCAAGAAGCGATGTAGATTTGCAAGCGAAGCAATTACTACGCAACGAGTGCTACGCTCCAACGCTTCTGCAGTTACTACACCAGCACTAGCGTCCTTCATACAAATGCAACGCATCTTGTACAAATATGTGGATAGTTTTTTTTAAATTGACACTACAATATTACTCTTTCAAATATTTTATTACCAAAATAGTTAATAAATTATTAACACAATAATATTGAGTTGTGCGTTTGAAAAAGAAGATCGAAATAATTTTTCAAATTAACGAGACAACAGACGTTAACCTATTTCGAAATGCATCTTCCCCAACCGCCATTCACCTCCCTCCCGACCCGCTCACCTCCGTCGTCCGCCCTTTTCTTAACCTGCATTCTCATCTCCCACCTTTTTTGTACGATTCCACCACCCCCTCTCTCCTGTCGTCTACCTATCTTCATATTTTTTTCCTGTCTTAATTACCCGTCCTACACCTCCTCGTTTCTAACATTAGCTCTCAGCTCTTTTCTATCATTTCAGATTTTTCATACATACCTCAACCGACCCGTGTATGTATTTCTCTTATTAATTTATTTCACTCTCACACTCTCTCATAAATTTTGTAATTTTTTGCCTGTCACCCAGATATACTTTTACGAGTCCAGATTGCACCTCTCCTTCAAAGGGCCCTCTCTCATTCCCTTCAAACTGCCAATTCCTACTCACGTCCCTTGATCTAGAAAGATTGGCTCTGGCGGGTGTAGTGTGGTAGCATGCTCTTGAAAACCAATGGAAGTGCCATACGTCGCTGCGACACTTCATATGACCGATTTTTCAGCTAACGTCTTTTACCAACAATTCAATGAACACAAATTTCGTTATTTTTTGTCGACTGATTGTCAGAGGGTTTAGTAAAATATAATAAGTATTAGGTTTTGAGACTAATTTTGTGCAATATTATAGTTTGATCCGAGATTCTTTCGTTTTGTGACGAAATTTATGGACTGATGTCAGACTATTGGTTGAGCTTTTACAATGTTTCAAAATAACTATATTAATGGAATGATTTCATGGAATTCATTTTAGAGCTTTTGTATGCATTACATGCCAACATATTATTAAATCCATTTCGTTTAATGGCGAAAAGATGTCAGTTCAAAAACATCGTCAAACGGGTGAGTGCAGTGATCGTTGTTTGGGTCACGGAAAGTTCTACAAAGAGGCAGCGTCGACTCGCGCGCGTAGCTTTCCGGCACTCCGGGGTCACGGACAGAGCCCACTACCCAAATGGAAATATACGGACACGCGTGAGGGCAGGCGGGAAATCAAATTAGAAAGCCACGCACGAAGCGGCAAAGCCCCGCCTCGCCCCGCCTCGCCCCGCCTCGCCCCGCCTCGCCCCGCCTCGCCCCGCCTCGCCCCGCCTCGCCCCGCCTCGCCCCGCCTCGCCCCGCCTCGCCCCGAGTCTTAGCTCCATGCGAAATGTAACTATGAATTTAACTTGTATACGTAATTTAACTATTAAACTTGGACCATGGTCGCTTTCATTTTGGATAGAGTATATTCCTATGTCACGCAAATCTATTTCAGGGTTTGTTTTTTCGTCGTACTTTTTTTGACACAAAGTTTTTTCGGTCGCATCAGACTGTCTTGTCTGAACGAGGTTCCCGGCCGCCTCAGAATCGCACTGAAGATGGCCGTAACGCGACCGAAAAAGCTTTATGCCAAAATAAACACGTACGACGAAAAAAAACAACGCCTGAAATATATTTCCATCTTTCCATATTGTCTCCAACATTTCTCAGTATGACTACACTGAGACGTCACTCACACAGAGATCCACGCCTTTTGCGAGGGCAGGGGAGTTCCGTCAGCGCAATTTGGCAGTGAGTGTTGGAATGGCAAAAGCTCTGCAGCGCTACCTATCAGACTAACGATCTCCACGCTCCGATGAATGCATGTCGGCGGCGAGTGTCCGCTCTCTTGAATCGGCGCCTCTCCCGTCGCGTCGATCCGACCTCGCTTCGGCCTTCAACTCTTGTTCTTGCACTCCGGCGTCCCTCCGTAATCTGCTCCCTAGCGACAGACGAGTAAGCTGAAATTTTAATTAATTCCATCTTCGTTTAGGGTGAACCCGTCTCAGACTTTGGTGCTTGGAACGCGGACACCGATTCCTGTGACTCTAGCAACTTTTAAGAGGTGATATCTTGTAAGTTTGAACTGACAGTAGAATTAAGTTCTATTAAATTCCTTATGAGCGTTTTCAAATTTTATACGATGAAAAGTATGCAAACTGACATTTTAATGACTTGAGATTACTACGAACGTTCAGGGATAAATGTTGTATTTGTGAATGTTTGAACTAGTTCACTTAATGTCGGTCTTTAAATGCTTTATTTGAATGCATGCATTTTAAAATTGTGTAACAAAAATAATAAATGTATCCTATGAATTTGTTAAGCATAGTCATTAAATTACTTTCGTTTGTGCACGTTCCAAAAAATAGTTATACTTTCCGTCAAAGGAATGGATATATTATCAAACTGCGTATTAATATTATCAAGATAATTAAATTAATCGCTTTTAACTAAATATTACATTACCTATACTATAATCTCTAAAAATTAATGATCTAGAAGATATTTACACAAACGTAAGTATACAAAACCATTAGGTATTAAGAACATTTATAATAAAACAATTTAAAGAACATTATAATGAAACCAAACTAAAGATAGTAATAATTAGTGAATACTAGAAGACTGTAAACGTCAACATATTGTCCTTTACCATTAATGATTATTCGTACTGCATATATGTCGATACACACCCAAACATGTACAGACGGTGCGACTTAACCACAGTTGGGAGCTTGGAGATCACAGGCCGGTGATGAGGTGGCAGCGTCGGCGGGTTGGCGGAGGGGAAAGGGGCCGCAGTGAGGAGCAGAGAGAGGTGAAGGGGGCGATCGGAAGGGTGAGGGGGAGCGAGAAGGTGAAGGGAGGCAAGGACGTGCGGCAACGCCACACCTGAGTGCCAGTGGCAGAGGTGCACGAGGCGCGATAACGTAATTACCTAGCGGTCCCTCCTGGTCTCGGAGCCCCGTTCCCTCCTCCTAAAGGCAACTCCGCTCCCTCCCCCCAGACTCAGACGCTGCAAAGCGCCTCACAGTGGACAGTGGAGGATGCTTTACATGTAGAAAGTAAACGATATCTATACAGAAGTAAAACATTTTACTTGGTAAAGAATAACATTTATGTACTGAAATGGTTTTTACTTTTTCATTAATAAATGTACTTAATAGAGGAAATAAAAATACTCATTTAATTTTATTGCGGCTGATGATTTTATGGATTTGACCATGCATAATCCATGAATTTGAAAAAGGTAACTTACTGAAATATTAAATCAAAACTCTTTCAATTTGAAAATAAAATGTATTTTTTTCTTGATAACAACAAAACAATTTCACGATAATGTTTTCAAACTGAAAAGAACAATAGAATATTTAACAATTTACAAGAACTGTACCTACGTTTACTTTCTTGGCCTTTCAAATGAACAAAGGTCCTTTGTGTTCTTTGTGTCCAATTCCTTATGTACACTTCACTATCAACTCGCTAGACCATTTACTTTTTTGTAATATTGCCAATCAAGTATAGAGGGAATATAACATTGCCTTCCTTACATCCAAATTCTCCACTGAGTTACGCCACTCTGACTGAAAACACTATCAATTATTTATGCCCTCATTCCACAACGTCCACTTTCTCTGTGATTGTTGATTTCGTCGGTCTTCTTAAGTCGACCGTCTCCATGACATCGAAAACATTGACAACCTGCGTTTTTATTCCAGTTGGCCATGCATACACATATCATTTTCATGCAAAATGGACGAAGTATCACCTCTATTTTCTACTCGTTACAATACATTTTTCTCACCTTATTGCCATTAAACAATAAATATTTTATTGCATTTCAAATACATAATAGTTTACCACACGTCGAATCACATTTCATCATAAAAACATCTGTTAAGAAAAGAATTTTAACAATTTTCGTATTCCTTAAAATATATATAAACATCTGATAAATCCAAAACGAACACTGTCATATTACAAAGTTTTCAGACACAAAAACCACTAAAACAATTACTGTTTTTTCAGACTGCAGGTTTACTTGTAGGATTATAGAGAGCCTGATTAATTATTGTGTAGAATATTGCCATGTGGAGTAAAATCAGTCATAGAATGGACAATTTACTTAATTTTCAATGTTGCAGGTAAGCCCACTTAAATGTCAACATTTTTCATTTAGGCATGTACATGTCCACTATACATACTCCTGTAAAATAATATGTATTATGTTCTATTCATTGTAGCCCTAATGAATACCGAATAAATGGCTCTAACGTCAGTAATGTAAAGTGTTGTTTTTCTTGTACTGATATAAACTCAGGGCATATAATGCCAACGAAGTCGAGGATCGCTTAATATAGTAATAACTATGAAAAAATTGAAGTGATGAAAATCCGCGATGAAAGGTAAAACGTACGCTTTGCTTCACCCGTCCCGCAATTTCCCTCAAGCTCCATTCCCACTGCCGCGTCCCTCCCCACAACATCTTCCCATCCACCTTTCTTCTCTTCGTTCCCACCGCACCGCTTGTCCTTGCTCCGTCTGGTGCCGCACCGATCCTGCCCCTGCCCATACGTTCGCAAACGCAAACCTCTCTGCGCAACGCAAACCCTACATACACGAGCGCATTGCGGGATTGCATCAGATCAAACTCCGTAAAATACTGCAGTTTATTTGGGGAAGGAGCTAATTAACTTCATGTTATCCAGAATTTGGAGAAAAATTGCGCCTCCTTGTAGATGTTTCTGTACCATATAATCAGTACATTTAAATCAAGGAGGGAAAGAAACGTCTTAAAGAAAAGAGTTTATAAATCGTTTTAATCCGGAGCGTGGGATGTTAAAACAGATATATCAACAGTTTACTTTTCTACAGACATTTTGCACTTATGCGAAACGGCTAACATTAACAGTTGTAAATAACGAGCCGTTGAATCTCGAGTAAAGCTCAAAACGAGTTTTTGCACTAAGCTGACGCTGTTTGCGAGTGGAGGTATAATGTGTAATAATCTTTCATACTGTAAAGGATAAAGAAGAAAAATAATTAGTAAATGTAACAAAACTATGTTAACATAAGGAGTTAACATAAATTTTCTCTACTCAAAGAAACGCACATTACAACGAAAACCGTTACTGTTAGATCATAATCCGTTCCCGAATGCAGCCATCGTCAATACTGTTGAGATCAACTGAAGGATAGAACCGCTAAGACTACGTGATTCTGAGAATTCGTGGGCCGGGAGAGGGAGGGCAATTCCAAACCAAAATCAGTTTGGGTCGCGTCCGGTTAGGTACATGCGTTTCCTGGTCGTTGTTGCTAATAATAATAATAATGATAATAATAATAATAATAATAATAATAATAATAATAATAATAAATAAAATTTGTGTAAGAACTTGGCTAAACTCGCAGGTTATTCAAAAGACTGGGAAGTGCAAGCCATTGCTGTATTCGAATCAGTCCACATTTTGCGCAAAGCATTGTAGCGGCACCGTCAGTCCCTGAACGAGTCCCTTAGGAAACTGGTTGAAACATGGAGTAGATTTTATATTAAACTGGCTCAAAACATCTTTAGTCCTGAAGTAGATTAATAATAATATTTATAAGAAGAACAATAGTTATAGCAATTGGTATTCTAATTTTTTCAGCTCAAATTTCGAAGTTCACTACGCTTTCCTACCTTATACATTTGTCCCACCCGCGAATGTGCACATCCTTCTCTTCCCACCCACAAAGCGCCGTCCGGGCGGTGGCCCCCACCGAACCGCCAACCTAATGGACCTTCGCCGCGGCGCCTTCTAATGGCCAATTAACGTCTCCCGCGCATGATGAGGTAGCTGGTGACTTCCGTCGAGGCCCTCCTCTCTCCGCCTCGGTGTCCCTCCCCTTCCCCACCCGCCGCGTCCGCCCCCACCGCGGCGCCTTCCGTTCTCACCCCTTTTTTATCATAAAAGCGACCGTTCCGCGCCCGGAGACCCTGGCGTCGCTGGAAACAAAGGGCGGTCGCCGTCCGAACATATTCCCTCTCGATTTACGAGACGCCCGGGAAGGACGCCGGAGGAACGCACTGCCCGTGAAATAGGAAAACGCATTAGGGGAAAGTGTGTCGGCGCGGGGCGTCCGGCTGCTGGGAATAAACTAGTGGGAGTGAGAGAAGGATGCAAACGAAAAAAAACTGGAATCATGCAGAAGAAAGCTTCGTTTGTAGATTCGCGGAACCTGGTGTTTTCTGACAGGAAATGCAGTAAAATATATGCAACCTGGGATAATTCGCACACGGAAAAAATACCGGCTTTGATGGCTCAGACCATCAACTGATGTCACTGTAGTGTCTCTGACTGAAAATTTGTAGGATTCGTGTCCTGACCGTGGCACAATTTTTGATACTGCCTGGTTACATAGCTAGGTCGAATTCAGACGTTGACTGGAGAAAAATCCTAGCGGCTGGATGCCTTTGATTGTTGATTTTCCGCGTTCTCCCATCAACACCAAGCAAATGCCCGAGAAGGACCCTAAAAAAACGGGCCACGGACTGCGCGCGATCTTCTCTTCCTCTTCCTTGGTCTATCTTCACTACTTACACACACACACACACACACACACACACACACACACACACACACACTACACTACCACGCATGTCGCGACCCCAGAACAAGTCCCGACTGAGGCGCTGCTCTGCTGCTAGGAGACACCTGGGCAAAACCTCGCACGTCGACGTCACGTTGGCACTGGATCTCACCAATTTGTCAAAAATTACCACCTCCATGATACAAAGTGCACTTACTTCACTTACAGAACTAATCACTATAGCAGTTGACGCGTCCGGAAACACAACATAATGTCACACGACAACGGCGAATAACCAGACACATAGACAAGTAATCAGCATCAACAATTGACAATACAGGAAGAGAGGTATCTACAGCAACATGTCCATCAGGCTTTGGCATGGAGTGCTGCTATAACAGGATTATTTGTCCGTTTATCACCTCTCAGATTCTTCGACATTGAGAAATTATGTTTCCAATGGCGGAGTCTGGTATGTACACGGTGTAAGAGATATACGTGGGTTCACTCCCGGTCTAAAACTGAAGCTAATGTGAGGCTAGTTCTCACAGTTCTCGCTATGTAAGCGCTGCGAACAACTTGGACATTTTGGGACAAGATAGTGGTCCATTTAATAGCTTTGTAACCTCTGGTGGAAGCCACTAAATCGCGAGACGCCATCATGAATGCCCAACTCGATCGTGCGCACCGTACGGATAAGCGAGGAACCAGCCTCAAACTGGCTTCAAACATTTTGTCCATAAGGCGGCTAGTTGACTCACCTATATATCTTACATCGTGGTATGTACGAAGAGAAAAAAAAAGTTGTGCCGGGAAGTAGGGTACAACTTTCATTATTCATATACAATCATATTCTTTCATTACTTACGATATGCCAGGAAAGGCTACAGTGCCTCCAAGAGAAGAAATCCCATTAGAAGTACTGTCGACTCGGATTGTCCTGCTGTTGAGAATAAAATATGGTGAATGAGGAGGCAAACGAACAGCGGAGATTATCCAAAGGAAGTTCCACTTCTAAGTGTGATAGACTTGGTATTTTTTGAAATGAAGGGCAGTACGAAGCTTCACCCTCGGAATGTAGAATGTAATACTTTGAATATATCGGCGGAAAACATAGGCACCAAAAATGGTCAACAATGGAAAAGGGGTATCTGAGGTGACGTTACCTTTAGGTGATTGCATCAAACGTTGCATTTTTTTTGCAGAATGAAAAGTTGTATTGGTATATTTTTATAATAATTTTCTTCCTTAGAAATTACCCCATTCAGCAGGAACATCCACAAAATTCATTGTGGTAACGGAGAACTGCCATGGTCATTATTTTCCCGGAACATATTCTTTCGCAACTTATGATACGCCTGAGAAAGACGTTGAAGGGACGCATGGGGTGAAAGAGAAAAAGCATAGGGAAAGTTTGCCAGCGCATTGCTGCTACGAATAAACTAGTGAGAGGAAGAGGATGAAAAGTAATAACTGCAAGGACATAAAGTTAGCACCGCAAAGTCCTCTTGTCGCTTTATTGTACATTTCTTACGAAATTATATTTGAAACTTTCTAATTAACCCTCGAGGATGGCGCGAACAGATGTATCCCATCCATTTTGTTTTCGTTTGCGCACTACCTCTACCGAGTTTAGCGTGGTGGGGGTATTAGTAGCTTCTGATAACATTTTACTCTTACCACCATATATGTTTCCAAGCTTTTAATTAATAGCAAACATTTTGCTGTCATATAGTTTTAAATTCTGTTGGGCTACAATTGAAGGCTCGCTAATACAATCTAATGAATGTTAGGAATTTATTAGGACAGGCAACACAAAAGATGATATACTATTTTGAATCGCACATTACATTTCTTGTGATATAGGATTGCGCCGACTGCTGATAAACTCGTGATGAATATCAATCGAAAAATTAAATATTTCTTATGTTATGAGATGTCTCACAAACCAATTTTCATTTGGGAGACAACAAAGGTTGATTTAAATGTCATACATTAAAGATTAGTTTATGATGTCTTTCACAACATATTCAGAAAAACATCTTGAGGTAGGAGAGTATTTGTTCCGGAAGCTACTTTACTGTAAAAATAGCGCTATTCTCGAATAAAAATGTATTAAAAACAGTTGCAACTTCTTCAGTAATAGAGAAATTGGCATTAAATATATTTTTAAAAATGTGACTATTCAATTTTCTCTAGTATGGTCTCGTTAATTTGCCTTAGATTGTTAATAAAACGAAGTTAGTTTAATGAAATTATGTTGATAACAATACAAATAGGGCGCAATGTTCTACAGGTTTCTACGTCAAATCTCCGCAGAAACGAGCTGCCACGGATTCACAAATCATTGCTCTGCTCTCTTTATGTAATTCAGTTTCTACATGAGACAAAAGTATTTTTATCGATTTTCAGACTGCCTTACTTCAGTACTGCGGTGTCGATTATCGTATAGAAGTCAGAACATTCACCTGACACCTTACTCCACGGCGTTTTGAACCGGCGAACGACAGCAGCACCGCATGCTCCCGAACCTGTTATAACGCCTTAGTTTGAAACTCAGCAGTGTTTATTATTTTTATTTTTGTTTATTCTGAACAAAATAAATTTACAAACTAATTCACTTAAAAATAATAATTAGTAAATTATTTAATATTGGTTGTTGACAATTTGTAGGTGATTTCAATTCACCTACAATGACAATTTGTAGGTGAAAGTATCCTAGTGGTACATTTCACCGTCTTCTTACGTCTAGAATAAAAGTTATTTTATTACTTTTTGTTAGGAAACAAAGTCGAAAAATATATGTGACTGTATAAATTGTAACTAATTTGAAAATCTATACTGCAGTTGTAAGGGTTGAAGTCTGTGTAATCAGTTAATTACACAGACTTCAACCCTTCCAACAGTGTTTATAACTATTTATCAAATACCAAGGCAATACATTGCTAAATTTGTCTTCCCATCACCTATGTATTAGTGTAAGTAAATATTTAGTGTTAAATATTTACTACTATAGTAAACAATTAGAAAAGGAAAGTTAGTTCAACATTTTTAAAAGAAAAAATGCTATCTAAACCATACTACAATTACTGAGCCCGTGTATTCTGCATCCTTTGGTAAAAAAATAATCTCAATATCTTTAACAGTTTAGAAAATATTTTTGGCTAACTCTGTGTGGTTTTCACTTGAACTACATGATCCCTTGCCCGCGTAATCACTTGCGTTACGAAATAGAGCGTAAGTGCTGCAGAGTGAAACAAGGAAAGGCGAATTGTTTCTAATTTGTGGCTGATTTTATGTGGTGAAGTCGATCCAGGAATCGCCACGTAGCCACGTTTGCTCGTTTTGTATACAAAAGTGAATCAGTTCATTACAGACAAAATAAAGCCTTCTTAACCTCAAAATGGAACCTGTACTTCCTCGACTCCACTGGACGAGTGATTACAACGGCGCCGCTCCGCGGCAGCAAGCGGCACTTCGGCAGACCGCCAGGACTCGCACACCAGCCACTGGCTCGTCTACAAAGTTCCCGCATCCATGTTGCGCAAACTACTCGCGCTCGGCCTGTTCCGTGCAGACGATCTTAAGCGCGTTGCAATCACCGAGTGCCACTAATTAGGAGTTTTCGTATTTCTGCCATTAGTTTTTTAGAAAGAGAAAATTTTTCGTACGAACGTAAAAATGAAACAATTGTACAAAATTATCGAAGTCTTCTTTTCGCTGGCTTTATGAACTTAACAGTGCCTAGTCAAAGGCTCAGCTTTTATTTCAAACTCCATTTTGTCAAGAATTTAAATGTATTAACTTAGGCCAGTTTTTAAAATGTTCCTGATAAAACCAATTGATTACACGGTGTCGCCTGAACATGAATTAAGCAACCTTGCAATTAGCACTGTGTATTAAGCGACCTCGGCCACCCCCGACACTTCAAACGTCGTCCGAGCTCTCCAGTCTGCCATGGCCAACCGGCCAACAACTCACCTATCACCCACCCGCTCCTTCCGCTCTACCTGTTCCTCACAATCTTCACGTTCCTACCGCTAGGCCCATTACTTCCATTCGAACCCCTTTCTTCCTCTTCCCAGTTTGCCCGTTTCTGCTGCTCCTTTTGCTCATTTGACTCCCTTCGCTTCTGGCGCTCGTTCTGTTCCGTCCGCTCCTTGCTCACTCTCTCCGCCACCACTCGGCTTCGCTCATCCTTCCCGGTTCCGTCCCACCCTAACAATCCATATTAATCTCATTCAGCGTCACTCGGCACCGCCGGACAATCTGGATTTGATTGAACTAAATTCTATAAAATGCATTTGATGTAAATATTTCGAATAGCCTAACCATTTCAATATTCTTGGCCATTCAAAAAAAGTTTTTGTGTCAAATTTGGACGCAATTACTTCAATGATTCCAAGGTTTTTGTGTGACAGAAACATACACTATCTTTTATATTATTATTTATTAAATAATAATATCAAAAGGAGCTGATATGGCATATATGGCATATACCTACGTATCATTATTTATCTTAGAAAATATAAACAAATACCAGAAGATACAATTGGGATTTCAACTTCCGGAAAGTAAAAGTGAGCTTTCCTTTAATTTGAAACTTCTACTAGAATTTTAAACTGAAAATACAATGTTCTTGATAAACATATTGAAATGAAATTGGAGTGTGCTTGTGTATCAAAATTACTGGCTATTTTATTTTTTTACTGGCGTTTTTATAAAAACTTTTGATGCTTTTTGATAATTTTTGTCTTTCTCCGAACTGAACGCCCTGAAGCGGCTACACCAATTTCGGAGATTTTTTTGATGAAAGGAAGAGAATATTGCCTGGCATACTTCGGCTATTTTTTTCAAATTATTATTATCTGTTACAGAGAAAATGTTGAGTTATTCTTTATTTTAGAAATAAAAGGCTATATTCCGACATTAATGAAATTGTTTCCGTGTAACTTTCAAACGGTAGCAAAATTAAGGAGTACCATAAATCACGTAATAATGCTCTAATGTTTCTTCCCCATCTCCTTTTTCTTCAACAAAATTTAAGTGTCCACTGATCCTGCCAAATATAGAAAAAAACAGTATGTTCACCAAAGAAATTAAATGCCTTTAATTTTAAAAAAATGTAATGAAAACATTTTAATTCTTTTCCATAACGCAGTTATGCTTTAAGTAAATTAATACCAAAATTATTCTTGGAAGATTGACAGAAGTTTACAACAATGTATCTATCTGCAGTGCTTCGTAGCAACGACGATTGTAGCTACAAAATCGTGGCAAATATGACAGGCGAGTACGTTCCCGAGCAACTGAGTTGAGCACGACTGCTTTAGAGAAGCTCACTTTTACTTTCCGGAAGTTGAAATCCCAATTGTATCTTCTGGTATTTGTTTATATTTTCTAAGATAAATAATGATACGTAGGTATATGCCATATCAGCTCCTTTTGATATTATTATTTAATAAATAATAATATAAAAGATAGTGTATGTTTCTGTCATACAAAAATCTTGGAATCATTGAAGTAATTGCGTCCAAATTTGACACAAAAACGTTTTTTGAATGGCTAAGAATATTGAAATGGTTAGGCTATTCGAAATATTTACATCAAATGCATTTTATAGAATTTAGTTCAATCAAATCCAGATTGTCCGGCGGTGCCAAATTCAATCTGATTAAACCAGTGGTGTGTGAACTAGATGTCCGCACACCTGTTCGTTCTGGCTTTGCAGGATTTGATCACTATTAAACAACACTTTTCTCCAATTCAAAGCATTGTTGCATGACCCCATGTGGTCATTTACTCCTACTTTGACTGCCCTCCATTCACCTCTCAAGGAAGGACGCAGACGAAGCTACCGCGTTATCTTTTAATGTCTTTACAGACATTTGAGGCCTCCAAAACAATGAAATTTTAAATAAGTGAATAAGGTCTTCGTCCAATATCGCCTTTTATTCCTTTCGTCAATTTCCCCCATTATCCAACCCTTGTTTCTCTACGGTCATCATGCATCGGTGCACTGGATATAAGAACACCGGTCAGCATATTTAACTTCAAGTTTTGCTAACTAATACAGTGTCGCCAGTTAAGCATCACCTTCCTGTTATCAAAGCATTCTCGCAAATTTGCGTTTGGTCACTTTGACCCAATAACAATAAAAGATCGTCATGTAGGGAATACCCGCGATAGCACAGTTAATACTTTTGAATATTGAATCGGTGATTTTAAAAGGGAAGTAAGTCCATTTTTTCGTAAAAAGATTCTAGATGTAAATTTTTTTTGTTATTCTTCAGGTTATAGATCAACGCAAAAATGAAACTTGCCCAGCTTTAAGTATGTGTTCTATTCCCAACTGAACAAAAAGTCTGAAAAAGAGAAAGAAGTCCGGGACTAGTTACTGATCCTCACATAGAACTAATACTATCAGCTACGAAACGCCTAAATGCTTCATGGCAACAGTAATAGGACATTACAGTTCTCAAAACCTGGTAGTATATTTTAAGAAGACAACGAAATCTCTTGCTCGTCCTGGCAGTCTTCAATGTGATCCTGGTGTGAGATTACAAGGAAATGTTATTAAGTTGTTTTTTTTTCTTTTTGTTTTTCTCAGAATTATGGCACATGGCCCTTTTCATATCACTGATTCAACAGAAGATTACTTCAACATAAGAGGTCTCTGAACTCTATGAAAAAGCTTCTTACAAATTAGAGTAGTTCGTGAAATTCTTTTGCAATTAGTCAAGTCGATTTTTGTCTTCTTCAGTACTGTCGTCAAGCATTGGACATTCCACGCCAGAGGTCTGCGTTCAGGAAATAAGAACAGTTGGCATATTCAAATTCTACTCACCAGCATATACTGCGATTTTTCTAAGAGCGACTCTCAAGGAAACTCAAATCCCATCTTCGCGATGGAATATGTCACGGCATTTCGCGTCTTTTCTCGGTCTTCCCGGTAGAAGTCGCATGATCGCAAGCACTGCTTCATACGGTCGCGATCGTGCGAAATCTAGCGGAACGACTGAGAAAGACGCGAAATGCCGTGACATATTCCATCGCGAAGACGGGATTTGAGTTTCCTTGAGAGTCGCTCTTAGAAAAATCGCAGTATAGTAACATCTTTTTCTCATCTAATGCGTTCTTGCGAATAGCCATTTCTTTCTCAGCGTGGCCCATGGCTCCTCACGCTATCACTATGAACAGTATCAGCCAAGCACTGTTTTAGATTAAGATTCGAACCGACGCAAACCTTGTGTACATCCCTAGTCAGGGGAGTACAATGTCTTAGCAATCAGGATATTCGATATCTGGCATTCAGAAATAAAAAACTTGCATATATGTTTTTTTTAGCATGTTTTCATGTATTGAAGAAATAAAATTCGCACGTTCAAGTACCTAATATCATACAATACTGGAAAAGTTCTGAGCACCTCAATTGGGGACCATGGCCTTTAATAGGTTAATGTAAAGAG
The DNA here is from genome assembly GCA_031308135.1 of Acheta domesticus. Lineage (NCBI taxonomy): Eukaryota > Metazoa > Arthropoda > Insecta > Orthoptera > Gryllidae > Acheta > Acheta domesticus. The sequence goes on along the minus strand of JAHLJT010002406.1, from coordinate 91,771,168 downwards.
TTCTTTCGTGTATGCATTTCCTCCTTACCATGACCCATAGCTGTCCACCACACTGCGGTCATGCAAGGAATACTTATATGACAAATCTACAATACAGTATATTGTGTACTTAGATATTAGACGTCTCTAAAAAAGTCGAAACTGTTGCCTTACAGCTTCCTGCAACATGTCGGCGCTCTTGTAGCCTTCTCTTACAACAGATTATTGCCTGCATTCAGTACAACCGTCAACGCATTGAACAATCAGAGATTGGGGTACTATAAGTAAGCATCAGAACGGTCGGCACATTCAACATTTGCTCATTTGTAAAGTATCTTTTCAAATTACCCGCACCTTTGCTTCATTTGAACGGTTCTTGCAAATGTGCATTTACTCTTCCCCTTGAACCATAACCCACCCCCCGAACGCCATGCAAGAGACATCCTCCTCTGAGAAATCTACTGGATATTTTAATTCTGTACTACGATATTCAACGTCACTAAAATCGTCAGAGTTCTAACGTCACAGCATCTTAGAACTTACTCGTCAAAACTTCTGCCTTCAGTACGACCATCAAGCATTGAACATCCCGAGCCAAAGTTTACTAGACGTAAACACTAGTACGGTCGGCGCATTCCAAATTCGCTCATCCGTAACCTGACACCTTTCTCTAATCTAAAGCACCCTCGCAAATGTACAAATACATTTCTTCCTCACCATAAACCATAGCTTCCCATCACAAGACCGCCATGCAAGTAACATACTTCTATGACAAAGCTACTGGGTATACTAATTGTGTACCATGATATTAGACGACACTACTCGTAAAATCTTCGGAACGGTTGCGTGACAGCTAATAACTTTAGGGTTCTCTTGCAAACTTCCTTCCGGCACATTTAAACCGGTTCACCTGAGAAGTACCTTTTGAAAGAACATATACCAATGGTGTCAATGTCGTCTACTGGTAGCTGCGGCAGGCACGCGTCGTGCCACAAGATTCTCTGCGCAACTAGCGTCGGGAAAGGGTGCTATAACGTATAGTAGTAACCCCGCCGTTTTACCATACGGATGGCGTTGTCTCTGGTGGCAGAGTGATGAACTGCGTGGAGGGTCAATTTCGTCGTGGCACTCGTGCCACGGACTCCCGCTCGTGGCATCGACCTTGACAACACCGATCTACACCTTTCTCTCATCCAAAGCGTTCCTGCGAATGTGCATTTCCTGCTCCCCAACCATCACGCGAGGGTCGTCCCGCGCCGACAAAGCTGTCCCCGTCGTGCGTCCGAGCGCGCCCCGGTGGGGAGAGCAAGCGTGCATTATTCGCAGCATTTGAATTGTGAACGCGCGTGCGGCTCGCCGCAGCTATCAGCCGCGCATGCACATTGCATGAGGCGGCCGCCGCCGCCACCGCCGGGCGCCAAGTGCGAGGGCGTTGGTCCCAATGACAAGCCAGGGCGCGGTCGGAATTGTTAGTGTGCGCGCGCGCGCTCTTTTGCATCTATCGGCGAATCGCCCGACTGCATCCCGCGCACAATTTTCCCTCACACTCTCTTCCTAGTTAATCGCCTTTCGCTTTTCGTTACTCGATAAGGCATAACCCGATCGCGTACCGCGGTGTGCTACTTCATCCTCGCTTCCTAGCTAACCACTTTCGCTTTTCATCACCTCAGAACGCAGAACCAGACTGCTTTATGCGGCGTGTGTTTCATCATCCCCCTGGCAAGTTAATCCCCTTTCTCTTTTCGATACCTGAGAAGGTATAGACGGACTATATCCCGCGGTCAGCGTTCTAACACCCCCGCTTCCCAGCTAATCCCCTTTCTTTTTTCGTTACCTCAGAAGGTATTGTCCGACTGTATCCCGCGGTTAGTGTTCCCTGCTTTCCAGCTAATCCGCTTTTGCTTTTCGTTACCTGAGAAGGTATATTCCGACAGTATCCCGCGGTTAGTGTTCCCTGCTTCCTAGCTAATCCCCTTTAGCTTTTCGTTACCTGAGAAGGTATATTCCGACAGTATCCCGCGGTTAGTGTTCCCTGCTTCCCAGCTAATCCCCTTTCGCTTTTCGTTACCTGAGAAGGTATATTCCGACAGTATCCCGCGGTTAGTGTTCCCTGCTTCCCAGCTAATCCCCTTTCGCTTTTCGTTACCTGAGAAGGTATAGTCCGACAGTATTCCGCGGTTAGTGTTCCCTGCTTCCCAGCTAATCCCCTTTCGCTTTTCGTTACCTGAGAAGGTATAGTCCGACTGTATCCCGCGGTTAGTGTTCCCTGCTTCCCAGCTAATCCCCTTTGGCTTTTCGTTACCTGAGAAGGTATATTCCGACAATATCCCGTGGTTAGTGTTCCCTGCTTCCCAGCTAATCCCTTTTCGCTTTTCGTTACCTGAGAAGGTATATTCCGACAGTATCCCGCGGTTAGTGTTCCCTGCTTCCCAGCTAATCCCCTTTCGCTTTTCGTTACCTGAGAAGGTATAGTCCGACAATATCCCGTGGTTAGTGTTCCCTGCTTCCCAGCTAATCCCCTTTCGCTTTTCGTTACCTGAGAAGGTATAGTCCGACAGTATCCCGCGGTTAGTGTTCCCTGCTTCCCAGCTAATCCCCTTTCGCTTTTCGTTACCTGAGAAGGTATAGTCCGACTGTATCCCGCGGTCAGTGTTCCCCGCTTCCCAGCTAATCGCCTTTCGCTTTATCCGAAAAGGCATAACCCGACTGCGTACCGTAGTCAGTGTTTTCCTCACTCTCGCCTCCCAGCTAACCACTTTCGCACTTTCATCAACTGAGAATGCATTGTCCGATTGTATTCCGTTTCGTTTATTCGGTGTTTCAGAAGTAGTAAAAAGTTTTGTAAAGTTTACATTCATAAGTAGCGCAAATAGATGTTTTTGCACCTGTCAAGAGAAAACCTCTAAGCAGGTCAACATGGAATCATTGAAATTGTGTATGTTTTGTCATTGAAGTAAGAAGATGCTCGTAATAGAAGGTTTCATGTTTTGTTTCCACAAATTTTTAAATGTGTTTTTCAACGTTGGCAGTGGTCGAAACGAACATGCAAATGATTCTTGAAAGTATAAGCAGATCAATCTGAATACTGAGCTGACCATGGTAAACGTAGAAAGCAATCCTTACACTGAGGAAAATGGAACGGGATGAACTCGAGCTATGCTTGGGGAGGTAGGTAAACGGCTTAGGAAAAGGTGACTGCGGGTTGCAGTCTACATACGCTCCATCTATCGGGGAATTGCGCAAGTCACCGCCTTTGGCCGCTGCTATTGCGAAGATTGTAGCCCAACAGGTTTGCGTGTTGATCGTGTTCAGTAATCGGTTCATTTAGTTCTACCCCGCAGGTATTATGCACTAGAGTAGGGATTGTCAAACGTTCACTTTCATCGCACTCTTATAAGAGAAACGTTTGCTTCATCGATTCCTTTACGTTGTAACCGTACGTTTATTACCGGTTAAGGAGAATTCTAGTGGTATCGTAGCTTTTTTGAAGATTTCGTAAAAAACAGTCACTCATTTTATCATCACAGTATTTGGACAGTCGTTGAAAATAAAACCAAAAATTACAGAATGTCAATTACATTGACACTAAAAAATAAACAGACAAAAGATTTAACAATATTAAAAAAACACAGAGAAAAGAAGAGGCCTAGTTCTTGAGGGCCTCGAACGCTTCGTTTAGGAGTTTTTTTACCGATACATAATTTTTAAAATCCTGAAATGCATTGCGGATTGCATTTTACATGAATATTTAAATGCGTTTTCTAAACAAGTCCTTCATATTTGTCACATGTCGACGTTCAATTAGTCACGTCTCCGTGAAATTCTCTTTCCTTAGAGACAACATTTATAAATATTGGGTGCTTGTGAGATCCACAAAGAGAAGGTATACTACTGCAATAATATAGGAGACGGTAAATATATATAATAATATAATAAAATATATAATATATATATAATAAAATATGTAACGTATATATATAAAATATATGATAAATATATATATATATATATATATAATAAATAATAAAAGAATATACTCACAAAATTTTAATATTGTACTTGCCAGTTTGCAACTAATGTATACTACTGAGTTGTAATAACGTATGATTCTATTCCTTATTAATGATTATAGTAAAAAAATTATAAACAATATCATCATTGATTTTCAATGTTTGAATGACTAATTTTATCAGCATAAAAATGGGGCATAAAAATGTTTTTTCATACTTACTTTTCCAGACATTTTATTTTAATTCTTAAAATCTTCTGAAAAATGTGTTCTAGATTTCAGATTCCTCAGTAAGGGAAGAAATACTTCCGCTGGCTCTCATGCAAAACGGAAGAGAAGCAATTCGCATCAAGATAACTTTATTCGCTTCCTGCAAATTGTATTTCCCCTGAGGTCTGTAATCCTACTCCCCACAGCTCAGATTATCTCTGCAGAAGACACTGCCAGACAGCTTATAGCCCATTTCCTGGATACATTTTATCGGTCCGGTGCAGGAAGTTTGCGCCAAGCCATTTCGTAAGTCAAAAGAAGCGCTCGATGACAGTTATTATTGCAACTCGGAGGGCTCTTCTCGTGAGAAATGGAAAACGGAGCTGGACCGCCGCGTTAGGACGAAAGATGCCCTTCGCGATCCACGCCTTCTTATTCTTCCTTCTTTTTTGAAGCATCTTCAAACCCTGCTACGCCAATTATTACTACTACTATTATTATTATTATTATTATTATTATTATTACTATTATTATTATTGACGTTCAAAGCTTCATGGAAAATGTCGCAGAAGCTTTAATAACTTCACGAAATGGTAGAGGTTGGAAACTAATAACACTACATTCTATGAATGAACTGTTCCCAAACGAACATCATACCGAGTATAGTTTTCATTCGAATGTGAGACAATTTTTTTAAATATTGTATATTGGAAAACAGCAATTTATCTTGTAAGCCGTAAGCTAGGAAATTATATTTTTATTAAAAATCGTCTATTAGTATCACGGAAAAGAACAGTTAATTTAGCAAGAAGTATTCCAATCCTGCTACGAACACACAGGATAGGGCTATTCACGTTTGTGAGGATCAAACGGCAAATATTTTTTAAGAAATGGAAACACAAATCTATAACTTCACAGTCTAATTTTTCAGCAATAATCCTGATTGTTGGGTCGCAGTGACCCTTCATATTATTTCATTTCAAAACATTCCCGTGTTAAATATTGTTTTTTCATAAATAGTTGATATTTCGCTGCCGGTAAATTAAACTTTTGTAATTATCATTATCATAAAGAACATTATTGCTGATTAGAGACTACACATATAAAAAAACACTTCATGATTAGAAGTACACTGTAAGTATCAATTATTTATGTCTTCATTAATGTCTTCATTCAAAAAATTATATTACAACTAGCAAAGCACCTAACACTTTAAAAACATGCCTAGAAATAAATTCTTGCAAAGCAATAAAAAAAATGTGGGAAGGAAGTAATCCTGCACAGATTAATAGAAAGATCTGCTGGATCAACATGGCCTCTCCAATAGGTTCCCAGGATAAGAGGTGCTTCGTTGTTATTAATTTTTAAGGCTCCCATGACTCATACAAATTTATACCCTTTTGTTAAAATTCATAGTAATAAAAGAGTTAGTCTGCGGCAAATAAATAATTAGGCATTCTAGGTATTTGGAAAATCACATAGCATTAACTCATTATTGTTTACAAGAACTTTTTATACTTTTTTCTTCTAAGCCTTTTCTGGATTACTTCATCAATGATTCTGTTAAAAAGTATCATAAACCAGTTTGACGCTAGAAAATTGTTTACAGAATAATATTGATATCTCTTGAATAGTATCAATTAACACAGTGTTCAAAAATGTTTAATGGCTTCACATATCCGGTACACACTACGTAGAAACTTTAGTGTAAACAAGGCGTCCTGATTAAGGACGACAACCCTTGTTCCGTCTTCGCTAATACACACGTAAGAGTTCAGCTCCTTTTTTCACCAGTATTCCGCGTCCGGTGCATGCGTGTTCTATCCTGATTTAGTTAGGGTCCTTTTGTACATTCACGCGATATTTATTACAGCGTGGAAGTTCCCCCTGGAGAGATAATGGTGCTGTTGGAATAATAGAGGAACCTACGTTATTCACTTCGCACGGAAAGCGGCACAGAAGGGACAGACAGCGAATCATAAAAGCTGCGCAAACAAGCACTATGATTACAAATGTCTCCTAATTAGTTAGCACGCGTTTGTAGTCATTAGCGCAGTGGAATTTTTGCAAAAAACAAACAATTCGAGGTGTCTCAGTTTAAATGAAATCTGCAAAAATGTTTGTGGTTTTTTGCCGCAAATATATTTTTCTCTTTTTATGACTGATGAGTCGTAGTGAACAAAATATACTATTAAAATAAAATGTGATCCAAATTAAACGGTCTTTCAAAACAAGTCTGTCAGTTTCAATTTTCTTTGAATTAACATTTTACTTTATCTTAATTCTTTTCACTTATGAATATTCTTTTTATAGCTGCTTCGTTTCATTTAAAAGCATCAAGAAACCCTTCTATTCTCCTATAATACTAGGTTAAGATCTACTCGTATATTTTTAGTGACGTTTATGATACACCCAAACTTTAGCTGGAAAATCAGACATACCTGTATTAAAAAATCGTTTACTTCTTCGGCATCGTTACGTTTTCTCTATAATATAGAGTAAACCTTTTTTACTCAAATAATTTTAAATAAATTACATAAAGATAGTTACGCAAATAACATGAACGAAAGTTTTGGGAAAAAATTATTAGAACTACGTAATTATTAAAATCACTGTATAACGAGACCCCCTATCTCTCTCTCTCTCTCTCTGGAATTCAAAATCAAACAATATAATAAAAAAAACACAAATCGTAATTGCACAAACAAATTCGTTCTATTGAACGAATGAGGGTGTAGCTGGCATGGCCAGAAGAAATATGCAGGTCTGACTGAGAATGTATTACCTGACATGGCGTGCAACCCTATAGGCCTTATCTTCAAACAGCGTGGTAACGGCTCGCGCCAACAGACGGAGGTAGAGAGGACACACACTCAAGGATAGGTGCCTCATAAGAGGGCGATCTGCGACCTAGAATGCGGGGGGCTGTTCCAGCTCTTCCGTGAACATAACGCAACCATGTCGCAGCCCGCCCGCCCACATCTTGACAGAATGTTACCTCTCTGAGGTATGCAATTCTACCTCTCTATGGCACCGACTCGACAGAGGATTGAGTGATGATGCAAGAAGCTGCTGTGCACGACAAATGACGTCTCCGACAGTCAATATGGTCACTTATCCGCGCGCAGAAGCCGGTGGCCAATTTTTAAACCGTTGCTAAGCAACAAGACATGAACAAAACGAACTGTTGGGATTGCAGGCTATTGTCACACGATATTATTCGGATCTAACTATTCATACATAAATAAATGCATGGTTATTCTTACAACTTTAAACATTTTATATTTTTTATATACTAGAAATGCAAAAGGGTCGCAGTGCCTCTGGCCGGGAGGTTCTAGGATTTGTGTCTCGACGGTAACACGATTTTCGACATTTGCTTGTCAGCTAAGTTGAATTCAGCCGCCTATCTGGAAAAGAGTTGTAGAGGTCAGCTGCTGTGATCGGAAGCTTCCCATGGTTTCTCCGATCAACACCAGGCAAATGCCGGAGCAGTACTCTAAGAAACGGGTCACGGACCGCGCGCGAATTTTCCTTCCTCTTTCTTGTCCTTTTCTAACCCCTTACCTTGCACTCACTCACCCTCACACGCTTTACACTACAACATTTCTCGAGAAACCAGTCGGGAGCTTAGAGGTTGTACCGATTGGGACGGTGCCCCGCTGGAAAGAGATACCTGGAGGGGAAAATCCGCAAGACGATATATGTTGGCGCCATAATTCGTCATTCAGCAGGGGAAGATCACCGCCACTTCCCGCGACGCAACATGCACCACACGTACAGGACTAATGAGCTTAGAAGTTAATGTTGTCAGGAAGCACTAATAATCAATCAAAAGATTCGTAATATTTATCAACGAAGATTTATTCAGTGCTAAAATTTGCTTATTTTAATTCACAACATAACTGATAATTTGATTAAAATCCGAATGTCAAAAAAGTAGTGTTTTTCTGGAAATAAGAAAGAACTTAGTAGATTGTGAAGAAACATTAAAACCAGTATTTCCAGGGATGAGTTCGTTACAACTCACTTTAAATATAAATTTAATTCAATGAAATGCACAGAGGAAACCAACTATTTAAAATTCAGGAACTTTTTAAATTAATTAGCCAACTTAAAATTAATTGGGAATGTACATTACATATGAAACATTTTACCACATACTCCACACGTTGAATAGAGCCAATGAACCAAGCAGATAATGTGAATGCATTAATATTTGCAATAGTATACTGACCATTTATAAAAACAGACACTACTATGGTGTTACAAATGTTTTGACAAAAACAGACAATGCAAATTTTAAATAACAATGAGAAAGGATTAATGTTACCCAACAAAAATAAATATTGATTCATATTCAGGTGATCTCGTCAAAGCAAATAATAAATAATCTTTCATATGTAAGTTTTTGAATTTCACTGAAAGTACTCAGAAACATCTTCATTAAAATATTCGTCCTCGATGGTTCGAAAGACAGAATATCATCAATAATTTGAAAACAATTAATGGCAAGGTAGGGCTCAGGCAAATTCATTGCTACCAATTCCCCTCGCCTCTCCAGGTCATACGTATCTGCCCACCTCCTCCTCCTCCTCCCCATCTCAATATTTGATCGCACTTTCCAGCGGTGGGCCGGAGCGCGTCGGCTGCCCCCGCCACTCGCCTAATCTATTTGTCTTGCAGTCCCCGCTCTCCCGCCTAGGGCAGGCGGCCGCCCGGGCCCGCGCCGCACCCGGGCGTCGTGCAACATCACTTCCCCAATAACTCTCGGGGGCAAGTTCGCTCCGTCTCCGCTCGGCAGGCAGCCGACTAATGGAAGGCAACTCACTTAACGGCCCGGGCGCAAACTACCGGGCAAGTGTGAGATTGGCGCGTCTGGCGGGCCGCAGCCGTCACGCCCAGGGCCCCCGCCGCTTAATTCCCAAGCCAACTTCGCGACGGGAGCGGCTCATCATACGTCGCGCTGGTCGGGAAGACTCGTCCTGTAAGGAGCAAGCGGCTTCCTCTTTTCAAAAATTCTCCTTCGTTTGTGAAATGTAACATTCAGCATCTACAGATGGAACGCTTTTTAAAGTTTGCTTTGCGATATTCCTCAGCAGCAAAATACAGACGATCTCCAAAAGGAAGGAATACTTTCTATATCTGATTGCAATGTCCTGGTCTACACCTAAGAATTTTTCAAACGACCAATATATCTAAAAGCGAACGAATTTGGTTGATTTGTGTGGTGAATGACTGGCTCGTCTTCTACTGGAACTGACCGTTGCGTCTTCTGGATGATCGTTAAGTGCGGAAAATGAGGATTGCATGTGACGTTTGTCTTCGTTTCTCAGTCATCAATTGCCAAACAAGTGTGAGATTGGCGCGTCTGGCAGGCCTCAGCCGTCACGCCCAGGCCCCCAACGCATAATTCCCGCGCCAACTTCACCACCGGAAGGGCTCATCATAGGTGTCGCTGGCAGGGAGGACTCGCCCCGTAAGGAGCCAGTAACTTCCTCTTTTCAAAAATTCTACTTCGTTTCTGGAATGTAACATTCAGCATCTATTGATGGAACGCTAGTGCATGTTTGCTTTACGATCTCCCCCAGTAGCAAAAGACAGATGAACTCCAAAAGGAAGGAATGCTTTCTATACCTGATTGCGACGTCCTAGTCTATACCTAAGTATTTTCACGCGACCAATATATCTAAAAGAGAATGAATTAGGTTGCTTTGTGTAGTCAATGACTGAGCTCGTCTTCTACTGGAACTGACCGTTGAGTATTATAGAAATGGGGCTCATCATACGTCGCACTGGCCGGGAGGACACGCCCCGTAAGGAGCAACCGGCTTCGTCATTCGTACAAACTCAACTTCAAGTGTCTGAAATTTCATTTTCAGCACCTATAAATGAAACACTATCGCGGTTATCGGTTTGCTATGGATTGTTCCAAGCCGCAAAGGAGAGACAATCTCCGAAAAAATAACTTTTACACGTGATTATGAAGTCCTGGTTTATGCCTAGGTAACACAACAACGTCCATTACATCTAAAAGGAAATGGATTTGGTTGATCTTGTTGGTGAAAGTTCTATTGGGAGTGACTTTTGGATCTTCAAGATGATCGTTAACTGCGGAGAATGGAGGTTGTGAGCGAGGTTTGTCTTGCATGTGAGTCATCAATTCCTAAGCAAGTGTGCGATTGGCGCGTCTGACGGGTTGCAGCTATCACGCCTCAAGTCCCCGCCGCTTAATTCCCACGCCAACTTGCGAACGGGCGAGGCTTATCTTACGTCGTGATGACCGGGAGGACACCGCCCCGAAAGTGACAAGCGGCTTCGTCCTTCGTAAATTCGTCTTGGATCCTCATCGCGATCCCAGCTCGGAGTTGCAAATATATTCATGTTTTACACTAACGCTACCTGTTAATTCTCATGTTTTATAATCACGTTTTATTTGAAATGAATGAATCATTACAGGGAAAGAGGAACGCATTGATGCAATGATGACACAGATTTACGGTTGCGTACCGGAGATAGTCACATTGTCCCTGAATTTCACCTTACTTAATTTCACTAACTAACTTCATTAACTCAATTAACTTCACGGTTCAGCTCACCGACCTTCGTAGTGGGAGAACGCGATATCGTACCGAAAGGCAGCTCGGGGCTATTTCTACATGCTTGAAAAGTTGTGATCAATTTGTTATTTTCTTAACGCGGATTTTGGTGTGTCAGAGATCTTTGTTGCAGAAAGTGTCACAACTAGGAATTGACTGCCACGACTAAGTAGACGGTCGCAACTAAGAGCTAAGAGTTGACGACCACGACTGCGGGTTGACGATCGCGACTAGGAGTTGCCGCTTGCTATTAGGTGTTGACGGCTGGGACGAAATGTAGGGCGTCCGTTACAATGGAGGTGGCAAATATGCACAGTGTCTTGCAACCAATGTCGGAATTTCCTTCAACCCGCGGTCCGTGGTGTGACTCGTCATGATGAGTAGTAAATGTAAATGGGGGCAGCTGTTCGTGTGTTACATAACCCGCACGGACGTAGTTAGCAGCCCAAATAATTTTCCAATATTCTCACTGCACTTACCGACAGAAAAGCAATCATAAGCAGGAGTAGGATGATTTGTGATAATAAACTTGTGGTAATAAACTAATATGAACTCTGCCAAAGAGAGCGATTGTTGGTTGTACGGAAGGAGAACAATCACGAAAAACAAAAAGTAGAAAACTTCAAAATGACCACACGTCAGTACAGGTGGCAGATCAAGTCCGAATATTAGAAGCCGCTAGCTCTAGTAGTACTGGCTACCTAAATCCAATTGAAAGTCGACCAGAAGTATCCGTAGTAGTGTTCCGTAATGGAAAATTCTCAGTGAGTTCTGTGATGCATGTGGCATGAAAATAAAACTTCAGCTAAATGCCGGGCAGAACTAAATTCCTTAAGAGCTTCTGATTTTATCAGATTCTATATTTCTTTACCCCAGCCATCCCGTTTTAATGAAAGATATTGGTAATGGAATGTAATAGGTTGTCCACCACCAGTCTACAAGGAGACTGTGTTTAGTTGTCAGACCGACTCACCAAGCTGCAATATATTTTTTAATGTAAAAAGTGAAGTGAGAATCAGGAACGAGAATATCCTAAATTACATACCTATAACTTCTTACTTAATCATGTACCCCTTAACATTGCCACATATGTAGATGAAATTGAAAGACTTTCGTTGTGAATAGAGCACAACAGTGTCTGATGAGAATAACCTTCAAGTTTAATTAAACCAGCCACTGCATACGCAACTAACGAATTTGCGGATGCAGTTGCTCTGTTCTGTTATGTCACAGATATGATGTAGAAATTGTATATATTCGTTTCGTATATACGAGGTGGTTGAGAAAACTGTCATAATCTAAATTATCATTGATCCTATTATAATTTTTCAGGGAATCTATATATCAAATTGCTTCCATTTTTGCCAAACTTTCTCTCGGGAGTAATCAATGACTAGTATTGAAACCAAACCCTTTTGAAATAAAGCTTAGAAAATAAATAAAAGTGCCAGAAAAATCCGTGATTTAAATTTACAAGAGGAATAAAACAAAAGTGTCAAGTCTTTTCAATCAGTTAAGAGCACAATGTTTTTACAAGCAAAAAATCGAGATCCGTTGTCAATTTTTTGAAATTAACTTTTAAACGAAAGCACTGTGAAACGAAATAAAACGAGATGATGTATCGACCTATTAGTATTAAATATTTAATATAAAATGCGTTACTCCAAATGATTGTAAATATTTCTTATCTCGTTATAATCCTAAAATGTAAAACAAATTGGATTCAATCTCTCAAAAAAGATCGTATTTCCTATATATGATGAGATAACATATTTTCTCGGAAACAATTCCCAATCAACGAGATACCACTCTTATCCGTTTTTAATACGTTTATAGAGTTAAATAGGTTGTGTAGAAAGCAGGCGATGCCTATGTAGGCGTATTAACATTAGAATTGTTACTAAAATATCGCTTCTCTTAATGAAAACATTTATACACAAGCACAAATATATAACAAAGAGTCCAGCTTTCATTTTAACATTTTCTCAAATTCATTTTTAAAAGCAAATTTACCAAAGTAAATTTATATGATCCGACCAGGCGGCGTATTAATTAAATATGAACCATGATGCGTTTACAAATGATTGGGAAAAACATTTTTCCAAGTGATATTCTGAAGAAAAAACGAATTAAAATTAGGAATAATTTCTTTAAAAATTTCAGTTTTAAATGAGATGAGTCTAAATATACTCAACCACAGGAAGAAGCCCACACATGCGGTTTGCAGAGGGAACTCGTGAAGGGGTGGAGTCGGAGGGTCAGCACGCGGCGAGGTTGGGCCAGGGAAGATCCGGAGAGGAAGAGGCGAGTTACGGCTAAACAAACTGTGGTGAAAATTAGGCACCGTCGTTTAACACGGCGGCTTTCCCTTGAAACGAACAAATAGCGCTCTCCCCTTCTTCCGCGCACTTAATTTATATGGTAATTAATATCACCGTAGGCTCCTCGGAGAAGAGTCCCAGGCCCGGCCCCGGCTCCGGCCCGGCTCCGGTCCCGCCGTCACCGCCGCCGCCGCCTCCGTCGCCGCCCCCGCCGCCGCCCCCGCCGCCGCCCCCGCCGCCGCCCCCGCCTCCGCCCCCGGCGCCGCTGCCGTCCCCGCCGCCCCCGCCGCCCCCGCCGCCCCCCTCCGCCCCCGCCGCCGCCGCCGCCCCCGCCAAGGGCCTAGTGCAACGAAGCGGCCAGCGTGTGGACGATTAAAGGAGCTGCCGCTTGCACCCAAGATATGAGGAGAGAAGTGTTGACGAAGCACATTTTGGAGAATATGGGGGTTAATTTTTTCAATGTTTACGTTATCATATATGCAAATCCAAAAAATGTTACTCTCACTTCAAGATAAGGTAGGATGGGTATAATTTAGCAACAAATTTCGGCGATCAACGTTCCCAAGATTCACTAACAGAAAACTCCAACAACGACGTTTTCTCGTAATTCGTCCTCGCCCTCCCACGGTAAGGGTCCAGTGCAACGGAGCGGCCAGCATGTGCACGATGAGAAGAGAATTGTTGACAAGGCACATTTTGGAAAATGTCTGTGTTGAATTTTTAAATTTGTTATCATACAGGCTAATTCAAAACAGTAGCCACACTTGAAGATAAGGTAGGATCTGTAGAATTTAGCAACGTAACAATTCCGTGCTCAACCTTCCGAATAATCACTATCAGATAACTCCAACAATGCCCTTGTCAGGTATATGGACACGTAAATGTGAGCGCATGGCTTTCTACAAAATTACGTCGGGCTCAATAGATTAAAGGTGCTGGGACATGTCATTCACGATATGAACAGTGCGGGGAAAACATGTTTACTTCCATTTTTTTTAAATATGTGGGTTACATTTGTTGTGGGTATGAGTTAAATTTCTTTACGTTTGTTTGCAGGGTGTACTTATACTTCCAAAGAGGGAAACTCACACATTCAAAACTTAACAGCTATGTACGATCAATATTCTTCAGCATTATAACAAGTGATAAATGTTACAAATAATTATCACTCGATTGTTCTAACAACTCTCTTATGATACATCTGCGCGTGAGAATCAGCGCTGGTGACATAAGTAAAATTAGCTTGATTGTTAATGGATTAAAGATTTGCGCTACCGTCATTTGAAAGTATTGAAACAAAGTATTGAAAAGTACAGAAGTAAAGTATTGAAAACACACATTTTGAAAATTGTGCAGATGCGATGGGTTGAATTTTTGTACTCCTTGCAACAATGTCATTGGTATTATGCAAAGTGTTTCGATCAAAGGTTCTTAAACTTACCTACTTCTAAAATGTAATAGCTAAACTTGATCAATTAATTTATTTCTCTATTTTACCTAGAAACAGCTGCATCGCAACCTCTCCAACTATGTCGCTGGTATTGTTCCAAGACAAATTCTCGGTTCGATCTTTGCCACCATCCTACCGCAGTTCGTGAAATCACTGCTCCTGCTTTTGTGGCCGCTCTTCAGGTCCCTCGCATTGTAATTAATTGGTGTGTTCTGCCAGCAGCGGATTGCTCAATAACAGAGGCTATCCCTCAGTTTTGGAGGCGCCCTTCTCTCCCAGAGAAGACAATGCGGTGCCATCAAAACGACCAGGAACCCCCTTGCGGTCTCCTAATTGCCCGACAAGGAAACACAATTTCGAACAAGCAAGGGATTTGTATCTAAATTGTACGACGAAAGGGATACATCCGGAAAGCCAGTTACATCCGGAAAGCCTCTGCGTAGAACACGAGTGTTTCTGGAGAATTTGTGGATGTTTTGAAGAGTTTGTGAAATAAATATCCCGCAAGAAAGGACTGCTCCTGTTCTACTGTATGTTTTTTTGTTATTAAAGATATGATATTTCTTCAACATAATCTCATCTAAGCGAGTTACAACTTGTTTCGACACTAAGTCACTTAATCGTATGAGATGTAATCAGCACATAAGGAGTTCAAATGATATTTGAATTTGGACTTCAGTCGCCATGCATTCAAGTCGAAATGCATATTTTGTAGTACAACAATTTTTATAAAAAAATGCTGCAAAATATCGTCGACAGAAAAGCAAAATAATAACGTAAGAACTTGACATTTGAAGCTGACGATTACTTATATTCCATTTAAATTTTGTGACAGAAGAAAATCGTAAAATTATTATTTCGTTTCCACTGTTTTTGAGGGGGCTACTGCTCTATATGCAAATGTCATTTAAAATCATGTTTTCCAACATATTTTGGCCCTCTAGTCCAAAAACAATGTAATTGGTACTCCGGCCGGAAAAATGCTAATGTGTTACCATCTGAATCATTTAGATTATTTTGTAGTTATCAGTAACAATATTGAAGTATTATATTCAAGGCGGCAATGAAACAAAATGAGTGTGTTCATCCATCACCGTTATTTGCAATAATGATGATGTAGATAAGATACTGTTAACCACCTTGTTGAAAAGATAATAGGGGATGCTTTATTAAAAGACAAATCAGTTATAAAACTCTCTTCTATGAGAAATAATTAGTGTTCTTTAGCTTATTCACAACACAATGTAGGTGACCCTAGCCCACCTCGCTCGTGCAAGTTAACCATGATTCTACAACGTTGAAACAAAAGAACATTTTATACCTGTGCATCCATAGAGATAAAATACATTTAGGGCAGGCTACTAGACACTACTGGACAAACATGCCTACTCGCCAATTTACCTACTCCTCGTTACCACGGATACGCAATAAAATATATGAAAGTCCCTATAATATCGTTATTTGTATTACTGAATTCAAACGCGTGCAAAAATTAAGAGAAAACTATGAAGCCGCCGGCTATGTGAGAAAAGTCTACGGAATTTTTAAATACCCAGTAATTAAGGAAAATCCAAAAATGATGAAACAGTTTCAATTTTGAATGAAAAATGCAAATATTTCATTGTTATTCACCTTTTTTTAATACTATGCTTACTGACTGAATTATCATGTTCAGTACGTGAAAGGAAGAGGCCTTGGAGTCTTGCTTATAGCTAGCTAGTGCATAGTATACGAGTGTTTACATACCAGTACATTTTATTTATTTTTTCTTTAGCAATATGGTTATATCTATTCGAAAAATAATTTTGTGTTTTTTCAGCTGCTTTTCTGCTGCTGCAGGCCACTAGTGTATATCCTAATATTGCAAAAACAAGTTTTACTAGTGCACCGAAATTTAAACAATGTTCACAAATGAGCTTACAATTCTTAGAACTAATAACTGGAAGCTCGGAAATGTCACCTAATCTCTACTTTCCATTGAAATGTAATCCATCTCCCAGTGTATTAAAATCCCGGAGCCGGCAGTGCGCTCTGAACAAGTCACTATCGCGGAGGAAAACCGCGTTATGCGCAGAGCGTATATCCCGCCGTATATTTTTTTTGTATCCCACAAACGTCATTACAACGACCATTCTGCATCGCTTATGCAAAACAGATTTGAGGAGACGTCCACACGGACGGCGCTTTTTGGCAAGACTCCACGGTGGCCGCAAACGCTAAGTTCGGCACTCAATCACTTTCCCTGATGACGCCAACATCTTTGCCAGCGAGCTAAAAAGCTTTTGTTGAAACGTTCGCTTCGCGGAGCGCAGTACTTGTCGCGGAGGCATAAAAATCGAAGCGCTCTTCCTTTTCAAAAAGTTAGCAAAATCTCTGAGGTGTGGGGTGAGGGTGAACGATTCATTTTGGACCTGTTGATTTCTCTGGTTGTGGAAAGAGTCTTCCCGTTCACTTATTCATCTGGGTCTGTATAATTAAATCGTTAAATTAAATGGACGATCGAATTTCATTAAAGCCCGCGTGCGCGCCGAGCGGTTTTTGCCGGAATCGTGGAACGAGACGGCCGGCGCGGCGCGGCGCGGCGCGGCGCGGCGCGGTGCAGCGACTGGCGACTGGGGGCCGGGAGCGGAGGGGATAGGGACGACCGGACAGGAGGGAGAGGCGCTGCACCGGGACGGCGAACTGGTCGCTTTGTCGTGCGTTTGTTTGCACGGCATCGAATCTCGCCACACGCTCTGCCTGGACTCCCCTAGGCTCGCCGGGTTTTAATTACGTTTCGCGTGTTGCGCGGAACGGCCGGTCGTTATTATCCGCTTTCCCGTCGGACTTTCAGGATTCGTTTGTGGACGTGCGTGCGTGCGTGCGTGCGTGTGTGTGTGTGTGTGTGTGTGTGAATGTGAGTGTACATGCGGAGTGAGTACCTGCGCGGTGAGGTGAATGGCATCTCTGATTGCTTTTGTGTATCTCCAGCAGACTAGAAGAAAGAACGAATCAGAGTGAACGGAGAGAGGAGGGAAAACGACTGTGCAAGATGATGTGTCGTTCAATGAGCTCCATAAGTTCGCCAATGTTATGATTCTGAGTATTATCAAGAAAAATAAAAAACAGCATAGGACTAAAAATGTAATTAAGCACGCGTCTCTGTAATTCGCGCATGTTTGTTTGTGAGTTACTCTGTGCATGTGTTTGTGTTTGTGAATAAGTTTGCATGTGCGCGTGCGTTTGGCCACGTGTGTATGTGCGTGCGTGTGTGCGTGCGCGCGTTTGTTTATTTGTGCGTGCGCGCGTTTATTTATTTGTGCGTGCGCGCGTTTATTTGTGCCTGCGCGCGTTTGTTTATTTGTGAGTGCGCGCGTTTGTTTCTGTGCGTGTGCGTTTGTTTGCGTTTGTGCGCGTTTCTTTGCGTTTGTGCGTGTCTGTGTGCGCGTGCGTTGCTCTGAGCGCGTGCTTTTCTGTGAGCGCGTGCGTTTCTGTGTGCGCGTGCGTTTCTGTGAGCGCGTGTGTTTCTGTGAGCGCGTGCGTTTGTGGTTTTCCATGCGTTTGAACTTTTCTGTGTATGCATTTTTATGTGCGTATGTTTATCAGAACGTCATACTCATCGTACATCATGCATAAACATATAAGGAAACTGACGAAATAAAGAATGGGTTTCCATCTCTCCTAAAAGACAGGCCTCAAGCTATACATTCTCACCACATCTGAAACAAGTTAGAACATGCCGAACGGGAAAAAAAAACATTTCTGCTTCCCGTCAGCAGGCATAGAAGCACTTTGTTGTCTTTATTCTGAATTTTAATGTACTGAAATTGTAATCGTAGTAGTATTATTTTTTAAAACAAATACAGTTCACATTATTATAGCTTTAAAGAAGATTTAATTTTTACATTTTACTACAATATAAGATAGTTTGTCTTGTAGCATGGTCGACTTCAAACGAACTTCATCTACAGTTTATGGAAAGAATAATGGCTGAATATGAGTCAATTTGGTCAAAGGGGCAATTTTATATCTTTCTATGTTATCTAGATATTTGAATTCACTTTTATAATAACGTATTGTACCAATAAGAAATTTGCAATTCAGTAACATATTACTTATCATTAGATCAATCATCAAATCCATGTCGTTTCAATAGACCGTTGTACACCTTAAATATTTAAGTTATTTATTTGTGTAATCTTCTCCTAAATATTAACTTTTTAGATCGTACACTGTACATTCTTTAGAAACATTAATACTTTTTAGTAATTTTGAGTTTCATACAATTATATGTAAGTTAGTTACGTTGTAGTATACCCTTTTATATAATATTGTGATATACCAGAACGGGACATGATTTATTCATAATATTAGTTGTATACGGGGCGACTAAATGGACTTGTAAAATGGCGATATCCGGCCCTAGTAACGCCAGCGCAGAGGGTTGCTATGGTGCAGGGCAGGTAAATAAACTAGTTGCAAGCCTCGTAGGTGCCGGAACGCTGGCTAGATCGATATAATAAAGAATATGTGATTGGTCGAAAAACGTATGACGGACGAAGGCGCGGCTACATGGGGTTGTAAGAAATGAGCGGGTTGGCGGGGGGCAATTAGACTTTCTGGTGTTTACCGCCGTGTTTTGGAAAAATAGAACGTGGGACGCTACCGACCCATCAAGGGTTGCAAAATACAGAAAAACATTCATTCGGACTTGGAGCTTCGTTGAGTGCAGATCGTTACAGTCTGACTCAGAGTGGTGGAGTGTAGGTCGTGAACTCGGCTCTTGAGTTTCGTGGAGTGCAAATAGTGTGCGGACCTTGTAGTTGAAAGTGAGACTTATACATTTTCGTGCGAAAAGTAACAGTCGTCATCGGACTTAGAAATTATTTGCCGGAGTACATCCGCGGACTTGGGCAGTTTTGGGTGTTCACCGGACGATAGTTCGAACATTAGTATTTTATTAAACTCGTGTGAAAGATTATAAACCTAAAGCGTCGGAAAGAACTTAGCTAGATTTTATGCAGTGTGGACTGGATACTTCAGCAACCGCGCAAGATCAGAAGACAGAAGAGCGACTCGGATTCATCGGCCAAGTGAGAAGCGTCTTCGGAACGAGCGGGTCGGCAAGACGGTAACATATACTGCAGTATATTAAAATAATATCTTTTAAAAGGGGTCATGGCCATTAAGTAATCTGTTAAAATTAACATTGAATAAATTGTTAAATTTTGTTCTTTGGAAAAAGAAAAGAGTCTGTTCATTTGTCAATCATAAGCTTCTAATTAGTTGGAAGCAGAGAATTTCCATATTTCAGATTCCACGCCAGGCTGTACAGTCGGCAGATCAGGTAATCGGCTATCTTAGCGATAGCGAATACATGTAATCCGAATCCATCGGCCCAAGCTAGCTGGATGCCCATATAATTTTGACAGAATTAAATAGGGAAAAGTTAGTATTAGTTTATGTCACCTGTTCCTGGCGCCCACATCTTTCTATAAATTCGGAACAGGTCAAACTCACGACAACATATTACGAAGTGAAGGATGAAGGTATATTTCAAAAATGGCGCGCCAAGTGGGGCATATTTTGTTATAATTTATAACAAAGTGAAGTACATTAATGGAGTTATTATAAATTATAACAAAGTGATCTGATGGAATCTGAAATTTCGTGATTGACATATGAAACTAACGTGTAATTATAAGAAAGAGCCAAAACCATTTCATTGACGGTATTTGAAAGGAATTTGATAGAGAAAATTCTAATTTGTATTATAATTTTAAGATGGAGACTAGAAGTAAGACAGCACGTGCCGAAAATATTGAAGTAGATAATATGGCGGATACCGGTATGAATCCCGAAGGAGATATTTCGCGAGACGTAGTTGAAATAGAACAGGAAGTAGCGGTATCTCCAGTAGTTAATACGGATTCGAGTAATTTAATAATTAAAATGTTAGCTGAAATGAAGGCAGAAATGAACGCTAATAATGCTAAATTAGAAAATAATAATGCTAAATTGGAAAATAAACTTGAAAATATAAAGATAGAAATGAATAGTCAAACACAGGAATTTAAGAATTTTCGCGAAGCCATATGTGAGGAGATATCACAATTACGGACCGAAATAATTGGTGAATTCAGTAATATTTATTCAAAAATAGACTCATTGAATTGTCAAGTAAATCAAATACAGGAAGAACAAAAGGAATGCTTGAATAAAATGAATTCGGAAGTTGTAGCTTTACGGGAAAATGTCACCGCGTTAGAACATTTACAAACTCAACAATGCGAAAAAATGACAAACGTTGAATCGCGTTTAGAATGTTTGAATGATATAGCGCAACAACATGGCGATAAAATAGATAATCTTGAATTAAAAATGGTTGTGACAGACAACAAGGTAGAACAGCAGATACAAGAGGGGCTAAGGAGTATTAAAACCTTGCAAGAGTCCGAATCGGAAAAACAGTTAGCTAATATCAAGGGAAAAATAGATCAATTGGAAAATGAAGTCCTAACACGCGCGCAGGGAAATGTAATAACTTCCGCATCCGCGTTGGTTTTACCAAGCTATTTGAAATTCCATGGGGATGTTAAGGAACAACCTTGGTCATTCATTTCAAAATTAGAAAGCTACTTTACGATCAACAACATTCCGGATAGGTTAAAATTACATGTTGTCGAGCAAGCAATGTCAGCGAAAGCGCATCATTGGTGGACATCTTTAGTTCCAGAACCAACAAGTTATAAAGAGTGGAAAGATAAATTTTTAAGGCGTTATTGGAATGAAAACCATAAATTTGATTTAAAGTATAAATTTTTTCCTCTGTATAAAGGACCGTACCGAATTGTCAAGGTATTAAGTAAAAACGCGGTAATTCTAAAAGATGAAAACGGCAAACAGATGGGGACCTATAATTACAGAAATATCAAACCGTATAAAAGGGACGATACCTACGACTGAAGATTTGTGTCATTGTAAATAGTTTTGTATATAGTAGTGTATAATAGTTTGTTTGTTTTGTTGTGTTGTTTGTCGTTGGAACGTGCAAGGAATTTCAATTAATATGTTAATAATAGGCAATAAGGCGATACGCAATGAAATGGTTAAAACTATGTTGGCATGTTCACAAATTAATGTAAATAGTTGTAAGGCTGCAAGAGTACAGTGCAGTGCTCAGTGTCAGTACAGTGCAAAGTGTCAGTGAGTTCAGCGTGACGAAGCATGAAGAAAGTTCTAATATGGTCTTGTCATTTAGTTAGGTGGTAGCAAACAAAATGACGCTTGGAGAGGGGATGTTGTGATATACCAGAACGGGACATGGTTTATTCATAATATTAGTTGTATACGGGGCGACTAAATGGACTTGTAAAATGGCGATATCCGGCCCTAGTAACGCCAGCGCAGAGGGTTGCTATGGTGCAGGGCAGGTAAATAAACTAGCTGCAAGCCTCGTAGGTGCCGGAACGCTGGCTAGATCGATATAATAAAGAATATGTGATTGGTCGAAAAACGTATGACGGACGAAGGCGCGGCTACATGGGGTTGTAAGAAATGAGCGGGTTGGCGGGGGGCAATTAGACTTTCTGGTGTTTACCGCCGTGTTTTGGAAAAATAGAACGTGGGACGCTACCGACCCATCAAGGGTTGCAAAATACAGAAAAACATTCATTCGGACTTGGAGCTTCGTTGAGTGCAGATCGTTACAGTCTGACTCAGAGTGGTGGAGTGTAGGTCGTGAACTCGGCTCTTGAGTTTCGTGGAGTGCAAATAGTGTGCGGACCTTGTAGTTGAAAGTGAGACTTATACATTTTCGTGCGAAAAGTAACAGTCGTCATCGGACTTAGAAATTATTTGCCGGAGTACATCCGCGGACTTGGGCAGTTTTGGGTGTTCACCGGACGATAGTTCGAACATTAGTATTTTATTAAACTCGTGTGAAAGATTATAAACCTAAAGCGTCGGAAAGAACTTAGCTAGATTTTATGCAGTGTGGACTGGATACTTCAGCAACCGCGCAAGATCAGAAGACAGAAGAGCGACTCGGATTCATCGGCCAAGTGAGAAGCGTCTTCGGAACGAGCGGGTCGGCAAGACGGTAACATATACTGCAGTATATTAAAATAATATCTTTTAAAAGGGGTCATGGCCATTAAGTAATCTGTTAAAATTAACATTGAATAAATTGTTAAATTTTGTTCTTTGGAAAAAGAAAAGAGTCTGTTCATTTGTCAATCATAAGCTTCTAATTAGTTGGAAGCAGAGAATTTCCATATTTCAGATTCCACGCCAGGCTGTACAGTCGGCAGATCAGGTAATCGGCTATCTTAGCGATAGCGAATACATGTAATCCGAATCCATCGGCCCAAGCTAGCTGGATGCCCATATAATTTTGACAGAATTAAATAGGGAAAAGTTAGTATTAGTTTATGTCACCTGTTCCTGGCGCCCACATCTTTCTATAAATTCGGAACAGGTCAAACTCACGACAACGTATTACGAAGTGAAGGATGAAGGTATATTTCAATATTGTATTTTGTTTCACTAGACCAGCCACCAGAGCTCCAACTAATGAATCTGATTCTCGCCGTTCCCGGGTGAATTTGATGATTTTATTGTTTCCTCGCGCATAGTCAAGTGCGCTTATAAATATGATGTAAATACTAGGCCCTTCTCTTCCTAATGAGAATGTTTTAAAGTAAGTGGGTTACAATTTGCAAATAGGTAGTATTACGTATCCGTTACAATTATTTCAAAAAGCATGTATTGTTGTAGCAATATTAGTTTTTTGTTTCCAATTTTCACCTGTCAATTTGTTATCCTCCGGACAACTAAAGTTTCCAAAGCAAACGATCATATCTTTTCGAGGTCTAAAGTGGAACGCTTGTTGGCATCCTACGTCAGAATGTCGAGTTTTGTTCCCGCTGAAACTTTCCCCATTCTTCATCGGGCCTTTCTGATTTATTACTGTTGCGTTAGCGTCGATTTACTGGCAATGAAAGCTCAGATATTCTTCCAGTTAGACTGCTTCTGAAATATGGAACTTCACTCCGTAAGAGAAATCACGTACCAGCAAACTGGTGTTTTTAAAGTGATTGTGCGAACGAGTTTTAAACAATAAAGGTTACCTACTACATATGATGACTTAACACGCCTGAAAGCAAAACACTCAGAAATAACAGCATAATGTTGGAAGGAATTCATCGATTGAGGAACACGCAAATGTATCGTGTTTTTATGAAAGTGAATTCTTTAATCAATCATGATCATTATTGAAAAGTAATCGATAAGTAGAGGTCTTCTTAATTGTTGTATGTAATGTTCAATTTTTTTCGGAGTACGTTTTTAGAAAATTATTTTCAATTACATATACATTTTTTAATACAAACCCAAAATTGAAACTGAACGTTTGTTGGCAGAATGCATCTGTTTTCAGCCGCACATAGCAACCTTTATCATAACGAGCGTAGAAGGGTACGAGGGCAGTGGAGCCGGACGAGGAACAGTAGGGTACGACAGGGCAGGGGGGAAGAGTGAGGAGAGAGACGCTGAAATTGGTAGAGAGACAGAATGTGATCGGGCGATGGAGTTCGGGGCGGGAAAGAGAGGGCAGGGCGAGGAGAAGCATGCACATTTTGGCGCAACACTACGCAGAATTTCCCAAATCAGGTGGAACAAACACCGATATCATAACATACGTGTTTCAAAAAACATTATCTAAACACATTTTGAAGAAATCTTCTGGTTACGAAAATACAGACAGTTATTACTTGATAATATGCTCTATTGTCTTTTTTGACTGGTTTTTAGTCTTTCTTTCTGAAAATATTTAATAACTTTAAATGACGCGCAGTTGTACACTGAGGCGCAGTCGCAAGGTCGTACGTATTAGAAATTATTACTTTTTCGATATATTTACTTATATTCGCAGTATAGAGGAAGTTATGCAATGTGTGGCTGCTGAAAATCGTCTTCCAGATTTCAACGAAAATACACGTTTTGGGGTCCCCTGATATGAAAGTGTATTTTTAAACGTTTGTCCATCAGTCGGTTTGTCCGTGAACCACAATAGCGCCTAAACTATCCCAAGAATTTTTTCCAAAATGGATATACGCCAGCCAATCTGGCTTTACTCGAAGATTTGCGATTTTAAAAAAAGCATTCTTTAAATGTTGGAGATACTTTGCATGAAGCCCCTGAGATATTTTTAAAATTTTCTCAAAAACGGCTCTAAATATTTTCTTAAATTTCGTGTAGTATGAGTGAAAAACTCTTGTAAAAGTTGCAGGTCGCGCAAGCTGGACGTGGGTAGGATGGGACCTCGTACTAAAACTACTCCATGTGGAGTTGTGTTGGAGACTTGCCACTACGCTTTTGAGAGGTTGTAACCACATGTATATCTTGTAGTAAGCCCTGAGGATGGAATACAAATTTTCCGAAACGTCGACAAACTACGTTTTAATGTCTCAATTCACTCCGACGAAATACCGTAATCTACATTTCCCATTTCTACACCATGGTCATGAATCTACAGTAGTTAATTTCCAATTCTCTTCACCCTGTGGGCCACGACTTACTTTCAAAACGCCCTTCGTCATGTAGGTTCTTCCGAGCAGACGCCCGTCCTTCAGCGAGGGCTGAGATGATGCCCTCATGAACTCCTTCGTATGCTCCTTGGCAGCGAGTCCATCCATCTCCCAACGAACGGAGAAGCAGCAGCAGCAGCAGCAACAGCAGAAGCGGCGGCGGCGGCAGTCTCCATTACGCACGAGATGCCTGATGAATGGGCAGGCAGAGCCGTGACTGATGCGGCAGAGTTGCGCTCCACGCCACTCCGCCCCGCCCGGCCCCGCACCGCCGCGAGGCGGCGCCGAGTTGAGCGATGGACGATGATCTCGACGCCCCGCGAGAGAGCGCAGCGCGCTGACGTCCGGTGCGATTGCGGCGTTGCCTACTGAGCGCAGGTCTACCAGTCAAGTGGACTTCACTTTCGAAAGCAATTCTTATACAAAGGGCATCAAGAGGGCCAGGAGTTGAAATGACGCATCTCGGCGATCTAGTTTTAAATGTGCTATCTTGTATCACCTACAGTTTTAGTTGTCTCTGTAATCACGTGATGTTCTCCAACTTTAATGTTCCACGACAATTTTCAAATTTATTGTAAAAAATATGCATGAAATACTTCACCCTTACGAATTCACAACAAATTATGCTGCGCGATACTAATTTAATATTCCTCGTTGGTCAGCAATTGGTGTTATCATCCTCAGGAACGAAAAGTATGGTGTTGTGGACTAAAATAACCACGGGGTACTGGTATTTCATCAATGCCACGTAGACAGATCTATTTATGTGGCATTGGTTTAATTTCAGTCTACGCAGTAAAATCGCAGCGCTAAAACAAGCAAAAACACGTTTTGCAAAATTTCTTAGAATTTTCTATCCGCATTTGTAAACAAATTATCAGTTCCCCACCTGCAGATCGAGACGCATTGAAACGCGTCAGAATCGTATCGGAGATTTCATCGTGTCTCGATTGGAGAACGGGAAGGCATCTAACCGTGAGTGACGGACCGGCACATACGTACACATGCGCATACGTACACTCGCAGTTACTGAAATACTTTTTCTTATTTCGTATTTTCTATTGTCAGATAGTATGAAAATATTTCTCAATAAAAATACACTGATATTAACTTTCAGAATTCTCTTTCAGAATTGACAGCTTTAGTAGTTATTTATGATGCCAGAGGTAAAAGTGGCATGTTATTTTGCGGATAGGAATGGCTGCGACATGAGGCTGTAGGATGAGTGGCGCAATCTTACGAGCAAAACCAAATCAACTTGACTAAGCGCTATAAATTAGTTTTTGACAGCATAACTGACTTTTATTATTTTAATTGAAGAATAAATATCACTTTACTCTGTACTACGTTACGTTAAGGTCAGCAGTAGCTGACGCGGTCAGACGAAAGTATTTTGTTTTCTTAGTGGCAGACACACTTTTGTCTGAACATTTGAGAATATTCTCACTTTTAGCTCTACTGATATCAGTTGAACTTTTAGGACGCTCAGTATGCCTTTTAAATAACTGCGTTTTCTAGTGGATGTCTAACATTTATTTTTCGCATTACATGCGCTTGATAGTTTTGCCGAGACAAATCTCCTGAAATTCATTTAACCTCAACTGTGAAAAGACACCGACTTTACCATGACCATATGCTGATGAAGTTTGGTCAAGAGTCATGCCGAACGCAGTATATTGAAGTTATTTTATAATTCGTTAAATATTTATGGGATAATTTATTAAATATTTATGGGATCACATATTTACTATTTAATTATAAATAATATTTTGGCGTTTAAAGAGATTCAGTTATTCAAAAGTTGTAATCATATTAAAATTTAACCGATTGCTTACTAGGGTGAAACAAAAGAAACAATAATATCAAAGATTAATAGATGCTATCGGAGACCATATACATTTAAAAGTCATGTTTCAGAATGTCAACCCGAGCGATGTTTATCGTTTTCGTATCATAGTTTTCGTTCGCCCCTAAAGTTTGAATGTTAATCTAAAAAAACAGTGTTTGAGTATTTTATTAAATCTATATCTACCTTCCGATATCTGTGTTCTACAGACTTCTCAAGTAATCTTGCACATAATTTCCTTTCACAAGGAATGTTTTATCTTCTGATCGACAGTGCAGTATTGTGAGAGAAATCACTCTTAATCCCACTCCTTTCGATACGATGTTGGCAATGACAAATTGTTTCTCGCAGTTATTGGAATTGGAGTTCCGTCGAGGCACATAAAGAAGCAGCGAGCTGAGTAGAACTGCCTTGCAAATCCAGAGAGAAGATATACTGAACTTTTAGCAATCCGCTCTGATGGTCTCTTTAACCAAGAAATGTCAAGCGACATACTGGTTTGCAGTTATTTTACTAGTCAACGTATCTTTTAAAAACACCTGTCAGTAAAACAGAGAACACTTCTGAGGGAGTATAATACAAAATCGCACTTTTATTTTAAGTAATTTTATATCGTACTCCCTTTCAGCGCTTCTACATACACCGTGTTTTCGAATTAACTTTCCAAAATGGTTCAGAAGAAGTAGGACACCATTCGACTTATTATTCTTAGTCTAAATGGAAGAGGTTCTAAAAGGTCAATTGGAATTACAAGTATTTAATAAGTCGTATCTTCATTCTGAAAGAAAAGGGTATGTAATGAGTTGAAACCTGATTTCTCAAAAGAAAGGTTTGCGAGCAAACATTCACAAAATGTAGGAGGCAACGAAATAATTAAATGCGTAGATCAATAAAATTAGCGTGGGTTAAAACAAAATATTCTCAGTCAAATCCGTTTTTTTCGAAAGTTTACGTTGGGAGGGGAAACCTTTAACACATTTACCTGAGAGTGGAAAACAAGCACTTAGTTTACTATATCACTGCTTGCTCTGTGTTAATATTCGAGTGCAACGTGTAACCATGCATGTAGAATGTGTAAAATTGCGACAGGGATATTCAAAGTAAGTATTCAGTATTATCACACTAGCACTCGTATTCATATGTTACATACTACTTCATATCACAAAATCCTCACCAATTTACTTATATTCAAACACTTAATCAATATTCTCGTTCATAAGGCCCGTTTTAAAGTATGAATAATTTAATGAATAATACTATGCAATAGATAGATCGAAATTTTAAAATATATCTTTTATTCTTATAATATTACAATACAACATATTTACTGAAAAACGAAACACTCTTTCTTACAGATGATGGAATGTGTAAGCCCAAAACTACTACAATAAGGGGTAAATAACTCGACAGTCTACTTGGTGCAACAGTAGCAATACTAAAATCACAACCAGACGTGTTTTATGTGATACACAAACTCCAAGACCTTACTAATGCATTCCACTAACAATTTCTTCGCAAGTGGTTTTCTGCGAGAAACGCTGGGAATTGTCAGAACGACGCAATTCTCAAAATAAATGCAAAGGTCGAGGGCGCATTTTTACGACGTAAACCTTATCTCCGAGAAGACAGAATCCCGTACTCCTGTAATCTACGACGAGCGGCAGGAATGGGCGGTCCCAGCGCAGCTCCTCTGTGCCGTCAAGACGGAGGCGAGTGGACGTAAGGGTGAGACGTGGGAGGGAGAAAGGAAGACGGAAGGAATGGCAAAAGAAGAAAAAAAGGAGAACAGGAGGAAGGAAGAGAGAAAGAGAGAACCGAGGGAGATTTGGAGTGGGAGACAGAGGCGGGTAGGAAAAGAAAAGGGAATAGGACATAGAGATGGATGAAGATGTGGAGGGCGCGGGAGTGGTAGCGTTGGATTATGTAGCGTAAAGGTGGGATAGGGGATGAGAGGTCGAGTGGGGAGGACTGGTGCTCTGAAAGATGGAAAGAATTAGTGTGGAAGAAAAGTAATAAAGATAACGCGTGACGAAGAAAAGGAAGAAGAGAGCATGAGGGGGAAAGAATTAAGAAGGGAAGAGAAAGGAGGAGAAGGGAGAGCAAGAAGAGTGGAAAGTTGGTCAAGAGGAATGGGGGCAGAGAAATAAACTGGGTGAGGGAAAGTGGGAAAGAATGGAGACAAAGGGAGGGAATGAGGGTGGAATGGAGAGAGATGAAGAAATGTAAGAAGGGAGGAAGGGAGATAGGAGGAGCGGGGAGAGGAGGAAGAGAGAGAAGGAGCATTAGAAAGTACGAAGGGGAAAGAAGAAGTAAAAGAGGTGAAAGCGAGGGATTGAAAAAGCAACAGAGGACAGGCATGATGCACACAGCCAGCAAACTCGTTATTTTATATTTAAGGATGGATTATTATACGAGTTCGGCGAGCCGTTGCAAATTTACGACGGAAATGGGAGCATGCCAGTTTTAGGCTCTACCAGTAAGTCTGTACACTTGACGTTATGCACGTGTGTTTGTTTGCTCTTTTGCGTTTCACATTGTTCGACTTAGCCCATGTGGTCATCTGGAAGTATTTTCATTATCTCTAGTTGCGTAACTATCGTATATCGGCTCCTCCATGACCAAAAATCATGATGTCAAAACAAACTTTCCTTCAGAAGAAGGTTTAGCAAGTTTCTCATAAGATGGATGAATTGTTGCCAGGAATGTTTAGACCCAAACATATCAGGGTTTGCAGGATTAAATGGTGGTTTATTGTCAACGTAACAAATAGGTGTTAAGAGTTAACAGTGAAAATCGGACCTATGATACCTCTATAAGTGTATTTCTCTGTATTCTTACAAGACATTTAAAGACAAAACTTAGAGCAATATCTGAGGAAATTTTGAAAATGTTCATGAGACTTTATGTAAAGTAACCCCAAATTTTAAAGAAAGTTCAGAGAGACACAGACAGATGCAGAGAGACACAAACGCAGACACAGACACAGACAGACACACACACACAGACGGACGGACAGTGTAACGCCACACTCTGTCAACACTTTTTTTGTTGCATCTGCCGTTACAATTACTGTAACTACTTATTTTTTTAAAGTAGTAACACTTCAATTCTTGGTTTATTTTAGTTTTATTTTAAATTTCTTGTACAATGTACTTTAATATTTTGTACCTTTTCACTTTGTACAATTATCTCTTACGTATTTCGTTATAGGAACACATTTTTTCTTTCAATTCTTTCTCTATAAGTCATCAATCTCCGTTGCTAACCTCATTCTCTAACAACCTCGGTACATCATATGTTTCTTATTTACCAATAACAATGTAAAAAAATGGAAATAATCATTGGAATTGTACAAAACGCTACAACAGACATACGGACAGACAAAGACACACACACACACACAGATACAGACAGACAGACAGATAGATAGACGGAAAAGTTTAGAAAAAACTCTTTTCGGTATCAGGGGACCCAAAAAATCTGTATTTCCGTTGAAATCTCGATATCAATTTTCCGCAGAATTTCATAACATTTTCTATACTACATTCATTACTCCGTACGTATACGAAAAAGTGAAAATTGTTTTTTCGATTTCTACATAACGTCAACAACAATCCAAGCGTGTCAACATGGACTTAAACGTTTTGTGGGAATATTCTGATATAGTTCATCACGCATGTAACATAAAGCAAGTAGTTTAAGCATAGTGCGCCTATTGTTCTTACAATGTCCACTATCATCCCAGATATTGTCAATTGAGAACAGAACAGGGGATCAAAGAATGGTGTCCAAATCCTGATGATAGGCTCATGACCCAAAAGCAGTGTATGGCCGAGCGTTATACAGTTGTATCATGACACAAGAGATCGCGAGAAAAAGTGATGTGGTTATAACACCTCAAGAATCACAGGGCGGTTAGATTGAACCTCATAAATACAAGAAGGGATATTGTCCAAAGTAATAGCGCTCTGCACATGTTTATGTATATATTGAATTATATAATTTGTTTATAAATAAATGTGAGTAATTTGGTGCACCAAATTAAAAAGAAATTAATCGCAAAAATTCATGACGGGGACCCGACCCAGCTCGCGGGCCGCATGTGTGTCATGCATGGACTAGGGTATCTCCAAACCCAGATGCTGGGCATCTCTACTAATATGTTGGCAGAAGGACTCACCATATAAAGCCACCATCGTCCATTCTAAGGCCCATATTAGTTGTCGAAAACACGTGATGCCACCTCACTCTAGACTTCAACCACAAAGTTTCTGTATGTGTTTACACAAGATGAGAAGTGAGTGTAAGGTTTAGTCAGGCAGTCGGCTGGCCATATTCCGAGGCTTCACA
This sequence comes from Acheta domesticus, assembly GCA_031308135.1. NCBI lineage: Eukaryota > Metazoa > Arthropoda > Insecta > Orthoptera > Gryllidae > Acheta > Acheta domesticus. Next base: position 91,739,836 of record JAHLJT010002406.1, on the reverse strand, counting down.
ATATTACTCCTTAACATGCAAATTATTCATTAGAAATCACTAAGTGCTTTGCGGAGACGAGGGTGCGTAAAATTTGCGCGTCAGACGCGCCTCCGCTCCCTCACGAAACTGAGAAGCGCGCCGCCTGACACTACTTTCGAGCAATGGGGCTGATATACCTCGAAAATTGTCTCTCAAAGCCATCATATCCATCCTTAAGCTTGCGGTTGTAATAGTGTTGAAGTGAAGTTCTTTTTAATTAGCACCAAATTAGTAGTTGATTGATTATTTAACGTTTCCGGACGCGTCAAATACTGAGGTCATTACTCCGCTAAATGTAGTGCATGTATTATCACGGAAGGTGGTGGTGTTCTTTCCAAGCTGGATGGTGAGATCGGGCGCCGACCTTCACGCCGGCTTGCGGTATTTTCCCCCACCACTATCTCCCACCAGCGGGGCATCGCCCCTGCTGGGCCTAGTCCTAAGCTCATGACTGGCCTTTCGATATGTAACGTAGAGTACTCTACTATACATATCGGTAAGTGTAAGCGTGTAAGAAAGAGGTGAGGATAGGGCAAAAAAGTAGAAATAAAGATCGCGCGGTTTCCATGACCCGTTTGTTGGGGTACCGCTCTGGCATTCGTCTTACGTTGGCTGGAGAATCCACGGAATACTACCAGACAGAGCAGCCGGTCGGTAGAATTCTTCTTTAGACATCTGCTGAATTCGACCTAACTACTTTCCAGACATCAGCTGAATTCGTCCTAACTACTTAGCTATTGTCGAAAATCCTCCACCGTCGGGTCTCGAATCCCAGGACCTCCTGGTCAGAAGCACTGCAGCGACATCAATTGATGCCCTGAGAAACCTATTCCTATCCGAGACTTGGTGAAGGCCTACCAGAATCATCGTCCTCTTCAATTTCCTTCTTGTAAATATTGGTTCCCACATCGTGCTGTGTGTAACTACTACTCAATTTGTATGTTGAACAACGTGCACAGCAAAGAAAATTATAATCCAGAGGAAGTTGAATACGAGAGTCCTTCAAACGTTTGCCTTTATTGTATTGGTTGAATACCTTACACAGGGTTGAAATTAAATTTCATAATCTCCGTCACCGCCTGAAGATGAATGATAGTGACACGAGTTTCTTTGCGATGACACTACCCAATGGATTTTTTGGGGTAGCGAATGGGCCATCTCGGGACCACGCGAACGTGGCAACCCACAGGGGCTCAGCCACATTTATCGAGGGCTGGTGCACGTGACTTTAATGGTAGGGATCAGCATTTTCATGCTGAATCCATTTATGCACCCAGTGTTGATAGCCCAGGGGGATGAGGTGAAATGATAATGATGATGAAGGATGAAATGAACAATCACAAACATAAAGAGACACAAACAAACACAATCATGCCCGAGGCGGACCCGCCATTCTTCAATCCGACTCGATCACGCGATCCTTCGACCCTGCGATCCGCGGTCCTCGGGGCGGTCCTGTCTTAGTGATCTCGGATACCCGGATCGGCTACCCTATGGATTGGAAATCTATATTCATTCGTCAACAAATTTCGTACGCATGCATCATTGTTTTTATTATTTCCTGCAATAAATCGTTTAAGAAATTAAACTATTGATGAACTTTTTGAAAGTGTCTCTGAATATTAATTGTTACTTTAACTTGAAACAAAAAAAGAAAGAGAAAACACGCACTTTATTCATCGCCGTGAATGTTCATGGGAAAGCTTACATAGGCACATGAGAATGAAGACAGCTACTAATGATTACGTAAGTAGTTACTTTTGTTTATTATTATTATTATTATTAATATATTTTTGATCATTTATATACATATTTTAACAACAAATTATTCAGCATATTGTGGGGAAAACAAATTACCCTTTATTGGTGCCTAGCGTTGCACAACATTTATGAGGGGGTTCACTTAAATCAGGCCGCACACGGAGAGCAAATCGGCAGCGCGGAGCCGTGTTGTCAGCAGAGAGCGGGACACCGGAGCCAGAGCGTTGCGCGCCTGGCGATAACCTCTGATACAGTGTCCCGGTAACTCCAGTCGCGGAAACATGGAAGTCGACGCGAGCACTTCACGGACAAGAGCACCTACACCGACAATGCAGTATGGGAAGAAAAGTATCTTTTCGCCGACTACGGCAGCTATGCCAAATGTTTAGTTTACATAAAGGGTTCAATCACATGAAGAAGTTTAATTTGCAACGACATTATACATTAAATGTTGATGAAAATTAAAAGTGCTGAAGAACAAAAGGAAATTTTCAGTGTTCTGAAAAACAATGCCTCACTAGAAGTAAGTTTTGGAGTATTTTGATGTTCTTATGTTGTTTTGGCAGTAAAATAACACAATATAAAAGAATTTCATTTTATTGCATACCAATACTATAACATGAGCATTTAGGAAAAGAACTTCCTACAAAACCGTTTTCCAAAACTGCATCGGAATGCTGCTCGATTGTTAAGTACGTTTGGATCAACATACAACTGTGAGCAATTTTTTGCTTCTTTGAAAATTTGTAAATCTCGAATGAGAAGTGCAATTACAGATCACAATCGGAAATGCATGTTACGGCTCAATAGCAGCATGTCATCTCTTCCAAATATAGAAAGTATATTGCGAGAAAAAAAACACTTAAAAAGTGTAATTAGAGTATTTGATTTTGCAATCAACTTCATTTTTTAATTTTAATTCCTTTTAATTTTAGTATTTTTATTACTAGTTTATTTAATAAAATTTTTGCGCAACCTTTATAATATTTTTCATATTCAGCAGCATGATAAACTGTGCAATGTCACCACTATTAAATTTCTTTATGTTATTGAGCACTTGTTTTGCAGCTAAACATTTGGCATTGCCGGCGCAATCTGCTTTTCTTTCCATGCTGCATTGCAAATTGTCGTATTTTTAATTTCCAAATCACACTAATATGTTTATATCTAGTAACTGTTCCAAGAAATGTTACAAAAGTATTTTACTATTTTTTTTGTCGTAATATCCTTTCCCATAGCAGTGAGACTTTTTCATTCCGAACAACGTAAAATACCCCGCAGAAATACGACGCGACCCACTGTGCCACACGCCGCCGATCGATATTTGATGACGTCATTTGCTGTTTCTGCGGCGAAAGAGGAGAGAGCAAACGGTGGCTCCTCCTCGGAGCAAATGGTTTAGCGGCCCTGACTTAAATGAAGATCCCTTAGGAACATCACATTCTACGTGATCCATTAGTGGTTATCATACGATTATCTAATAATACATAAACGTTCCAGGAGTAGTATTAGTGCTCTTCGTTCTCTCAGTACGTGCTCTTTAGTGTGACCTGACTACTCAATTATTCGAGGAGGTCGTCAGAGAGCTACTTACTCCTTGAGCTGAGGAAAGTAAGAGTTATCGTACAATGGGCGTAGAACATTAGAAGCGCAGAAAGACGATTGTGTGATCTTAGCTTCCGCGATGACGTGGCACACATGTCACGCTCCCGCAGTGAATTACCAGGACAAGTCTTGCCTGATGATAAATGGAGTTGAGAGTGTTGGCTACGTTCTGTGGTATTCTGCACTGGCAGAGCAGCATTTTCATTACCACCAGTTTCCAAGAAGAAAGCAGTTAAAATTATGTATCATATAATGGAATGTTCACTATCAACGATTAGAATGAATAATTTATTTTCTGGAAGAGAGAAAATACAGTTTTTACACATGAATTCGCTAGGACGCGAGGTAATTAATTCATTACGTGAATCAATTGGTAATAGACTTCTTACTAATTGTATACATTTTTTTCAGATATAATTTTTATGTAACTATATAAAATCTGAAGGTTCAATAATATTGTTGGTGGGGTGGGTACGGAATTAGATTGACCTTTGATGGCCTCCGGAGGAAATATCCAAGGTATAACATCGGAACCGGTAAGAGCTACACGAAGGAAGCCGAAGTGAACCTAAAACAATCCATCGGTATCTCGACTGTTCTTGCACGGCATGGTAAAGGGGCACAACGTTGTTCTCGCAAATAAGATTATTCGTTTCGCAAGATGAACAGAACATTTTCTCTAAGAGCCTTGGGAAGAATGCCCACGTGTAATGAGAGTCCACTGTCAAAGCAGCAAGAAAGTCAGAATCCAAACTACACCAGTTGCCCTGAAAGAAAAAATCAAGCAGAACATAAAAAATTCTTTAGAGAGAAATGTTAAACTTAATTCGACGGAAGAAGAGGTGAAAGAGTAGAAGAAAGATGAACAAAGAAACGAACAAAGGAAACGATGAGCACAAAGAACAGAGTATGAGGAGGAGGAGGAGGAGGAGGAGGAAATGAATGAGGAAGTATAATAATTCAGACTGGCAATTCGCCAGACCGACTGCAACAGTGTACCCCTGTCGGAGAGCTGCTGCCGCTTACAAGGGGGCGAGCGGCCCGGGCGGTAACTCTCCAGCAACTGCCGGCCCCGGCGGTCGCGCGTGCTGAATATTTATAGAAGTGTTTCATGGAGGCTACTTGGCGCCTATGCGTCACCTTTATTGCCGCGCTGGGACGCCCCATTCCCCACCTCTCTTTAAGCGGCGGCTCCGTACCACTGTATCTAGTATGTGTAGGTCTACGAGGAACCTCAGAATACTTTCCTTCATAAAATATATAGCAATAATAATAGAACCAATAGTGTACACAAAGTTACAATACTTATAGTATTGTCTGAAAAATTGTCTTGTAGTATTGTTTGCAATTCTAGTCTATGGTGAATTAACTTTTTGATATTTGTATTTTCTAAACTTTAAGGATGGCGCATGTTTACGTACTACCTAATAAACGTCCGTCTCGCAACAGTGTACACTTCCATAGGCGCCCGTGATCGGAGATATTTCCTCTATAATTCAGTCGCCACTGCTTTCTTACTATCCCAACGTCGCTGTCCGTGACCTTATTCTTCAAGTAATGCCAAATAAAACTCTAAATATATTTTTTCGTTATTTCTAAATACCTATTCATTCGGCAAAGGTTACTTACTCCGCTTTCGCCGATATCTTGTTCTGTATTCTTGAACCACCGATTAATTGTATCGAAGAATTTCCATAAGGTTTCGCCAACTTTCTAAATTCTTGAAGAGCTATTAATTGGGTATTTATACAAGTTTTTAACTTTAAATATCACGACTTAATCGTCAGGCGTACATTTCTTTCGAACTATAGTTAGCTTCTCCCAAACAAACTCGCCTTCATAGCAACCCAATACATTATTCAATTGTTCTATCTTTTGCGAGTTGATACATTTGCCCCAAGTTCTATATTTTCATTACCTAACACGCATTTTACATGAAAAGTAGCTTTGCTGTTGTAGTCTCATTATCTATTGCTCACTATTGTTTAATTTTATTTCACGGTAAGAAATAACAAATATAAATGAAGGGGTTATCCATAAATTATGTAACGCTAAAGGGGGGAGGGGTCTGAGGCAGCGTTTCACCTGCGTTACACAGAGTATGGGAAGTGCGTTACAAGGGGAGAGGGACGTTGAAAATACTCGAAATTACGTCACGTAATTGTAATGCACGGCCCCTAAAGCACTAATCCTTAAATATTTCTTGTAAAGAAACTATGTTTATTTGGAAAGTCATAAAAACAAACGTGTGAGAAAATATGCAGAAAAAATTATGATGCTGCTAGAGCGCGTATGATTCTTCTGAAATTATACAAGTCAATACATTGATATAATAACCTTTAATTACCTGTGTTACTTTCCGGACATGGAATTACTCGCGCGGCGCACTGAGTGATCCAACAAAGAAAATTTTGTTTAAGCAATAACAATAAACAATAATTGCAATAAATTAGTATTATTTTTTAAGGAAAAATTCTAACTTATTGCATAAATACATATTTGTGTTGATACGTGTATACATGAAATTTACAATACGAAATATATTGCTATGCCTCTAATAAGGCATACAGTGGCATAAGGCATATTGTAAAATTTTGAGGTGTGTGTATAGCGAGTTTTTTACGGCTGACACCGCATCTTCGCTTCCCGATCATTTTCTCTGTCATCCCAATCTCCTTCCTGTAGTCCCTCTGGCAGCCATTGCTTCTTGTACGTCTTCGGCCCAGCTTCTTGGTGGTCCACCCCGTTTCTTCTCTCGGAGGAATCCACTTCCATACTAGTTTATGCCATCTAAACTCTCCATTCTTTCTAGATGACCATATCAGAGGTGGTGTTTGGTTTCAATTTTGTCGATAATATTTCGTTAACGCCCATAATATCCCTATTCTCTCTCATTACGCACATGTTCCAGTTTGGAAATGCCAGTGCTTCTTCTCCGAAAATCCATTTCAAGTGCAAGAAGTCTGTCTCGTTCTCTTTATATTCAGCTCCGAAACTTCTGCACCGTAGGTAGTAATACTTTCAACCACTGAGGAGTAAATGATATGCTCTGTTCTTTTTTTAATTTTATCATTTCACAGAATGGGGTTTAGTTGCCGTATCGCTCGTTTACCTTGTCCAATTTTTTATTAATGTCATCACTGCCATTAGATGATAAAGTGACCCCTAAATATTTAAAAGTTTTACAACCTTTAATTTTTTTTCAGTTTCTATCTCTATTTCTTCCAGCTCGTCATCTCCCACTTTCAAATACGCAGTTTTAGACATATTAATCTTTAGGACCCATTTTCATATTCGTCTTTCAACTTACGGAGCATGTAGCTCAAGTCATCCATATCCCCGGCCACGATGACCTGATCGTCGGCAAAGAGTAGGGTATACATAATTTCACCACAAACTGGAATGCCCATACCACTACATTACCTCTTCTACTCTCCTAGGGGCTTCCTCTAAATAGATCTTAAAAAAGTGTTGTGCCGTAGTACATCCCTGTCGAAGGCCCTTCGTAACCAGGAATTCTGGGGAAACTTTATTTGCCCATTTGACCGTGCTCATACAGTTGCTGTAAAATTCTTTAACGGCACTAACATAAGTTGTCGACACTCATTCTTTTATTTATTTATATATATATATATATATATATATATACACATATCTACATACTATATATATATATATATATATATATATATATATATAGAGAGAGAGAGAGAGAGAGAGAGAGAGAGACAGACAGACAGACAGACAGAGATTTGATTTAAAACATGTATATTTGTTATGTAGAATCTGCAATTCATAATCCAGATCCATTTTACACTGTTATTTTAGATAATATTTTTTACGTGTTATGATACTGTAAATATGAACGAGTGATTATAGAAATGCATATTAATATTTTACATAATACATTTTATCCATATTTGATGCCATTACGCGTTAAAATTGATTTCAACAACGTCTACATTGAAAAGAAATCATTCTTGTATGTATTTACATTATTACTCGCGCAGCGCATACAGTGCGCCGAAAACGTTTTCAACAGCTTGCTTGAGTAAACAGAATTCAGCTTGCTTACTCCATAATTTGCAACGGAGCTGTTGAAAAACGAATTCAAAGTGTTAAAAAACTCAGAAAAAAATGAGCGGAAGATATAACTCAATATGATGCATAAATTATCACCAGGAACCAAAAGAATGCGACTGGCGCACTCAGTGAACAAGCGCGAGTAATTAAAGGAAGTGATCAAAACACAAATCCCAGTCTTTAAATTAATTTATTATAACAATGCATGCATGCCTTATTAATGGTTATGTCTGGAAAGGTTCGATTACGAAACACCGTTCTGTTTTCAGTTGATCCCTTTTAAGTTTTCCTATTGAAATGACCAATTAATAATTATTGTCCCTGTATTTTACCATTAGAAAAATATAAAAATATCAGATGATTTTAGAGAGTATTCTAGTGCCTAAAATTAAAATACTTTATTTCGTAGAAAACTACAAGAGATGAGAACATGTAGAGCGCCACTTCGTGCAATCAGGAGTGCACTGAGTATCATTTATCTGAAGTTGTAACACAAACAGATCCGTTCATAATAAAACTCACTACCATCAAACTCGTTTAAACTTTTCACTCTCACTTGCTGAACGTCCTCACATTCCGAAAGCGTTAAAATATTGACAGAAGTTACAGAGCATTCGAACGCATAAAAAAAATTAAAAGCATGGAATTCCAGGAATCCAAAACGTTCGTTACGAGAAAACATCAAGCGCCATTCCCATGTCACCTGGAGCAAACTATGACATTTACCCGCAACATGAAAGCAGTCGGGTCAATGCCTCCGAGAGCACGGAGAGCAATATTCGGGGACGAAAGCTGCGCAGACCACACCGGTGGCGGAGGCTGAGGCAGGCG
>JAHLJT010002406.1:91607096-91730535 GCA_031308135.1 Acheta domesticus | reverse complement strand
TTCACCATCCCTATCAGCGAGCCAGACATCACTTGCTATGACGGGAAAGATAGCGGAGTCTGCAAACGTGCACCGCAGTGATAGAGTACTCTACTTAGGACTCTGTACCAATGTGAATAAACCGAAAATGAATGTTATTTTAAATTGTAGATACGTGCGTATATAAAAAATGAAATAAGTAACCATCTCATACTTTTGCAAAATTTAGAATACATTTTATATCAGATGCAAAATACCACACCCAGACATCAAAACTGAGAAGGATAGTGTTCATATGACAGCACATTTTTGAACGATTTTGGAAATGTCTATTTAATACGTGTGCACGGACAAAATATATTTCCTTTTGCATAACTACAAAAATATAAATGTAATACTTTTTATTATATATTTTTATTATTTTTATATTATATAAACATTGTTTATATTTGAAAAAAATTGATTTAATAAATTACCATTGCAAAACATTTTCATTGAAATTATTTAATTAGGTAAAAAGTGTACTTCATGCAATCGCACGCAAGAAATATGTATTAAACTATAAACTTGTAGACTGTCTTCCACAAACATTTTTATGCGACATTTTAAAATTTGTATAATTTCCATAGTACTACTTAAAGTGACATTATTCAGTTACCCATTGTTGTTCTCATTAACCTTTCAATGCTGTAACAATTATGCCGCAACTGCCCGCCTGGAAACACTCCAGGCGTATCTCCTTCCATTGAGTAGCCAGTGGGTGAGTGGTGGAGCAAGAACGCAAATACAACATACCCGTAATTACTCTATCATTATTACTGTAATTGCCAAGAAAGGAAGGAAGATGAGGGAATTAATTGAATTAAAGAAAAAATATCTTGAACAGAATTTAATTACAAAAAAGAAACTATTGACTTTACTGAATATAAAAACACGATTACGTAGAAAAACCTTACAATTGACCTGGCAAACAGTTCATTGGTGACAAAAGTTGTATCCTCTCTTCTCGAATGAGGTAAGTGCAGCTGCATTGGCTTCTCCCAGGTAGACGCGGCAGGTCGGGCCGTGCAGTGGCCCAGCGGAAGGCGCCGACGATGAATTATCGCAAGGAGGCCCACGCGGAGTGAACGGGGCAACCAGAGAGATTTTCAGTTCTTGAATTCACGACCACACTATCAATTCTAGGAAAGTTAATGGTTTTTAGTCAAAAATTGAAAATTTTCCTTTTAGTTCGCCGAAGTTTCGGAACTTTATTGTTCCCTCATCAGGGCTGTGGGACACATATTTACAATGTTACTTTTCCAAGATGGGTACATAACATATAAATAAATAACTACACTGAGATACATACACTAATGAAATCACTGATTAATTATAATTAAAATGAATATGTATCATAAATCCACCTTGCTAAGTTTGAATTTTAAACACCATAATGCCAATCATCTAAACATCAAAACATCCAAACACATGCCAACAGGGGCACCAGTAAAAAAACTACCTTCACTATCTTGCTTAATGTTTATGAATGCCTCTTTTTCCTTTCTAATACGGATGCTACTAGACTACTATATTCAGTACTCTGCTTCCTGTACCATGTGTTTGTTAACTAATGCAAATAAGCGTATTACCCAGCCAGTTAGGAATTGGTTTCTCACAGATAAAAACACTTCACACATCAAAACACTGCTCTCGTGAGGGAACAATAAAGTTCCGAAACGTTGGCGAACTGAAACGAAAATTTTCAATTGTTGACCAAAAACCATTAACTTTCCTAGAAAGCATGGAGATTTTGCACATCAATCCTTAAAGATAAGCGGATCCGGCAATTGTCCTGTGAGGCTCGGAACATCAATCACGGTCTCTGTAGCAAACATGAGCGTTAGCTGGACCCGGTTCGGTAAGCTTCATAACGTGTACCAAATTGATTACCGGATATCCTTGTCTTGGGTTCTTAGTGTGCCTTAGAGAAGAAATATTCATCAAGGCTGACAAAAGCCGACTGCAGTTTTCTGCAAAACATGATGTACGCCAATGAAGGAAGTGTTGGCTTCCGTTCTATATGAGAATGGAAGCCAGTGAGGAAGAATACAGAAATTCTTGTGATTTCGCAAACGGGAAACCCTTCAAAATCAGCATCAACCTTCCAAATTTTACAGACTTTATTATAATTTCAGGTCGATTTGGTTCTAAAATTACGTTCAGAATTGCATTCTCTACATCGTCCATATGAATTTTCCCAAGTGCACGTATTCCAATTAATTCTTCCATGTCAGGGAGCAACATATCCATAGAGTAAAAAGAAGTTAACAACTGGCAGTCACTTCTCCGTGTTGCTTTACAGGAAACACGACATTGATTACGACGTAAAATCGAAGTACTAAGTCGAAACTACAGTATACAAAATTACAGTATACAAAATGGAAAAATAAATGAAATCGGAAAGGCCAAACTTACGTGTAACTGAATATTATTGCTACCAGATGTCAGTACCTTACAAGCGCAATCGTAAGTGTTGTGCAAAAACTGAGATTCACACAAGATTGAACGTTACGTTATTTATAAACGTTAACATTAGCCGTTTCAGTTAAGTACAAAAACTATCTAGTCGTCCAGATACCTGCGCTCCAAGACGTCCTCACACACGGCATGCTTGAACTCCCTTTCGCTCATCGGGGGAATTGCGATCGTCGGAAGGCGAGGATCCGCAAGATGGCCTACTGAGCTTCGGCACGGATTGCCCGCTTTCATCAAACTCGTATGGCGGTCAATTACAATTTAGCCCTTCTGTTCCGGCACATACTCTTATCCAGTCTACGCGATCATTACATAAGACACCGGTGCGGGAGTGCTCGAACGGCGTAGTTTCGCCGAGTGAAATATTGGCCCTAGCAGACACCGCGCTCTCGGTGATGGCGACTCGCTCGGTCATAGCAATTACATCTGTAGTTTTAGCAGCTACATCTGACCATCTGCTCTGTCCCATCATCAGAAGGCCCGCTTCCTTTCGAATTTTCCACCAGAAGGCTCCCTCGGGCTCGCGCACGCGTATTTACCAGCGCTTCAAAATTCTCCCTTCCGCCACAGGTGGCTGTCGATTCGGCATTTTCAAATTACGAGTTCCGCGCGAATGGCTCTCTGTCCAATGGCATTCGAACGCCGGCAGTCGGCTGAGCGTCGCTATTTCCTTAGTTCTCGGAATCGTCGACGGTTCAGTTTGGGGCTTTGGAAAATTCTGCTCCTATTCGGCTGAGCGAAAATTCCAGGCGCGCTTACCGGCAGGATATGACCCCGGACAAAGTCCTAGGGTGCGGTGCGGCGCCGAGGCGGCAGCGGCGGAGGCGGCGGCGGCGGTGGCGGCGGCGGCGGAGGCGGTCTCCCGGGTGCGGGCGTATTGCACTGCGACGCCCAAAGCGCTGGCCTCATATATGGAAAAATAATTTGTATTTCCTATCGCGGCGCGCTGTTTTGCTGCACTATCATTCAATACGCCGTTACCATGTAACTTACTTTCGCTTCTGGATCAACGACCTCATCCCAATCAGGATTTCATCCACTTTCCCCATTGAGCGAATGTTGAGATGGCTCCTTGATATGGTTTCGTAGTGCAGCTTTACTACGTGCACATTTTTGTGAGGTCACCTTCTGCTAACAGTAAAAGTAGATTGGGTTGCTAATATGAAAACAATACAATAAAATCTGCAGTTAATTTACCGATGCAAATAAGTGTCTAACTTTCTAATCCTCTCAATCTCTCTTTGTTAGTACTTTTATCCATCATTCACCTGTGGATAGAAAAAGGATGGGATAGGAATTGGCAAGCTCAAGAAACGCGCGGAGAATATACTTTTACCTCACACTTCACATGTATATTTTTCTTTTTTTAGGAAGTAAATCAAATTCATTCATTACATCAAATTACATGAACTTTTGCGCGCTTATGCATTTGCTAAATATCGACGATATAACTCATTCGTTTGATTAAAAGAAAACATTTCATTTTTGTGTCTTATTTTTACAGAATAGTGCATACAGTTACTTGAATTTTAAAGAACTTTTATATTACCCGTATAATACAAAAGTGCGAGGACACTGTGCATCTTAGTATTAATCCAATCACTTATCCGCATTCTACTCTGTAGTCTAAATGAAGAATAGTTTAATATTTTTTTCTATACTAGCAATATAAACGACGTTTTATGTTGCCAGAAATCATTCATAAAAGGGCACAAATGATGGCGTATTACGATAGCATTATACAGCACAAATGACTGCATCATCACACATTCAGCCAATCGCATCAAGAGGATCGTGGGGAGGTCGCTGTAAACGGAACAGACAGCCTTTTCAGAACCTTTTTCTGGATAGATGTCAAATACCCCACATGACACAAGAAAGTTGTTTCGCAAAATTGTCTGACTCTAATAAATTTTTAATGCAGTTATACAAAAATGAGGCGAATGCCACTCGTTTACAATGTTGTTATATTGCATTCGTATAAATTTGAAAACTCGCTCCTAACGTCACTTGTTTTCAAAACATGTACTCATGCAATAAAGCCAAGTTTATAATGTTAATTAGCATTATAAACTATTTGCATAAACTATTGTTATTTAATGTAAAGTGGATAAAAACAAGTCTCAACAATCAAAATCATAAAAATTGTTAACTCTTTAGAATACTTGTGCCAAAGCTTGCCTTCCATTTCGACTAAAAACGGCTCTCCTCTCCTCTCTCCCCCTTCGTGGAAGAACACTTTCCATTAGCAACGCTCGCCTGCAGCGCCGTGATCCGTCCCTCACACACGCCGGCCCGCACCCCGTCTCCCAACCGCAGGCGCCGTCTCACTCGTGTACTTGCACATGTCTCCTTCAGAAACAGGTGCGTAGGTCCCCCTCTCCCCTCACTCTGCCACCACTCCCTCACTTCCCAGCTCCTTGACAGGCGGCGGCACACGCGGAGAAGCGATGCGAGTGGCAGCGGCGGTGACAGGGCGGACGCGGAGATCACACGCGTGTCCCAGACTCAATGGCCATTAGTGTGACGCATACACAAGACGCGAAGGCCGGAAGGAAACCTATTATTTTTTATGCAATTAGAACAAAAATAAAGACTAAACAATGGATTGATGGTAAATATACAATGCACACAAAAATAATTTTAGTAATTTTGACGCTCGAACAAGCTAGACAGTTTCACTACAACATGAAATATAATGGAAATTTCCTCACAGTTGATGATGGGAATATCCAAAAGCACCAGTAAATACTCAGGTATATTCCACTAACTCTTTAACAGAACACACTTAGAGAGAATATAAATGTCTGACTTTTATGTATTATTTGGGAGCGAATGTTGGACACAGAGAAAGATAAACAGGCATCTCAGTCCTGCCGAAATTAAATTTCTAAGATTTGTAAAATGATGTACCGTAATAGATTGAAGTAGGAATGAGGAAATAGAAAAATAATGAAATACTCAACGAAGAACGAAGTACAAAACTGCAAAGAGGAATAGTTAATAAAATATCGAACGAATGGAAAGACACACATTTCCAATCAATCGTTTATGAAAAGACCACATAGGTAGCAAATGCTTAGACAGACCGTTAATAATATATTGTTGTTTTATAGAGATAAACGTGTGAAGTAGGAAATGCTGCAGAATTTCAATAATGCATACAATAGTTTACCCTTCAACTTGTCTTCAATCATTTTCTGCTTCTTAGTTGCATAAAGGATAAATCATTTTTTCAAACCAACTTTTGAGTGCTAACAGCGGCTCAACCATTCGAAATATCCAGTATATATATATATATATATACACATAATATATATATATACATAATATATATATATATATATATATATATAGAGAGAGAGAGAGAGAGAGAGAGATAGGCAGTCGGGGGTAATATACGATACACCAAAATAACAAAAATAGGAAATAATCGGAAATATATTCTATGATTAAGTACTACATAGCAGAACTCAAAAAGTTACGGTAACTATTTGGACAAAAATCAAAGCTGAAATGACTTATTTTTGCAATTAAAAACTTTGCCGCTGAGATAGGAAGTTTTCAGGTCAGTTGATCATTTTTGATGCCAAGATACTTTTGAAAAAAGGTAATCATTCAGAAAGGATGTGTAGTGTGCAGACGGCACTTTGAAATTATCGCGCTAACAGCGCGGCAAGGAGCGTTGGCGGCGTGTTCCAGCCGCCGACAACGCGCGGCACTGAGCGCCGTGCTTCGCCGTGCTTCGCCGTGCTTCGCCGTGCTTCGCCGTGCTTCGCCGTGCTTCGCCGTGCTTCGCCGTGCTTCGCCGTGCTTCGCCGTGCTTCGCCGTGCTTCGCCGTGCTTCGCCGTGCTTCGCCGTGCTTCGCCGTGCTTCGCCGTGCTTCGCCGTGCTTCGCCGTGCTTCGCCGTGCTTCGCCGTGCTTCGCCGTGCTTCGCCGTGCTTCGCCGTGCTTCGCCGTGCTTCGCCGTGCTTCGCCGTGCTTCGCCGTGCTTCGCCGTGCTTCGCCGTGCTTCGCCGTGCTTCGCCGTGCTTCGCCGTGCTTCGCCGTGCTTCGCCGTGCTTCGCCGTGCTTCGCCGTGCTTCGCCGTGCTTCGCCGTGCTTCGCCGTGCTTCGCCGTGCTTCGCCGTGCTTCGCCGTGCTTCGCCGTGCTTCGCCGTGCTTCGCCGTGCTTCGCCGTGCTTCGCCGTGCTTCGCCGTGCTTCGCCGTGCTTCGCCGTGCTTCGCCGTGCTTCGCCGTGCTTCGCCGTGCTTCGCCGTGCTTCGCCGTGCTTCGCCGTGCTTCGCCGTGCTTCGCCGTGCTTCGCCGTGCTTCGCCGTGCTTCGCCGTGCTTCGCCGTGCTTCGCCGTGCTTCGCCGTGCTTCGCCGTGCTTCGCCGTGCTTCGCCGTGCTTCGCCGTGCTTCGCCGTGCTTCGCCGTGCTTCGCCGTGCTTCGCCGTGCTTCGCCGTGCTTCGCCGTGCTTCGCCGTGCTTCGCCGTGCTTCGCCGTGCTTCGCCGTGCTTCGCCGTGCTTCGCCGTGCTTCGCCGTGCTTCGCCGTGCTTCGCCGTGCTTCGCCGTGCTTCGCCGTGCTTCGCCGTGCTTCGCCGTGCTTCGCCGTGCTTCGCCGTGCTTCGCCGTGCTTCGCCGTGCTTCGCCGTGCTTCGCCGTGCTTCGCCGTGCTTCGCCGTGCTTCGCCGTGCTTCGCCGTGCTTCGCCGTGCTTCGCCGTGCTTCGCCGTGCTTCGCCGAGCTTCGCCGAGCTTCGCCGAGCTTCGCCGAGCTTCGCCGAGCTTCGCCGAGCTTCGCCGTGCTTCGCCGTGCTTCGCCGTGCTTCGCCGTGCTTCGCCGTGCTTCGCCGTGCTTCGCCGTGCTTCGCCAATGAGGAGCTCCGTGCTTCGCCAATGAGAAGCGGAGCTCCAAGGGCGCATTCAGAAACATGCAGCACCCGCTGCCTGGACTTCGCGCGCCGGTGATCCGGCCAATGAAGAGGAACCGCGGGAAGCCTTGCGCGGGAGCCAGCCCGTATAAAAGAGCGCCGGCAAAGGACTGAAACCATGCCGACATCTTTGATACCCTGAGCGTACGCCACCAATTATCGGCGGAGCTGCAGCGGGGGGCAGCGCAGGTCCGCTCCGCGCATCCTGCGCGAAACCAGCATAGCGGCGAACAGCAGCGTGCACAGGGCCTTCCACAGAAGAAAGGGCCCGCAGCACGTCGCCTTCACCTTCCGCGTATTTTCCCCGCACAAGCCCGCTGAGCTGTGCGACGCGTGGGAGCTATCAGTGCGTGGGAGGCGGTCGCCGTTCATGGACGCCGGAAACCGCGCGGGCGGCGTGGATGCGCGCCACGCCGGGCCTGGGCCTCCCGGGGACGAAGACATCGCGGCGCCACGGACGCTCCAGTGAAGTCGGCGCCGTGGCGAGCAAAAATTGTATAAAGTGTACATAGTGAAGTGAAGTGTGTTATGAATGTGAATGAATGAATGAATGAATGAATGAGTTATGTAAATATAACGTAGAAATGAATGCGAGAGTGAATGATCAGAAAAAGAAAAAAGTACAATGAACAGTATCATGAACTAATCCATTAAATTTTCTTTAAACTGTAACTGTACAATAACTATCCTTAGCCCAAAGAAGCTCTCTAGTAGATTGAAGATAGTTTTTAAGTAGTATATTTAAGATAGGCATGAAGCCCGCTGCAAAAGCTAAATCGGCTGCAGCCCAAATGTACTGAATAATGAATAAATTCCCGCCTCTTCAGGGTAACTGGAGGGGGAAAATTGAAAAAACAAATACTGGAACCATTGGAGCGCTCGGCGTAGTTTAAGCCAGATGGCAAGGTGTTTCTTTTTGAAGGTTTGTTGAGTTGTGTGTATGGCGGTCGAAGTTGGCCAGTTTATGTTAATAAACTATTTTTAAGAAAACAAGTTTGTTGAGATTTTACAGAATGAATTTATTTTCTGCGTTAAAATATTTCAAAAATATTTCATAAATTTGTCATGAGATATAAAATCTCAATTTTTCTGGCTAATAAGATAAAACTGAGGGGCTAATTTGACACGGTCGTCGGAGCATTTTTTACGATAAAATTAACACGCATCCAACGAGAAAGTAGTTTTTATCTTTTTAAATTGTTTTAAAAACATAGGACCTATATGTACGCAAGAGAATCTGTAACGTTACTGCTCGGAAATGTAATGTGTACGTTTCTGAACGTAGATTTCTATGGAACAAAACCGAATAAAAATATCTTGGAACAAAATTCAATTATTGAAATTCATCTCATTATACAGAAAATAATATAAAAACATTCAGAGGAAAAACATTCATTGTAGGCTAATGGCTACGTTCGCAAGTGGGCGTATGTTAGTTTTACAGTTAGGCATTTGGCGTATGTTAGTTCTACTAGTGCTGAGCAACAGTAGTGAAGTTGCAGTTCTTCTCGGAGTTAGTAGTTTACTAGTAAGAAATTTTCGAAGTAGTCGTGAGCTAGACTGTTAGTCTTCGACAGCTGTGCGAGTTGGTCTGTTTGGTACTTGCCCAAGTTAGTAGTAGTGTCGCGTGGGATCGAAGTTGCCGTATTTATTATTGCGGAATGTTATTGCGTCCGTGGAGGGGAGCGTCACTTTGACATTGGTAGCTGGTGTACAGTATGCGGTGAGTCGCGAGGTGCCTGCGATAGCTTCTCGCTATTAGCTGGTATTGTCTTCAAGTCAGGGGAGAGGGGCGTCACGTGACATTGGCAGCGATCGGATGGTAAGGCGGTGACACGTGAGATGCCCGCGATGTCTGCATGCCATTAGTAATATTTCGGTTTGGTTCCCGCGAGAACCTATGACGTGCCTGTTAAGAGAAGGCAGGGGCGGCCGCGAGGGCGCGGGCGCATTGCGAATGTAGATACTTTGTCGGTGAAATGCTTTTAGTGTCTGTATTGGCGAGTGAAGCACGTAGCAATTTCTTAGAATTGTTTGCACACATTTGACAGTAGCAAGTTACTGAGGCGATGGGGCTCACGCCCAAAGTGAAGCGCTATGCTAATGACGCTTCGTCTGTAGCCGGGACGTCACCTCGGGGCGGCAGGTCAATGGTTCCGGTGGAGAGAAGTTCCACGCGGGTTTGCCTGAAAGCCTTTCAATTGCTTTACTACCTTTTAGTATTTTGCACGTGCTTTGTACTTGCACCTTAGGAGTGTTGCCATAGAAGTGGTGGAAAAACATGTCTTAAGGCACCTTATTCGTAAATGATTTCAGTAGCTCATTTGTATTTCCTCCTTTCAATACGCATATGTGCACTGGAATGCCGTGGAAGATCCCTGTGAGAAGTGGTGAAGGCTGGAAGCCGCGCGTGGGTAGAAGTAATTAGGGGCTGCACCCTGGCAGCAAACTTGGTCATGAGATTGTTCGCGAGATTGAACAAAAAGCAGATATTGTGAGATATCTGCTATTTGTTCAATCTCATATAACATACTCATCTGCATAAGTAGATATTTGAACTTGTCAAAGGACCCTTGAAAGCAGAGATTTGAATTTGTCCAAGGATAGACAAGGAATATTTTCTCCAAGGATTTACAAGGAATTATTGCCCTAAGGGAATATTTCGACTATACGGTGAGTTCACGAAACATTTCAATCTTTTTTTCACATCTCTCTCGCGTCATTCAGTTAAGAATTTTTAACGAGAATTATGGATTGTGAAATATTTTTTAAAAAATTATGAAGTGTGAAGGAATGGTGTTGAGGACACATATGGCATAAAGGGAAATGGAATAACTCACACGTTGCAAATCGTTGCAAATAATAATATTAGCCCACAAAACGTGTTTCATGCCCTTTCTACTTACGATTGAAACTACTTACTCCAAATTCATAACAAAATTATGTAATATTCTTCCCATAGTTAGGAAAATAATAATAATTTAAGTAACAAAATTCAAAAATAAAGAAAAATAATTTCCAAATCATGAAAAAATGCATTCGAATATATTTTCTTCAAGCACAGAACTTTAAAAATATTGTATAAATATTGCTGACTGTTCTTGTAAAGGTAAATATAATCAATTTCGATGTCGATAGAGTATGCAATTATATCATTAACGATCGATATGTTTCAGAACAAAACACCAATCACGTGAAGTACACGAATATGTAGACGTTATTACTAACTGAGCAATTTCCTTTAGTGTGCTGGACACATCAGCTTGTCATTGTCAGCAAGGAAGTCCATTTTCATTTCAAACTGACAATGTAATTAATTATCCATTATTGTGTTTCTTGCGCATCGCAATTACTACTATTATCTCACGGAAATGATCTAAAAGGACTCGTTAATACTGTAGAAAACTCCAATTGCATCTTCGCGAAATGTAGTGTGTACACATATTATGAACAATAAAGACATTTTGAATCATGGATCACATCTGAGAAGATATTCAAATAAAAATATTTATTAAGAGTGCCAAGTAATTTCAGTATAATATGCGACATTAATGAGCACACGCATAAATATTTTGGAAGAACAATAAAAAGCACGTAATACGTTATGAAAAATACATGTTTCCTCTCTTTTACGCGTGTCATTTCAGATTCTCAAAATAATGATATAAAATCTATTTGTAACAAAAAGCGAAAGGTGCGTGCGTTCTGCGTAAATGAAATTACTGCACACAAATCTATTTGCAGTAATCGGTGAGGAAGGAAAACATCGAGAAATTCGCCTACAAGCGATAATTTTTTAATAAGTGTTAAAATATGTAGACAAAAATTCTTTAAACAGTAGATGGATAACACTTTCGTTAGATTAAAAAATGTGCGAATCTAACAAAAAGACTGGAAGCTTGCGAGGACTTGTACTGCTTCTCAGCGCTGCGCGTTTCATGGGAGTAGCTCCGTACACCATCAGTTCTTCATTGCAGATTTCTCGTAGCCGAGCGGCTGTAGCTCTCAGCTTGTTAATATTCTGCTTTTCAGTGCTCCTTTTCGGTATAGTTTCTATAACATACAGTGTGAACTCAACGACGTACGGTAATTCGTCAGTGTCAGGTGTTATATCTTTAACACATCACTTTCTAGGCTTCTTCTTTATGTCATACGCCATTTTCTCTTCCATTCGCTACACCACTGCAATGAAGTGGCAACGCGTTTTGTGCTCTATGGCAGATTTGGACAGCAATATTGGAATAGGGAGTTATCCTCTTCCCAAACCCACGCGATGCTCTTCGGTTATTATTATACAAGTTCTATTTATTAGTGTCACCCTGACAGATATTCTTTTATTTCAAACATATTTGAAGCTAAATTCTTTTCTCTCAAGTCTCAACTGGGGTCTGTCATACTATTATGGATGCTTTTTGGAATACTTTTTTTCTGTTGTTGTACTTCTGTCAAAACGCTTATTTGGTAAAATAAACGGTCATATATTGGTGCTTGCTAAAGAACTTCAGGAAAGTCAAGGAAAGCTGAAATTAAACCCAAGTATTCCTTCAACTGTAAAATATAGGATTCTTAGAAATATAGCTGTAGCTCAGAATCCAAGTCGAGCTCACTCCGAGGAAATGAGAATAGAACGAGAAATTCGCCTATTACGACGAGCTCACTTTCAACTTCAGCAAACGTGTCTGCTAATTGACGAAATGTTCTCTCCCATCCTGTTGCTGTTGTACGCTTACTTCATGGTGGATATGACCGTTTGCTTCTTCGTGGCGGTGCTGGCGGCCAAACGCCCCGTGATGCCCCTGTTCCAAACGGTGCTGTACGCGACGGCGAGCTCCTTGAACGCGGCGCTGAGCGCGTCGGTGGCGTGGGCAGCGGGCAGCGCGGCGGCGGCGGGGGCGGCGGCGGCGGGGGCGGCGGGGCCGGCGGCGGCGCTGCAGCTGGCGGCGGAGGGGCGGCCGGCGCTGGAGGCCCAGGCGCAGCTGCTGGAGGCGCAGCTCAGGGCTGAGCCCGTCGCCTTCTCCCTGGGAGGGCTCTTCCCGCTCGACCTGCGCTGCTACGTGGGCGTGCTCGGCACCGTCATAGGCTACGTCGTCGTCATTGTGCAGTTCTCGCTGCCGAGCATGGAGATCCAGAGTTGTGTGTGTACAATGTTTCTCAATTGCTCTGGAGGATGTGATACGATGGGGCAAATGGAATGATCAGGTGTCAAGGCAAGAAATATTATTGTGGAGTGAAATTTCTGTAGAGGAATTGAGAAACACGAATTACTAGTTGTGGTTATTACGAAATGATTTCATTTCAATGGTATTGGTGCACTATCAACAGATCGTCCATCCCAGTTTCGGATTTAATTATTGAATTACATGTGGAGGATCTAACGATCATCGTAGTAGCTCAACGGAAAACTGAAAATTAAATGAAAATCTTCGGTTAATTTGAAATTTAATTATTAGGAGTATGTGTTATTCAATGCAGTAAGTTTCCAAAACATACTACATTTTGTTGTTGGATACAAGCATAACAGCACATATGAAGCAAATAAAATCTAGGATATAGCCATCAAATACTTAAGTGTATGGCAAGACATTTATTAGAGTATAATAATGATTTATTTCAGAAACAATGTAAGCCAGGTTTTTTGCTATTTTGACTTTTTAGTGAAATCATATTCTCTGTACGTAAATTCAACGTTTCAAACCGATATAACGTATGTCAAGCAATTCTAAAGGTAGTGTTCGGGGCTACTATACACTTAATGTTCATGAGTGGACTGTATGAATGGACTGTAGTGATGAAGTACAGTAGTCCCGAAACCCTTTGATAGCTCTTGGGATTGGCGCAGGAGTGCAGGATGCATACACGAGCAAATTTCCAGCACAAACAATATTTAATAAGTAAATGCACAGTATTCACAGTAAATGCACAAGAAGCACAGAATTAAGATGAAAATTTCTCTTGGTGTATTAATACACCTGTCCAAGCGTAGTTATTGTAGTGACACCTTGGACCGCCGTGGCTACCTTTTGCCGACCAGAAGCAGCCGCGAGTTACATAGTTCAACCAAAATTGCGGGCGCAAACCCACGCAAGAGCGACAGACACAATTAAAGCGTGCACTGCCACGATTAAACAATTTATGTGCGAGCCGTATGCAGCTCATTTGCACGATTATACATTCTTTACGCGCTACTGCGCGGAGCCCTGAACACACGCGTCTATCTTGCACGGTGTCTTTATGCGAACTAACGAAGTCGGTTAAGCCGAATTCGGTTGGGGGAGAGACGTTAGGAAAGGGCTCTCACGCGCGGCAGAGGTGGGGATGGCGATTGCCAATTACCATTTGCCATTTGATCTGGATTTGCAATGATCTGGCGGTTTTTTGGTCCGTTGCTCCTCCAACGGACCAAGCTGTGGGGGCGAGATGGGCAGGCGGACACGTACGAGCGGCCACGCCCGTCCGTTGCCGTCCGTTGAAGAATACGCGGAACAACGGATGTGAAGGCGATACGTGATCTCAGCGGTCAACAGCCGCGCTCTGTCGATTACGCAATTCAACTGTTCTGCCTTGCTGGTGAAATAAACGTATTTATTTCTGCTTTGCTGTGGGCCCGAACAGGTAGGTTTTGAAGAGCACGTAAATTGGAATTAATGCAGATAAACATTAGTCAGTGACTTGTTTTCTTTCTGCATTGAAAGTGCGAGAAGCGGCTTCTCTTTGGAGTTCAAACAGCTACTTGATTTGAAGTTTACAGGACGGTGTAATTACAGTGTGTATTGACGCAAAATATGAACCTTGCTAAAATACCAGTGCAAAACTTTCGCCGACAGTAAATACTTGTCTCCATTAAGGAGCGAAGGATGACTCTGCTACATTCTTCGTATATCTTGAAGAAATGAGGCCTAAAGAGCCTAGTGAGAAGGATTAATATGGAATATCTAAGTACCACATTGTCCAACTTCAAAAGTTTCCAAATGTGTTGATAGGGCTGTGAATGTCAAAATAAAAATCGCATTAGTATGGAATGTCGTGTCAGTGCGCGTTACTATGTTATTGACCCTTCCTGTAAAGGACCTTTAAAAAATATCCAGTTGAAACTCGCAAAACCTCGAGCTCGTTCAGATCAATCGAGGAATATCAATTTTGGAGAAAATCGACTGAACGGTTTAAGCGCTAGCGTTGACCACAGACGGACAGAAAGACGTTTTTTCCTTAAACTTTTAGTAGGGATTCTGTGGTAGCATCAGAAATCTTGTGGTAATCCATGATAAAGTTCCAAGGATAATGAGGTATCAACCACAACAGTAGACTAATTTTTTTAATGTGTAGAGAATTTAGCCATACACGTGTCACGGGAGTATTTTTCCCATCATTTATGGCTCCAAGTAACACAGATTAAACACACATTACATCTTACGATCTTACGATGCACAAATTGGCGGTATCCCAGGACGGAGCACTATGCTGACATATACTTAATGTGTGTTTAATCTGTGTTACTTGGAGCCAATGATCATGGTAAAAACACTCTCGAAATACGTGGATGGCTAAATTATATACACAACAAAAATTTTTGTCTACTTTTGTAGTTGATACCTCTTTATCTTTGGAACTGATATTACAAAATGTACTCTATGAAATTACATAAACGCCATATTACTCTATTCTTTTGTCTTTTTCAAAAATTACAAAAATGTATTTTTTACTTGTCTCTCACGTCGGAAATATTATAAGTATTATATAAATAATTTGTATATAAATGGAATCGTGCCCGTTGGATCTGCGCTTCTTCGTGGGGCTGCTGGCCTCTGGTGTCCCTAGATACAGAGAGTAGCGCATTTCACTGTTCCACCGATCCCGCCATTTTATGTCCAGTTGCCAGGAGAATTGGAACTGCGTAATATTCCTTATGTTGAGAGCCATGAATCTACCCCAAACCAGTATTAATATTCTTGAAAATTTTCATATTGCCAGCAATTGTTATAGTTTCCCTTCAGTTCCTGATTGGTGCCTGACGGAGTTATCAGGGGAGAGGATTTTAAATGGCGGTGGTTTCGCTACTCTCTGCATCTAGGGACTCTACCGACCTCCATCCGCGGCTACCTGGTGGACGCAGCGCAGCTTCCCAGCAGGCGGAGCCCTTCGAGCTGCAGATCTGCGCGCGAGCTGCAGGGCTCAATTGTTCTGTGGCGGTAGTGTAGTCGTTTCAGTGATTGGTGTGGAAGAAGATTGATACATTTGTTCAAAAACGATTCACCGTATTGTAACCGTATAGGGCGTTTATGAATAATAGTTAACGGGAAAATTTCATGAGTAGAAACAAGGGACATTTTTTAAATTTCTCTTCAAATAAAAGCAAAAGAAAAAAATATTTTAATTTTACTTAGTAATTCTTATATTCACAAATATTATTCTCTCATTGTTGAAAAAAGAGTTTGAATCCATAAATTATCTTTATTCAATCCATTATATTTACATAAATTGAAGTATATCATGCGCTTCTTCCTGGCGCTGCTTAACATACGCCTCGGCTACCTGGTGGTCGTGGTGCAGGTTTCCCAGCAGACGGAGCCCTCGATGCTGCAGATCTGCGCGCTAGCGGCCGCACTCAATTGTTCTGGGGCGGCAGTGTAATTGTTTCAGTGATTTTGTGGTATGAGATTGATACATCTGTTCACAAGGCATCAAGAAATTCATTATACTGTAGCCGTAAAGAGCGTTTATCAATAATGGTTCACTGGGAAATTTCGTGAGTATAAACAATTAACGACTTTTAAATTCCTCTTCATAAGACAAACCAACAAAAATGTTTTGGTATAACCTACTTATTTTGACAAAGATTTTCCGCTCACATTTAGAAACGTTTTCAGTTCATAAATTTTCTATAATCAATGAAGGGGTGAATTCATATAATATTTACTTAAATTAAGTAAATTCATATCACTTTCAAAATTCTATTACTACTTCAGAATGTATTGCATACTTTATATTAAATTGTATTTGTTGAATGAATTATTATTAATACGAGTAATAAATAATATATAGAAATTTGATTGATTACTAGTCGATATTTTTCAGGGAGTTAAGCCAGTCGTATGAAGAAGAAGGATGACACTTTCATTATTGTCTAAATTGAATATTCTTCAAAATACTTTTTAAGATGAAAGAACGGCGTTTTTGGTGATGGACATGCAATCAAGAACAGCTTTTATTTTGGCTCAGCAGTAAAAACATTGTTAGTCTGTTGTAAAATGTGTTTATAGCATGTCGTGTCATGTCATGTGTATCGCTTCGTTAGTTGTGAAATATGAAATAGATCAGAAAAAGTTAACTATATGAAATGCAGAAAAATAGTTACACAATGATTTATTAATTACTCACTTAAATATACATTATAACATTAACAAACACAAGAATACTTTTACTGAATATGCTACCGAATTACAAAGAAAAATATTGATGAGGCTACTGCAATAAAATCAACATAATTTATACCAATACATATTGAAAGCCGAACAGCCAAAAGAATTCCAGTTAATATTTTAAATCAGCTATAAAATAATGATATAGGATTAGATGGTAGCGTGAGCAAAATATCTAAAATGGAATAGTGCTACTGGATGAAGTGTTTTCAAGAACCTGTTTATTACTGGCATTTTTACCAACAGTTGCAAATAAACGTGCAGTTACAGCACAACGAAGAGGAACATAGCAAAAAAATGTTGACAAGCAACGCATTACCTATCATTACGTATCCTCCGCGGTCTTACACCGTTCCTTGGCATTGCGCGTTTCATAGGCGTAGCCCCATACGCCATCGAGGCTCCAAACGGGATATGGCAGGTCTCGCGCAGTCGGCTGGCTGTTTCTCTCGGCATATCCATCCTCTGCCTTCACTTTTCCTTTTTAGTGTACACTGTCCGCTACGGCTTGTCCAACAGAGATTCCATTCACGGTGGATTAACGCGCCTTGCGCTTACGTTGCAAAATCTCATGCGCCACGTCATTGTGGCGTACCCGATTCTCTCCTCCGTTCGTCGCTGCACCGCAATGAAGTGGCAACTGCTTTTGCGGCTCATGAACGATTTGCAACTCAACATGGAATGCGAGAGTCATCTACTGTCCTTGTCCACAAGACGTCCGGGTGTTCTGACAGTGCAAGCATTCATTATTGATTTTCAGACAATACAACTTATCTTATTACAAGTAATTTCTCCGAACATTTCATTATTGGCTGAATTATTTTGGGGTATATCGTATTATTTTACTTGGCTTATCGGGAATTTATTCTCTATTATAGTTCTAATCACCAAGCAATACTTTACTGAAACAAATAGTCGAATTTCAGAGATTACCACGAAACTACAAAAAAGTAATGAGGCTGATAAGAAATTACGCACAAGTAATTATTTACTTGTAATGAAGGATTTTGGAAATACAACGATCGTTCAGTCTCAGTCACGTAAATTGAATCTGGAAAGCAAAATCGAACTAGAAATACGCAAACTACGTCAGTTACACTTCCCCCTACAGCGACTATGCATCGTAGTAAATGAAATTTTCAGTGTAAACTTGTTGCTACTGTACGTCCATCTGATGGTAAATATGATGGTGTGCTTCTACGTCGTAATGTTGGCAGTCTTGAGTGAGGTCCCTGCGATGCAGACGGCGCTGTTCGCCGCCTCGTCCGCATTCAACGCGGTGCTGAGCGCGTCGGTGGCGTGGGCGGCGGGCAGCGCGGCGGCGGCGGGGGCGGCGGCGGCGGGGGCGGCGGGGCCGGCGGCGGCGCTGCAGCTGGCGGCGGAGGGGCGGCCGGCGCTGGAAGCCCAGGCGCAGCTGCTGGAGGCGCAGCTCAGGGCTGAGCCCGTCGCCTTCTCCCTCGGAGGGCTCTTCCCGCTCGACCTGCGCTGCTACGCGGGCGTGCTCGGCACTATGATAGGCTACGTCGTCGTCATCGTGCAGTTCTCGCTGCCTGGGCCCGAGTTGAGAACCTGCGCACGCGCAGTGCAACTGAATTGCTCCGGACCATTCTACACAGGGTGATTGCTTTGAAGATCATTGAATCCTTCAGTGCTTTGCTCCGTCACAATCTTACCATCATATTTAAATGTCATTTCATGAGCTTTGGCTTGGATTCTTGAAACCAAAACATTTTTAATAAAGCAACTATCTCGATGTTCCACAAGACAGTTCTTTATTCAATAAGGTTGCAATATCGTAAAATGTTGTTAATAAAATCGAATGAATGTTGGTAATATATGTGTGTTCAACAAAAAAGTTTGAACCTCTGAATTGTTTGCATGCATTCATTGCGTTCACTTGCGCTGGAATTCATTTCAAGGAATTAAGAACGTTTTTTTTAAAATTGTGAAAATTTTCATTTTTTTATTTTAACTATGAAACCAAGAATAGTTTTAAATGCAGAAACAATTAGGATGTTTCTATTTTCAACAAGATTTATTTCCTTTACTTTCCTTTTCTTTTACAACAAGACTTATTTCCTTAGTGTTTACAGTGGTGTCACAAATATTATGAAAAATGTCATCCAAATGCAATATTGTGTAAGTTCATTTAGCTTAAACCTTCTATATCTAGTTATTTAATATCCATAAATTAGTTTCCTATGCATGAATGCGTAGTAACCCTGGTAATTACCAAAGCATCCTAGGAAGTATAATCGAAGGAAACAATCACGGATAGGAAATTCTTTTTCCAAATATATATATATATATATATATATATATATATATATATATATATTGTGACGTACCGACTGCTCGGGGTCAATCGTGACTTACCCGTGAAGTGGCACGGTACAATAAATTTGTTTGTTTCAGGCAGGGCTCGGGATCTTTTTCGCGAATGTGGACCCTGGGATGTTCGGGGTACAATAAATACATACAGTTTATTATACAACGACAGTTTGATGTTTATTCATCTAATATCACTATTACACTTTCGAACACTGATCCCCTATGCAATGATTACTATGTTTTGGTACCAAAACTTAATACCTTCAATGCTAGCATCATACCTGTTACCACCTGGGTCACGTCACTTCGTTGGGGCCCGGCGCCGATGGTGGCGGCGGCTTCGGCTCCCGTCGCGTGGTCCCGGAGCCGTTCGGCCCCCAGCCGGAGATGAGTAGGCAAGTGTTCGCCCCTCACGCTGCTCCACGCGTATATTCTACACTAGTGCATCTAATTAACTTATGCTTGTCCTGACAGTCTGAACTCCAGATTTGGGTTGTAACTGATTATGCTAAACACGTTACACTATATTACTCTCTGAATCACCGGTGAAATATCGGTAACCTATACCCACGTGTTCTTGTTCTCCTCACGCGTCATCATACAGTTTCATTATGGAAAGTTCCTATACACTGAAAACCCGTCAGACACTGCTTGATCGGTCTCACAAATGATCACTGGTTCAGTCACTGTCTTGTGCACTACACATTCTATCTTTCCCCAAAACCTACGTTCGCGATGCATGTGCTCACGCTACAGGCGGGTTTCACACTCTTCGGTTTACCATACACTCTATCCGTTGACTTCCCAATGCTGTTCGGTCTGCATCACACTTCTTTAACGGTCCGAAATGTAATACTATGCAAGTCTATTAAGTTATTCAGCACTTAGGGGTACTTTTCCCCAAATAACTCGCACCGCTCGCGCACCACCTCCGTCCGCTAGCGTGGCTTCCGCTCGTCTCTCCTTCTCAACCGACTTCTCGCTGTCCTCCCCTCGTGTCTCGCGCTCCACGTGACGCCCCCCTTCCCCTCCGTGTTGCCATGCTGCCTAGTTATGCTCGCGCCGTTTGTATGTTCTCTGGTTGTTTAAGTTGAAATGTATCCCGTTTCTATTTAGAGGCGCGGTGCGTTTCAATATATATATATACATATATTTAAATTACTGGAATTACGAAAAAGAGAAATGTTACTCAAAATTACAACCGAAAAAACTTTCATTCAGCTTCGACTTATCACTGCCTCCTCGAATAACTTATAACCAAGTAACATTTGAGTAACAGTTTAATGCAGAAAATGATTTCAAATGTGTTTCACTTCTATGGTAATAAAACTTTCAAAAAACAATTATAACAAGGCTACTTAAAAGAACATTTATTAAAAGCACAATCATTAAAGTTGTAGGAAGTTGTTTTCCAAGTCTTGGCCTTCCGTGGAAGTATTTGAAATGGAAGATATAAAAGATGAATTTGCAGCGAAATTTGTCGATTTCGAATGAATTGAACATACGTGTGAATGTTTTTTTTGTAACGTTCCACATAGTTTTGAGAGCATATTCTTTGTACTCTTCGCCCCCTAATCTTTGTATATTAATTACCTAAAATATGTGTAAATTCCTCATTTGTAATTTGTGTTGTCCATTTGTATTTTCTTTCTTCACAAAATTCTTAAAATTGCTTCCATACGCTTTCTCTGTTCCTTTCACTGTTTTTCGGCACTGAATTTTTACTAATAGATTCAATTTCAGAGTTTTAAACATGACCAAAACGACACGTTTTAAAATTATATTGATGCACACAAGCTAATTTGGAGCTGAAACAATTGTTATCGTTATCTTAAAAAGGTAAACAAAGTATTTACAGTGATAAAAAAAGGTAAATAAGCTGATGGCGATAAACATCTGGGATTGGTTTAATTTGAATATATCCTTGCTTAGCATTGGCTACTTACGACGCAGACAGACATGAGTGAGTAACCATTATTCGTAATTTTATTGATAACTAAGCAATCAATAGCTCTTGATACTTGAACTAGTGGTGCTACAGAATGGCATAGACTTTCTCGTATTAGTTATCTATTTTCTTTGGTCTGAGCTAGCTATTCGGACTTGCCACATTCTCTTGGGAGTTGCCATCTACCGCCACCCAATATACATTTTTTGAAATTTTCTTAATTTTTCGGTTTCCTAATAGTAGAACTCAAATATTACTTTAAGAATATTACAGAAGAGTAAAAATCTCGTCTTAAGTGTCAATTTGCATTGAAAAATTTAGAACCGTTCTTAAGAAAATGGCGATTAAGCTCTAGTATAAATCTGAAACATGACGCTCTTTTCCACAGATCTCTTTTGAGTTTTTGAAAAACCTCATTAGGAGTCACTTAAAGCACTTAAACTCACAAATGTATTAGTGATTACAAATTGCTGAAAATGTGCATATTAACGGCGTGAGAGATATTTAAAAAAATACATTTGTGTAATTTAAAAAAAAACATAATGATAACCCATAATGAACTTTATGTCATATCAGAAAGAGAAATTAGCACTATCCGTTGGAAAAGATTGAAGAAAAATTTGGTGCCATTTTGTGAAAATGGCGTTTGAGTATTTTTAAAAATGTAGAAAATTGTGCTCATTTTTACGGAAAACTGTTGCCTTTTCGAGAAACATAATGCATAACATTAAAGCACATGTCCTAATGGATCTATCTACTGAGAAGATACAAGAACAAATACCTCAAAAACACATTTTTACTTTCGCGTATACGTACGTATACAAGGAGTACGTAGTATAGAGAAAGTTCTGTAATGCTACCCGAAAAAATGGCGAATTTTCGGCTGAAAAAATTCATTGCCGGGCCGTAATAATGAATAAGTGGATAAAACCAGTTGCTAAATTTAAAAAAACCTAACACGTTGTGTAGCTATAAACCCTGTTTTGTGGGTCCTTGATACCGAAAAACCAATTGAAAGGAAAACGTCCGTCCGTCCGTCCGTCCGTCCGTCTGTGAACACTGCTAGCGCCTAAACCATACGTACGATTTCTTCCAAAATGTTTATTCCCCGGTCGATCTGGTTCTAGTCGAAGCCTTGAGATTTTGAAAAAGATTCTGTAAAATTTGAGTGTACTTTACATGAAGCCCCCAGGGGATTTTCCAAATTTTCTCAAAAACGTCTCGAATTTTTTTCTTTAAATTTCTTGTAAGAATAGAGTAAAATACACTTATACATAGTTCAGATTTTCACGGTTAACTCTGAATTTTTGAATGTTGCAAAAATTTAAAATTTTTTCGGCGTCATTCTGGAACTACAAAATTGAAGATAGAGATTTTTATTCAAATAATATTTGTTGTCCAAAGTGAGTTCTTTCATTTAGGTCATATACATATTTTTGAAAAGTTTAGTATTTTTCGCGCAATATAGCGTGCAATACGTGCTAGTTTAAAAAATTACAAAAACAAGATTTTCTCAAAAACTGCTCCAGATATTTTCTTTAAGCTTTGCGTAATGTATTTTATGAGATGACGAAATGCCATGTTGCTCTATTCTTTTGTTTCTTTCAAAAATCGGAAAAATGTTTTCTTTTACTTGTCTCTCACGTCGTTAATATTTACATTACCGGCTATTTTTTCACATTACTTCATTTACGAGTACATGCGCTTGAAATAATGTCAAGGAAAGTTTCTCGAGAACACAACCGTTTTCTGTGAAAAGAATCTTAAATTTCCACATTTTCAGAAACGCTCAAACACCATTTTCTCATCTATGGCTTCAAATTTTTTCTTCAAACTTTTGTAATATATAGTGATAATTACACTTTTCAATATGACGTTAAGTTCATTTTGAGTTATTTTTTTGTTTTTTCAAAAATTACATAAATGTAATTTGTTTGAAAGATCTCTCACATCATTAATATGCACATTACCAGCAATTTGTCAATATTATTAAATTTGACAGTGCAAGTGCTTCAAATAACTTCAAAGAAAGTATTTTCAAAACTCAAAAAATTTCTGTGAAAATGAGCTCCAAATTTCGCATTTTTAGTAGTGCTAAAACGTAATTTTCTTTAAAACGGCACATAATTTTTAAAAGAAAATTGATTTCTTTCAGGCTTAAAAGGTTTGTGTGTTCTTTAATATTCTAAAATTAATATTTCCGTTCTTCCAATAGGAAACCGAAAAATTAAGAAAATGACAAAATAATGTACTTGGCAGCTGGCAAGAGTGATAGATGGAAGATGGCAAGAGTATGTGGCAATTTCAAAAAGCTAGCGGAGACCCAAAGAAATAGAAAACTAATACGGGAATGTCTGTGCCTTTCTGTAGCATCACTAGTCTCATATGACGTACTGACTTTGTCGTGTATTAATTTTAGCCTGATCAAGTTTGATGCACTATATAATCCATCGTTTCTTCATCATAGTTTGTATGCAAAGTGTTCGCAGCACCTGCAGAATATTGTACCGTAACCTAAGACTTTCTGTGAATTCAGAAAGGTGTGCATTTTGGGGAGGGAATAGACAAACAACATAGAATAACTTCAGGCAGGTGAACAAAACATCTGATTTTAATGTTAAACTCAACAAAATCACTTGCTTTGGTTTTCGACGTAACTGTACTGTACATAGTAACATCGATTCTACACATTAATAGGTAGACGTACTAGAACAATTCATTACCGCAGCTCGAAAACATATCTGCTGCTTATCTTCCGTAGTAAATTGCACCATGAGGACCAAATAGCCGAGAATGGTCCCGAAGAGCCCGACGAGGAAGCGCAGGTCGAGCGGGAACAGCCCCCCGGCGCTGAAGCGCACGCCCTTGGCGCGCAACTGCCACAGGAGCAGCGTGGCCTCCCACTCGGCCCTTCGCCGGCCCTTCACGGCCAGCAGCAGCGCGCACCCGGCGCCGTGGCCCAAGCCAGCTGCCTGCGCCGCGGCAGAGGTCGAACCAGCCACCCACGCGCCCGCCACCGCCATCACTACGTTTGACACACCCGACGCGGCCATCACAAATGTTTCGACAGGATTGATTTTTTGCCGCGTGGTCTGCACCATCATGTACAACATCGAAGTCGTGGACGCTACCAAATACGCATATAATAGAAACAGGATCGACCTGAAGACGTCTTCAATCAGAGCACAAATCTCCTGCATTTTTAAATTCAGTTTTCGTATGTCAACGATTTTCGTTTCTAGGTCGAATTCGTCTGTGACACAGTTTGAGCTAGGACAGTATTCGTAAATACGATTATTCAAATGTGAACAATTAGCCTCGTTACAGTTTTTCAACTTCGGATTTTTAGTCTCATGTAAGTCGTTCTGCTTCACAGCTCTGGAAAGTTTTAAAATGTCTTTATTTATTCTGAAAAAATATTGTCTTACTAAGCAGACAAGAACATAAAAAACATGGTTCCAGAAGCCCATTATGTAATATAGGGCAGCCCAATGAAAAGCAACGATGGCAAAAAAATTAGAATTTGATACTATCAATATTGTAGATTCACAAATGCAGAAACAAACAAAGAAGACTTGCACCGCAATTACTCCGGAGCGCCTGATTGTAAAAGGCGTGAATGCGTCTTCGTACAGCGAACTCCCCACAAGCGCCAACAGTCGCAGCAGTTTCATCCACTTCTTACGGGTCGAATCCAGTGCCAAATGAAGGATTACCCACAACGGAATGATGATGCCTAAGAACTGCGCAGTAACGGGCAATGTGAACGCGAGAATATCATTGCCAAAATAATTTCTTTTTTCCTCTGTGTCTCTCTTTGTGTTCGCAATCAGTGTAACGGCGAACAACGTCGGATGGACGCAGAAAGCAATAACGGAGATGACAAGTGCTAGGCGACTGCGCTCGAGATACAGAGAGTGATTAAAAATGTACGGGGCCATGCCCAAAGCACGCGCAGTTCGCAGCATTGTCAGCAACCCTCGCATGCTCAGTGGAACTACTTCTGAAGTCATTTTCTGGCAACTTATGATGTTACGATTAGTCTCCTACGCCACGTTTGTTAATTATCAACTGTCTTTTTCGAACTGTTGTGTTATTTGTGTTAAAAATGCGTTGGTTACGAATTGCCTCCAGTAGTTCAAGACACACTTACCAATAAAGAGGCTTCAAGCAGTCGTTTATCTTATAAAGTAATGGTCCTTTCGGGCGTAGTTACGAAAAAATGTTTTTCATTTATTAGCTTCGCAAGGACCATATTAGAATGAAATATTAATCGATTTGCTTAAATTTCATTTCTAAATTGTCAGTTGATAAAGAGATTGAATTATAACGTACCTTTTTTGCATCTTAGGATCTTTATTGTTATTAAAGACAATTCGTTTGAAACTCAGTAATTTATTATATTTTGTTGGTGAGAGTAATCATTGACATTACCGTGATAAATAGAATTCGAAATGAAAGTAAAATATTTTTTGTCCATTATTACAAAACACCAATTAAATACCCGTAAATAAATTTAAAAGCACATAATTCTAATTCCTCAAACCGGAAGTTGTATGCATTCCAAACTATAGCACACTTATTCAGGAAGATGAATAAATTCAAAATAAATGGAAAGTGGAATATGTGCAATTTAATTGCACTATTTTAAGTCTTCGTGTGTTACTTCTACTATGCACGAGAAACTTTTATAATCATGCACCGGAAAATGGACAATTTTCGACAGTAAAACTCTTATTGCCCTGCCCAGGTAATGAAAAGTTCGTAAATCTTGTTCCAGTATATATAGTAAATTACTGTCTCTAACACGTTGTGTAAAGAGAATCAATATTTTTTGAGTCCATGACACCGAAACATCGATTGACGGCAAAACATCTGTCCATCTGTTTGTGATCAACTTTGGAATCTTGCAAACGATATTCTCCGAAAGTGATAGTCGTGGATCAATTCAAAGGAACTCGAGAACCCCCGAGTTTGAAACGGATATTTTGATTTTTGTAATACTTAACATGCTTTCTCAAAAACATTATCAATTTTTTTAAATGGCTCCAAATTTTTGAATTAAACATTGTCTTCGAATTACATAAGAGGCACTAAAAAAATTGGTGCATTTTGTTTTTGAAATTTTTAACTTTTCGAAAATTGCAAAAGTTCAAAAGTTTCGTCGAAGCCTTTCTACAACTACAACGTTGACATATTTTTTTACTTTCTTTCTACAGCTTACGCAGTATCGAGAAAGTATTGTAATGCTTCGAAACAAACTGCAAATTTTCGACACAAAAACTCCTATTTCCGGACGCGGGTATCAAGAAATTCCTACATGAAGTCATGGTACGGCGTAGTGCAGAAGTTAAAAAAAGAAATTCCTGAAGTCATTGTATAGCCTAGTGCAGAAGTTGAATTTCTTGATATATTCCATTCCACATTTATTTTTATTTTACTTTCTCATCACAACATGGATGACATTTTTAGACCGATAATATATGTAATTTGGTTAGAAAATATGTTATAAAGTATTAATTAGTACAGTACATAAACATGTTTCTTCCTTTTCTTATTTTGATTAAGTCCATATTAATTTAATATTTATAAAAATGTCAATTAAGTTGTTTTTTGTAAATATGTTTATATTAATTAATTCCCATCATTGTCTATACGGTACTGTTTTGGTTTTGTGGTTTATATTATGTTTTTATCATGAATCATATTCGTTTCCTGTTTGTTGGTAATTCAATATTGAATAAAATAAATAATATAAGGGACACCAATAATACAGATAACTTGATAATTTCAATGTCAATAGTTAATATTAATTCCTAGCATTGTCAATACTGTTAAGTTTTGTTATTTGGGTGTAAATCATGCTCATATCCGGTTCCTGGTGTTGGTATGTCCCATTGGTGATTTTATATACATATATATTATTTAAAAATATCAAAACAACTTTTAGTTTTACTGTGGCATGAAAGAAGAAAGAAAGCAAATATGGAGAAAATAAACAAATAAATACACAAACAATTTAGTGACAATATTAATACAGACTTCGCATAAATATTATACAAAAAAAGTACTCACCAGCTACTATAATTTATTATAGACAGGAAGTTAGAATTTAGTTCATAGCTAACAGTTCTTTCTCACTACCCAATATTCTACCGGTTGAAGTCATGGTATGTGGTTGTGTGATGTAGACGTATGAATGTTCCTCACTACCTGTGAGGTACCTCAGTATCCATAGCAAGTAGCAGTTATTATGTGTACAGTCAACTGGAAGTTGTTAGGTATATAACATGTATTTATGTAAATTTAAATGTAATTTCACTGTATCTGGATAGGGAATATTTATTGATTTGTTTTGGAAGTTTAATGTAATATTTTCTTCTCTCTTGGTTGTATATAGCCCTTATGATGGAAATATACAATTTTCCGAAACGTTGGCAAACAACAATGGTGTAAATTAATTCTGCTTCACTGACTCCAAATTAATATTAATGGTCGTTAAACATTCTCCACAAATTTTGTTTTTAGATAGTATGAAGGACTTTTAAGAGCTTATTCCAAGTCTCATTTCATTAAAATCTCTGATTTTTCGAAAATTGCAATAACTTCATTTTTTTCTACAACTAAAATATTGAAGGTAGATTTTTCTTAATAAAATCTGTTCTTCTTCTTTAAAGATATATTTTGAATACATCGTGTACAATTTTTCGAAAATTAGAGTACTTTTCGCAATATTTTGGGTTAAATTTAGGCAATTTTTTATTTCTTTTAAACAATTTGCTTTCTTAAAAAAGCAACATATGTATCAAATTGGAAACACATACTGTATATGATTAAATTTTGGCCTCAAATAGCGTAAAAGACGCTTAAGAAAATGGCGCAAGTCTTA
Organism: Acheta domesticus; assembly: GCA_031308135.1. Taxonomy (NCBI): domain Eukaryota; kingdom Metazoa; phylum Arthropoda; class Insecta; order Orthoptera; family Gryllidae; genus Acheta; species Acheta domesticus. Next base: position 91,702,536 of record JAHLJT010002406.1, on the reverse strand, counting down.
TTTTCGGTGAAATCCCTAATTTTACAAAAATTACGAAACGAACATTTTTTCGGTCTCTTCCTACGTAGCAACTGCAAGTATGAAGATCAATTTTTTTCTTAATGATTCTCAGTAGTAATAAAAACAGATCGTTAAAAACATTTCGAAAATCTTCATACTTATCACGTAATTAGGCCTGAAATATAGTCAATTTTGAAATTTGTTTAAACATTTTTTCTCAGAAACGGCTCCAAATTTTTCTTTAAATTTTTACATACGTGAACGGTAAAAAGTGGTACTAGTCTCACTTTTGTTGTACATTCTATATGTTCTAAAACTGAAAAAAAATCACAATAATTTTGTGATCACAGTAAATTTGAATTTCCCGCGCTTCGTTTGAAGTGGGGTCAGTATGTAATAAGGCTGTCGCGTTTTATTGCGTCAAATATAATAACCTTAATTGACATTAGCCTAATTAGATTTCCTCTTAAAAATATTATATAAATGATGTATGAACGTGTGAAAGAAAAATTCTAAAAAAAATAAGTGCCGTAATTTTGTACGAACGTTTATTACAATAATTTGATATTACTTTTACCGTACGCTGTATTGTTGCCATTCAACGCAGCGATGAATATTTCAGAAGTTAATTCTTAAACTGTGACGTGTGGGGAAAGAGAGAAGAAAAAGCCGACTTCATTAACTTAACGTGAATGTGTCAATGCTCTCTACGTACAATAAAATAGATATTCAACTTTAGTGAAGTCGGGAAGAATACACATTTGCTTAAGAATATGATATCCTAGATTCGAGTGCATCATAATGCGATTAATTGGATGGCCTTTAATTTCGGATGTAGAATTTATTTCTGAAATTATCCTTTCTTGTCTGAATGATGGGCTGGAAATAATGCAAGCAGTTACAAGTAATGTGAGAACGAGATGGCGAGATACGAGATGTTGCAGCAATACTAGTTCTTTACTTTTTATCGTTTAGTTATTATGCACGTATTTAACGTGTTTAATCGTTAGTTGGTGCCTTATTTTACGTGGCGAGACTCGGGCCATCAGGCCCGCTCTTCCGTCTGACCACGCAAATTTCTACTACGCTCCTTCACCTAGCGGAGAAAGAAGGTATTATCTCGGGCGACGAAACAGGCGATTTGAATTTAGCTCAGAGGCGTCATTTAGGCTTGAGGACCTTTTACATGCAAGTAAATCTACTAACATGGGACAGCCTGCTTTACTCCGAAGGAAGGCGTACGAAGGATTTTTTCGCCCTTAAAAATCCACGGCTTCGATCGGGTTTGAACCCTCGAACTTGGGCCATGACACTTGACAGTGACAGTCCGGTCCATATAACAGTCCGGTACGCTAACCGTTACACCATCGAATCCGCAAATCGTTAAATATGAAGTAAAATAGAAATTGTAAAGAAGATTTTGTAAAGGGTCACCAGAATAAATATTATATTGTGGGGAAACGTGCCAATAGCGTAGCAAGTGAACAATCTGGACACGCGCGTCACTTTGGTCCTTGGGGAGAACAAAACACGGTCGGCCTCGTGTCGCACCGGCGTGTTGCGCTCAACTCGCGACCTTGTAGGTACAAGGCCCTCCATGTAAGCCCAACGCATTCAACACGGCAACCTGGCCTACCTCTGCGAATTCCATGCTTAACAAGCAATGCTGATGTCGGCACAGAATTTTTCAGTACTGAAATTGTGAACAACAGTCATAAAGAGATTTTCAATAATTAAAATAATGTTCTTGAGAATTTCCTCTGAAAGAAATAGATTGATTTTTCTATTCTACAATATCTACAATTCTTCATATCCTACATATCTACGTATTCTACAATAAATACTTCTGAAAATACGAAACACGCAAATCTCTCATTGTTTTCGTTTTTATCTCCCAACATAAGTTCATGTTACGTTTGCAGAACTAATAGAAGAATGTAACGTATGTTCATTTTCTCCGTACGCACGCATATACGATTAATTACTGTTTTTAATTTTATAACGGTTATACATTTTCATTAAAATTGAAAATATAACAACAACAACAATATTATTCAGTGTGAAAAAGGGTACAAAAAATAACGGAAAAATCAAAAGAGGAAGTGTCATGAAGCAGAAAAGTGTGATACCTAATTATTCTGATTATTTGTCAGTAGAGCTACTTGATGTGTAGAAATCAACGAAAGCAGGAAAATGTTCTCAGACGTACGCCATACCTTCATATCTCGCCTTTCAGTCGATAAGAATAAGTTCTAAAAATACATACACTATCATACAGCAAGCGCTTCAACGACACGCATAGAAACCTCGCCACCGTAACCTCAGCCTGGCGTATCACACGACTCGACGCTCACAGACATTGAAAAGCACATACTCGAGTTGCTTCACGGTCGATAGGAAGAGAAAAGTAAGGAGAAGCGACTTCGACGCTGAAGGTGGTAACGGTGATGTAAGGAATTGGAGTGGCGAATGAAAGGAGACTGGTAGTGACTCGGGTATAGATGTTAGTAAAGCATGTTGCATGTTTTTCCTTTATTTCAATCACAACAATTTTTGCCGTAATTTTCATTTATTTCAAATTTTGGCTCCTTTTATTGATCTACGAACATTTCTTATCCCTTTAGAAACATTGTAAGGAACATCATGAAGGTATTCGTGGGAATCGTGAAAGAAAACTTTAATAAATTAACTATTCACCTACTTACCTACCCCCCAACCACTCACCCACCTACCTCCCCACCCACCCATGTACCTACCTACTCATCCACGTACTATCTTTCTTTTTTTACGAGGGAACTGTGGAAATCTTCAACAAGACGCTGAGGAGCCCGCACTCCTCAACAGTATGAGATTTTTACTCACTAAAACCACAAACTCTGTACTGGTCCTGACGTTATCCACTCTGGAAACGTAATTATGCATTATCTGGGTAGTGCCAGCTATAGTACTTTGAAGTATTATTCAGGTTCGACTTCGGATGCTGTTTCTTCCGATTTCTTCCTTCTTCCTCTTTTTCTTCTTCTTCTTGAGAATGACGGTGATATATCTCTCTATTGCTGTCCACTTCTTGTCACAGATTACTAGTCACCATATTCTCTGGTGTGACATTATACCCTGCCACCCGTATCATACAATGCCTTAGTGTGTTCCATCTCGGCAGTGGAATAACTATGTTCGGCGTCGTCGTGGCTGTAGTAGAAGCATACCGCGTCTTCTGTTTTTCTGAAACTCTTTAAGTATGCTTTAAAACATTGTGTGCTAAATAACAGCTTGGGTTAAATGGTATATCACGGACCCACGTTTGCAGTTACTTATTTGGATAGGTTTGGGATGAGCCTATGAGTCCATCTGCCGGTCTCCTGTCTGCACCAGCGCTTCCGCCAGTGGTGCATCACATTTTTTCTTGCTTTTTTAATTGCGCTTTCCCTCTCTGTGTGCGTTCGCCGTCCGTTGCCATTTTTCTCATGCTCCTTCTAACTAACATTGCAACATGTAACACGGGGCTGTTCATCTTAGAACAGCATATGGGCCACATACCAAATTCCAGTTAAGCCGTGGGCCGCATCGTAATTTAATATGCAAGCACAAACGATTTGACGAACAATACAAAGCATTGTAATACTATATATTGTCTATCAGCCATCTCTACAATATAAGACCTTCAGTAGGCCACTAATGTTAAGGTTATCATCACATTTATAATCACTGTTATGTAATTATAAAAATGCGTAACAGAATAACTTTAAAAAAACGTATTTGGTTGGTATAATGAAAGTTTTCAAAACAGTCGCGGGCCACACAAAAAGATCCAGTGCGCCGACAGTTGGAAAGACCTGACCTAACGTCGAATTTATGATCACGTACGTGGGAAGCAAACATCTTCACGGTAACGATACGGTAGAAGTGATGGTGACGGTGATGATTGCAACGGCGACGAGGCCAGAGCCTGTACTCTCGAGCACCACCGCGTCGGCCGCGGGTGCAGAGTGGGTGGTGTGGGGGTTCGCAGGTGATTGATCATTGAGAGGTGCCAGGTAGGCGAGAGTGCAAAAAAACCGGCCGGGTCGACGACCAATCACACGGCCGATAAACCGCCGAGGCTAATTCCGCAGGCGGCCACCAAGCCCCCAATTAACCGGATTTCGCCGCAGCCTGATTGCAAATCGCGTGGGCGGGCGCTGCGCAGGACCTGCCCCCTCGCCCGCGCAGCCGTCGCGACGGTCGCGTCGAGAAAGCGCGAATCAATGGGTCAGCAGAATTGGAGGGCAGTCACTGCTGAACGAGCCATGCACCTCCCCAATTCCCACTCACGTCGACGATGAACCAGATTTCGCCCGCAAATTGGTTTGGGGCGACTTGTCGGAGACTCAGAGTCATAGGCATTTGAAAGGTTGTTTTCAGTACACCTTGTCACGCAGTACACTAAGAACATCAACTAATTAACAACTTATTAGTATCTGGATGCACTTTCCCTGATATTTCTTTTGAGTACCACTAAATAATGTTGATCTCGAACTACTGGCATCCCAGTCGGAATATCTCATGATTGAATACGTTCCTTAACCTCACGGTCGGCGAGCTCATTTTTAACCAATGATTTGCTTGAGCCTCGTGTTCGGTAATTCTTTGTCCAGCTGCCAGTTGTTTCGATGGGAACTCCAAAGCGCTGAAAAATACAGCCGCAGTTCACTTGAAATTAACGTACGTACACCCCACCAATGGCAGCTCATATTATTAGGTTCATTATAATATAACTTGTGAACAAGAACAGTGTAATACAGACTTATTACTTCTTGAATATTCTGGAAACATTAATTACCTCACGTGCAAATCTTCTCACTACAATGTTTTTAAAAAGTTGTGTTCATAATTAGCTTCATTAAAATCAGAGATAAAGATACTCGTGACGCCTTTTACAGTATAATATAATTTATTTCACACTGAATCTTACAAAAAGACAGGTTTTTGTTAATTAATCCAATGGAGTGTAGAAAATTGATCAGATATTTACATATGTATTCTCTAAGACGAGCATTGAAACATTTATTGCATTAGAAATTTACTAATTCATTGAATTACTAGTACACTGAATTAGGAATAATATTTAGTTAATCAAGCGCAACAGTTATGGGAAAACATGTTTTACAAAATTTTAAGATGCAGTATATTAAGTGGCTTCTAAAAGAATAGGTTCATTTTGAGGTTTATTTTCTTCCCCTTACGATACACTAAGCACTCCAAATTAAGTAATTTAATTTTCTAAGCATTACACTAGTCGACAAAAGAACACCTTTGTGTCATAAATTAAATTCATTGTGTAAAACTAATTTTGCTGCTTAGAATACAAAAATTTAAAAAATCTCAAACATGTACAGCTTTGTTTATTGTTTTTTGTGCAAAACAATTTTCTCAGTTTTGAAAGAAATAATTCAGAACATATTTGCCTATCGACGTATTTAATTTGACATGAAATAGTTTTGTAACTTATATAACCCACATGAATTGGGCAGAGTGAAAAGTTAGAAAAATGTACGTGACCTAAATAGAATAAAATGTTATCACTTGTATAAGGCATTCTTCGTCAGAAATCAGCAGTAATTGCCATCATTGTTGGGCCCAGTGACCTTACACGCAGAGTGACTAACATACAGAACTACCAAATGTGGCATTGCAAAAATACCAAATGTGACGTGGAACTTTTGTGCAAGTACATAACAGTCAAAATTTAATAAAAAAGTGATCAATTTGTTTACCAAACCACTGTCGATCAGCCTTATTGTACACACAAAAACTAGTATATTGGCAAACAAATGCAGGTTTAATATGCACGTACATATAATACGCGCACAATATACTCGTACACAAATAAATAAGATAGTATTTGCATGTCCATTATTCCTCTATTGTTTAATCGTTTTATTCCACACATTCAATTATAATTAAAACAAAAATGTTAACGCAATTAACATATTTGATCCATTCTGTTCACATACCATTCAGTTCACTCTCTCAGTTACAGACTGTTTACCGTCCTATTCACTTTTACGCATTAATGAAGCTGAATACGAGCTTAGAATACGAGACCCATTCAACACAATTATGCAGGAACATCCCCAGTGGCGGAGCTTATTGAAACCCCACCTGAGTTCTCATTCAGGTGGATTCCCTTGTGCAAACTTGTGACCGTGTGTAGAATAATCAAGAATCCCAAAGCTGCAGTTTCTAGGGAAACGCGATAAATCGCCACGTCGTATAAGAGCATACGTCGCGTGTTAATAAGCTTCCTGTTGATATTCTTGTTCTTATTCTCCTCTACTCCCTTTTATATTTTTCATTATCTTCTTTTTCAGTTGTTATTCCGTTAGTTACAAAACGCAGTATATTTTCCATCGTCTTTGGCTTTTACATCGTTCTTTTTCTGTTTTGCGATTTCTTAATAATCGGAAGAAATTAATTATTCCTTTATGTTTAACTGCCTTGCTATATTTATAGACACGTAATATATCTTGTGTATCTCTGTTTTATTTTGTTGCTGTTTATTTTTAATGCGTGAATACCTATTGCAACATCCTCCTCAATACCTTCGTCTCAGCGCTCTGCTGCAACTTCACTGAGTTAACTGTTTGGGATGATTTTAATTTCTAAGTACTGGCGTGACTGTTCCCTTGCTTAATTATCCACTTATTAATCAACCAGGCATCCACCCACTCCGTTGTTTACCCATTTGCGGACGCATATTTCATGTGTGTTTTAAATTATATGTAGAGATTTATTGCGTTTGATGATTATGCCGATGTTTTATGAAGTTCTTAAAATGCTTTTTAAGACGCTGTTTGAGAAAGGGAACTTTAAAGATGCTATATTGCAATATGTTTCATTCGTCCAAATAACACCTGCTTATGGCTTCTTATATAATAATTTACGTTTAAATGATACTGATTTGTCTTCTGACTGGAAATTGTCACTGAAAGAAGTAACAAGTAGCATTTTGATCATTGTTGGTATTCATTAATTCCTGTGTAAACTTGAAAGCTTTTAAATGAGAACGCGGCGGCCCGCCGCATTTGTTGGCGCCTTGCGTGAACTTAAGTGGACTTAACTAACACGTTGATACTCTTCAGCATAATTTTGAACGCTACAGCGAGAAGCTTAACACAAATTCGTAATCCGGAGTCATAATTTTGAATTTATATCTTTAGATGCTTTAGTTGGGACTTCGATTCGTTTACTAAAAATAATTAATTATACATCAATAAATGTTTATATTGTCGATCGCTATTGTATAACTGTTGTATCCCCCCAATCAGAGGAGAACTTGGGGTGACGCTCCACAGCTCCGCTAATAGAGGGGCAAAGCCCTTCCCCTCACCAGGCGGCGGGGGATAAAACCCCGAGCCAGCAGCGACGCGACGCTAGTCACGCCGGGGAAACTCACTACCAAACGCGGCCGTACGTAGACGAGTGCCGAGGAAGTATCGGCACATGAGATACGGCTCGCTGGACGGAACGTGTGGACATCAGGCAGGTGCTACCCGTCGGCTATCGCTCCCATCTCATCAAGGGTCGCGCGGCTGCTACTATACTGCGATTTTTGTAGGAAGAGCTCTCAAGGCCACTCAAATCCCATCTTCGCGATGGAATATGTCACGGCATTTCGCGTCTTTTCTCGGTCTTGCCGGTAGAAGTCGCATGATCGCAAGCACTGCTTCATACGGTCGCGATTGTGCAAAATCTAGCGGAACGACTGTGAATGATACGAAATGCCGTGACATATTCCATCGCGAAGATGGGATTTGAGTGAGCTTGAGAGCTCTTCCTACGAAAAATCGCAGTATAGAACGGCCCCGACGGGCCACCACCTCCGCCCCGAGATAACAGCTGTTATCAGCAGCCAGCCGGCTACCTGTGCAGCCGGCTTATCATTTTAACATTGGAGACAAGGACGCTGTCCCGAAGACGCATTTGGTTGTATTTTGTTGAGTTTGTATAATGTGGAAACATTAAATGTATTTTCGAACTTGTGTGGTTAACTGAACCTGATCCTGCAATTACAACAATAACATTCACGAAATGTGAAATATATAATTTTGAACTGCTTTAGCGGCCTAGATATTACTGAGTTACCAAATAAATATGGATTTTTAAAAGAGTTAAGTGATATTGATGACAAGTGGATGCAAGAAAAACATCCCGATGAAGATGTAGAACGACTGATGTTTACATCAAATTAATTATGAATGCTGTTCCATTTGCCTTATCGCTAAATACTCCATATCTCTAACGCTCAGCGTCTTCATTCCAGAAAGGACAATATTTCGGTAACGACAATTAATCGACTGCAAGCATTTTGTTTGGTGATTGGGAGTTATATTGAACAGATATCTCGAATTGAGATTTCAATTTTCAGAAAAAATGATTTGTTCGTTAATAGGTTAAACTTTATCATTTCATTTCCTTCAATGTCCTTGCTTGTCTCTTCTCTCGAAGTCATCGCAAATTATGTGTTCCATAACACATTTACAAACACTGATTTTCAACACATTGGTGAAACTAGCTAATTTATTCACGGTATAGCGTGGATTTATTGTCTTTATTGCATAACAGTAGAATGATTTAACAAAATCAATGTATCGTTTGTAGTGACATATCTAAAATTAACAACATAAACATTTATAACCTGATTTTTTGAGAATGTCTCCGAATTATACGAAGTTGCATTGATTATCAGTAGTAATTTGCCAATGTGCGACGATTATGATCCTCGTGTATCAAGAAAATTCATTTGTCAATTTCAGACATTTCCATTGGTGAGGTGTTATTATGAAGACCAGGTTGTGTTAGCGTCGTTAGATTGTGTGTTAAAGTTGTTATATCAAGTAATCAAAAATAAATAATAATGGGCACTTATCATAATGTTAATATCACTATCACATTGTATTTGAGATATTTTACTCTAGATCTTGTTTGTCACCAAAAAGCTTAAGGACAACACTTGTTTTTTTATTTATCCTATTTCTTCCTTTTACTATATTTATCTCTAAACTGTCTTAATTAATTTACCGCTTTCGGTTTCTTCATACCAACGATCTAACCAAACTTTATTTACAGTCGTTTCTACAGTGACATCCAAATTTCTTATATGTATCAATATTTGATTTTAAAAAGATTATTTTGTAATAACTTTAATACAATATACTTTTTAAGGTTTCAATGTATCATTTGGCAAACAGCTGAAAACAAATTAATCTACGTACATTATTTATAAATAAGTAAATAAATGAAACTTCGAAATTCATTGTAGATACATTATTTTTTCAACTTCAGCCTGTATGATCTTGCTGACAACGGCTGCCCCAAGAATACGGATCCATTCCGCATCTCTTGCGAACACGTGAACCCTGGATGTGACACAGCAATGTATAACATTCTCTCGGCCCTTCCCCTTCTTTCAGGACCCGTCGATATCTCGACATCTCGGGCACCTCGGTTGGGAACGAAAAACTCCTCCTCTTTATCTCCTCCCACGCGCTCCCCAACCCTTACACTCCTGACCCTCACCTTCTTCCTCTTTGCTGCATCCATTCCACTCTTCTTCGGCGTCCTGCTTCCGCTGCCTCCACCACACACTGGTCCAAGAAGGTACTCAAGGCGGACTATGTTAATTCTTGCAATGCAAATTCATCACAATGTTCAAGAGTTTTTAACAAATACTGCTGAACACACTCGGGTTTTATGTCACAGGTTACATAAAATAACTCGAATACACACAACTTGCAATTAAATGAGACTAGTTTAAAAAAATGCGCGTAGATAAATTTAATGTGCAAGACTTAACTCGCAATTTCGTATAATTCCTTGCTGCAGAATATCACTAACTTATATTTGTATTCTGTTATTTATTTCAAAATAAAATCGCTAAGGTCAGATGTATTAAAATGAAAAGAAAATCATTTCTGCTGTAGGTACATATGTCAGGTATAAATTTCTGTATAAAGTCTATAACAATATTAAAGAGACTTTGCCTTTAAAAGTGCACTAATTCCTTCTCTTGTAATTTGTGTATTTCCAGATATTTCCTAATATAAGTTCCAATACACTCTGTAATTCGGAACTTATTATTTAACAGTAGTATTTTCCCACATATATTGAATATTTATTTTACGATTTTTAACATGTTGCAAATCTAGACCGTGGGGCAATTCGATGAGGTGTATCACACGAATGTGTACGAACAATATTTTCGCCATTAAAAAAGTATTTCCCGATTATTCGTATTCGATTATTATTAAAAGGATTATTCATAAGAATCCACTCTGATCGTCGGCGCCGCACTGATAATAGACACATATCAAAATTAATTATGTGTGCGTGGGAGTCACAGTCACCGCCAGTGCGCCACCGCATTTCAAGAAGGCGTCGCCGTCCCGTGGGGAGGGGGGAGGTGCGGTCGTCGCCCCCGGCCTGGGCGGTGGGCACACAGCGCGAGGGCGGCACGGAGAGTTGGGGAAGGCGCAACGGGATCGACGGAGAGCAGATGGGACCGGGGCCGTGGAGCGTGGAGCGATAATCGGTAAAGAGGCGTGGAGCAAAGAGAGGGGAAGGAGGGGCGGGTCAGCGCAGAGCAAAGGCAAATACATGAGGCGCAGTACAGGGTGGATCGGGTTGGTACGATAAGGTGATGAAAAGGAGAGAGAGGAAAAGAGACGAATGGAAAAACGGGTAGACAGAAGAAGGGAAGGAAGGAAAAGAAAACGGGAGGGATGTTATGAGAGAGAAGATGAAATTGGAGAACAATAATGGGAGGGAGGCGAGGAGAATAAGGGGAGGCTGGTGAGATAAATGAGAGGACTTGGACGAGAGGGCTAATGAGAGGGAGAGAGAAAAGAAGCTGTAGGAATAAGAAGAAGAAGGCTAGAAGAATGAGAGGGTGGCAAGAGGAATTAGGGGAGGAGGTGAGTGAAAGGGGGGGTGAGAGGAATGTGAGGTGGCTGTTGAGGGGAATGATGGGTTCTGGCGAGAGGAATGATAAGAACTAGAAAAATGACAGAAGGAGCGCGAGAGAAATGAGACAAATTTGAGAGGAAAAAGGGGTGGGAGGTAAGAGGAATGATGGGCGGGAGAGAGGGGAGCAGCAGGAATGAGAGGGTAGAGAGCAGCAGTGTTGAGAGAAATGAGGGGACGGAGTCTAGAGGAATGAGAGATGGCTGTCTACATGAATGAAGTGAGAGAAGCGGGAAGGAATGAGGAGAATGAGGTGACAAGAATTAGGGGACGGAAGAGAGAGGAATTAGGAAACAGAGGCGAGAGAAATGAAGAAAGATTTGGTTGGAGATGGAAGGAAGGATAAGACAGAGGTATGGTAGTAAAAACAAAAGCATGGGGAGTGGAAGGAGAATGGGAAGGTCGAGGGGTGTAGGGAGCGAAATGGAGCAGAGCATCGCGGGTTCGACGCAAAATGGGCAAGGCAACGGCGTGGGGCGCATGGAGCGAGCGGGATGGAGCCGCGAGGAGGCGGCCGTGAAAGAGGCTGGCGAGAGGAATGAGGGATGGCTGTCTACAGCAATGAGGGAGGGAAGCGAGAGAAATGAGGAGAATTCCCTTGTCTCTCCCTCACATCAACCCACGCGCCAGCCTCCATTCCTCTCGTCACCTCCTCTCATTCCTCTCGTCATCCTCCCCTTATTCTCCTTGCCTCCCTCCCCTTACTGTTCTCCCATTTCTTCTGCTCTCCTCTCTCATTTCTCCCGTTTTCTTTTCATTCCTTCTCTTCTTCTACCTTCTTGTTCTCCCATTTCCTCATTCTCTCCCCTCTCATTTCTCCCGTTTTCTTTTCATTCCTTCCCTTCTTTTACCATATTGTTCTCCCATTTCCTCTTCTCTCTCCTCTCATTTCTACCGTTTTCTCTTCATTCCTTCCCTTCTTCTACCAACCCGTTTTTCCATTCCAGGTAACGTGCCGCGCGGCCAAGGTGGGTGGCGTGGGCGCCGCGGGCGCGCCGCGGGGCGTCGCCTTGGGGCCGAGGCCCTCGTAGACACCGCCGGCGCCGTCACGAGTGACAGGGCGCTCCCCCGCGCCGGAACGAAGCCGCGTCGCGCTGCTCTCTCTGGCTTCGCGCATCGGAGACGAACAAAATATTTCCCCGCGCGCATATTGGACTGGTTCGCGGAAATATTCACAACCGCATCAGGTTTCAATATGATATTCTGCGAAACTGCGGATCTGAAATACGCACTGTCAGCTTTCTTTGGTACATACATCTTCAGGTTCTCATTCTCACTTTGGAAAAATTATATCCATCGTCGTGAATATGACGAGGTCAGTCGAAATCAATCATTCAATGAAGGTCATGAATATCATGATGGCATCACGAACGTCATGAACATGAGGTTAGTCGTGCATATATACGACTGGTATTTTTTATAATTTATAATATTTTATTTTTATTTTGTTTTTATTTTTGTTAATATTACTCTCTATAACAATTTGACGAAATGGTTCCAATAATAGCCTTTTCATTTTTAGAGCATTGTTTCTAACTCTTACATACTCCAGAATTTTGATGTACCTACGATTATTTCACATTATATCCCCAGAAAATCGTTCCACTAAAGATAGAAAAGCTTTCATTAATATTATTTATGTGTAATAATGCTTATTCACCCATCAAATATATTTATCTGTACATAACCTATAACGTTTACTGTATACAAAATACTTTGCGTCAGAAGGAAGATTTATGCTCCTTTAGACCACAAAACAATGTATTAACGCACGAACGGAATTGTATTGGCGTAATAAATTCTTCTAACGAGTTTTTCTATCAACAGAATGAAATGTTATTCTGGCCTGCATTGATTATTGCAAGGGATTATAGTTATTTTATTACGAACCTTTGCTTGTTTATATGTTGACAAATAATGAATTAACAATGAAAATTTTGTGCTAAGACAGCTGACATTTACTATTGTTGTGTCTTTGTACATTACGTCTTTGTAATCAATGCAATACCCCGGTATAAAATATTTTTTTCCAATACCACAGTACTTAAAGCGAAACCAAAACTAGTCTGGTTTTAATAACTAATTTATAAGTTGTAAGAAATAATACTACAATATGTAGTTGTGATTCCCTCTACTCAGCTTTGATATTTTCAAAATGACTGACTGAAATTGAATGGCTTGCCCAGTATGTTTTGCGAACAAGACTGGCAATTCCTGGTCAATCACTGAACTTTTTCTGAATACATTTACTAATCCCACTTAATTTCTTTGCAAGGTATTCCTAAGAATTCCGTATCTAAGCTATTGTAACGTCATAGCATTGGGCTCGACCGACAGAACCCCCGTCGTGCATGGGTAGGGGTTGGTCATCGGGGGCCGGGCTGGCGGCAACTCGACCTCTGAAGTCGTTCCGGTGAGAGGGGTTGTCTTTTGGTGCCGGGCGGCACGGCCGGAGTCGGCAGGGGACAAGCCGGGGGCGCGTCCTGGAAGGCGGCTGTCAGTGCGCACAAGGGATGATGTGTGACGACAGAATTCGGCCTGCAGATGGCGGCAGGCCCATCCGGTCAATATCTCAGTAATGAGAACATGTGGGTCGCGGGTCGCCTGCGTGGGAGGTCAGTCACGTGACCTTTCACAAAAGAGGCCAGCGAAGGAAACGGCCAGTCATTCGAGTCTGAGCCAAATCACGGTGTGGATGCACACTTGCGCCAGGGCGGTGTGGAGACGAGCTGGGCTCTTGAGGGCAATCCATTTGTTGGAACGCCGGTGTGGAAGTTATTCCACGTGTGACGGAGTGTTACGCTGTGTGCGGGCACTTGTGTAGAGTGAGCAGTGAGAACTATGTACATTGTGTAAATAACTATACAATAAACTTATTTATAGAACAAGTTCAGGTCTGTGATTCCCATAATATTCCCACGACGTCACACTATCCCCCAACAATAAGAAATATGTACTTCTTTCCCACGAATATTTGCCAAACATTGAAAATTAGTACGTTCCTTAAACAAACGCTTTTTCCTATTTATTGTCATTAATAAAAGTAAATTGCTTGAGTTGATGAAAACCTAATTTGATGAATAGTAAATTACGCGATTGATTACAATAAAAACAAATTTCTATCTCCGAGAAAATTATTCTAAATTCATAAAATTAATATGGCAAAAAGATCGTTTCCTAACACAAACGTGAAAGAGTTTAATTTTAGTCCAAGCTTTTTAGGAACCAGCTTTTGGGACATTATTTGCCAGTAACAACGGGAAAATTGAATTGTTAACGGAGTTGTTAACTCACGAGCGAGAGCAGGCTGTGCCTTCGGGGTTTGACATTAAGATAGGAATCTTGAGACACGGAACCCGGCCGTTTGCAGAGAAAGGGTTTCTCTGTTGACAGCGCTATCTTGCTTATGATCAGCACGCGCCGAGTTCAAGATATTACTCGACTTTGCTCCATTAACTTATCAACATAATGTTAGTCAAATATGCAAAATATCGCGGAAAGAGACCCTCGCTTTACACGGTCTGTGCTGGATTGCCTCTGGATCTGCAATGGAGATGAGCGGCTGAACGGCCAACGCAAGATTTCGGTGGCGGAGACAAAGGGGGGGGGGTAAACTGAGAAGCGCCAGGAGGAGGGACAAAATGGGTGCAGCGCCAGGGGAAGAGTAGAAGCAAGGGATGAGTACATTTGAAATAATACAGTCAGCACTGTAACAGTAACGGAGGGGAATAGGAATCAAGGAAAGTTGGCAATAGAAGTCGAACAAATGGAAATGAAATTACAACGGACGATGGAGAAGGATTTAGCAAAAATATTAGTGATGATTAATCATTATTTCATGTTAAGAATATATATTAATCAGGACTGATCAGGTAATATTATGAAATGGGTGTGTCTATCCTCATGATTGACAATGAAGGAGACGAACATTGTGTACTTTGACATATAGGTATTATCATTTTCCTACAACTGCGCATAAGAATTCCATTTGATACAAAATTTCCCAAACAAATAATGTAACGTTTTGAAAAGAAAGTGAAAATTTTGTAATGGTTTAATGAGCTTATTCATTAAAAAAGCACAAAGATATTTAAACTTTTTATAAATCATAATTTGCAATCTTTGGATACGATATTTCAAAGGAAAAAATATTGCTTGAAGTTAATACCAAAAACAAAAACGCGATAAAATGAATTTTCAGAAACTCTTGGTTTGTAAGAGACTTATAAAATCAAAACAGAGACAACTGAGTAATTGACCTTTGTATCAAGTTATTGTACTTGAAAAAATAAATAAATAAAAATTGATATCGTAATGATTGGCACAGTGAGTTATTACTTTGATGATTAACATTAATTCGTCATTAAAATAATATGCAACATAAAACTTAAGTTACGCAAATTAATCCTTAGGCAATGTTTCTCCTACCAAAGCTTTACCTATCAAGGGTTAAATCTCGATTCACTTCAGCGACAAGCTTGCCCAGTATTTACGATCCTATGGAACGAACGTTCAGTGATTCTACGCAATCGTGGATCCGACTCCTTGCTGAGGGAGGTGCGGACGCGCCCCCGCAATAGGAAGGACAGGCGCGGCGTGGGGCGGCGCGTCGCCGTGGCCAAGTGAGCACCGCCGTGCGTCAGCGATCGCCGGAGGGGAGGGGAGGGGACGAGCCGAGGCGGCGTCCGGCGCGGCGCGACGGGGCCTCCAAATCCAATTCCCTGCGCGGGGCGAACGGGCGCAGACGAAGCCCGTGGCGGCGATGGGGGCAGTTGAGGCGCCGGCCACGCCTAAGGCAGCGACGGCAGTCACACGGGCGGGGGAGGGGGGAGAATCAGAGGTGTCGGGGGTGGAGAGGCAACGACCGAAAGGAGAGGGTTGGCGGCCGAAAGGAAAAGAGAGGCTGTCGACAGGAGTGAAGGCGGAAAACAGGTGAAAAAAGATGCTGGAGAGCGGGAGGGAAATGCAGGGAGCGGAAAGGAAAGGAGAGAAGAGAACGAAAGAAAGCGAAACAAGGTGAGAGAGGCGAGTGGTGGAGGGATGAGATTGGGTACAGCCGGGAGGATGCAGGACGGTGGAGCGGGAAGGGTTAAAAAGAGAAATATGAACAGAAAAAGGGCTGGGGACAAGAGATGTTGGAGAGGGAGTCTGAAGGGTGGGAGAAAAGGATAAAATGGGAGGGGTCGGAGTGAGGCGGGAGGGGATGACCGGGAGAGGAGGATGAATATGAAGGAGAGAAGCGAAGGAAGGAGTGAGACGCGATTGCGCCTCTGGCGCTGGGGCGGCAGAGGTAAATCGGATGCGGGCGCGGAGAAGATTCGGCCGCCCGTAGAGCCGTTTGCAGAAAGTGACACGCGACGCCTCGCGACTTCGCCCTTCTCGTTGCCGCCGTCCGAGGTGGAGAGCGAATCGATGCGCTGCGAGATTTATTTAGATGTTCTCGGTAGAGTTAAAACGATCAAGGTAAAAGTGTTTTTGAATCTGATTAGTTTCAACAGTTCTGATGACAGAATAATTTCCTTTTTTTAATTTTACTAGTTTTTTATACATCTGAGATTATATTTATTTTCTTGCTTTTTGTAAATTACCAACTTCGGGAAGTGGCGGTGAAGTTCCGTTGCTGCATGATGAGACCCGGCACCGACTACATATCGACTAGCGGGATTTTCCCAGACCAGATATCCGCCAATGGAGAGGCACCGCCCCAGCCGGGACAAACTCGAAGCTTCTGACCAGTTCTCCCGGCATGTGTGGTAGCCCAGCGCATGTAATGGTGTGTAAGTAAGATCTGAGGATGCGACAACGGAAGGGGAACGAAATATCGTGAGCGGCTCGTGGATCGTTTTATTGGAGTCCTACTCCAGCATTCGCTTGGTGATTGGAGAAACCACAGAAAACTAGCGACTGAACTCTACCTATGACGAAAATCCTGACACTGTCACGACTCGAACCTAGGACCTTCCGGTCAGAGCCACTGCAGTAACAATTTGATGCCCTGAGCCTCCTCTGCTCGGCAAGAGTCTTTACATTTCTACTAAACTAGATCGCTAAGTAGTACAGTATTGAGTTTTTCCCGTTGCGTTTACATCTAAGAATTATTTTCTTTTGATTTACCACACAATTAATTATTTATATTTTATAGAAAGACGCCAGTAGGGAAGAGGCAAACATTTAATAATAAACTGACATGTTTTATTATTATAATATTTATTACTACTACAAAAAAAATTAAATTGCATTAATAAAGAAATTCTCCCATGAGTATGCAGAAACATGCCCAAGTCTTTACCTGATTGAAATCTCTTTCCCGTACATCATAGAAATGCTCCGTTTCAATCAGCAAATACGGAATGAAAGCGTGGTCAACAGTGGTGACGGAAAAAGGTATCTGGTATGAAATCAGTGAACTATTATCCTAAGTTATACATTATAAACTATACAATATATAGTAGATACGGACGTGTTCCTCATGAACAGAACGCTTTATGATGATCATTTAATTAGGTTACTAGCTGAAAAATATTTATGTTAAAGAAATACCTCCATAATACATTATGTACTCGTATTTACAATGTATGGAGCAAGACACGAAATCCCAACTTATTATTGTCGGTAGTGTTTTGTGATCTTTAAACGCATATAGTTGTACCCGATAATCCAAGTAAAATTATCCACGCGCGTTTTAGAGGAAAGTAAATTTTGAGTCCAATAACATCTCACAAAGAAATATTATTCTAACAAAATCTCGGAAAATGAAGAATGGAAGCTATATTGGTCAGGAGTATCATTTCATACACAGCAATTCCAAATAATAGATCACAGAAAATAGGTGTAAACAAGTACAAGACAACAGCCACGATAATTGATTTTATAGTAATTACCAATAATAGTCTAGACTGTTTAGAACCTGAAGAACCGAAGTATATAGCGTTGCTGCAAGAGTATGATTATCAATGAACACATGGCTATCAAAAATAGACAATGCATGAAATTTAAGTATTGAAATTACCATTCTCGTGCGTGGATCTGATAAACGTCAGTAACACAAACACTAACATTAGTTAGCATTATTTACTTGGACATTTGAAGAGCAATTAAATTAATTTTTGCATTTTTTGTGGGCACCGATCGTCGTGATCACACTTACGTTTTAAGCGAATGTTAATAATTAATTACTCGGAGCTTTGAAGAGCAATTAGATTACTTTTTGCGTAATTAATAAGCAATTAAATCGCTCTCTACGATGACTCGTTCATGTAACTGTGGTGGTGCCATCTCAATCTTAAGTCATCTCATCATTAATTATACAAAATATGAAGAACAATTGAATTATTTATGCGTAATTAATTAACAATATAATCGTTTTACACGTGACATTTTGTGGGAACCGCTTATGGTAGTGTCAGGAAGATTTTGTACCTGTATAGGCAACCAGAAGTACACGGATGCATTTCAGGAAGACGGTTGCAGAACCGCCACTAATTGAGCGTTTCGATGTTGTGGTTTGTGAGACAACTACCGGAGATGGGGAATTGAAATGGGGTTAGCGGAAAGGAAATTAGAGTGAGAGCGTTTATAGAAAGAAGATAAATAAGCGTGCAAGTAGAAGGAGATTGAAACAAAAGAGAGTAATGAGAAATAATGATCGGGGAATTTTACTAATATTCAGTTGCTCTGAAATTAATCACAATAAGTTATTTTGTACATTCTATTCATCGAAAGTTTCTGCTTGTTGATTTTCTAAACTAACACCTTTTTACTAAAGTTCATGAATAAGGAAAATTATCATATAGTTCCAACCTATTGAAATGTTAAGAGATTTGATTCTATTTTAGAGAAATTTGCAAGTCGTACGCAATAGTGAAACGAGTAAAATATTTAATACATGAACATTATGATCTGCCCCTGCATTCAAAAGAAGTGCTAAAGTTGGTAGAAAACGTCCATCATCAATAAAGCGGCATTGGGCAACTTATAACTCAATTTAACAAATCTTGAAATAATTGATCGAAATATTTTTATTTCAATATACAAATCTATAGTAGGAAATAATATACATTTTTAATTACAGTACACTTTTAGTTCTATCATTATTTTATCCACATATACAAGCGTACATAGTATTAGTTCATTTATTTCAACAAGTTTCTCACTACTGGAAAAAAATGATCAGGTATCAGCAATTATCTTAATCGTTTTTTTTAGATGCTTATGACACAGCCTACGAGTCAAAATTTAACTATTTCAAATTTGCATCAAAATGCCAACTCCTTTATGCACTATTCTTTTGACACTTCGAATAATATTTCACAACACAAAAGAAACATTTTATAAGTTTAATTTGACATTTTTTAAAAATTTTATAAGAAGTATTTTATAAGTAAGTATCAAAAAAATACTTCCAGGAGATCTCTGTGTAACTAAAGGGCAATAAACAATACCAATTCAGTAGCGTAATAACATTTAAGTTTATTAAATCAGAGTTCAGAGGCAGTTTCAACCCTTACCATACGATCAAAATCTACCAACTCAGACACATCACAGGAATAGAGACGACCACAAAACATTCAACACAATTACAAAACTTCGAAAATACGACATGGCTGGTAACCTCTGTTCCCAGTCCTTTTGGCTCGGATTCCCGCATCGCCTCACTGCTTCGTCACATCACGACGACCGCACACGGCGCATCAGTCAGCTCGGAGAGAACGTTCCCCCTCCCCGCACCCACCCCGGCCACTCCTACCTCCCCCCTCCGCCCCAGCCCCCCACCCCGCGCCCCGCACTCGCGCCCGGCGGGCAGCCGTAAACGCCGCGACTGAGGGCCGTTTTTCTCCGAAAGAGTCCCCTTCGACGACAAAAAGTCCTAAAACTGCGGCCTCCCCGCCCTGCTCCGCCCCGCCCCCCGGGCCACCGCCGCCAACGCGGGGCTCCGAAATGTCCTCCTCTAAATCCTGTTCGCGAACGGGTCGGCCGAGCCGGGCCGCGCGGAGCCGCCTTTGGAAAAGTGCAGCTGCTGGAAACAGGGCTCTTAAAATGGGTATCGCGGCGTGAGAGCCGGCGCGCGGGGGCATTGCTGAGTGATCGTTATGAACAAATTTTCGAAAAGTCGGCGCTTCTCGTCTGTCTTGCTGACCTCGTAGGGGAGGAGGGGTGGGGACGGGGCTGGGGGAGGGGTTGCGTCTGCGGCCGACGCATATCGCTCGCAGTGGCCCCCGCGGGAGAATGGGAATCGCGCGAAGAGAATAGAAACCGAGATTACGTGAGATGCGTTGGAAACAGCCCGCGTTAATACGTGAGAGATGGAGCGGGCGCGGGAGACGTAATCTGGTAATAGAATAGGGGAATAATTTATGGTGGGTTCAGCTGCTGTGATGCGATCAGGAGAGTGAACAATCAATCCATGACCTTGATGAATAACCTGGTAAGTCACCTTCGTTCTCAAAGTTTGATAAGTACATAATTGGATTCACCCAATCATTCCCTGCGTTTGTGAATAATTAGATACGGTTAAATTACTTCTAGCGGCTGTGAAATGGGTGAATGTAATTATGTACATAAATTTCATAAAGTCATAGGCCCTGCTAAGGAAAGTCGTATTCAAGCTAGAGCAATAATTCGAGCATTAACCCTCCGGCGGGCGCGTCCCATCATTTCCCATCAGCAGGCGCGTGCGGCATTCCCTAACGCATTTATTTAATTTGATTTTCGCGTCGTTATTACTTTTGTTATTGAATGTGAAGGAAACATTCTTTACTTATATTTTTATATTTAATCATATTTTATTCAATAACAAAACAGCAGTAAGAATTCTAATGGATTAAATAAGCAAATATTATAATTTCATTGACAAAGCGCGTGCGGTATGGAGTGTCGCAACCGTTGCAGAGTTCAAATTACTAATGAATAACGGTCTAGTTATTTTTGTAGCTGTGACTTTCTGTGCTTACGCTGTAATTCCGGAAACCTACTTTTACAGGCAGGCAACATATTTTTCCTTCCTGTAAATATTTAAACTAACGTTTTAGAGTAAATTAAATAGGCAAATAAACTTATATCATGTTAGTTAACCCTCCGGCGCAATGTCTTAAATCGTGATTTGAGTGTTATCCGGTTGAAGATGTAATGAATGAAGAATACCTATGAGCTCAATAGTGCGACAGTACTTATTTACACGAAATCAACAAAAATGTAAGAATGCGCCACTGAGTGCCGCTACGCGCCGGAGGGTTAACTAACATGATATAAGTTTATTTGCCTTTTAATTTACTCTAAAACGTTAGTTTAAATATTTACAGGAAGGCAAAATATGTTGCCTGCCTGTAAAAGTAGGTTCCCGGAGTTACAGCGTATGCACAGAAAGTCACAGCTACAAAAATAACTAGAGTAACTAAAAAGCATTTACACACTTCAGTTACATCACTGGTCGGAGAAATAAATATTTCGGTTTTCTGAATTTACCTCCGTATTATCCGGCCAAAGAATTATTTATAGAAGGTGCTTAACTCTGAAAGGTTATACCAATACATTAACCCAATGTTTGGAAAAAGAGCACAAACGCAGAAAGCATGTAGATGCAGGGTCAAGGTAAACACATTTCATCAGTGACTCCTCAGTTTACGGGGATGGGCTAAGCGCTAAGCTGTGTTAAAATGCTCGTCCAACCCTGGGTCGGCAAAATACACACAGACTCTTACAGTGACAACTATTTTAGGCTCAGAAGGATAAGGCTGAAAATTAGGCCATAAGCATTGTATCGTGTTACCTTTATTTCAACAATAAAAATGAATAATTTAGTGTTAAATCGAATTAAATGCTTAATAACGCCTAAAAGATGCGTTCTATGGCCTTAAAAACCAAAATGTTGAGGCCGAAGGCCTCAAAGAAACGTTTCTCACACCGTAATCTACAGGATGAAACCTTCTTGAACATTCTATTACATTTTTGCTGGTCCGGCGCTTCCCGATAATACCTCATCTGCTCAAAGATGTGCAGAATCTTCAATTAAATGTGAATGAGAAGGACAGAGAGCGACAGAGACAGACAGACAGGGAGACGGTGAGTGAGGGAGGAAGGAGGGGGGAGTGACAGTGAAAGGGTGATGGGAGGGGAAAGAGGGAGATGAAGGACAGAACAACGTCTGCCGTGTTTTCCTAGTCTCCTAAATGGAACTATTTTGGTGAATCTCACTACAGTGTTTTTGATATTCAGTTCTGCCTTATCATTTCTGAAATAGATATTACCTGCGAAACCATAGTTAGCACTTGGACGTCGACCTCGCAGTGGCATAGAAGCGATATCAACCGCTCTAAGAACGAACTACAGTCTTACAGACTTCCTCAGTAACCCTACACCCTCTCTATCAATCATCTAATGGTGAATGTTTTATAAAATATATCTGTATATCTGTATATTTTATATCTGTACCTGTATATCTGTTTCTGATAACAAATGAGAATTACTCGAGGATTTCATTTCTCATTAAGAGTAGATTAGAAAGCGATTTTCATTCGAAACGTGTAACGTAGGGGAGAAGCACTACAACAAATGGTTTAGAGAAAGAAAAGAAAGAAATAAAGATAAGAGAGAATTTGAAATTGGCTTCAGATAATCATAGCGCCAAGGAATGTTAGAATAGCTTACAATAAAAATGTAAATGAAGTAAAAATGCACATTTATTGGTGATATTTACTTTAAAAATCACAGCAAATATATTATTTTGCAAACTATTATTGACTTTCCTTCAAATGT
The DNA here is from genome assembly GCA_031308135.1 of Acheta domesticus. Classification (NCBI taxonomy): domain Eukaryota; kingdom Metazoa; phylum Arthropoda; class Insecta; order Orthoptera; family Gryllidae; genus Acheta; species Acheta domesticus. The sequence continues at coordinate 91,679,784 of JAHLJT010002406.1, read as the reverse complement.
CCAGAAATGTATTTAAACACCCAGTATCATATTAGTTCTTTAAACGACCCTTCCAGATATTAATTGTTAAAACGTAGCATCAATTAACCTTGGGTGTACCAAATCAAGGTTTCTTTCCGCGGTATTTAACATCTAGAATTATGTTCACACGTATGCGTACTAGTTGAATATTTTGAAATTATGACAGTTGACTGAGGATCGGAAGTTCGGCCATTGCGTTTTCACGAACGCACTTGGAGGTTTGCCTGTTTCAGAGCTACGCCAATGAACTTGCGTTGCGCGCGATAAATCGAAACTTTTCCTAGGACTCGGGTTGAAAACTAAGGAAATTTCTGGTCCCATTGGAAATGATTCTAATGGCGCTCGCTGTACAGAAAGGAACCTTCGGCTTTTAACGTTCGCTTGCGAAGTATTTTACGAGCTCTCGGCTCAATTGGATTTCTCCTCGATCCGCGTTTTCAATTACACGAACGAGGAAACTTCACGATAAAGGGTAGCGACTCTTTAACAAAAATAATGGGTACGAAGTCCACCGAAGTCACGTGGGGTAGTGAAATGAGTTGACCTACTGAGAGGGCGATGCAACAATGCTCAACAATGCATCCCAAAACTAACACGATATTTCCATTGTCTTTTGAAGAAGTCTGTTTTAATACCAGATCACTGTTTTTTGATCCAATGACTCCCTGATATGGTGACACATATATGAGAGTTTACATGTTGGCGTCGTCAATATTTATAATTGAATTGAACGGACCAACCTCCTTTTCTACTGGCGTGTTCTATTGTACATGATACAAAAAGGTACCATCATTTCTTATGAAATGGTTCAAGTGACCAATTTTGGTTTTTTTGGCAACATAAATAGTTCAAACTTTTCTCTTTTCAAATACATTAACATTTTTCTTTTAGGACGTTCGGAGAAAATCCTTTAATTCTTATTTCGATGTTCTATTGCGCATGAGCCACGCCCACTTTTTTGACATTGCCTACGGTTCATTCCATATTAAATCAACACAGTTTTTTACCTCACCATTATAGATTCAGATGAAATTTGACACATAGGTAGCATGAATGAAGAATAAGAAAATTACAAATTTTGAGTAAAATATCTCCACCCATTTGTGAAATACAGCCATGTAAAATTTTACAAAATTGAGTTCCCGAAAATTTTTAAATTGATGTAGAACTTCTCCAAATTAAGATAGCTGGAGCTGGAACAGGTGTCTTTTTACAGATTTCTTTACGGTCTTTTATATGATATAGAACTCAATAGGGGTTGCGGTCAAACAGGTTATCAATTTGGATTTAAAATTTTGATTGAGTTTTTTCAAAATGCTCAATTTCAAAAAAATTGAAAAAATTCTAAAATAATCCTTTTATGTTTCCAAACAAATGGTGCAAGTTTAAGAATGGGACTGCAATGTGTTCATATGGTAATCTTTACTTAAAATGCACAATATTTACTTACTCTAGATTTTACTGATTTAAAATGCATTTTATTTCACATTATAAGACTTAATATATACAAATTATTAATTTAGTGTTTTCGTTGGTGAGTGTGTAGTATTTTATTGTTATTGTTATTATTATTATTATTATTATTATGCGGAACTTCATGCAATTGCATATTTTTACTGACTGTGCATATCGAAAGGAAATGTATATAACTTTACCTATCACCAAAAATAAAACAAATCACCCCATTTTTATTTTGCATGTGTGCTATGTTTTAGTTGAACAGCGTATTTTAATGTATGCCGTATATTTAAGTGCATATACTTCAGGTTTTTGTGGAGAAGAGGATCGAAGTCAGATATTTCGGGTATTTCTCTTTCAACCTACAAGTGGCTTTCTTCTGACAACGCGACTATGCAAATTGAACCTCCTTAGTACCCTTTGCACGGTTTCGGAATTTACTTTGATGCCAATGCCAATTCATAACTGTGGAGTAATTTTTGGTGCATCAATACGAGGGTCCTTCTTTATTATTTTCACTACGAGATTCCCTTCTCGATCAGAAAATGTCTTCGGGCGTTCTCCGGGTTGCAGTTCAATCGCCTATTCATTGATGTACCATGAGATTATGTCACTCACTGTGTTTCTTCATTAATGGCATTTTGCAAAATTTTGGGCATCACTAACCCTTTGCATGATGGTAAATAACCAGCTGACGCTGCTCGAAGTTGGTGTTCTTTCCTCAACGATTCGTTTCGCTTAAATGTTTAGATTCCCACGTATCTGATCCATCAATTGTAAGGTGACCTTGATTTGTTTTATTTTGGTGATAGGTAAAGTTATATACATTTCCTTGCACAGTCATGCACAATCAGTAAAAATATGCATGAAGTTCCGCGATCTAATAATAATAATAATGATAATAATGATCATAATAACAATAAAACACAACACACTCACCAACAAAAACACTAAATTAATAATTTGTATATATTAGGTCTTATAATGTGAAATAAAATGCATTTTAAATCAGTAAAATCTAGAGTAAGTAAATATTGTGCATTTTAAGTAAAGATTACCATATGAACCCAATGCAGTCCCATTTTTAAACTTGCACCATCTGTTTGGAAACATAAAAGGATTATTTTAGAATTTTTTCAATTTTTTTGAAAATTAGCATTTAAAAAAACTCAAAATCAAAATTTTAAATTCAAATTTGAAAATCTGTTTGACCGCAACCCCTATTGAGTTGTATATCATATAAAAGGCCATAAAGAATGCTGTAAAATGACACCTGTTCCAGCTCTCTATCTTAATTTGGAGAGGTTCTACATCAATTTAAAAATTTTCGGGAACCTAATTTTGTAAAATTTTACATGGCTGTATTTCACAAACGGGTGGAAATGTCTTACTCAAAATTCGTCGTTTTCTTGTTCTTCATTCATTCTATCTATGTGTCAAATTTCATCTGAATCTAAAATGGTGAGGAAAAAAACTGTGTTGATTTAATATGGAATGACCCCTACTAGTGTGGCTACCGTTATTTCGTAATTTTGAACGCACATTGGGTTGTTAAAGATTTATTGAAACATACTGTTGTTCATACGTTGGTCATGTTGGTCATCTCCGCTGAAAAACACGATCCAGAATATGGTCCACAAATGTTCTAGTACAGCAGGGGCAAGTTCAGAGTTTTTTAAAATTGCATCTGCCGAAAATGTATTTATTTTGTAATTAATGCACCTTTTCTCAGAAACTATTGTTCAGAATTTATTAAAATTTACGGGATCTATTCAATATACAGTGGTCTGCCATATTATTATACTCACGAAGAAAAATTACATTTTTCATTTCGTTGTAAAAGAAAAATATTTCTGATGAATGTTTTCAATGTTTTATTATTATGCTAATATTATACGTGGTTGCTTAATATAGGAAAATTAAAAACATTTATCAGAAATATTTTCCTTTTACACAGAAATGAAAAATGTGGTATTTTCTTAGTGAGTGTAATAATATAGCGGACCACTGCTATATTGGCAATAAATTAACACTTTTATATAAATATTCTTTAATAACAAATCACATAAAAGAAATTATGTTGGTCAGAAAATGGTAAAAAAGTTGGGGCAAAAGTTATAATTCAAATAAAAAATACTAATTATTTTTTAATCAACTCAAAAAATGTCAAGATGATAACAATGACAATTATCATTATGTGTACGAAATATCATAATGTCCTCGTTGACCATTTTCTAGAGAAAGTACATCAATAATAGCAAATTTAACATGAGCGGTATACATAGTAGATTACCCTCTCCACTTAATGATGGTGCGAATTTCAAATTAAGAATATAAAAAAAAGAAAAGAAAAACCTATGAACTCCCCTGCCATGAACCAACATTATTGAAATAAATGTTAAATATTTTTGAATGAACAATTCAATATTACAGTTTACATTTTTCAGAAAGTCTAAGAATGAAAAATGATTACAGCAAAGGGGTCACGAAGGAATAGGAAGGCGAATATTCCTTTTCGACTATTTAGAAAGATCATTCCGCATTAATAGAAACAGGGGTATGAATTGCCACAATTCCTATCCTTGATCCTTGATCCATATCCTTGATCCCCTATTCCTATCCTTTATCCATATCCTTGATCTGCAGTTCGGGTAACCACAGAGAATGACGCAGGCGGAAGCTGAGCGACTTTGAGCAATGAGCTCATGAAGTAGTACGCTTGGACATTCGCGTTTCGCTTCGCGGCTTTTCGTTGTATTTGACATTACAGTAACCTGCAGCTCCACTGTAGTGTGAAGTGAAACGTGGAAGAGAGTAGTGAGATTACGTTCCGAAAATATGGAGAATGCTGTAAAAGCTCGGTGAATGCCTTGGCAACGCCAACGAAGCTAACCGTGTTTATCGGGAACGATTACCCGATCGTCGCGTGCGTTGTGCGCAGGCAATACAGAGCGCTTTGAATCGACTCGTAGAGACGGGAAGCGTTGCACGTTCATCTGCCGATTCAGGCCGCTCGAGCGACTTCGTCGACTAGCAGGTCGTACTGGAGGCTATTCTAAACCACGCAACTACTAGTACACGGCAAGCGGGGCGTTTTACAAGAATGCATCATCAGTGCATATGAAATCTTCTAAAAGATAAATAATATAAAAATACCATTTTCAAACGCAAAAATATTTTTGAAACTGTAAACGTATATTCATTCAGGTACCACATTTTAATGCAAGGAACATGAAACGTATGCGCGAGAATGACGATTGACCTGTAAAAGAATCAAACACGTGCATCAAAAGAGTTACGTTTTTGGGGAAATATGGTAGAGGACTTCTCTTTTCAAAGTAGCCTTATCTGCCATTCCTCTCTTGGAAGTGGACCAAAAAATTACAGATGTCACTGCAGTGCCTCTGACCAGGAGTCCCTAGGTTCGAATCCTGACGGAGGCATTAGTTCGTCAGCTAGGTCGAATTCAGTCGCAATCTGGAGGAGAATTTTAGCTATCGGCTGCTCTGATCGGTAATTTTCTGTAGTTTCTTCAATAAATATTAGGCGAATGTCGGAGCGGAGAAATGTTACGGTTACGACACTGTTACTGTAGTATCGTAATTATTTAGCTGTTCACCTTTGCTAAGCGTCGATCGTATCATCATCCACTTTGCAGCACGTCCGGCGGCTGCACATTCGGGTGTGGCGTGTGCAACGTACGTCAACTCCGCAGGGGTACCTCCGCGCCTAGATGTAGCCTCAATCGAAAGCCTCGGCAAGCAGACGCGGGGCGCATCAAAAGAGACGAACGCCCGCAGCAAGCACAGCGGCCGGCGCGGTAGGAGATACCGGATACTCAGAGCGAGGCACGGAGAGACAGCTCGACGGCGGCGTGGAGAGGGTATACAAGGGATGAGAGGGGTTTGCAGCGGAGGGATAAAAGTAGAAAATATGATGATAATATAGAAAGAGGAGGTCTGGGGAAAATGAAGTACTGAAGAGAAAAGGCAGAAGAAGAAGCGAAGGGGAGGAATCAAAAGAGGAGGAGACGAAGAGAAAAGAGGAAAGGGGAGACGAAGGGGAAAGGGGAGACGAAGAGGAAAAGGGAGACGAAGAGGAAAGGGGAGACGAAGAGAAAAGGGGAGACGAAGAGGAAAGGGGAGACGAAGAGGAAAGGGGAGACGAAGAGGAAAGGGGAGACGAAGAGGAAAGGGGAGACGAAGAGGAAAGGGGAGACGAAGAGGAAAGGGGAGACGAAGAGGAAAGGGGAGACGGAGAGGAAAGGGGAGACGGAGAGGAAAGGGGAAAAATAACTTAACAAATCCAATGCACGTGGATCTATTCGTATTAATTCTTATCATCTGAATGTATGGATCGTTGTGTATGTGGGGAGGTCCTACGTTTGTATATTAAGGTAAATATCAAATACGCCTATTGTCATTTTTGCTGCAGAGTGGTTAATTTCTGCACAACAATTCATTGTGATTCAAAGTTTTGACAATAGTACTACACACTGTTGATGGAAAAATCCTTCTTTTTGGATACCAACAAATAAAACAGTCTGCCCTAGCGCTTTGATTCGTGAAAATTAATATAAAGTAGTGGTCATATACAGGCTTCCAGAAAATGAAATCAAATTATTACGAGGAACACAGTGGTGTCATTTTTCTGCCATACAAAATAACTTAACCTGTGTTTAATTGCGTGACTAGTCCATCTGCCTCTAAAATGTTCGGATTAATTTCAGCTCAGATTTGCGTAAAAGAAATTAACCTTCACTTGAATCGGCTTTCAAATTCTATACGGAAACGCGTTGTTTCATCTTTTAGGGAATTTTGGGTCGGGATACTTTACCTATCCTCTTTCTTTTCAACACCGGATGATATAAAGTATTTTCGAGTTATCCATTAATTTCGCTCTCTTTTAAAATCAAAAAAAATTGTATCAATTTCATCAACTAAATTTACAATGAATGAAGATAAAAGAACACTTTGCATCAAATCTGCGTAAAAGTACGTAACAAATTTTATGATATTAAATATTTCACCTTTTACAATAACTCCTAATGTCACACGAACATGGCACGATTTAGACTACGTTTAACACTATATTCATGTTCATGTAAATCGAGTACTAAGGAGACAAATCACAGCTTTCTGAGAAATAAATCTTAATATTTCCAGAGAAAATATTGCACGAAATTAATCACAGAAAGATTCCCATTTACGAACAGAAAGAATTGCAGATAAAGAGGTCAATGAGAACGAAAAGTGGGAAGAGAATGATGGCGAACTGACTTTCTCCAAAGGCGTTCTAATTTCCATATCAAAAGGATCGGAGGTGCCCCAGAGGGACTGAAAATCCAAACGTGAGGGGGAGAGAAATAACAAGTCAGAAGCCTTCGGCTGTGACGGGATAAACAGAGACTCCACACAAATTGGGTGTACATCTCTTTCTTCCTATATTATCTTGAAGCTATCGGAGTAAGTTAAAGATGTAATATTCTGTTGCGTCTTACCTTCCGAGAAATCATTTTAAAAGATAAGTGAATTCACATGAAGTATAAAATACCTCTATGCATTATAAAACGTGCCCGTGTTTGTGACCTGACGATAGCTAGATATACTGTCATGGCGCGCATGTCAGGTCGCGCATGACTTTCATAATTGGCGCGCGAGCGGCAAGACAGTGCGTTCTGTCGGTGATCTTCTACGGCAGCGGCAAGCCGTGGACACGACCTAGCAGACTCGAGCCGTGAGAGCGAGTCTCACCGCCTAGCATCGGCCCTTCAAATGAAGCCAGCCGGCACCCTGAGGCCATTCCTGAGTCAAGTCCAGAGAATCAGCAGTCGGGACCCTGCCGTCGGGAAGGCGACGGTCACAGCCAGCAGTCGGCAGGAAACGTCCAGGAGCCGGACGTGTGGAGATGTTGGGGACTGAAGATTGCCAATGACTGGCAATGCAGCAGCCAGTGGTATTACTACTCGTCTGTCGGATGCCATAGGAAGACGGCACAGCTCAGAGAGAGGCTACTTCCTAACCCTGTAATGACTGGCAGCTATGTAAGTAAGGAACCAATAAACTGTTGTTAAGTTAGCGTGCAGACTTTCAGTTGTGGACATAACATATACCTCTATAAGAATGAATGAACTGCCTTATGTTGAGCCGTGCTTTCTGATAAACTGCATGATTTCGAGACGTGATTTGTGATACTGCCGACAGACACCAGTTCTTGTATTTATCTTATCAGTACGTAATGTACAAGAGAAAGAGGTATATTTATATCAATGTACATTTCACATTGTTGTTCTTAATAAAAATAATAATATAAGTTGACTGATATTATCAGTTGACTGTGTTTTACATAACCCCTACAAAATAATGATAACATGTCTTTATATAAATCAATATTATTCAACATAATATCTTTTACAAATCTCCATTTGCATGATCGTCCAATTTCCTATTCATATTCATTAAATATTATTAAAACATTTTACACTTTCATCATTCGGTAGATTTGTTTTATATTCCGTACTTCAAGAGAACACATTTACTGCAATAAATATAATTTACTAAACCTGCACAGTGCAGTGCTGAACTCTAACAATGCATACATGCTATAGTTACAAACGTTATTTGGCGGAAACGTATCGGCTAAAGTTAAAGCCGAGGAGGTGGCCCAGATTTATAACCACCCCAGTTGGTTCTTTCTGTGTCGTTCAATACTTTTCGTAATAAACATTATAAGAAATACTCACGTAATTATAAACTACCTCTATTTTGAATACGAGCATTGAAACGCCATCTTTTTTTACAACTCGTTTGTTTTTCTTAAATAACGGCGGCTCTTACAATGGACGGTGGTTGTGAAGAGTGACTTTTGAGTCCTTTATATCACTGAGTTATACCTACGTAACATTACATTATCACGAAAAATTATGTTAAAACAGAATAACCCGTTGACGCAAAGTATTTTACTTGGTGGCATTCATTACGAGATCTTTACAGCAAGCATATCGCATCTGGCTTAACGGATTCTCTGCCTTACAAGCCCTCCGATTGTACAGCGTTGTTCAGAATTGTGCTTTGGCAAACGAGGGAGGTCCGTCACCTGGTAGGCATGCGACCAAATCTTCTTAGAAGAAATAATAAACAATTTTTATTTTGATTCGGAGCAGAAACGCCACCTTTCGTTACACTCATTTGTTTAACTTGTTCTTAACGAACGGCGACAGTTAAAACAGACGGCGACCGTGAAAAATGAGTTTCCATTCCTCTCTTTCATTGAGTTATACCTACGTAATACCGAACTACAAAAAATAATAATATAATTGTCGGCCCCTTGAACGAGATCGCGAAGACAGTAGTACCGTAGTGATCTTGGAGCGTGGGGTACCGGGTTGAAGTCCCGCCTCGGACATGGCTGTATGTGTTCGTCTTTTCACCCCCTATCACTTCCATAACTTTACATTCATTAGTGGTCGCGAATGACCTAGTAATTGATGCGACCTTCAATTTAAAAAAATGATAGTGAAAAAAAAGGAAATAATTTTTACTTAAAGGGCATTCATTACGAGCTATTTACATCCAACCTACCCCATCTGGCTTAACGGATTCTCTACCTTTCCAGCCCTCCGGTTGCACCCGCGTGGTGCCGGGCAGCGCTTTAGCAAACGAGGGTCGTCCGTCACCTGGCCGGCTCGCGACTGGCACGCTGTCGGCGGCCTTGTCTCGTCGCGTCTCGTGCGTCGCTTTGTTTGCGCGCGGGACGCACTTCCTTTGTCACGATTTCGCAAACAGAGATCGCGTCTCTATAAATGTGCTGTACGCGAGGGTGTGCGGGGGCGGATCGTCGTTGATTTAGTGAGAGGTCACGCCGCCCGCGACGTTGGCTGTGCGGTCGGTCAACTCTTGAAGTGAGATGCGGCGCTCACAGCTTCATCATTAATGGCGTAGGTTTCATTATTGTGGCTGCTTGTCGTTGACATCATAACTATCATAGTGTAGAGAATTGTTACGGACGTTTCTATTATTTTTTTATTTGCATGTGAATTATTTGTTACCATTGTGTAATACATTTTTTAGATTCTATTGATTCATATATATTCTGTAATGATACAGACCTTTGGGTCGATGCACAATCAGCTTATTTACATTTTTCCCCTTGATAAACAATGTTATGTTCCCAAACTTGGCGATACATGTTTTAATAAACAAGTTTGTGAGAGTAATCCATTGCTAGTATTCCGTGCTCGTCGCAAACCGAGCTCAAGATATTATTGAACGTGCACCCATTAGTGATACCGGACGAAAACGAAATCAGATGAGGGTATTACATGAACGGAACATTTTTTTCTTAAAGATTTGACTTTTCAAAAATGCATGTATCATCCCACAAACCTTCAAATCACTGAAATATTGTTATGTAATTAACTTATGTCAACTTGATTCTGGTGGGGAATTAAATATTATTTTCTTCATAAATCAAAATATAAAAAAGTAACCCATTCTTTACCACTGTCGTATTTACATGACAGTGAACAAAAGGCTCCTGTAAAATATGTATGTAATGACACAAACTATCAAATTCATTGAACAAAGTCTGAAGTAATGTATCAATGTTAAATGAAAATATGGCTAAGTATCACGTCGTGAAGTAAACAATAAAAATTACAAGAATATGAGAAAGAAAAAATACAAAAACAGAATGATTTAAGCACGTAAATAAAAATATAATTATTTGAATTATGATGAAAGGAATAATGTAATATGGAAAAATGATAGGAATACAGTTGTCGATCTAAAGTAGCAAAATTGATTACGTCACGATGGCGTGGATAACTTGCAATTCCAGGGCCTATTTAAGACTGGTTTAGACCAGCAGAAACGATCCTGCTCATCCTTATCTCCTTCATCCCGCCCTTTTTCTGCTCGGCAGCTAGTTAAGTTACCTGTCTCATTTTTTATTTGTCCTTGTATCTGAATAAGTTGCATTCCCTCTTTGCATTTTTCTTTGAAGTCGTGTTAGCAGAAAATTTAACAACGACCAGAAAATGGAAAGCATCAACCTCACAACCTCACACAGACTAGCCTCATTTGAAATCAGTGCAAATCCAATTAGTTTGATGTCAGTGATCCTTGGGCGCACTTGTAGCTGAGAAAAATAAGTTCGCTTAGCACGTTGTTTATTTTGATGGAAAGGAGAGATAATTCAGCTTAAGGTCGTCGGCCTCTCGCCAACTATATGCTTATGTCGCGGGTTGCTTCATGCTACGAACGTTTATTATAATTAATCTGGGCCGTTTTCAAATACATTTGTGTATACGTGTGAATTCCTGAAAGGTTGAGAGGCCTTTTGATCAGTGATTAATATAAAAAGAGAGCCCGAAGTTGCAAATATTGTTCTTGGTTTATGGTAAGACGTTGAATGCCATTTTGGCTACCTTTATATAGAGTCGCATGAAGAAATGACTTAATATTGAATACTGGTACAATGGTCATCATAGATATAAGATGTGTGTAATTAAATAATAATAATGATCATAATAATAAATTTTTCATGACATAACATCTGGACACTGCGAACCTTTCAGCTAGATTTTTAAAAAATGTTACTTCTTCTTCATTTATATACCGGACGAAAACGGTGATACCGATGGTACATTGTTATCATTACCAATCAACAAAATTCTCTTCTATCAGCCCCGTGGTTAAGCCAGTAGTGACTTAGTGATCATGAACCGTGAGGTCGCGGGTTCGAGTCCCGCCTCGGGCATGGTTGTATATATTCGTCCTTACAACCCCCTATCGTCACTATATCGTTTCATCCTCATACCATAACGTTACATCCAGTAGTGGTCGCTAATGACCTAGTAGTTGATGCAACCTTAAATAACAAAAAAAAATTTCTGTTCTCTTCCTTAGGTAATTTAAATATTACATATTTATTATGTGGAAATTGTTTTAAAAATATAATATGGCTACAACGTAAAACGTAGTATTTCTCTACTATGTTCTTTTAAAGTCTGGTTAATTATAGCGAGATATGAGAATATTGCTGAAAAAGGCAAAATTACTAGACAATATCGCTTCCAACAAGCTCTATAAAAATTCTTATCACGGAGGAAGAGTTCTTATTTAACGCCACTGAGCTATTACATCAAGCAACAAAAAAAGAGGACAGAGCTCGACAAGCTCATTATGCAGATAAACCCTGCATTATGTGCATGGAAGCCTATAGCAGGCACTCTTAAATTGCCGCGTTAATCTCTCTAGACCGAGGATCTTAATTGGACCCTCACGGAACATGGGAGGAAAGCGGAAAGAAGGAACCGTCCAATAGAGAGTTGCCTTTGCTGGATGAAACTATGCAAATGGTTAACAAATAATTAGCACGTACGGATCCCGAGAAGGGGACCATTAATCGATTTCGTATAGCTTACAATAAAAGTTAAAATAGAAAACTATCCTGTAGCTAAATATTTCAAAGCCTTCCACATCATGTTTCACATTTCATCATTTCTTTTATCACTGCTATGATAATCTCTTCTCTCACATTTGAGACCCAGGAATAAAACGTAAGGAAACGGATCAGTGCGATCTTGAAAAGAAGAATCAACTCAAGTGATTCCCATTCATTCCTAAATATGACACAGAGTTAGAAGTTACTGTACTATGAATAAAATCATCAGCATACAGCACTGCAGTTTCCTGAAACAGAACTTGAGCACATTTTCACGAGAATATAAGTCGTCGGCAATCCACGAGAAACACGACAGTTGTATTGACGTTTCCTTGCGTCTTCTGCTCAGGGACGTTTCTGTTTACATTGACTGGTACTTCGTTTGATTGCAGACTTTCTGTTTGCTCACCTGCTACGCAGTTGGAAAATCACACACGGACCTGTACAACAGACCCGTAATAGGACCTAAGCACGACCTTAGAGCTCCCATAACGCATCCGCTGCATGATACTATAAACCTTTGTTACACTTCATAGATACCACATCACCTAGACGTCGGTCGTTAAGTTGGTCTGCCCCCGATGCCAACTAGATTAATTAAACTCACTGCTGAATACTGTATTGTGTCAGCTTTTCCAGAATGGTTGTGTCAATAAATAATTCATCTCAAGCACAACTGAAACCAAATATCCATGCTATATTACACATGTATCTCACAATGCACGGGTTTGAAAAACTAGCCTTAACAATCTTCTATTGAGTCGAGTCAAAATATCATTCTTCAGAATACAATTTACCCCTTTCGTTGAAACGTTTATAGTTTGCAGTTCATTTTTCACACTCATTTATTTTAACCATGAAATAAATGTTGTATAGAGAAGAGATGTCCATAACAATAATCCGAGTTATTTCGAATTATCATCAATATTAACGAAAATATAAATTTGAAATAATTATCTATGCCTAAAGAGAACTAATGCAGACTAATATAATTGTTCAAAATCAGGGCTGCCTGGTAGCCAGTGATCAACATAATGTTACAGAAAGATTGGTAAATAAAAAAAGAACCACATCAGTTATGTATGTGAATGTGTTATATATGAGAGCTCATTCATGTACACGTTCGTATTGAATAATACTTTGAATATTAAAAATCCTTAAATATACGTATCAAAATGTTAATGTTTCTTTTCAATCACAGTTAAAGCTCAAATCTTTCGATTACCGTGTACTGTCTTCTTCTTTGTAATACGACGTACGTAAAATGTTATTCCATTAAACCCATTAGAACGCAATTAGAACAGGGGGATCTTCGGCCACAAGTTTCGGCGCAAGGAAAAGACCCCGCTTCGTCGCGGGCGGGGCCGCGGACCGGGGAGCACATGCGCCGCGAACGCGAGCAAGAGCCAAGAACGGCGCCGCAGCGCCGGCCCCCGCGATGTTTACGTAATACCGGCGCCTCCGAGAGACCGCGGCGCAGCGCGGCGCGGCGCTGGGCGATATAACTTTACAGCTCCGCACTTTACGACCACAACACTTGTGACGCGGGGGAGGCGGCGGCGACGATGCACTGCGGCCGGCGGTGCGCTGCAGGAGTGGCGAGGAGAGGAGGGTGGATGCGATGGAAAGCAGCGCTTCTCGGAGGTGGGAGATGAGAGGGAAATAGAGGACAGAAATGTAAGGGAGGAGGTTCTGTGAAACAGAAAGGAGTTGTAGAGAAGGTATAAAGAAGTAGGAAGATAGAGCGAGTTGCATCGAACTGGAGGGAGATTGAGAGTGATATCGATACGGACGTAGATGGTGGGAGAGGAGAGAGAGATGAAGCGGCACCGTAAGCAAAACGACGAAGAGGGCGAGAGATGAAGAGGGCGAGAGCGGCGCGAGCGCGGAAGAGCGGCGAGAGTCGAAGAGCGGCGAGAGTCGAAGAGCGGCGAGAGTCGAAGAGCGGCGAGAGTCGAAGAGCGGCGAGAGTCGAAGAGCGGCGAGAGTCGAAGAGCGGCGAGAGTCGAAGAGCGGCGAGAGTCGAAGAGCGGCGAGAGTCGAAGAGCGGCGAGAGTCGAAGAGCGGCGAGAGTCGAAGAGCGGCGAGAGTCGAAGAGCGGCGAGAGTCGAAGAGCGGCGAGAGTCGAAGAGCGGCGGGAGTCGAAGAGCGGCGAGAGTCGAAGAGCGGCGAGAGTCGAAGAGCGGCGAGAGTCGAAGAGCGGCGAGAGTCGAAGAGCGGCGAGAGTCGAAGAGCGGCGAGAGTCGAAGAGCGGCGAGAGTCGAAGAGCGGCGAGAGTCGAAGAGCGGCGAGAGTCGAAGAGCGGCGAGAGTCGAAGAGCGGCGAGAGTCGAAGAGCGGCGAGAGTCGAAGAGCGGCGAGAGTCGAAGAGCGGCGAGAGTCGAAGAGCGGCGAGAGTCGAAGAGCGGCGAGAGTCGAAGAGCGGCGAGAGTCGAAGAGCGGCGAGAGACGAAGAGCGGCGAGAGTCGAAGAGCGGCGAGAGTCGAAGAGCGGCGAGACACGAAGAGGAAGAGACACGAAGATGTAGGTGTTTTGCACGTAATACGCGATGCACTTGGGAATATTAAAAGGGGAGATTCACGGCGACGTGATGAGGCTGCACTGAGAATACAAAAGGTGGATTTAAGATTCGCGCTTAATGGCCGAAGGAAGAGCCGAGCGAATGTGGATAGGGAAAGGGATAGTCTGGAAACAGTATATGGCATGGCATTGAGATGCAAAAATTGAAAGGGAACAACTGACCAACCAGCTCCCGGTATGAGGTGATAGATCAGGTTGTGTTGTCAGAAGAATACCTGAAGATTAAAACACCTATGGTAGGGAGTGGAAATGAACCGGGTTGATGTGAGAGAAAATATGCGGTTACGATATGATGAAAAATGGAATTATTTCATTGAAACTAAAGACATGAAGGCACTGACTGAGAAAAGTTTCGAATTGACCTATGAAGCAAACGGAATAGCACAGGAATTCACTGCATCGGACTCATTTTTAACTTTTCATAATTAACATGATTCAATCATTCAAAGTTCTTAGATATGCTACTAACCGTAACAATGGCGTATATAGTAAATTAGACATGACTGTATAAAAATACTATCAAGCATTAAATGTGGCGTGAGTACACAAGAAAAAATATTTAGTAAACAGTATTCTTGGAATCATATAAATCCTATTACAATTAATTAAAATATAACTTTTTTATTTAATCAGTAAAAGCGCAGGCGCTATTGCAATAGTGCCAGTTCCACTTATTAAATTTATTGTTTAATATATTTAAGTTAAAATAACTGTCATATATCTCATGTATTTCTTCAATTTAATATGCCTGTATTTGCTCTAAATATTTTACACGAATGGAAAACGCTCATAAAAAAGTGTAGTCCTCTCCTCAGTGCCATCCGGAGGGAGGAGTAGGGAGACTCGGCGAGCAGAGGAGGAAAGTAGCTACGGAAGAGAGAGATACGGAGAAAGCGCAACCGGAAATGTGTCGGAATCAGGCAGTTCCCGCCAAGTTCATTGAGGCGCAAAAGTCGTCTCGCTCCCTGTCCCCACTGCCCCCTTGGAATCTCCCACCGCCAGGGCCTCCGCCTTTGGCAACAGACGACTCCTGAGATCCTCTGCACAGCGGTAGTCCACGAAGCAGTAGCTGTCTAACGACAGCAACTATCCCCGGAAATTATCATTTTATCTGCTAAATGAAAAGTAAATAAATGGTAGATAAATAAAGATGTCAATCATATCTCTAGAACAGTGGATGTCAAGATCTTCTACTGGTGGCAAGTGCACGCGTCGTGGCACCTGTAGCATACCACGAGCTTTTCTGCAGCAACTAGCGTCGGTAAAGGAAAGTATTGGCTGGGTAATAAAGTGCCTGGAGGAGCAATTTCAGTTGTGGCACTCGTGCCACGCACTCGCGCTCCCGCTCATCGACCTTGACAACACTGCTCCTAGAAGCACAAGAAGGTCATACACATCCAGTCACCTTCATGTTTAACTAACACACAGTCATGTGAAAGCAATTGTCCCTATGGAACCACAACGGAAATATTTTAAAAATAAACTGTTTTATTTTGAATACTTCTGCCACTTCCCCTTGGGAACATAATTATCAGTCGCATGTCAATAAGAGGCAAACCTCAAAATAGATTGTTTGCTCTATCTCTGTTTAGGTAAGTTATTACTGTTACATGGTTCAGTATTTTAGCTATTTACCTCAAGTTATAGTTTAGCTTCTCAGCACTTATCGAATTATCACAAAACAACTAAAGCGGTTGTCACACGTAACCATTTTGTGAAAACTCAGGCATTCGCTTACAGTCGGCCTGCCAATAAACACGTAGCAATCTTCCTTTTGTACCTGTTATAGATAAAAGGTGTGTATTCTGGGCAAGATAGTGAACGTTTGACTAGTTCTAAAAAAATAAAAAATAACAAAAAAGACTGCAAGTACAGAATATATTAAAAATATACACGCTATTGGGATTCCTTAAAAATTAACATAATTAAAATTTAAAAAAGTCAACTTACTTGTAGCAAAACTATTTAATGCTATTACTAAATGCTTTTTAGCAGTAATTTTGAAATAAATATATATTTTCTTTAATTATATTATCATTTATTCGAGGATCCGCCCACTTGTAACCTCACGGTCCCGAAAAGACAATGCCATGAAATGCGTAGGAGATGCTTATCAGTTTATAGTGTATTCCAAAGCTATTTATTACCTATTAAATGGCATCAAAGGAAATCTAGCAGTGTATTTAGGTACTTTATTGAATACTCCATGAATAGGTAGGGAGCGGGAAAATGGCACTTATAAGTAAATATACAATATGAATTGCGCACCCGTAGATTCTACGGGAGTCGCAATTTAGGGCGACACGTCGGCGCGCGTAGATTCTGAAAGTATCAAGTAACAAAATCCTATATCGCTATTTTGTACGCTATTTAAACTATTCAGCATCGTAATGCATGCAATTGTGGTTTTAATATTATTGCGAAAATTGTTTAATGTTATTCGAGAGTTCAAAACTTAGCCAACGACACCCGTACATTAAAATAAGAGAAATCGTTCAAACTCTATACACCCACTGGATACGTAGTAGAGAGTGTCCTTTGATTCTGCAGCAAATTAAAACTTTCTACTTACTGCATCGTTCAACATCGAGACACCTATATCTCTTAAAAAAATAGGGGAAAACCTACATGTTAACCACACCCCCAACGAATAATAAAAATTAAAATTAAATCAATCGGTGTTTGTACTCAAGAGAACGTTGTTACTGCCGTTATTTTAATTTTTAATTACCTTTGTACTACCTAAAGCACTCTAACGCAGAAAATATATAATTCTTGGTTCTTTAAATATTAAAATCCATCAATTGCTTCACTTTTTAATAACTCCCACTGTAGTGTACGTCACTTCCACTGCAAAGTGCACTGAGACCTCATGCAAAATACGTTTTTTTACAGGATTAGAATGACATTTGAAAGATGAGCAAAACGTATCGCTTTTTGGGTGAAAAGTAAGATTTTCTATTAAAAAATTCCGACCATAATTACATTTTACAGTAGTTTCATTGTTTCATTAGAATTGTTTTCATGAAGTGAGATCTAAAACGTGCCTCGCGTATTTGACTTTTAAACACAGTCTACAGTGACGGTCAATGTTTTGGTTTATAAACAAACAGAGGCATTTCGAATGTAGGTGCGGTTGCCTGCCTTTAATTGGTAAAGGGAGCTATGTGCGTGTGCGTGTGCGTGTGCGTGAGTGTGTGCAACGAAAACGCCTCGGGCGAAAAATCAGTTGACATCGTGGTTGAGGCTACCACATCAAACGTTTGCTCCAAAATTAGTATTTCGTATCACACACGTTGCTTTAAACCTCGTTGGAGAATCAGCTTTTGCATTCAAAGCCTCGTACGGGGCAATATTTATTTTAAAATTTCCGAAGCTCCCAAAGATTTCGTGAAGAAATTATTCCTTACTAATTTAAAATTATTTGATGTAATGTGTGAATTGTTATTCGGTATATAGGTCCTACTCTTTTAAATAAAAAGTAGATGGTGGGAGCTGCAAAGAAGAAAGGGTCCCCCCCGATAAGATGGTAAAAAGTTCCCCTCAACCAAATTACATATGAGTGGTTACACTATACTTCTAACATAAAAATAATATTTTTGAAAGGTTTCTTAGCCCCCGTCCCACCATCCACACCCCTATACAGCCAAAAACGTGTTTTTTTCATTTCAATTTTTTTCGACAACTTAACACTATTTTATCAGACTGAAAAATATGATAAATAAGAACATAATTTGAACTAACAAAAAATATTTTTCAGTATTTTCTCAGGCCCAAATTCAAATACAAAAAAATATTTTCGAAAAAAAATATCAAGAAATATTTGTTACTGTGTCTTAGAAGCCTGGAACAGGCTCGAAAAAAATGTCAAAGGATTTCTCTTAAGACACAAATTGTTGTGCATTTTTTTTCAAATTTTTTCAATTGCTGGGCTGCAGTTAAAAAATAAAAACCATTTCCCCGCCTTTAAAACACTTGGACTTTTAGTATACTTTGAAAATGACTGCAACGGTTCTGTGCATTTATTTTAGTGTTTATTATACATTTTTTTACATTGTTGTAGCACCCAAGTAAAGTTTTGATTTTGGAATATACTTAAAACATAATTTTTAAACCTTTATAATCCTTTGTATGAGAATATCATACGCTAAGGAAAGATACTAGTGTTTGGCAGTTTATTAAAGAATAATTCGGTCATATTTGAGGGATAATTAGGGGACATGTGGAAAAATGAAGGATAAGAGGTTAGACCCAGATTTACAAGAACTGTTTTACTTGTTTTAGAACACAGACACTGGCACAATAATAATCTTAAAACTTCATCTCAGAATGCTTGTGAATTTTTTCATATTTTTTTAATAGCTGGGTCATAGTTTTAAAACAAAACTAAGATATTTGTAGTCAACCACTTGGCATGTCGGCAGTTGCCGGGTCCTAGGCACGCGCGACCTTGCTTGAGGAGGAAGGCCACAGAATAGCAGCTAAAACGTTGACAACTAGCCTAGAACGCGGCGCTCTCCCGGACAGATAAATAGTAACGCATTGGCTGCGGAAGCTTGTGGTCTCACGTCTGTAGATGTTTCAGACTAGAGAAAAAGTTGTATTTTCCTTTACCTAAGTATTTGTTTTTGAATACGTATAAATATGAATATAGTCGTACAATCTGCACACATGCGAAAACTCTGCACTTTCTAAATAATAATTGTATGAAAATTGAAAATTGATTTAATGTAGCACCCAACTGCAAGCTCCCATCCCCTGAAAAGTAGTTTACGGCATTATAGACCCGGTACTGTGCGAGAGAATTCATTCCAAATTGCTGGGCGTTGAGATAAAAATTCACAGAAAATAAAATAGTCCCGTTAATTTTATCGTGAAAGATAATTTAGTATTTTCCTTCAATTTAATTTTACATTGATATCGGCTTCTATTTTCTGTCCACCTGTGCTACGGAAAGGGGGCGCCCAAAATAACTAATATGCAAAATTGTAAAATAGGATGATCATAAAAGAGGTATTTTGAAAAATACATCCCAACAACTATAATCGGGGCCTAATCTGTTCCCCTTCAGCTTCCCCACTGTCCCCCATCTATCCTTCACCTGCACCGGAAATATCCCTTATCATTTCCCCATTTGTCATCTACCGGTCCCCCAAAACATGTCGTCTGTTAGAATTTACTTGTTCTCAAAAAAAAAGTCATGTCCCCATGAGACAAGCGAACCTGATTTAAAAGGCATAGGAAGCATTGCTTCCGAGTTATTTGTCATTATAATGTGTGTTGCAATTATCTTTTTTTGTATGTCATAATCTGCAAACTTCTATTTTTTCTTGTAAAATCTGTTTGATGTAGGTTGGGGTGTAATTCTTTATCCACCAGTATCACACATCCAAGATCTTGTGTCGGTTGTTTCTTATAAATTGCCAAAACTATCGTCTTTCCGTAGCGTACGAATACTTATGCTAAGGATTAGAAAGCTTTAAAAAATGATAATTTGTAACTACATTCCAAAATCAAAACTTTATTGGGTGCTACAACAATGTATACAAATGTAGAATAAACACTAAAATAAATGCACAGAAACGTTGCAGTCATTTTCAAAGTATGTTGAAAGTCCAGGTGTTTCAAAGGCGGGAAAATGGTTTTTATTTTTTAACTGCAGCCCAGCAATTGAAAAAATCTGAAAAAAATGCACAACAATTTGTGTCTTAAGAGAAACCTTTGACATTTTTTTTCGAGCCTATTCCAGGCTTCTAAGACACAGTAACAAATATTTCTTGATATTTTTTTTCGAAAATATTTTTTTGTGTTGGAATTTGGGCCTGAGAAAATACTGAAAAATGTTTTTCTGATAGTTCAAGTTGTGTTCTTATTTATCATATTTTTTTCAGTCTGATAAAATAGTGTTAAGTTGTCGAAAAAAATTGAAATGAAAAAAACACGTTTTTGGCTGTATAGGGGTGTGGGTGGTGGGACGGGGGCTAATGAAACCTTTCAAAAATATTATTTTTATGTTAGAAGTATAGTGTAACCACTCATATGTAATTTGGTTGAGGGGAACTTTTTACCATCTTATCCGGGGGGACCCTTTCCAAGCAAAATATATCGTCTATTCCTGATATGCAGTTCTTCGCCAATCCATAACTAAAAGTTCCTTTGCACGGATAATACTGTTAAAATAATTTTCAATTCCATCAGCCTAAACTATTTTCATTGTTATTTTTATCAGCTTCTATAGGCATTGCTTTCGATATTAGATGGCAGTTAAAATCTACGACAACTATAAAATACACTACATTCATAAAACCTTCTACAGCTAGCATATACTCTTTCTATTCTAAGATGTAGCTAGTGTCTGTCGGTGCCTCTGTAAGGCTTAAAAATAGAGCCCTTCCATTAAAAAATGGTCCTTACGAACAAAACGACCTGGGAGTTTGTAGAAGTACTTAAATAAAGTTTCCAGAACAAATTCCAAGTGATTCGATAAGAATCAGTATTTTTATCAGAAGTCTTACCCCTTAAATCCAGCTGATATCGCATTTCAAACTCTTGAATTTAACCTGCCTTTTGTCGCGCTGTCATAAAAAATCTAAAAGTCATGCAGTTTTTTTCAATAGCATTGAGATTAGTCAGCATTAAAAGATAATGGTCTGGCTATGTCTTCTTACATGATTTAGTTCTACAGCCGTTCGTAGATTTTATCAGTTGTGCCAAAAGAAACAATCTGATAAGACCCATATTAATGTGGCGCGTTCGCAGCATAGATATTTTCTCTCGCGCGTAATTGGTAATATTTCGAAACTGTTATCGTAGCGTCTGTTTATAGTTATCTCCCGGCTACTTAGTTTTTGGTCCTTTCGTTTATTTATGATTAGATTTTGGATTATAATCAATTTTCAAAATTATATTTCCCATTATGGAGAGTTTCTATGCTTCTATAATGCAAATTTTTGCCTAGAAAGCATACTTTCAAACCAACTTTTGAGTTGTTTGGAGTGAGTTTATTGCGGATCAATCCATTCGGAATATCCACGTAGTTTATTTGACAAAATATGCTTATAATTGTCTTAAGAGCTTATTTTCGAAGTTTCGACGTTTCCTCCCTGGACACAGTGTGTGTATATATATATCAAAGCCGTGTTAGTTACACCATTTATAACTCAAGAACGACTGGATCAATTTAATTATATCTATTTTGTTGGATTCATTTCTACCCCGAATAGCAGAATAACTCTTAAAATATCGAAAAAATGGCTCTACATTGCGCTGAAAATAAAAAAACTAAATATTCATTCAAATGCAACCCACTACACCCTATAGAATTTTCGAATCTACATCGTTAAATAACTCTTACACGAAACTGTTCTAGGGCATTAAAAACTAAAATTTGTTTTGCACATCTTAATCTATAGGATGAGATCATCTTGATCATTCTATTACATCTTTACTTGCCCGGCGCTTCTGAATATTAACACCAAGTGCTCAAGACATGCTGAAACTAAGTAAATAAAACAAAGACCGGTTAATTGAACGATTTGTAACTCAAGAACGACTGGACCAATTTTAATTATCTCCGATTTGTTGCATTCATATCTGCCCTACTATTAAAATGTGGGGAAAATTCTCACACAAAATTATACAGCATGTTAATCTAGTATATAAAAATAAATGCTTGTTGGTTCGTGCTTAATTCGCTGACGTACCGTGCATCTGATTGCAATCAAACTTTGTCAACTTATTGCTTGCACTTGCGGGAAAAACGAAGGCATACCACAATTATTGTAAATCCAGTAAACGGCGTACAGCACATGATGGCATTTCTGTTAAATGCAATTCCCAACTCACATGAACTTCATTGTTGTTGGGCGTTACCCTGAATTGGAGGGTGAGATCGAGAACAGGATGAGCAGGCGATGCAAGTTGATGAGAGGAGGGGGAAAAGGAGAAAGAAAGACAAAGAGAGGGAAAAAGAGAGAGGGGAAAATGAGAAAGGGAAAGAGAGAGGGGGAAAAGAGATAGAGAGAGGGAAACAGAGAGAGGGAAATAGATGGAGAGGGAAAATAAAGAAACGGAAAATAGAGAAATGGAGCATAGAGAAAGAGGGAAATAGAGAGAGGAAAAATAGACCAGGAAAAGAGAGTAGGAGTTTGGAGGGAAAAGAGACACAGAGGGAAAGAAGAGACACAGAGAGGTAGAAGAGACAAGAGGGACGAAGACAGAGGGAAGAAGAGACAGAGTGAAAGAAGAAACACAGAAGGGAAGAAAGGACACAGGGGAGAAAAAGCGACACAGTGGGAAAATACAGAGGGAGAAAAGAGAGAGAAGACAATGAGAGACAGATGGAAAAAGAGAGAGTGGTGAAAATGAGCCTGGGAGAAAAGCATAGGGGGAGAGGCAGGAGACAAAATAGAATGGGGAAAGAAAGAGAGGGTGAGAGGAATATTTCCTCAATTATTTATTCTGCTGCAGCAACGCGTTGGGTACCAGCTAGTTTATAAATAAAATCGATTTTTTTTTCAAATCCCGAATAACTGTCTTCGTTTTGTTCGCTGCTTTTTCATCAATAAGAATAAAAGTGTTTGTTCATATAGTATTGACCACTAAATGAAAATCAGAGTTTTTTAATATTCTTACCACTTGGAAAACGTGGTTTTTAATGCGTTTCAGATCTGCAGTGGAGGGAAAAACAAACTTGCTTTTTCATATAGAGGGCTAGAATTATACAAGCTCAGACAACTTATGATAAATGAGTTTTACTTAATCTGGGCAAATACAACATTTATGGTACACATTATATGTACGCAACTATAGCAAATATGACATTTCACCAAGTGAGAGTTTGAGAAACGTTTTATTGTAAGGTTGAGTTCTCAATGTTTGTCGCAGTGCAGTTTAAATAGGTTGTCTATTGGGCAGCTATTTAAAATTCTATTGATTCTGACTTCATTATTTCTATTTTAAGCAACTTAATTGTTCTGTTATTGAATATGTGTTTCTTGGCCACTCTTTATATTTGACCTTCGAATGGTTTACCTTTGCACAATTCCCTTATCTTTTCGTTTATTTCTCTCTTTGCTTTGACTCCCGAGTTTTTCGGTCGATTTAGTTTTTTTTTCATATATCTTCAAAGCATCTGTATCGTATTTCAAGACATGTAGCATCACCAGATCATTTAGTTTGTGTTATTCTGCATGCTTTTTCACAACGCTTTTTTGAAACCTCTTTTTCTCTTTTCTTCTGGCCGGATTTAACGGCGAGCCTCATAAATGGGATGTACGATCACACACATTCCGATACCAATTATTATATTGTGTTAAAGGTCTTTGTCTGAGTCATCTCTTTCTTTGCATGTCACAAAGTCCAGTACGTTTATCAGATCGCGGGTGGGAGAATTTATTCATTATAAGCAATTATCTGTGTTTACGGACATTGGTTTGAATTTCTTGTGCATTCCAACTTTCCAGCTCAAATATGCACAATGTTACAAGCACTGCCGGAAATTTCATTCCTTGGGTACAGAATATGCTGCAGGTCGAGTCTTCTCTAACATTCCCATCGAATTCTCCCCCTCCCCATCATCTCCCCCTCCCCAGTCATTCTCCCCCTTCCCCTCTACCCCCCCCTCCCCCTCCCCTCCACCCCTCGTGGCCGTCAGTGGATTGACTTTTAACTTGTTAGTCGGGACTCTCATCTCAATCCTCAGCTGTAACGGTTTTCGTATCAATTTCCTTTAGTATAGACAATAATTAATTTGGCGTTGCCAAAAGGAATTTACAGCACAATTCATTGAACACAGAGGCACAGATTAAAACTGAAAGAAGCAACAGAATTGAAGATATGGCGAATACACTTAGGTCATCACACACACACACACACACACACACGTCACAATAAATCTTGCCGGCAAGCGGGGAGGGGGTCATATTCCATGACCCCGAGGTGACGACTGTGCGCCCACGTGCGTGGCTGAAAGAATCGTGGCGCATCACTGACTCGCTGAGGACTAGGAAGTAAATATTCCGAAGGCTGCACAGGAAGCGACACATTGATTCTTACGGTGCGCAACACGAGTGATGCCCATTGTTGAGGCAGCAAATATAGCTTCAGAATGATGTGGCTGGGAGAGCTATGATTGGGTTATGGAGAAACGAACATTCTAGAAAACGCTCGCTCGATCTCTGTTTCTCACGGGAAAGCACGGTACATTGTACACAACCTAAAAATATACCTTATTCGCGCACTTGGCATGTATTAATTAATAACTCAATAAGAGGAGAGCAGCGGCACGCGTCCGTGACTTGCGTGGCTGGATCGTGGCCGACTCTGAGTGGATTCCTGGATTCCTTTGAGATGAGGTGGGGATGATGGAAATCCGCGAAGTTTTCTGGATGAGCCAATGACGACTGACATCATTGTAATTAAAAGGACTTTGAGCTATGTTAAAATTATAATTTAAACAAAGTGTATGAACATATAGGAAATTTAAATGGATTTTGGTACACCTTATGAAGCTAACAGTTAAGTCGATTGCCATTGTGCAAGAATTTCTGAAAAAGCGACGCGCCATTGGCTCACCTCACGTGGCTGGAATTGGTTTGGGCAGATTATAGGAATGCGTGAACGCTGTCGCGCCCACACAGATTGAGTAATCTAATGAAAGCACAGCGTTACTTCTTTAGAATGATTAAAACTGTAAAATATAAAATGCAATACATTGGCACATAATACAATACTATTAGCATTATGATTGTACAATACTCAATTGCTATCATATGACAAGAAGTGCACTTTAGACTATAAATAATATGTGTATAAAATAATACGAGAAAATAAGAATAAACTTACTCCAACACTCTCTTTGTGTAGTTTGAGATGTCACGTTTCTTCAACGCCTAGATATTTGTACGTTTTTCAAATTATTTAATCATGTTTCTCTACTAGCTTGAATGCTCTGCCATTACCACTTTCCGCCGTCAAATGAATTTTGCACTTTTGTCATCTAAACTTTCATGTATGTGATATTGTTGAACACAATTCTCAGAAATTGAGAATATCTTTCTGAAATTTCACCATATCTCTCTCAATCTTCTCTAACTTAATGTAGTAATACTCTGAACACGAAAAAATATAAGGGATAAGGTAAATTCCTTACACAATGAATATACACAACTAATTTATTAGTACGTATTCCCTATAAATGGGTCATGCCAGCTTTTGTGGCGTTGAGTATTGGAATAATTATGACTATGGTTGAGTAATTTTCTACATACAGGAACCCCTGAGGGAGAAATAAAACTAGGAAACGTCGACTGAAGAAATTTCATTTATTGGACCAATACCCATGAACCACGCAATGGAATTCACTACAGATGGTCATGAAATACAGCAGATATTCATTTAATAACTTTTGGTTACAACATTATGATAACAAAGCACAGCTTACATATTGTTATAAAGATATGTCGACAATACATTCTTGACTTCGTCAGGTTAACTGGTTTGCAATTATCAGTAGATAAATATAATAATGTTTACAGTAAAATTTAAAACTAATCTTCATTTTATCTTGTATTCTTCGACAAAAAGTGTGTTGTAAATTCATAAGAACAGGCTGTAGTTAGTAAGTTCATAACACCGAACTGCGTGCGCTCTTTAGCTGTTAGCGCACCGCAAATTAATAGTGGTGTTTGTTGAATCCTATCTTGAAGGGTGGATGTGAATACTTCCCCTTCTCAAACAACTGCGTTTCATTCAATACGTCATCTAATTTCAAAATCGATGGGAGATCAAAAACGAATTGACAGTAATGTTTACTAAAGGTACCAGAAAATGTTTGCCCATCTTGCATAATGAAGGAGCAACGGAGGACTGAGAAGTAGGAGAAACTGCATAACCACAAGAAAACCAGCCGGGAACGCCCTTTCGGTGCGCGGCGGCCCGCGATGCAAGATGGTCCATCGGAGGGGAAAATCGGCTCAGCCGCCCCCGCCATCGCCGCCTCCGCCGCCGTTGCCGCTGCGGGGCGCTTTTAATCAACAGCCCCGCCCACCTGCAACGCCCGCCCTCCCGGGGGCCTGCCCGCCCGCCCCGCCCCGCCCGGGCGACGACGGGCAAGCGGCGCCGCGAAGGGCGATGGCTGTTTGATTAAACGATAAATTTTTACCGGCCCCGCTCCACGCGCCGCCCTGTGATCAAAGGAGCTCCTCCCACGCGGTCGCCACGCCGCGACGCGGCGCCCCGGCCCGCGACAAGCAATCAAATTGGGGGCGATGCTTTAATATTGGATATCTGGCGCTGATGCGGATCTTGCTGTTGGGCTAACGCAACGACCAGTCGCAAAATGTTCCTGGATGCATGAACTTCTATGGTTATTAGCCCCGTAAGTATATGATGTTATATTCTGCGAGGTTGCTGTTTCTTCCCCCACGGGAACGTGATGTCCGGAACCGAATTACACGTCAGCTCGTGGGGTTATCCTCCTTCAGACATCCCCACCTGCAGGGCATCTTCTCAGCTCTGAGATAAGATCCAAACTCCCGACTGATCTCCCGATGTGTGGTAGCTGTAGTGCACACTTGTGTGGGGGGTTGTAAGGTGGAGATGAGAGAACGAGGATTAGGAAGGAAAGATTGCACGTCATCTCTGGTCTGTTTTTTAGGATACTGAACCAGCATGTCTGGCATTCATTCGGGAAAAATTGAAAGATTATCTATCAGAACATACGGCCACTAGAAGGCGCCAAGACTGTTACGATATAGACTCAACTGTAGAGCTCATGTTAAAATTATTCTTGACCAGAAACTCTAGGTGAGCACGATGAACCTTGTTGCAGAAGCAATTGCCATAACATAGGTAACGGTGATTCGCAAATATTAATGATAGGTTATACACGTACATCTAGTCGAACTTTTCGCAATTTCGAGGTGGCTTCTGTGGATTAAAGAAAATAGATGTGTCTAAACTAATTGTATAAAATAACTATTGATCTTCAAAAGCGATTCAATTTTTTGCTGCGTCACTTTGAACGTACAATAATATTTATTATTATTATTATTATTATTATATTATTATTATTATATTATTATTATTATTATTATAACATGGCTGCGAAATAGAATGCGATATTCTCCCAGTTACGATTTCTTGCTATTGTTGGAGCCTCTTCGTCCTCTCGCCTCATCCTCAAAGATATGTTCTCGTAACTATAGAAGTTACTCTTTTTGCTTTTTCATTCCTAAATGTTGAACTAAACCTTCCTCTTAAAAGAAATATCACTTTTAAAAAAATACCATTTCTTAATATTTCTTTAGTCTGTATGTCGCGCACAATGAAAGAAGCGTACCTGTTTGAAGGTACCTAGTAATAAATTGTCTGTTCTCTATTGTCCGTTACACTTGTAGGGATCTAACTAATTCACTTGCGCGCTAAGCTCAACACAACTCACTATACCCAAGCATAGTTTGAAGCTCCTCACTCAGACTCCACGCACTAATAGCAGGGTGACAGCTCATCGCGATTTCAACCTCCAACATTGAGAAACCGACAGAGTTGAGGAAACATGTTCTTTAGATACGTATCGGCGTTAATAATAGGCAACCTCCAAGCATGAAACAGTATTTAGTGTGATGGGTATTTTGTGATCGAACAGAGAACTTGCAATACTTTTTACCGGAGGTAAGGTGGGTTTTGAAAGAGTTAACCAGTAATGATTAGTTGGTAAGTAACCAGAAAAATGTTCCACTAACTATATTTTCCTTAAAAAAGGCGTATTTTGAAACAGTACACTTCAGTTTAAAACAGTAATCACAGGTCCAGGTCCAGCAACTTAGGTAAACTGTTTATAGAACCGTCTGCGATTAACTATTCCTATCGCCGGCGAAACTTCCAGTTTCGGTGGCTGGCAGAAAGTGCAATTTCCTCGTCCGCGTACATCCAGAAATAGAGGAACCTCGCCAAGTTCTCACCGCAATCCAGGCTACCGCCACGTTCACTTGGAAACCCCGCCGTCGTCCTACGTCCCGTCACTCTCTCTCTCTCTCTCTCTCTCACACACACACACACACACACACTCTCTCTCTCCTTCTCCCCCTCTCTTTCTCTCTCACCTTGGCAGAGCGCCCCACCGGCTCCGCCCTCGCTCTCGCTCTCTTTTTCTTTCTCTCATCGCCCTGCTGCGCTTCAACTGACCCCTTTCGTTCTCGAGGGGGGGAGCAGCGGGCTCACCCCGCGATATATAAATTGTCGGCTTCATTGCGGTCTCCGTTGTCGCAACTCATGCTTTCATTTGCTGAGCACGTTCTTTGCGCGGCGTTTTAAAGGGCGAAGTTAAAATGAAGGCTACCGACCTAGATAGGACTTTAAATTACTTGGTCAGTGTGTGGTTGAAAATGTGTTTGTCGTACACTTGCCGAGTTCCGGAGAAGAAAAATACTTTTAATTCCACCAGTATGAATTCGACTCGTTCTTTAATATTAAAGGTATGCAAAAGATTGCATGTAATTACAAAGTAGGCGAACTACATTATGGTCCTTATTTTTTATATAAATATTTACTTTCTTAACTTGATTATACGTGAGGCAAATATGCCATGTCACAAGTCAAATTTACCCGTGTGTTATTATTCAATGCAAGTGTGTCAATGCAACGAAGTGCATAGGTTATTACACATTACTCCATACCTTTCTGTTTTCATACTCTACGTGCGTCTCTGTAAAATAACGTCTCGTGTCCTTTTAACAGCCATTTGAAAATTAATGTGACTGCAGGATCGTTGAATCATAAATATCTAATTTTATTTTGCAATGGAACTTTTTATTCCTTTACATACCTAGTACTTACTACGAATTTGGATTCATTATATCTAGATCCTCATAAATAACATAACTTATCTTCAAACACACACTTGCAATTGAAATATCATCCTATCATTATTCTGTTCTTTATTCTCGTGACATTTTCTTTCAATGTGTTGAACATCATTAACGATCATTTGCACTGTATCCTGTCTCTTTTGTAGTTTTTAATTTCACTCTTAGTTAATGTACAATCAGAGATTAGGAAAGACAAAGAAAAAATGGACCATTTTGTATTCATTTCAAGCCTGACTGCCTTTCCGATTGAGCACACATTGATGAAATATTGAGATATTACCCAACAGAATTATCCGCCATGTCGAATGGAAAAAATCTATTCCAATATTTCTCCCTTTCGCCGACGGGATATTTATTTTACTCCCGTATTTTGCGAACGTGGGGTAGGGAGTGCTGGAAGGGAAAAGATGAAGTGCCGACGCCTCTAGATGTTCTCTAATCTACTTCTCTGCAAGTTAATCATCTCAGAACTTTACGCAGATTGGTTTTCTTGCTTATAAATCCGAGTTAGATGGCAGGGCTGCGCGCTAACAGATGCGAGATATATCGAGGTGCGATCGACTTTGCTTCTTGCGCCACACTCCTGGCCCACACTGAATGGGATCATGCCTCAGCGTCAGGCACCCAAAAATCACTCATTTTGTTTGTTTGTTTTGTTTGTTTCTTTCTTTCTTTCATTCTTTATTTAAAAACAACCACCACAGTGTCACTTAAATGATGTATTTTCTGATTCGTATGTCAGACAGTAAAGTGTCTCAGGGCGTGCCGTGCTGACTTCGCATTCGGGAGGCCCGAGCTAAAGCCCCGTGCCGACCATCCTGTTTGGAATTTTCGTCGTTTCGGAGACACCGCGCGTTCCTAGTTGGGTAACCGATTAAGAACCACGGGATCAATCGGCGCCAAGGTTAATTGTCCATATTCGGGATACATACTAATGGTTAAATGCAAATATCAATGTCAATGCCTTTCGGTCTACCCTGGGTTGAATGAGATGAATTGATGAGCGGATTTTAATACTGAAATAATGAATCATGATCGGACAATAGTCAAATGAGATGTAATGGGTAATAGGAGAATTAGGAACAAACATTTCTAGGAACTCCCTTTGTCACCACAAATTTCGCATTGTTCGAACAGGAATTCGCCTCCGTTACCAGTGATAAAGGGGAGTGATCCGACCATTATAATAAGTTCACCAGTTCCTTTCTTAATTAATTTCTTGTTTCATGTAGCTTCTCCTTTGGGTATTTTTTGAGCATTTGTTGCAGATACCATAATACAGTTCGTGTACACCCACTTTTTAACGTGCATCAGTTTAATTTAAATTGAATATTTGTCCTAGTCAAAATGTCCTGTCCCTGTTTCAAAATGATCTTCTTTCGTTTACCACACTCAAAAAGATGTTACTTCCTAGAATAATGTGCTTAGCTATTAGCAAAGGTTCTAAACCACTTACGCGAGTGCCATTTGTGTTAATATTTAATAAGTGTTTACGTAACAGAGCCTATTAACTAAAATGTTTGCCAAATGAATGGGGAACATACATAGTTTACTAACATACATTTTCATTAGCATTTCTCGTTAATAGCTTTGTTTCCTGTAAAGAATGACTTTAGAAATTTTATTATACTTTCTGGAATTTGAGAAAAAATAATGCTCATTATTTATCAGTAAAAAATGAGAGAAAGAGGTTTAATTTTCTATTTTTCTGCCATTTAGTTTTTATGTATATATATGAAGAATGATTACAGAAGTCTTAGTGATAAAAGTGTGAGACACATCTGATGACAGAATGTGGAAAACGTCCAATTATTGAAATGGTTTTCTTCTTAAAGAAAGGTAAAATTATTCCCTTGATAACATGAAATTAAAAACTTAGAACATCAGAAACACTTATGTTTTAAATTATGAAACAAAAATAATCTAGTACCAGTTGATAAGAGTAATATAGACATCATTCCTAGAGATTGCTAGGAATGATGAACTTGCTACTGCAACCATGAGAGAGCATCGAATTATTACTTATTCCAACTTCGTTTTCCCCTCGCAAATTTCGAAGACGATTTGGAATTGCATTTATCATTTACAGCAGTCCTCACATTCGAACAAGCTTCGGAACCTCTCCACGAGTTACTCACACGAAACAGATTGCCACGTTCGTAAACTGGGGCTTACGATTTGATAGTCATCGCCAGCTCCATACGCGTTCGATGCCATCGATAAGTCATTATCGAAACTGCTCTCAGTTGTAAACACTGAATTGTTCCGGGAGAGTAGGCGCCGTTCGGCTGCGAATTGGGATACAGAGAAGGCACGTGGAAACTGCACTCAACTAGATGCTTGCGTTAGTTAACTGTGGCGTATCCGACGTTCAGTATGTTGTGAAACCTCTTACAACGTCTGGCAACGATGTTGTCAAACGTGACAAACAACTTCTTTGCGGATTGTGTTAAAAAATTTACGAATGTAATGACAACAGAAAATAACAAATTCCCAATTCAACACTCCGAGGATACACTGGGGGGGAGACGAGCACAGGAATAGAAACTGGAAACTGGAAATGTACTTTCCTCAACCAGTGCAATACGTTGGCTAGTGGACCTTGCAATAACGTTCCAAGTTCATACTTATCGGATTCATTATGGGAGGAAATAGGAGTGTATGGATGGGACGGATTATAAATTCGCAATTCTAAATGTGATAATTGGAGAGAAATGTGTCATCCAAAGACCCCAAGTCACTAATATTTCAAGCGTTTCTAGAATAGTCAACTTAAGAAAGATAGTCGCATGCCCATGAGACAAACTCATTACTTTTTTTTGGTGTATGGTTTTGGTGAATTGGTGTATTATTATAATTATAATAATAATAATAATAATTATTATTATTATTATTATTAAGATTATTATGGTATGTTAATCAAGTGCTTTCCTTACTAGACATTCATTTATATTCTCAGAAACAAAGAAATATAGTCTTGGTGGCTCATGGGCATTGAATAATGTTGGAGTACGTGAAGCCGAATGCGCCGGTTGTGTGTCATGAGCCCTTACTATGTTCTTTCGATACAACAACTGGCTTCTCACAACGTCACATGGTCCACTTCATTATTACATTCAATCTTATTAATCTATCACCATCTTCCAAATCTCCTGAATATTCTTCCTACTATCTTCCGTAGAGTGGAAGGTAAAGGCAAACCACCAATATAAAACCCAGCCCAAGAAATGGGAGGCACGACACCTCTCCTTCACCTGTTTTCAGATTTGAATTTGGCACGTACACCTATAAGGAAGAACATAAAACTTGATCACATTGAAATCACATGCTGATAATTCCTCAATTGTTTCCAATACTACTGGGTGAAAAAATTACCATCACATTCACGTCAAGTATCAAGGATCCTAGAACGCCTTCCCGGCATTCGCAGAGCCGTCACCTAAGAAAAGCACTCAAGTCCTCCGCCTGCAGACCCTCGTAATGGAAGCACAACAAGCGGGGTTGTCGTCCAAAGGTGGCCGGCCATCGGCCACCCGGCTCCGGCCGCTCCTAGCCGTACCCGCCTCCGCGCCCCGCAACTTGAAGTTCGGGCGACGTGCCCCGGCGCAGCAGAAGGGGAAAGTATCGAAGTTCGCTCGAAGCGCTTATCGTTCCGCTACATTAACGCCGCACCGTGCCCGACCGCCCGCTCGTCGGGTTATGGCTTACTTCCGCCGGAACGCGGGGGGGGGGGGGCGGGGGGCCCGCAAATCCGGAAGAGAAGGCGAGTGGCCAGGAAACAGCAGCCATCGATGACGTTGGCGCGGAAGGAGTGTCGCAGTACGCGGTAATTTGGGTCTTTTCGCGTCGGTTACTGTCGGTGTGGTGATCAAATACTCGTGGTCGGTTTGAGAGGTTTGCCTCCGCTCTCGTTCCTTTTAGAAACCAGAGACGGGGGAACGTGATGATAGAGTAGCGTCGCGGTGGTGGGTTGATAGGAGGATAGTTAAGCAAGCTGAAAATTCGCAGAATGGTTACTTTGAACACTACGACGAAGATAACGCGCAATACACAATACGAAATTGTGATCTCTGTTATTCCTTACATACAAAACTAGCTCAACAAAGTACAGAACAAGAATTATTGACAGGATTACTACGATTTGCATGATGGTAATTATGAATGCCGAATGAGTTATAATATCAATTATTTTTTTGAAGTTACATCAAGATAATTTATTCCACTTTGAAATTAGAATTCGGATGTCCGCCGTTTACAAGACTATTATTTACAGAATAAAAATACTGGCATGATAACGTTTGCGGATTATCTCAAAGTTTTTGACAAACTTTCCTTTTATTTTAGACGATGATATCAATTATTGAATTATACTGTAACAGAAAGGTCTCCTATTAATAATTTCGAGATTTAAACAAGGTTTAATTGTACTTCCAATTCACGTCCTCAAATATGAATAATGTCTTCTATTTAAATTTTATTTTCTTTGGTGTTTGAGAGCAACGTGTTCAAAAGAGGACTATAATATTAACTATCTTCTCCAAACCTGTAACAAGATCCAGGGTACTTCTCAAGTAACAAAGTCACATGCTAAGTTTTTACAAGTACAAATCCCTTCATTTAAATTATTTCAATCGTCATTAATCAGTTCAAGATTTTCTAGGGTGAACTTCCAAAGTCGTTGATATTTTCAGAACAATTTTTACCTGGATTTCAAAAATAGTCAGGGATATTTTATTAAAAGGAATGGTGTACGAGGACATTTAACAATCGAGAATAACATTGTGTATAATTTTGGAATTATTACGTGTTCACATTCGTGTAACGTATGGCAGATTACTAGAAAAATCTCTTGATTTCTTTAAGAATCTCACATTCAGATTTACATGAACAACTTTTCTGTCACGTCATACATTTGATACTTTACGACACGAACTGGAAATCATGGGATCAACGGCCGTATTCTCAATCATGGGTTACTTCGAAAATAATCTGTGAATCGAGGAATTCGTGGATTAGGTTAACACTCGGATAACTCTCAATTCTTATTCACAAACCGCGGTCATCAGAGAATTGGCGGATTCGAGGGTAACCCTTGGTCAGAATGTTACAGGAAATATGATTGGCTGTGGAGTATTCGATGTGGTTCTGTTTGTAAACATTAGTAATAGCGCCACTTCAAACGCGATCTCCAATGTTATCATTTCGCGTACTAAGTAATGTATCCAGGGCCAACCAATCTAACATTTCTATTTAAGAAATTAATATTTTCACAATTGTCATTGACAAATACGCGAATACTGTTGTAAGCAAAGTTACAAAAGCAAAAAAGAAGCATCACATAACCTGCAAACGAATTTCAACGCAGTAAGTATTGTTTAGCAGTTTAAGAACAACTATAAAGGCTTGAAAAGAATGGTTTAAAAGGCAGGAGTGATAATAAAGTTCCTATTTACAATGACAGAAGCAGCTACAACACTGTGTACTTAATTGGATGGGAAAATTACTGCATTCATCCGCCTGAAGAATGTACTGCATGTGACTATGATTTGGGATATGAAAAGGCAGTTAATATGACTCGAAGTAAGTGTTTTTGGTTTTATCTACCTTGCAAGTTGTGTATTTAATTTTCAAAACAACAGTACTGGCTCTCTACCAAGAGTTTTACAAATATTTTTGATTGATACTTTGTGTTCTGGTGAAGGGCTACATGCAAAAGTTATTTCAGTAGTTTTTAGTGCAAACTAATAAAATAATTTCACTTCATGACTATTTTCAAAGGAATCGTGCCACCCTAAACCATGGTTTTACCAAACAAAATCAAATCAAATATGATGTCATGAAACATTCAAATGCAAGTAATACTTGCACAATTTTTTAAAATGAAATGTATACAATAAAACATGATAAACCATGTCTTTTAATAAAACAAAAACAAATTCAGCATAGTTGTCATAAAATTCAAAAATTGGAAATAATCCTGCCCAGATATCAAAGTTACTTTGTCTTCTTCAGAAGATACAAAATAAAATTTTATTTTTGTTTTGGTGTGACATACTGGAATAAATGTTAAATAGTATATAAAATATTCTTTGGTTTTCACATAGATTCCAAAACTATTATTTGCACATTTTCATGAACTCTTATTGTTAAATGTACTAATTCATATTTATGTTTTGTGCTTCTCTGAATCCATAGTAATATATACTTGTTTAATGAAAATACCCTTCTATTTCTGGAAGCTGAAGCAGATTATTGTTACTTCGTTGCTGAAAATGTAATGTAGGCTAAATATAAAAAATATTGAATTTTAAAAATCATTTACATTTTATAATATCATTGAATTTAAAGAAAGATTAATTAAATGTCAACAATCATTATTGATTATATATCTGTCTTATGATATCTGATACCACAACTTCTATAAATATATTGTGCATATTGTTAATGTGCATAGCCTATATTAGATTGGGATTCCAGTATCAAACATTTTTAGAATATTATTTATGTTTGGACTGATTGCAGGGTTGGATTTCTGAACTTAGGATTTAAAAGAATTAAGATCTGTTGTATAAGGGAAGTAATTAAAACAAAATTGTTTTGGTTTTTCAATTTGTTTATTGCTAGTATTTTATTATCAATTTTTTTATCAACCGAACCATCTTTTAAAGCATTTGTAGAGTGCTGAATTTATTTTTTCATTTATTCTCTTTTCAAAAATCTAATTCTACACTCTCAATTGTAAATGAATTGAAACACTTATGTTTCCTCAAGTTCATCTTTGGTAATCTTTACTATAACGTTGATGGATTTGTGACATATTGTTGACATTGTAGATAAATGAAACAAGTTTCTTTATTATCAGCAAACTTTTGTTGGCAGTGATGAAACCAGTTACTTTACAATTTCTACAATCATATTCATGTCAATAATATTCGTATGTTTTTATTGTTTGTCTTTGTTCATTGCATAAAGAAAATTCATTATAGACAATCAGGTGATAATAAAAAATATTTCATACAAGGTTGAAGTTTGTACATAAAACAAAGTTGGAGTTTTTACAGTGTTTCAGAGATCATTTGTCTCCATCATCAGGTACTTTTTGGCTTATATTGGATATAAGTTTTAAGTTTGTAAATCATAAGTTAATTAAGTTACTTAAGTAAGTGAATGGTAAGATGATTTGTCTCCATCATCAGGTACTTTTTGGCTTATATTGGATATAAGCCAAAAAGTACCTGACGATGGAGACAAATGATTTGTGATGGAGACGTGATTGTGATTGACATGTGATGGAGACAAATGATTTGTGATGATGGAGACAAATTATCTTTGAAACATTGTAAAAATTCCAACTTTGTTTTATGTACAAATTTCAACCTTGTATGAAATATATTTTATTATCACCTGATTGTCTACAATGAATGGAACCTTTCTTTATGCAATAATATTCATATTTAGAAAAGGGACTCATAAAGATATCCTTTAAAAATGAATATTTTATTTCCAAATAGGATATGTCAGAGATAGATAACCAGTACCAGCAGCTGCGAAAGGGACCAGAAATTATGAGAATGGTATCTACTTCCCAGGAATGCAAACAGTACCTGAAGGATTCCACATTCTTAAAGCATCAAGAAGAATTTGAGTTTATGAATGAACATGAGTTGAGGATGCAATGTTTATCTACCTAAAATTTGAATATTATCAAGACATGAAGAACAAACAATTCATTCTTTAAAAAAAATTAAATTTTGTCTACACATTAAATTAGTAATGGAATCAAATATGGACTACATCCTTTATTTGTTTGTTTTTAGCAATTTGAGATTTTTATATTTGTTCTACAAATGGTTAGCAAAGGAATAAAATATTCATTACATTGAAACCATTCAGCATATTTTGCTATGTCTCTTCTTTTTTATTTTTGTTTATTGTGTTTATAACTTAGGGTTCAGTAATATTCCTGTATTTGGGCATTAAATTTGTGAAAATTATCATTTATTTACCAGAAAAGTTTCTGTTTCAATATTGAACATTAATGAAATAAAAATATTTGTTAACTGCATTCAGTTTTTATTTATTTACTTCAAATGAAAAAACGTATAATTCAATTTAACCAAGGATCTACTTAGTAGCATTTTTGTCTAATTGTTATTGTATTCTTTCTTTAAACCTTTGTAATCCATTTCAATTTATTTGAATTTACGGTATATTCAAATATTTAACTTGAAATTCCTTGACCATTTATTTGCCTGATTATGTTAACAATATCTACACTGTTTTTGGGTGTTGCAAGTATATATTTCTGATGATCTCCTATAGTGAATGTAAAAATTAAAAAAGACATTCTAATAGATGAAAGTAAGATAAACTATGACCATACATTTAATTGAAAGCAAAAGCTAATAATGTGATTTTATTAAAAAATAACCTGCACTGATAGAATGATAAGTCCAAATTATATAATATTAAATACGATAATTGCTGAACCCGTTCCTAGAAACAATATTATTATTCAAAATTATTCAGCATTAACTGACTACTCAGATTTATATTACTGATGACGGAATGGAAGCAAATAGAGGAGTCTCTCTTTATTTCAAACGCATTCCATAAATTCAAAAGCAAACAAATCGTACTTGGCGGAGTCGTCTGTATTGTTTAACAGGGTCGCCGATGGCAACAAGTGCAATTCGCGAATTATACGCCGAAATCGGATGTATAACCCACGGATCGAAATCGGGGTGTCTAATCCTCGAATCGCAACCGATCCTGCCTCGTGAATAAGGATTTTTGCTTTGATTCGCGAATAATCTGGACTCGACGATAATTCTCGTATTACACGGTATTGAGAATATGGGCGCAAGTGTACTGACGTTTTCCTTCCGGGTGCCAACCCCTCCTATTAAAGTGCAAGGAACAAGCAACCACCAACTTCCGGAGGGCGCAGAAGTGTTTGAGAAACTCGTAGTTGGGGGAGGGGAGACTGCGGGCCCACGGAACAAACACACCGCTCCCACCGCCGACACACAATTAGGCGCGGACCGCCTAACAGGAGAGTGTAAATCAATAGACGTGGCACACACGCAACCTAATGTGATTGGCGGCGACTGGAATTAAAGATAATTCACTTACGGTATGCGTCCGTCACGCTATCGGCCTCTACGCTACTCCGCGCCGGTTAGTCATGATTACATCGGTGCTGAAGCCGCCGCCGCCCCCTCCCTTCCCCTTACCTTCCACCGGCCCTCCTTCACTTCCTTTATAGGGGAAGGCGATCTCGTGACACCAGAAGCCGGAGCCACGCCCTTGGCAAATGAGGGGGAAAGGAAATTACGGAGCACAAAACTGAGAAAGGTTCCAAAAGTAACTGTGACATGTTGGATTGAATTTCGTACGGTCTTCTGTCTTTGCATTATCAAAGCTTTCTAAAATCTCCGAACTCTCAAATGTACGTTTCAGAGCTTATTAGAGCTGATTTTTATGATGAAATGTACTAACGCACACATATCAGATACAATAATTGACTTTTTGAATTATTTTGAAGATGGTATGAAGATGGAATCACGAAACCTATGTTTTATATTCATTTTGTAAAAGAGAGTCAATGTGAGAATATCATAATATCGTCAATGCGGGATGTGTTAAATCACAACATTTATCACATATTTTCCTTTTCCACTCGTATTTGTCATTTTTTTCCGTATACGTTACCCTCAGAGTTCACAAATTACGAATTACAACAGCAAATGATTTGCAATCATTCATAATATACTGGACATCAAGACATAATATAATGGACAATTTAATCCTTATTGAATATAATATTATTGAATTATACGAACAAATTATTAACAGAGAGTTTATTCTTCTATAGATTTTAAGAAGAAGAATCTGGCTTTTGATAATTGGTTCTCATATTTCACGTAAACATTTTAAGAAGAATAAACTTTCTGTTAATAATTGATTCTTATAATGCAATATTAAATGCAGACAAACCTATTTAGGGATATAACATTATTTCACAGATTTCAGTTTGGTTTAGTTTTCTAATTGGTCTAAAAGATTAAATTTTATGCCACTAAAACATCTCACGCTCTTTTCAAATACCACTAAAAGTTGTATGGGTGTAGAATATAAAGATTTTGGTAGAATAACATATAAAAGTGAAATAATTTAAAATGATGTGTTAAAAAAATATTGCTCTTCCTTTTTTTTAGTGAATTTTCATATGATTTTCTTTCTCCCAACCTGACGATTACTCCTTGGACAATGGATCGAGATCTGTTCAGAATTTTTGAAGTTTCACACAATGTTTTGCACTGATTGTGTAACCTAATAACTCGTTATTCTTCAGTGGTTTCCTTCGTGGCCCATCTTCATAGAAACGACGTTTAAGGGGAGCCGGAGGGAGTTCACCCTTCAAAAATATCGATTTTTTTATTTAAAAAATGTAATTCTTGCTCTTCAAAATGTAATTTACACATCTGGTTTACGTGCTCCAGAAATTGAGTTATCGTTATTTTTATAAATGTATGCTCCGAATGGGGATGTGATTCGACCATTTGACTTTATAGATATGGTTTTCGATATGCGTATTACATTTATGATGGTGTTTCTGAAGGGTGCAAACGGATGGGAGAATTGAAACCATAGTGTACAGGTGTTCCTGTACAAAAGTTTGAATTCATTAGCAACAATTAATAGCGAATGGGGGTGAGACAGAGAAAATTGAAACAAACCCTTGCTACTACAAAACTAAGTGATGGGAAAACTACCGCATAAGATTTCGATTCACTGATAAAACAATTAATAGATTGCACAATTGTTACGGTTATGTCATAAGACAAAATACTGTCTGCTAAAGACGTGATTGCACAATTGTTACGGTTATGTCATAAGACAAAATACTGTCTGCTAAAGACGTGAATAGGGCAGTATGGGCTCTGTTCTTCTATATGGCATATGAAAAGCCAACCACAGCGCTCGCGCATTGTTGTCAAATCCATGCACACAGTCATTGTTGGAGATTTTTATTTGTCAATTTTATTTGTCAAAATAAATAAATTTTATTTATTTGTCAAAAAACAGTAAAAAACTGTATATGACGTGTGGGGGAAAGAGATTTATCTGCGCACATTTTCTTGAGGGCTAGAATTAAAAAGACAACGAAAAAATGAATTTAGAAAATAATTATTTTAGTAAAATAAAAATATTTGAAAAGTGTTTGTTCCCGAGTTATAGAATAGTAGTTTATGCAATTAGTTTATAATGTTGACCTTTTTTGCACGAATAAGAAAATATTCTATTACTAAACGAACGACGAAGGAGTGAGTTTAGTAATAGACTATTTTCTTATGAGTGCAGAAAAGGAACATTATAAACGAGTTGCATACGCTATTTTTTTGTATAACGTCATTATAAAGTTATAAATGAAACGAAGTGTAAGTAAAGTTTTATAGTTGGCAACATGGATGTTGGTATTATGACGTCACAACTGTGGCAGCGGAGAGCCGATTCACGCGCGCATTCGAATGAAAGATGGCGTCGTTACCAATGGTAGTTTTAGAAAAAGCCTCGAAGGCAGAGAAGAAAGTTTAATACCTAAAAAGTCGAGTGCATTGTACGAGAAGGAATATATAAATTTAGGAAGTGGATGGAAACAAATAATGTAAATATTATATGCGAGACAGTTGTTCTGGCATATATATCTGAGTTGGTAAGTTTGTCATACTTTTTATGATAGTGTCGTGTGTGTATGATAGTGTCCTAGTGTCGAGTTTTCATTTTCTAATTTATGTTATTTTGAAGTCTGCAGTATGTAAGGCATCATCTTTGTGGTGCAGTCATTCAAAATTGAAGACTATGCTGAAAATTAAAGATGGAATTGACATCTCTGCTTATAACAAAGTTCAGTTACATATGAAACAAGCTAATATCGGCTATGAAGCTGAAAAATCTATGATATTTTCGAAAGATGATGTGAGAAAATTTTAGTGGAAGCAGATGATGAGAAATATCTCTTAATGAAGGTAGAGTAATAATATTTTGTCTACTTTCTGAAACCGGTTCTACAGATCTGTCTTTCTGTGAACAGTAGAAGTTCGTCATGACGTCATGTCGCGTTTAATAAAGGCGATGACGTCATGTAGCGTGCGATAATATACTGGATTATGTACGATTCGGGGTATCGAAAAGAGTCGTTTATAATGATGGTATACAAAAAAATCAATTTCAACGGTAAATGAACTACAAGCAAAAGGAGTGCTCAACAAAACGTGCGCACAGTGAAGCTACATTTACGTCCAGAAGCAAAACAAGGGGCCATCTCAGCATTTGCTCAATGGATGAGGGAAACTGGACAAAAACCAGATCGAGATGGGGGTCATTGACCCGGAAGCTGAAGTACATTACTTGTTACAGGCGTATTAAATATTTTTTTAAATGTATACAATGCAAATGTAAACTAATTCATTATATATCTTTGTTTTGTTACAATAAACATTATTTTTCTTTTTCACGATCAGTATAGTCTCTAATTGTATAGAAACAGTTTTGCAGCAGAAAAGATTTTAACTTAAATTTGTCTACTGACTTTAATTGTTTTATGTCATCTGGCAATGCGTTATAAAGTAACGTACATGTATTGTATGTTGATTTCTTGTACTGAGCTGTTGATACTGACACTTGATGCACGCGATTTCTACGGCGTGTGTTGTAATTATAAATATCAATATTGCATGAAAATATGTTCC
This sequence comes from Acheta domesticus, assembly GCA_031308135.1. NCBI lineage: Eukaryota > Metazoa > Arthropoda > Insecta > Orthoptera > Gryllidae > Acheta > Acheta domesticus. Next base: position 91,637,655 of record JAHLJT010002406.1, on the reverse strand, counting down.
CTCCGTTAAGTAGGTCATTTTTGACAAATATTACAGATTTGTAAATAAATAGACAAGGCAATGGTAAGATTCCCAGCTCAATGAAAAGAGGTTTGCAGAGATCACGTGGAAGGCATTTTTTCATTATTCGAAGAATTTTCTTTTGCAATCTGAAGGTCTGAATACTACAGGATGAGCTTCCCCAGAATATTATGCCATATTTCAGGTGGAAATGTACATTTGCAAAATAAACGCAAAGAGCTGCATGAAGGCTGACAGAATTTGAAAGAATTCTGAATGCGTAACATAATGAATTTAATTTAGTGTTTAATTCTGTTAAATGTACATTCCATTTGAGGTTTGACTGAATTGAGAGATCTAAACATTTTGTTACCTCGGCATCACCTAATTGCATATTGTTCATTTTCAATGGAACATGCGATTTCCGATTTGAGATGCAAAAATGCATTGAAACAGTTTTTCTTTCGTTAACAATTAATTTGTTATTATTAAACCAATTTGAAATTTCTGAAATTGTACTTTCTGGTTACATGTTTTTGAAACTTTTAGTGCTAATCCATTGTTGTATTGCTAATTTGTACTAATAGAGCACTACAAAGCTCCAAATGTTGGGTTATGATCTTTTTTTGATTATAGAACTTAAACAGCCATTTCCCGAAAGTTTCAGAATTTGATGTTTAAGGAACATTATAAAATAAAAACATCTGTTTTTCGTTAAAACATTAGTGTCTTATTAAAAAAATTGTATAACAAAAACCAATTACTATTTATTTACAAGACATTATAACTTTGTTTAAAAACACTCATAGAAAATGCTTTAAATATTTCAGAAGCATACGCTTAGTAGCTTCTGAGAAAATGTTCCTTAAATTTGCTAAAATTAACATGGGGAAGATAGGCCACTCCGGCTCCCCTTAACGGACAGAGTAGAGCAGGCACGTCAAACCGCGCCCGCACGAGCTATTGGCCTGCCTGGGGGAGCCCGACGCTCGTATTGGCACGGGCAACTGCAACTGACTCCGAACTCATTTGCCCTTAAAATCCAGAATGTGGTATACATTCGTAAGTTGAAGCGGCGCGAGGCAGTGAATAGTGGCTTCCTACGAAAATATGTTAGCCACATTATTTTCTATCAAATAACCGGGAATTGTATTATGTTTATGTTCTTCACTCCTTATTACTATTTGATATTTATTTACTTACTAAATTCTCCCCTACATAAACATCTTTGCTACGTGTCAGTAATATGTTTGAATGGCAAATTCTTCCCTTGTTTTCGTTTTGTGTTGTGTTATTGAATCATTCAGTTATGTTTTGCATTTACCAATAATGTATTAAAAATAACAAGCCTCGATAACTTAATAATTCTTGCTTAAGGACGGACAGCGCTTTTAACAGACACGAATATTTGTCTGAAAAAACTGTCTAACCGGAACGTAGAAAGTTAATGCTTTTTAATCAAATTTTTCACTTAAGTTCACGTAAGTTTTATTCATAAGTGAACAGGATTATAAAATCATGATGCTTTTGATTATTGTTTTAAAATTTCAGTCTCAATTGAGAATTTAAAATTGGGCTGATAAATTATTTAATTTTCATGAATCATTTCTTTGCTCTAAAGAGAAAATGGAAATTTATATACAAAATTTCTGACACTAATTTTCAAGTAATTTCTCTCAAAGACTGTTATGGCCCAGGTGTCGAGTGACGTACCGCCACTCCAAGACATTTTTACAACCCTTCCGCGCCAAAATCTCTGGACCAAACGCCTTTTAAATCTCGCGCCAATTTCTCTGGACCAAGTGCCCGCAAGCTCTAATAAGCGTGTGACCTTGCCCGCGATCTTGATTGGGAGCAGAGTCACTTTTACGTACCGTTGGATTACCAACACGGCAGCAATAATGTAAGATGAGTGTACGAATATTTATTGTGCCACCGTTTTCACTGGAATTTCCAAATTTTATATGTGAAGGTGAGTGGGAATAAATTTTGTATATTTTCTTAAGTTCTATGAAGTAACATACTTGTATTACTATGAGACATATTTCACTATCACAAAAATAAAGCTAGAAATTAATCTAAATGAACCACCACATGGACTACATTGGAATGATATTTTTGGAGAAATTACTCAAATGTTTTCACTTGCAATGGATGGATCATAGAAGAAAAAAGAAAATAATGTATGACAGGTTTCAAAAGTAGTTCAAGATAAATACAACCAATTTTCCGTGTCATTTGAAATTACACACAGTACTGGTGTGTGTTTAGTTATTTATTGTATCTATTATTTATTATTATTGATGATTCATTTTTATTTTTGAAATGTATTTATTTATTATTGAATTTATTTATTTATTGGCATGAACTCTGCCAAAATAAGTGCGCTATAATCGCTGCATTTGGGGTAGATGACCTTGTGGTCATTTTGGCATCGAATCGCGGCGGGCTGCCGAAAGTTGCCTGTTTCCAACGGTGGGTTTTCTGTCGCCGTTTGTCATTCTGAAGATGGACATGGAGGAAGCAAAAGCGATCGTTTACCTCAGTCTTCGGTAGCACAATTGTCTGCGACGTGCCACAGTGAAACAATTATTCACAGAACATCTCCTGTTGGAAGTAAGGTGATAAACAATCTCTTCGCTATATTCTTTAACGAACAAAAAAATACGTAGGTACTTCGCTTTTTTAAAATTACATCTGTTTATTATAGGAAGTACATTTCATGGCACCGGATAAAATCACTATTTATTTATTTTTTATGTGCTTTTGAAGCTAGTACGTACATGTAAATACAACATTAAGGTTCCCCAAAACATACTTATTTAATACAGATTATTTTGTGGCCAAAATAATGAAGTTGATGTTTTGTACACAACTAAAAAAACGCAAAATAAAATGTTCACACATTCTGATATGCAACATTTATGTTTGTTTCTTTGTCCTTCCTGTCGTAATCGCAGATTACTGTAGTACCCCCACCAGTCCTCCCTGCACCCCATCTCGCTGTCGTCACCGCCGCACGCCTAGCGCCGCTCCTACTCGCGCCACCTTCCCTTCCTCCTTCACGGCCGCAGCGCAGTCGCCCACGAAATGGCAAGGTTATCTGCCCCGACGACGGCGGCGGCGGCGAACACCTCTTTTGGCCAGCCCGTGTCTGGACCGAACAGGCAATCACGGTGGAAACAAGCGCAGACGCGACGGCCGCGCGCACACTGCCCTCCGTGCAACAGCGGCGGTTACCGCAAACGCGCCGCGCGTGAACTCTATAGTCTATGTAATGTCTCTTCAAGAAGGGTGTTTGGAAGGAAAGTTTGCCTCCGTATTTTTGCGAATCAATGAAAACGGAAAATAAAATATTCTCACATTTTGATACGCAACATTGATGTTTGTTCCCGTATCTTTCCTGTCGTGATCGCAGATTGCTGTAGCATCCCCTTCAGTCCTTCCTGCACCCAGTCTCCACTGTCGTCGGCATCGCCGAACGCCGCAAGCCACAAGCCGCGTTTGCTCGCCCCCTACCCTTCCACCCCTCTCTCCGCTGCCTGGCGCGATCACCGACAAAATGACAAGGTTATCTACCCCGACGGCGGCCGCGAACACCTCTTCTGGCCGCCCCGTGTCAAGTCCGAACAGACATTCGCCGGCACAGGCAGAAGGAACGGCCGCGCGCGCACCACCCTCCCTTGAAACAGCGACGGCGGCTGCTGCTGCAACATCTCCGCTCATGTACGGCCTGGTTTAATTGCAGTGTCTCTTCAAGATCACGAGCTAGAAAGAGTTGTTGTCGCCGCATTTTTTTGTAAATATATAAATAAAGGAAATGAAACGGAAAATTAAATACTCACACATTTTAATAGGCAACATTGATGATTGAATCTGAGTCCATCCTGTCATGATCGTAAATTACAATTGCGAGATTGCAACCCCTGCAACTGCAGCGGCTACCGCAACCGCTTCGCGCGTATATAGTCCGATTTAAATGTAGTGTCTCTTCAAAGTCTCTAGTTTGACCAAGAGGACGACGCTGTTATCCAATCGGGAGCTTGGTTACGTCTTACATATTTGGTGTTGAAGCTTCCGATTGCATGACTGTCCACCTCTCTCTCCAGCTCGTGACATTTAAGAGACATACATTTAAACTGGATTATTTAAACAGTTTTCTTCTCCGGATGTATTCTTTAGAAGCGCAACCATTCAACCGAAATGTGAAGGGGCCCTAAGGATGCGAATCGTAGCATAAAGAAGTTAACTTATACAGAAAGGATCAAAGCTCTTATTTGTAATACGTGCAGGAATAATGCTGCAATTTAAAATGATTCAAGTTAAAAGGAAGAGGACAGATTTTACAAAAATTTTGGGATAAATGTTATTTCCGTTATTCTTCAGTGTTAATCCCCTCTGCTCTGAGAAGAAATCAGGCAGTTTGAAAACTTCGTTTCTAATATCTTGCTAGTACTTCCGTTTTTCATATCATCATTTTCGATATTAGATTAGGAATTTAGGAAATATGTCAATATTTCTTCTATTATTATTCTAATGCTATGGTATTATTGATGGTTGTGTATGTTCATCCTAACAGAATCTTATTCTTGTAATTTCTTGTCCATCTCCCTCAGCTAAACCATTCCGGTTGCAACTACCGATGAGGGCAAGTTCGCCAGCCGCGAAGGTTACGTACATTTGGCGCCGCTGCTAATAGAAATGTTCAGTACTACCTAAAATTCCCAATCATACCTGTGAGAAATAACCACTTTTAATCAATGTTTTAAAATTGTACTCTCAGATATCATTGAATCCCTTTTCATGGTATTACATTTGGAGATGATCGGTTGAAAAAAGTTGATTTAATATCTCCAAATAATACGGAAAATACCTCCTTCGTATTACTTAATTCAAGATACAGCATTGTTCCACCAAACCGCATTCTCCCGTTTAGATCCTACGGGGGGAAGTCTTTAATGTGTGGAACTGCCTGTACAAAATACTGCACATCATTCTTAGTCATTTCTTTTGAAATAATTTTATGCGAAATTAATTCAGGTTGCCTGGTTCTTTAACTCAAAATCTGAATAAATATTACGGCTATTCTATTTTCATAAGAAAAAACTGTAACAACGACTATGTTGATTTGTATCTTATAGGTAATTCCACTTGTTTTTCAATTCCTATTTCATCTTTTCCTTTCTCGTACTTCGAACAATTTTTTTGAACTATAATCTGTTTTTTCCCTACCTTGTATATTTAGAGGTACTGAAAATGATAGTTTACTTAAGAATGCATCCATGACCAAGTTCAAACTATTAATTAATAAATTGCTTCAGGCTACAATTTCACAAAACAACTTCAATGATATTACAATGACTCTATAATGTACACCTTTCCTGTAAACGTGAGTGATAAAACAGTATATTCTCGTATTTCTAGAAATGAAAACTGTAATTTCTATATTTGTCTATGTTCTATCTATTTCATATCTATGTTTCTGGAAAGAAGAGTGCAACTGGAGAGCACACAGATGCTTTATTACGAAGAGAATTTGATATTTGGTGTGACATCTACAAACAACAGAATAGAACGTACACAATAAGAATTTCTCTCTAAAATTCACAAGTTGAAATGTTTTTCTATACAAAAAGTATTGACAAACAGGTCAGTCGGTTGTCAGACAAGCAGAGACCATCATCGAATATTGAAAATGGCCCAGAGAAGGAAAACGACTGTGAGGAAAATGGCTAAACGAAGGACAAAACACAAATAGTGAATTTGGGCATGAGAGGAAAATGTTTGCCATACTTTGAAGACAGAAGAGTTCATTCAGCCGATCAGGTCGCTAAGGGTGAAGGACAGTAGCTGCATCGGCTCGAAAGTTCGCGAGTTCGAATTCCGTCACTGTACATGTATATTTGTATGTGTTCGAATTTCTTCAACTAGTCAGGGTACAGAAGACATTCACGTACGATAGCAGATTAACAAATTAGCTATGTAGAAGTTGAAAAATGACACTATACGAACGGGATAAAAGCATCAGCAGGAATCCTCGTTAAATGTTATGAGAACTGCTGCAGAACAGTTGTGAGTCAAGTCGTACTACAGTGTCTTGCTTTAGTTCAATAAATCAAAAATTTACAAACAGGAGTATGCACTATTGCACGATGTGATTAATAACCGTGATCAAAAATTACAAAGCCCAGACAAGATAGAAGAATAAACCTTAAAATCTTCTTATCTGGTAAGGTTTATACAGTACAGATTTGATTAGACATGAATAATGAGTGATCGTGAGGGAGAAATTATAATAAGTTAAAATATAAAGTTAATCACGCCACTATATGCAGTAAACGATGCCTTATGTAGGACCCGGAAACGCAGCATTTTCGCTCCACGTGAGCGCCCAACGATTCTTTAAACACTGCACCACCCAGAACGACGCAACGTCCATAATTTGTGGAAGTTAATTGATATATTATACTTATACAACAAAAATGAAAGTAGAAAAATGAGATCATTTGAGCATATTACGACCAATTCACAAAGTCTCTGCCGCCAAATCCTCGCTTCATGTGTAATCACCACCTATTCTACTTGATCATGATTTCATTTGAATGACAACTGAATTGATCTCTTCTCCATCCAGTTCACAGTACTCCAGCTCTAGAACGTGCATCATGCGTACGTAATAAAGTCGAACAAAGGCCGGGACTTAGTATCCTTTCCCTCGCACTGAAAATGTCTGTCTCGCACTGATGTAGGTCATGTGACCTTCGATCTCTTGATCCTCAGCTTGAGTGCGCTGAGAGCTGCCGTTGGAGGTCGGTGCCGACCCAAGATGAACTATTCCACGCTGTTGATGCTCCGAAATGGGGCAGTGGAGAGGGTTGAGAAGAAGAAGATAGAGGGAGTAGGAGAGGGGGAGGAGAGAGAGATAAGAGGGAAGTATGAGAGGAATGGAGGGCCGGGGGGTAACAACCAGGAGGGTGTAAGAAAGGAGGTGACGAGACGGGTAGGGGGAAAGTATGCGGAAGGAGCGAATGGGGGTATTTGCTCAAAAAACACCTTTCGTCCCTCAGTCAAAGCTCTTTTCAATTACGCCCGCGCGTAAATAAACGCCAAGTGCATCCTTTTGGTGCTCGGCAGGGTCCCAGCCCAGCAGAACGCACGCGGGGTGGAGGGGATGAGGGCGGGTGGGGTGGTGCGTCGGCAGATGCGGGCCGCTTTCCAAGTTGGAGGGGAAGGCGCAGAGGAAAGAGTGCAAAGGAGGAGGGAGGCGAGGTAGGAATGAAAAACATAAGTATCGGAATTGCAGAGATAAAAATAATACAGCAGACTGAAGGCAAAAAAAAAAAATCATCAAGTAATATGACTTTTGCTTTTACAATACCTATTTCAAACCTCTTTTCCTTATTCCTACTTTTATTCTAAACATCTGTACTTTCTTTTTAACTTTAAAAATTGTAAAATCACCATTGTATTATTGTATGTTATATTACCTGAATAAATAAATTGAAATTGAATTTTTTATGTTAAGGGTTGTTAAGGCACCAACAAGAAGACGTGATGGATGCGTGAGATAATGGAAAGGCACTGAAAAACATTGGAACTACTGAGACCAAGCTGGAATATCAGCCTAAAATTATTCAAACATAAGTTTTACTGGAATTAAGTTAATTTTCACATCTATCTCGCTGAAATTTCTATTGTTCTATTTTCCTCTTGTTTCTTTCAAGTTGTTATAGATAACAATACAGAAAAGGCGATGAGAAGGAAAAGAGAGCAATGTTTGGACGTAAAGGAATGAAAAGGCATTTAAATTGCTGGAGCAAAACTTACATGGATACTAGAATATTTTATCGAATTATAAGACTTCTGCTATTATTCTAATTATTCAAGACTTTCACTTTTCTACCAATACATTTGTGCTTAACCTTTGCTTCCTTCTCTTTCTTTGAAGTTACTGAAGACCATAGTGCTAAAGAGATACGATGAAAAAAATGTTTCTGATACTTTTTTTCATTCAGATTTTATTCCTCGACGTATGCCACGAAAGAATCCACTTCCTACGCCACGATATTGGAGAACCACAGAACAGCACTGCAAGAACAGAGAAGTTTTTTTGTGTAAAAACGTTTGATATTATGCCATGTAAGATTAAAGGTTGTTTATATTAATGTCGAGGTCGAAGGCTGCAATGATGTCACTATCTCGATACCCCAGTAAAGAATCACCTGAGCATTAACAGTAATGTGGCTGATGCTTAGTTTAGTAATATGATTTAATATAGTTGTTTAGTACAAGAAAATATATCATGCGTAATTGTGGCGTAAATTAGCCAAGAGTTATAGTACGTCAATATACTTAGCCCTCTTTTTTATGAAAAAAATGGTCGCAATGAAATGTATCCTTCGTTTCCTTTTACCATTTTACGTATAAGAAAATGTACATATTCTATCTACCACAAGGTCCAAAAGAAGTTAATTTAATTAATTAGCCTTAAATCTGTGTGTGTATAAATATATTAATCTTGGAGTGTGTTTATATTCGTCTTACAAAACCATTGCATCGATAAATTTGAAGCAGGTAATGAAGCGACGTTCCGGATATTATCATCAGAGCATCTCTGCCCTAGCACAGTCTATCGACGTCTCACGCAAAACACGGACGACTCAATATTCTACTTTCTATGATATTAACATAAACTATATAATTTCATTGGCGCAGGGTTTGATTTCTCCAAGTTTTAAGATAAGGGATATGAACTTTCCTTCTATCGTTTTTCTGGTCTGCTTTTATTCGGTTACATGATTTTTGTTTTTAACTTCACAGTACTATGCAATTTCACAATTTAAATAAAAGGGAGTGCAATTGAAACATTTCAAATACTGTAGACATACATCATTATACAGCGATTCAAGAAATGTATCACTGAATAAATCTTATATAAAGAAATGAAGAAAAAGTTCACATTTTTTATAATAAAGATAAGGTAAATCATTTTAATGTTAAATTATATATTTGCAAAAGGTATACATTTAACTCAAAATATAAACATTGCTATTGACATTAACATTAAGAACCAGAAAACATTCATTGAACTTATTTCTATTTCCTCCAACGTTATTTATATTTACTCCAACATTAAAAAATATATATTTTATTATCCATCAAAAATGCAACTGTGTATATAATATCTCCAAGGATTTAATTCAGCAGAAACAAATAATTTTGAGTTAAGAAGCATGTGAACAGTAGTATAAATAGTAGAACAAATATTTTTCATAAAAATGTATCTATTACTAATTTCCACATTGAGTTTGCTAAAAATAGAGTAAACATAGGCAAGCACTAATTCAGAACTGCAATTTTTGAGTTTTAGAGTAAAACTGCCATTTTAGTTTCTTGAGAAGATGAACTATTACAACTACGAAATGAGAATATGAAAACTAACCGCACAAGTACTCAAAATAAAACTATACTAACGAACTATTGCTATTGTTTAATAGAGCACAAAATATTTTATTGATTCTCTATCATTGAATCAAATATATTCAGAAAATTAGTCAATATCTTCGGAACAAATACATTCATTTTCTTTCATTCGTTTTCATTCACACTTTTTAAATCTCATCTGTTATTTATTGATAGTGTGTACATTCCATGAGGCGAAGATGTAGAGGTTTGCAATTTCTTATTGTCATTAACCAATGCAAAATGTAAGGGGAAATGTTTTCCCAATGTCCTTGGGAAAACTCCAATTTTCTCAGTACACAAGTAATGACGAAAAGGAATAATCGAGTGTGCGTATTCTAGCCACGGTAGTTTTATTTTAATAAAATACATTGGCATCCACCTTTTTGGAAGTTATCGCAACAGTGATTCACTAAAAATAAAAGTATTTCATAACTAGTCTTGATTACAGTCAATAGTGACGAAGTACAAACCAAAAGAACCTTGATTTTGGCAGATGCAACTACATACTGTACGTTTAAAACTCCAGAACTCACAGACTCTCTCCTTTCTCATAAATAGTTACATTTAGAATAAAAATTGTAGCAACCATGTTTGTTTGATAACGAGCAATGATTTCCCTCATTAAATTGAAACGGTTTGCACTGGCAAATAAGCTGTAGATTTAATTAGGCAGTACTACCAACAAAAATGAACCCTCTGATCCTTTCACATTTGGTAATTTGACAGGTCGAGGAAACATTTGTGGATAGCGCAGTGTGTTACTATATATACATTTAATTAGACAGTACTACCAACAAAATATTAACTCTTCGAAACTCTTGCATATTGTAAATTATCCGGTGAAGAAAATCTGTGCAGATAGCACAGTATCTTATGATGTACACCAACAGAAAATATTCGAGCCCCCTACAGCGTTTCACAATTGGTAAATCGGCACTTGGCATTTGGCAATTGAAAACGTAAGCAGATAGCATAAAGTGTTATGACGTAAAGATTTAATTACCCACAACAAAAATATTAACCCCACAATCCTTTCACATTTGGAAAATTGACAGGTGGAGAAAACGTGTGCAGATAGCACAGTACGTTATGACGCATAATTAGCACATGAGACGACCACCGCACTCACCTAAGTTATCTGCGGAGACGGATGGCGTCAGCAAGAGGAACGCCGCCAGCCACGACCGCCACCGCTGCAACAGGAAGTGCCGCCGTCGCCGCCGACGCCGATCTTCTGAAGAACCCCGCACCAACACACGGCCATGCACAGACGGCATCGCAACCGACATCTTCATGCACACTTCGCTGTTATCTCGCCATCATTTAATCGACTTCAAATCACATCCGAACCGAATCATGCGATTATCTCAAAATCCGATTCGCATTCCAATGCTATTCACCTCGCGTTCACACCACGCAAAACGTCACCAAAATCAATAAGTCACGTATAATGCCCGCGCCTTTCACCAGTAATGTTGTCAAGCTATTACGGGCCAATTGACTAACATCTACATTTCTATCAAAAAAAATCGCTTAAAATGAATACGACAACGCCCTAAATAATCTTTAGATAAACCGAAACATTCATCACTGCCGCACAATTAATTGTAAACACTTGTCACCACACCAGTTTCTTGAGGACACGCTCAGAATACTTCGCCCTTGGCGCCATATTCCCGGCCACTGTTACAACACGTGCTCCCCCGCCGCCTTGCAATTTCACCCCTGCTGGCTCTCTCCCTTCGAGTACTGGGGCGCGACTGACAGCTGAACGCCGCCGACCGACGTAGTTGCGCGGGCGACCGCTGAGAGGCGCGCGCATCGCTCTCTCCGCCTTCTCCAGCTTCCGATGCGATAGAGAACGCCGGCAAGATATATGAAAAACTAACATTATTCTATCAACATTACGTCTACCGGAGATTTTAAAATTTCAACCCAATTCTAGAAGGGAATACAGAGAACCTATTATGGAATGTTCCTTCGAATTATTTACTGTTCCAAAAAGAGAAGAATATCATAAAAAATAGAGAAAAAGATTACCAGTTGATTTACGAAAGCTATTTGCTTGATCTCATGGTAATTTTAGAGTCTTCTAAAATCACATTTCATCGTAAAGTACCAATGTCACAGTAATGTTACTAATATTTTATCATGACGTCGCATAACAGATTGTAATACGAGAAAAGGGTTAATTTCCCAAGTTCTTATTATTGACAAACTTTCAGTAGCATTTTAATAGTTTAAATTAATCACTTTATATTCATCAACATGAGAAATAGATTTGCGAAAATTGTCATCATTTCTTTGTTATTATTAAAAAATATTTACGTTTTCTGTATTTTAATGAAATTTTCTTATTTACTATGAGCTTTTTTAATACTTGTTCATATTTAAAAAAATAATTAGCATAGATCTTTGTGTGTTTTATATAGATGTTGTTTTTCAGATATTACCCAGAAATATACCTTAGTAACTAATTAGCAGTTACAGTTTACATCATTACATACATAAAATTACAGTTTACATCATTGCACACATATGTGATTAAAAATCAATAATGTCAAATTTAATTATTATTTTGTTGCACAATTCTTTATTTGACGAAAAGTGTCAACCCAAAAGTCAAGAAAAAATAATATAGGTACAAACTAGGGGTGCTACAGAATGGCACAGACCCCGTATTAGTTTCCTATTTCCTCGGGTCTGGGCTAGGTTTTTGGAATTGCCACATACTCTTGTCAGCTATCATCTATTGTCGTCCAAAGTACATTTTTTGACATTTTCTTAATTTTTTGGTTTCCTAATACTAGAACGATAATATTATTTTCAGAATATTAAAGAACAGTAAAATCTCCTAAAAGGCAATTTTCTTTGAAAAATTTGGAGCCGTTTTTCAGAAAATAGCGTTTAAGCGCAACTAAAAATGAGAAATTTGAAGCTCTTTTTCACATAAAGTTTTGAGTTTTCAAAACACTTCATTTGAAGCTATTTTAACCACTGATACTCATAAATAAAATAAGCTTTACAAATTGCTGGTTACGTACATATTAAAGATGTGAGATACCTTTCAAAAATGTACATTTGCGTAATTTCTGCAAAAACACAAAAATACCACCAAATAAATTTTACGTCATACTAAAGAATGCAATTAGCAGTATCCGTTCCAAAACTTTGAAGAAAAAATTTGGAGCCATTTATGAGCAAATGGGGTTTGACCGTTTCTGAAAATGCAGAATTTTGAGCTAGTTTTCACAGAAAAAGGTGGAGTTTTCGAGAAACTTTATATATTATTATAATTCGATATTACTTAAAGCACGTGTACGCATTAATATAATAATTTCAACAAACCGCCGCTAATGTAAAAATTAACGGCGTGAGAGACAAGTAAAAAAATACATTTTTGTACTTTTTGATAAAACAACAGAATAGAGCATTATGGCGTTTAAATAATTTCGTAGAGTACTTTTAGTACTATCCCTACCAATAGTTTAAAGAAAAAAATTGAAGCCGTTTTTGAAAAAATCTTGTTTTTGTTTTTTTTTTAAATTGCACACATTGCACGCAATATTGCGCGAAAACTACTAACATTTAAAAAAATATGTTCATGAGCTCAATGAAAGAACTCACTATGAACTAATTTATTTGAAGAAAAAATCTATATCTTCAATTTCGTAGTTGGAGGAAGACGCTGAATAAAATTCAAACTTTTGCAATTTTCGAAAATTCAGAGTTAACCGTAAAAGTAGGACCCATGCCACCTTAATAATTGTATTGAACTCTATTCTTACAAGAAATTTAAAGAAAAATGTGGAGTTGTTTTTGAGAAAATTTTTAAAATGTCCGGGAGGCTTCATGTAAAGTACCCCCAAATTTTGAAGAATATTTTTCAAAATATCAAAGCTTTGACTCGATCCAGATCGACCGGGAAATATCCATTTTGGAAAAAAACGTACGTATGGTTTAGACTCTAGTGTTCACAGACGGACGGACAGAAGGACGTTTTCCTTTAAATTGGTTTTTCGGTATCAACGACACACAATAGAGGGATTCTGGCTACAACACGTGTTAGGGGATTTTTTCTTAATTTAGCAACTGGATTTATTCATTGTTTCGTTATCAGGACCCAGAGATGAATTTCTTCAGCCGAAAATCGTCCGTTTTTTTTGCGCAGCATTACATAACTTTCGGAAACTGTAAACAGACGCTTTACATACTCCCGAAAAACATCCTGTAGCAGTTTTAACCAATTTCTCTTAACCTAATTACCCTATTTGAATGAATAAAAATGCATTCAATAGGGAATTCGATGGGCTTTCAGAAATGTTTAATGGACTTTGGTGAATTTACTGTTTCTATTTTATTTGTAAAAACCGTAAAGAATTAACACATATTTTGCTGTAAGCGATGGGAAAGGGGAATATGATTAATTACTGACTTACATTTTTTATTACACTTATTGAACTTTTCCTCTTCCATCAAAAATAAAATAATTTTCTTTTTTTCTTTACATATTTTTCAGAAATACTTCTTTATCCCCTGAAAAGTAGTGTTTTGGAACATAAGGCGATTCTAAAATGACCGATTTCGGTTGAACAAATTTTTCAATGTAATGTAATTTCAAGACCACACTTTTAAAAATATTTATTGATTTTTTTTAGAAGGGATGTGTTTTATGAAGAATGCAGTTAAAGAAGCAGTTGAGTGAGTAAATATTCCCTCTGAAACATGATAATTAACTATCACTGAAATTATTTCTGAAAAGTATTAGATTACATTTCCGAACAATATTTGTAGACCATAATTGATTGATGACTACCTACAGTGAAATCATTAAAAATAACATTTAACATCTTATTAAACAAATAAAAATTAACAACAAGCTTTTTAAACAAATATATTTTCTGCAAACTGTAAATGTAAAATAATGTTAAATGAAAGAAATTTTGTTGAAATATATATTTTAAACCATCATGTTTACACACGTTTATCACATTTTACATGTTTATTGTGTCCTTTCTCATACCAGATAATTAGAAGAATTAAAAACATCAAAATTGAATGTCTATTTTCGTACCAAAATATGGCTTGATTTCCATATTTATTTATCCTACTAACATTTGTGGGCGACACATAAATACAAATGCTAAACATATAAAAGTATATTTATAAACAGTACAAAAGGATATTCTAAAATAGCGTTTAATTGGCATGAAAACAAAAGATAACGTCTTTCTTGACAACGCTTATGACAAAGTCAGCAATAAAGTTAATGCACGGACGTAGGAAAGCAATTCACATAGCATTGAAAGCAAACAGTCCATGCAAACTATTTATGAACAAGATGAAGCAACAAGAACATTTTGCATTCCTCTCTCCATGTTCCCTTCACCAGAATCGCGCGATGTTGGAATTATCCAGGAACGAATGTTTAACATCAACATCTCCTCTCTGAAACACGCTTGGATGAGCACGGCGTCTGCCCTCTGATAATACTGTGAATATCCTTGTATAAGCAACGGTGTTGAGAGGACTGCAAAACTCCCAGGCCAGGGCAACCCAAACCGCTGCTCGTGAGCCAAATGCAACATTCTAGATAATCTTAAAAAGGTGAAAAATTATAGAAATGTGGAAAAATATGAAGTATATTAATTCAACTGAAATTTTCAGTAAAATCTGTTTAAATCTAATAAATACCATAACATAAATGGTCCCATGCATAAGGAAGGAGAAGGGTGGGGGCTCCAGAGCTCATTGCTTGAATCATGATTTAATTGATATTTTAGACGATATTGATAAGTTAATACATTGACGTAACTAATAATATGCATGTGAAATCATTTAAACATATATTATTTAACTTACGTGTCTGTAAATAAAAAGTTTAGACTTACATCAATAATTGTATTTAATGACAAAACCTATCGCTTTTTTTAAAAATAAAAGTCTATGAATCTTCAAAAAACGAATAATGTATTAGAATATAATGTATTAATATGTTTAGTAATGTATTTGCAATAACAGTATATGTAAAGTAATAATAATAATAATAATAATAATAAAATGTATAAATAGAATATTATGCAGCTAGCTTATAATGTTAAGCATTATTGCGAGATTGGTATACACGTTCTGAAAACGAGCGACGTGAGAAGTGAATTTTCAAATTTGTACCAATGCAACAAAGAAAAATTATAAAAGAGTTGCATACGTTATTTTTGCATCACAGCAAAATAAATTTATAAGAGAATCAAAGTTAATTTTTGGAAACAACTTTGTAATGACATCACGGTATTTGACATCTGTCAGAAAAATCTGTGGTTGCATGTATGCAATTATGTCATACTAAGAACAATTTCTTATAATGAAAAAGGTCGTTTATGATGGTAGAATACAAAACAAATTATACATAAGACAACAAAATACTACAAATATTTCTAAAATGTGCTCAGAATGTTCAATTTTTGAGTGAATAATTCAATTATTTATTAAACACAAATAGCCTGTAATAACTCAGATTATAGCAAAACACTTGTGATAAATGTCATCTAATTTTTAATCCAAGCACATCTTTAACAAGATTATTGGCTTTCACCTTTTGTAAAATGTGAGACACAAAACAATTATCGGGAGTCCCTCTGAGCACCTCTCACCTAGAAAAGCTAGGGTTACAGATATTAACATTTAAATCGAACCAATACATTAACATGTGCAAATAATTTCAATAATGTGTAGTTGAAATTCATGTTATACGCATTTCTGACAATTAAATTATTTAAAAAGTATTTTGTCCTTGGCAGCAAAACCATGTGTCTTTTTAATGCGTTAATTGTATTTCTGCACACAGTAGGGTAAAATAAGTGTAGAATAGTAAACTTATGGAACGTCAAATGCATTCTTATATCAATATTTATCTACATTAATAATTTCGAATATACGCATGAATTAGACGGAAAATTAGACAACGTCTGGTCATGTGAGGAATAAGAGTTGTTTCGTTAGACACCCGGGACGTAAGGTAAAATAGAAAAGCAATGAAATAGTTTCGATTTTTACTGAAAAAAAACGTATTTGATTATGTTAATCCGTAACGCTTCACATCGGTTGTTACGTCTTTATTCTCTTAATTCGCTCCTGATTTCGACACAGCTGATGTCATGCGACGAGGATGAAAGAAGCTTCAAAATTTTCAGAACCGTCCATTATTGCTGTATCAGTATTATCCCATTTTTCACTTAAACGAGAGCAGTAGCATTTTTGCTGCTACAGGTTACTAGTAGTAAAAAGTTTTTGATTCGATTTCAACAATCTCATACTTTTTTTTTCGCTTGAGAGCAAATTGACGAAATATTTTTAATGGGAACAGCTCCAAAATATTTGCCTTAATATTTAAGCACATCGCTCAACTGTTCCTCGCTGCCAAAGCGCTTCACCGCACGACAGCGCGAGCTGCGGCCGCGGAAACTACTTTTCAATTTAAATATTACATACTAGAGGCCTGCAGCAGCGAAAATGCTGGTGCATAAAAACACACAAAATGGTTTTCCAAAACGTAGAATGCAGATTGCTTAAATACAACAAATAAAATACTACCTTAAAACACTCCAATAAATGAAGCTTTTTAACAATAACTCAGATATATTGTAATAACAGTGTATGTTGGACTATTAAATATTTTTGTCTGTAATACAACAGTTATTTGTATACCTAATATTATAAAAAAGTTAAAAAAAATATGACTTACAATTCTCAATATCACATATAAGCCTACTTACAAACAATAAATATATACAGTTTACATACTTTCTTTATTTCCTAAAAAAATTAATGTAAATAAATGGCATATAAGTAACTTATACATAAATTTTACCTTTATTGCAGAATTATCATTATTAAAATTCATTTGCCTGTACCTAAATTTTAAAATGCTGTTGGTATATGCAAATCATTCATTGTAAAATTGCTTTGAAACTATGAATTTATGAAGTAGAACAATTTACTTTTGACAAAAGCCTTATGTATTCTTGTAACGTTTCATGACATCTGGTTACAGGTAGGATGTTAATTTTTGTTTATGTAGGGGCTTTTTTTCACACAGAGCATAATGAGTTATGATTGTGTTATTGTCTATTTGTAGTGCTATGGTAGTGAATTGAAGATGTTCATATTGTGTTTCAATTGATAACTTTATGGTTCTGGGTGTTGATAAACATGGGAAGGAAAGAATTTTAAATTATTGGAAGTATTTTTATGCCAGACTCATGACCCAATTTGTGTTATGATTGTAACAAATTGTTTTTGTTGTTTTAATATTTCTTTCACCTAAACATTACTTGCATTTTCCCACATCCCTAAATTTTACTGTGAAAGAGTTTCCATACTATCCCCGAAACGGTTTACACACTTCTCAGTTATCTGAATTATATTCTCACTATTAACTTCTATGAAAACCTAACAACCACTTCATTTCACTTTCATTTAGATGGCTTCAAAAACATTAAATTAATTTCATGAACGAATTATAAAGGTCTTCATCCTTGAAGGTACTTTTTAGAACCACTGCACAGAATATCACTACGATGAATAAACCATGTTCTTACTACAATATGTATATACAGAACCTCTATGCCTATCTGGAATATTAGTTGCCTTTTTATAATCACATCTTGGCAACAAAAGGTGAAAAAAACACATTCTCTGGTTCATGTTTCACAATCATGTCTATGATGTTTGAAGAAGGACTAATTTGTTTATTCTCAAATATTTTTTCAAATATCAATAAGTTTGTCTGACACCCTTTGGACACATTAAAATGAATCTTCTTCAAGAATTAGAGTAGCTTCTATACAACATTTTTTCATAATCACCTTCTGAAAATTAAAAACTTTTAAAAATATATTTTTAATTCTTAGGTAGTAAATTACACTTCATGAACTTTGTAATTTCATATAATCAGAAAAAATCAATAATTAATATTAATTAAAAAATAGTACACAAGTAAGCAACATACAGATTCACCATATCAATAAAGTGCAGTATGAGGATTACAGTCGTCAGATATGTTTGGGGAACCGGCATGATGTTTCTTTCAATGGCAGTCTCTGTGTCTTTGCCCACGATATCCAGTGGAAGTTTAACAAAATTAAACAAGAATGAAAAATTACAAGATAAACAAATAAATTCTGACATTTATTAATCTTAACAATTGCCATTTTAATTATAAAAAATTATATCTTCAGGTCTGGTCTGTAAATCATATCCTCTACAAGTTACCCTATTTATTTTTTAATACTATTGAAAACTGCATATCAAATGCATGTTTACCATTTTAAACATTCTTAGAAGCATGCAAATCTGTTTGGATTATCTTCCATTTTTAGTTTTTGGCATGCAAATTCTGCAAACTTTGCACTAATTTAGAGCAAAATGTTAATTTACATTCGTTGATTGCACAATGTAACTCCTGGAATTTTTTCCCGAATTGCTGCATAAATAATGACTATACCATTTGTTGTTTATTGATTGACACAGTATTGATTTTGTATGATTTTACAATGCTTGTATATCTATTTATAATTAGCTGATAGTGTAAGGTAAATAGTTAGTATATGCACTTACCACATCTCACATAACATTTTCATTGTTGAAATTCTTGACGAAATATAATCATTGTCATTTAATTTTCTCTTTTTCTTGGGAAAATTTCAACATATTTCTCTTTAATATCTTGATTTTCGATCCACTTCGGAAACTTCTAGATTTACTTTACACTCCGGAATAAAGTTTTTATTACGAAGAGATCAGTCTACTGTTCACCGTAGCTATCAATAGAAGCCATCTTGCCCAAGCGAAAATGCCCAAGTCGTTCGCAGCGCCAAAAAAATTCCCATGTGTTATACAATAAGCTGGAATTGTGAGAACTATCCTCACATTAGCTTCAGTTTTAGACTGGGAGTGAACATACCTATATCTCTTACACCGTGGTGCACTAACAGCAAAATGCTCATCAGTTCTGTCATGAGTCTCCCGTATGCAAGCTGCGTCATCTTATGTGCCACGCGTGATGCCTCTGCCGAGTGACACCCAGCACCCCCACCACTTCATCCCAATCTTCGACTTCCGACAGCACAAAGAGCTTATCGGGTTACAGCGATGCATAAGCGTTTGTAATCACCAGTATGATAATTATCTGTAAAACAACAGCCTCATTGCTGGCCTAAAGTCAAATTCTTAATCTTCTATGTGGCAAGTTTTAATTGACAATTTCAGTAACTTAATTCAACTCATAATAATTTCATGTTTATGTTTAAGTGTGGTGTTATTCAATTCCTTGCAAGGTATTAATTTTATTGACGTAGCTTCTTGTACAACAGTCTTTGATACAATTATATGCATTCCTTCTATATGCTTCTAAATTCATTTGTGGTGATGACAGCACCTGAAAGACTATTTTCAAAAATGCGAGATTGGTGACTCGACCATCAACAATCAATCCATCACCAGTAGTCCTCCATGTAAGTAGCAACCAGAGGATGTGACAGCGTAATTTGGCCTCGTCTTAATTATACATACAGTTTGGTAACCACAACGCGCTACAACTTACAAGATGTTTGTAATCAACTGTTGTTAAAACGCTCGTTTCTACCTGTATTCAGTACTTAATACAACTATGTCTATGGTGAAAGAGGGCAGTTCTCGAGACAATGTTTTCTTCCCCTTTACACGTCACGTATAGTTTTAACGGCAAACTAAACTATTGTGAAATAAAGTAAGCTAAATACGTGGCCGCTGAGATGGGCCAAAGGGGAAATGCTGAGGAATGCAGGGGATATTTCTCTACTGAGAGCATCCTCGCCTCTCCACCCAGCCTCAAAAAGATTTGTTCGTCACTCTACCTGCAGCTTCATCGAATTCTTCCGAAAGAAAAAATATGAGTACCCAATACAAGCACCATTAATACATTTGGAAAACAACACGGCACACAAACACAGCAGGAGAAGAACTACACAAATAAAAACGTAACTACATAGGACTTAACAAGAATTCAAATATCTCAAGAACTGCATGGAAGCTAGCGGACCCTTCTGAACACACCCTTCTTTTACGATATTAAACCTGTCGTGGAATACTTTGTCTCTCACATGCTCCAAAAGAAATTATACACTGTTACGTAGGTGAACAAAATCGGAGAAGTGCGATTGGTCGGTCTACTGTCCAGGACATATGCCACACTCTCCGAGACCGAAGAAACCGAAAATATAATGCGATACAATAATACTTACATAAATCAGTTACCTACGTCTTGTCTCCTTCAATATGATAAGAAATTGATCATTAATGTGATGTAAATAATATTTGGCAAACGTCCTTACCTCTGCAGTTATTGTTTTGTGGCAAGATCAGCGGAGGTAACATGAAATACTTTTTTCAATTTTTAATTGTTCGTTCGTATTGACATTTCATCTTGTTACTCTTACAATTTACGACACAACTTCACAAATACTACTATAATTACACAATTGATTAAAATAGTTGCCAAAAATGCATATAATTGCAAGTATTGCGGAAGTAACTGAAGAGCGACCTAACCACAAAGAATACAATATTTTAGTGTGCAAAACATTGAAAAACTTTTCGAGATAAAATGGACTTGCCACTTATTATTAATTAAGTACTTATATTTCTATAAAAATCCATAGTTTTTAATTAATTCTGCATACATTTTACCTATATTTTTAGTTGGTGTGCATAACTACCTAAAAGGTAATACACTCTGAACAATGGAAATCAATGGGAATGGTAAAATGTGAATCAATGATTTTATTTGTAGTGACAGACTCTAATTCCTGCGGATTCCCTTTCCCGTGCAACTGAACAAATCTCGCTTACACACCGATAGCTCTTTCTAACAGACAAGATTATTTATTAAACCTCTTAACCTGAACGAAGAAAGTTGATGTTTTGTATCAGTTTGAAATAAACAGGATTACAAAATCAAGATATTTTTATTCATTTTTTTTTAATTTTACTCTCAATTGAGAATTTGAAATGGGTGTGATGTATTACACTTGATCTGCGATGAAATTGCTACCTCCAAAATTTTAATGTTTTTGGGGTATTTTTAGCATGCTGAAATCAAATTCAAAGCCAAGAAGTTCCTATCTCGTACCATTTAAAAAAATATTTTGTTTATAGTGTAATTTTCGTATGCCCAAAGGCTAATCATACGAACTGTAATTCTTTGCTATGTGTAGTATTATAAAATAAACATTTGAAAACTAAATGTATTTAGAATACTTTTCTTTTATTTATAGTAAACACCGAGAACACCAGATGATTATCTGATACGGGTGCGAGCACCTAAGGAAGTCTGAGCGAAATAATGTGCATCATTGCCATTATCCTTTATATCCATTAATTGGTTATCCAAGATAGCCAATTCTCGGTGACAGACTCATTCTTATCTTATCTTTATGAAAACTTACCTTAGTAGTCTTAGTTCCTCTCGCGTTGCATTAGTATATGTTATCTGGAAAAGAAGTCATTTTCAAACTGTATTGTGGAGTATAATGTTGTGAACTTGTGGTTCAGTAAAAAAGTATATTTACCATGTCGCATCGCTCATGTATAAATGATACAGAGCACTTTTGTTACATATGTGGAAATACACATTGCCTAAGAAGAGACGTAATATTACAGACTTTGTAAAAAAAGCATATTTTGGAATCAAACTAGAAGACCAAAGTAAATATTTAGCAACCCATAAAGTATGTAAAGGATGCATTGAAGATCTTTGTAATTGGGTCAACGGCAAAAGACTGTCGCTATCATTTGTAATACGTATGGTTTGGAGAGAGAGACGTCAAACCATAATAATGATGGATACTTCTGTTCGTGTGATGTGAAGGGAACAATTCTGAAAGTAAACAGGAAATTGTGTATCCAGTAGTTTGGCCAGCCATTTTAACGTCTCCCATGGGTCTGATATAGCTGGGATGGCCTGATGATTATTCTAAAACTTGTACTTTTAAACTATGATCAAAGTGTATGGAGACTTATCATTGATGCTTCCAAGCAAAGTTTAAAGGGTGCTCTCCTTCATAATAGAAACGTTTTTGATGCAGTGCCTGTTGTCTATTCAGGGATCCTCAGAAAATCTTACGCAAATGTGTAACTAATGTTATTGCGAGTAACCTACAGGGAAAACAACCAGCAAGTTTGTGGCGATTTTAAAGTTGGAAGTTGGTTCTAAGAATGTGCGCCGAAACCCTGTGAGTTTTAAAGTTTTGCTGCCACCTCTCCACATTAATGAACTTAATGAAACAACTCGTAAAGGCTTTAAATAAGGAAGGAAACAGTTTCAAGTAGATATGTGAAAAATTCCCAGTCCTGTCTGAAGCAAAACTAAAAGAAGAAATACTTAATGGCCCTGATAAAAGAAAATTGATGTCAGACGCAGCTTTTGAAAATACTATGGTTGAAAAGGAAAAAGCAATATGGATTTCTTTCTGTGAAGTTGTTTCAAAATTTCTTGCTAACATCGAGGATCCAAATTAACGATTGTGGCTAACACTGCTTGAAGCATATGTTTAAAGAACATGGTTGTAACAAGGAATATGAAAAATCAATTTCCTATTTTCTCACCTAGATTACTTTTGAGCGAAGGACAAGGCGAATGATTTCACAAGAATATGTTAGGGTTCAAAGGGAGATACCAGAGACGCTGGACCATCAGTATGCTTGCAGACTATTTGCATGTTAAAGCCTGAAATATCTTAATACAAACATTAAAGAAAAAGGAACAAGAGTACTTTCTCAACTAAGAAGCAACGGGTGTAAACTTTGTGTGAAATAGTGAAGGAACACGAGTACAAACATAAGTAAGAAGCAACGGGTATGAAATTTATGTTTGCAATAATGTATGTAAGAAAACAAGAAAATATAAAGCAAAAACACTCTAGTGGCGTGTATTAATAACCATACGCGTTAATTTCAGCAAATTGTGTATGTTAAATATTTTTTTCTTCAAAATAAACAAAGTATTATGAAAAAGTTTGTGATGAAATTCGCTGTAATTACACAAGACATGTAAAGTAATTTTGCAAGAAAACATTACGTAATAGAAGTAAACTGATTGAAAATTTGCATTAAGCATAACGCCATTCTATAAAGTCACGTTTTTACTTTAGGCAACAAACAAACAGTTTAAATTCGCAGGCTAGTGTTATTTAATTTTGTTATTTCATATAAGTGTGTGCGTAAGGCCAAGTGTTCGTTTATAACATTATTTTGTTTAAAGGTAAAATGGGAATTAAGCTGAATTTGTGACAATAACTGTTAAGTAACTTCTCCCAAATATTGTCATGGGTAAGGTATCCAGTGACGTACCGTCGCTCCGTAACAATTACTAAAGCCTTCAAAACTTGCCAATTTCTCTGGACGCAGTGCCCGCGAGCTCTAGTAAGCTTGTTACCTTGTCCGCGAACTTCACATGCCTGGGTTAAGGGGTACGTTGATGTATTTCCAAAATTCATTTATTCTTTCTTTGATTAATTTATTTAAAATGATATAAACACTGCAATTGAAAAATATTATTACGTTTTACGTTCCCGTGTACGTACGTATAAACGGAGTGATATACTAAGTATAGGGAAAGTTATGTAAAGCTGCGCAAAAAAGTTGCCAATTTTCGCCAGAAAAAAATTCGTTGCCGGGCCGTGATAACAAAAAAGTGTATAAATTCAGTTGCTAAATTAAGAAAACAAAATCCCCTAACACGTGGTGTAGCCAGAACCCCTTTTCTGTGGGTCCTTGATACCGAAAAACCAATTGAAAGGAAATCGTCCATCTGTCCGTCCGTCCGTCTGTCCGTCTGTGAACACTGCTAGCGCCTTAATCATACGTACGATTTCTTTCAAGATGGATATTACACGGTCGATCAGGTTCTAGTCAAAGCTTTGAGATTTTGAAAAAGATTCTGTAAAATTTGGGGGTACTTTACATGAAGACCCCCCCCCCGACATTTTCAAAATTTTCTCAAAAACGACTCCAAATTTTTTCTTCAAATTTCTTGTAAGAACAGAATAAAATACACTTATTAAGGTGGCATAGGTCCGATTTTCGCGGATAACTCTAAATTTTCGAAAATTGCAAAAGTTTAAAATTTTTTTCGGCGTCTTTCTGGAACTACAAAATTGAAAATAAGGGATTTTTCTTTTAAATGAAATTTGTTGTCCAAAGTGAGTTCTTTTATTAAGGTCATGTACATATTTTCGACAATTTTAGTAGTTTTCACGCAATATTGCCTGCAATATGTGCAATTTTAAAAAATTACAAAAACAAGATTTTCTCTAAAACGGTTCCAAATTTTTACCCTAAACGTTTGGTAGGTATAGTGCCTAATGTATTATATGAGATGACAAAGCGCCATATTGCTCTATCCTTTTGTTTTTTCAAAAATTGGAAAAATGTAATTTTTTGACTTGTCTCTCACGTCGTTAATATTTACGTTAGCAGAGATTTTTTCACATTATTATATTTATGAGTACATGTGCTTTAAATAATGTCAAGTAAAGTTTCTCGAAAACTCAACTGTTTTCTGTGAAAAGTAGATCAAAATTTTGCAATTTTCAGAAAAGCTCTAACGCCATTTTCTCATATATGGCTCCTAATTTTTCCTTCAAACTTTAGTAACGTATAGTGCTAGTTACACTTTTTAGTATAGCGTAAAATTTATTTGAGTTATTTTTTTTTGTTTTTTTCAAAAATTACATAATTGTAAGTTTTTTGAACGATCTACTCACATCTTTAATATGCACATTACCAGCAATTTGTAAACATTATTATATTTGTGAGTGTAGGTGCTTCAAATAACTTTAAATAAAGTATTTTGAAAGATACTTAAATAAGTATTTGTGTTAAAATGAGCTTCAAATTTCGCATTTTTAGTAGCGTTAATACGCAATTTTCATAAAAACGGTACATAATTTTTAAAAGAAAATTGCCATTTAGGACTAGGATTTTGTGTTCTTTAATATTCTAAAATTAATATTTTCCATTCTACCTAATGGAAAACTGAAAAATTAATGAATTGACCAAAAAAATGTACTTTTGGCGGTGATATGGTAGCTGGCAACAAAGAGTATGTGGCACTTCCGAATAGCTAGCGAAGGTCCAAGGAAACAAAAAACTAATACGGGAAAGTCTGTGCAATTCAGTAGCACCACTATTTGAAAGTATTTCATAGGATGTTCTCTGAGCAAATAAATCGCTAGCACGAGCCGTTCCTCGCAGCATCAATGATCTATAACGGAAACTAGTTTTAGGTTTGCAGTACAGAGGTACTCCGATCTGACACTTCCAGAGTCAAGATCAAGGTCACTTGTGAGCAGAAATGTTGTATGTGTACGACGAACTTTGACTGGTAGGAGCCATGAGAATTAAATACTCCGGTGTGACCGTTCAATTTTTCAATTCGCGTTTTCTGATGCACGTTGGCTTCGAAATAAGTTCGTGACAGTTTCTGCGGAGCGAGCGAAACGTATGTAAGAATCACAAATATAGTAATTCTTCCACGTCTACAAATTTGCTATTCGCGAGTTCCGAACATTCGAGATTAGCAAAATGCTAGCAATTTTAACATTCGGTACTTCAATATTTGCGAGTGTGTCTTTTGATCGTACTACATTTTTTTAAAGCAAGCGACATTTTTATTTCGTTTATCACCACCATCAGGCACCGGAGCTCGATGTATCACTTTCTGCAAAATTGTCAAAGTTTGAATGTCCATTCACATTAACAGAATAACCCAATTGTAAAATAATTCAATTCAGTTGTATCAAATTAGAGGTAAGGGTTTTGGACACATGAATAGAAAAGACATCTGTTAATATCTCTTCATAATGGCTTCACTGAAGGAAGCTTTGGGAAATCATCAGCGAAGAAAACCTCCTGGATCCTAACGATGAATTAACGGAAAACAAACTGCGTCCAGGATCAACTTCAATGTCAAAACCATTAATGGGGTTCTAAAACTTCAACAAGCTATTTAGCAGTAACTTGCGCTACAAGCACGACACTACTACACACGTCGGGAGTCCAGTTCAGGAGCCACTTAGTGCGTGTGCTGAAATGATGATCCCTTGGCTAGGATTCTTGGAAAAGGAATATCCTGGACTCCGGTGATGCACACATTTGGTCTGCATCAGATCTCACGTTCTAGGGGAGAAGCAACACCATCTTGTCCCGAATACACATGCTAATAGTACACTAACATGGCCACCGCAGTTGCCGGGCCCTCGCACACGAAATAGTAGATCAATAAACATGATGGTGCTAAAGTGACCCCGAGGGCCGTATTCGCATTTTGAAAGACACTTCACGTTTTCCACGTCTTATGCAATTTTAACGACGTATCACTTCGTCACCGCTAGTGAAAACCGACACATTCCTATGTAGGAACATATGCAACTTACTATCAAAATTAATGATTATAGCAACTGATATGTCCAAACAGACGAAAACCCCAAAAAATCTATCAATGAAACAAAATACTTCTAAATCTCGCTAAAAATGGATGGCGACTTTTGCACAAGTGTAACAGGTAATGTAAAGTACAAACAAGATTTAATTATCTTAATGATTTCCGAAATGACACACCTGAATCTTATTCTTGACGTATTTACTGTTTCAGCTCAAAACCTTCGTATCTAAGAGCTTTGTGCGTGACCCATTCATTAATTATTCATCCATCCATTCATCCATACAAATCGAGTTTCGGCTACAAAATCGCATGTGTTTCTTCCCCACCTGCATCAATCTTAACAATATTTAGAACAGCACTAATACGCATTAATCCTGACGTGTGTACGAACTCATAGGTGAAATGAACGTTAAATATGGATTTTACGGTTGATAATTTAGATCATATTGTTGAGGTGTTTCCAATACTTTTCTTTCCTGTACTATCCTATATGAAAGGAAAAGCACAAATGTCACAAGGAGAGATTTTGGAAGATACTTTACTTCTTGTAAAGTATCTCCAAAAATTAATATATCTTAGTTATACCTGGAATGGCAAACTAGAGCTTGCCCCTGACATGTTTACTGATTTTCAGCTCAAAAGTTTCTAATTTCTCAGTGACGCATGATACTTACTCCTAGCCACTGAAACAACACGATTTTCTGGTGCAAAAGTGCATGCTTTTCCTCACCACCTACACCAACCTTAAACATTCTTTGAACAGGACAGGTAGATCTTAATTCTGACGTGCGAAAGTGACAGATCCCGAAGAACCTTAATAGTACATTACGAAACGAAGATGTAATGATTGGTATTAATACAAAGAGTGTATACGATACGAGCGAGAAATGAAACTTCACACGAGTGTATGAAATTACCCATTACATCGAGATTCATATGGTACTTTTTCTACGACTATTATAAGTTAAACTTTACATTGAATCGTTTCGTGGCCTTTGGCATAAAGGATTCATCCCAAGGCCACCCTCCCAAGCTGCCGCAGGTTGCTCTGTACACCCATCCGCCTGCCAGAGAATACTGCGCTAGTTAAATAAAATCAAAATTACGATCCCATTTATTTTAAATATTATTCAAGGAAAAATTACTAATAATAAAAGAAATTAAAACTGAGAAGAAGAATATATGAAATGTAATTTCCCACAATCAAACAAAACATTTACTAGAACGATTCTCAATTATTAATTGTCAATTCTTGGTTTGTAAACTTCTCTGTGATTAGTCAAGAACCTGTATCATAATGAAAACTGTATCGAAATGAATATAATTATGCAACTGGTTGCAGCCATAAAATGACAGCATTATACAACGGGAGTAGAAAAACATGAATTTTACGACCGGAATTTTAAGATTATACTGCTGAGATGATTCATTTACTTTTTCTGTCAACACGACAGTACAGAAAGAAAAAGTAAGAACGTTATTTTTCAGGAGAACTGTTTTATCGGGACCGAAGCCGTTTAATTTGAGACAATATGATTGACCCTATCGGCTGTATTGCGAGTTATACTATTGATATTCTATTATTAAAAAATATTATTAAAAAACGTATTATTAAAAAAAACGTCTTTCACCTACTTAGTAATTGATTTTTGTAATGTATAACTTTCTTGTGCACCCACAATACGCTACCGCACCCGATCCCTTAGAAAGACAACCAATCATTTTCAAAGAGTTTCCGTCGTTTGTTCAAACGTTCGGGGACCCCTGTCGCAGGGCGGCCGCGCGGAGAGAAGCAGCTTCAAGGGCGAAGGGTGAGTCTGCGAGGGAGAACAGGGTCACGGAGGGAAGAAAGGCGAGGCCACGGCAGCGGAGGGGGAGTCTTCCCCCGAGTTACAACTCTTAACGAACTCCGCAACCCACGCCGTTACAATTAGAAAGTGAATTGCTCTGCGGTGCTAATGAAGACGGAACACAAGCAAAGACGCAGTTCGCCCTTTCCCCGTGCCGAAATCCCCCCCCTTCGTCCTTCCCCCGCTCCACACCTTCCCCCACCCACCTCCCGACGCGTCTGTCTAGCGCCACCGCCTTTCGCTACAAATAACAATAAACGACTCGAATAATTATCTTGGGACGTAATAACAAGGAATTTAATTAATCTGGAAGGGCCTTTTAATGTAATGCATACTTTGCTGATAATTAAATGTAGCTATCTTGGAAGAAACGCTTGTTCTAGATTGTTCCAGAAATCAGTTCTTGGTTTATATATTTAAATTAAAGTATTATAAAAATTAGTTGTGACACTTTTTGAAGTTATATTTTAAGTTACAGAAGTTCTTCTTCAAGGGTGTTAACATATTAAGTGGTTTATTTCGTACAGTAGCCTTGAGTTAATGTTTTGATGAACGTTCTCATAAGATTGTTTTTTTTTTCAAATTTATATATTCTTGAACAGGCGTTTACTTATTTCAAGTAATAAAAATAAATAATACATAATACATTTTATCATACTTGATCACCTTTGTACGGTGTTTACTAATGAATTCAGAATAAGGTAAATTGCTCGTTATATTTTCCAATATATTGTTTCTGGAAAAGATAAAATTACTCATTATTACATCCAATATAATAAAGAGTACTGCCGAAGTCAATATAATACAATTCATCATGAAGGCGTGTAGACTGAAAATAGTATGTAATATCTTAAAAAAGCGATCGCATATGCTCAAACTGCATTACACGGTAAAAGACAATTTCTGTACTTGTTATAATTGAACGAAACCGGCCAATCGACAGCTAGCAAACTCCCACCATATGCACTCGTAAATATCTATTATACAACCACATAAAGGTTACTTTCAACACCTTTTGAGATACGACTGAAAAACAACTTTAACATCATGGTTTTCGTTTCTTAAGAATTATTTTGTTTCCTCCGGCAGAGATCATGTAAATAGTCACCAGCAAGACTCAGGGTCACGAGAGGCAAAATGAAATATCTCGACAAAGGGGTGAGCGACCTTACCATATGAGAGGGGTAATGAAGGCGGCTCTGAGATTGTCACATCAAATGCTACGAGGCGAAAGTTCTGTTAATAAGTGTACCCACTATGATCATCTCAAGTGAAAATAATGAAAATGAGATTGAATTTGTAAAAAGTATTATTAGAAGGCAAATTGTCTTATAATGTATAACCCTACATTATATCCAGGATGAGTACTCAAGTGAATTATATTTAAAATTTTGACAAAGTGGTTGACAAAACTTCGAAAATCGTTTTGTAAAAACATTGAACGAAGAATGTAATAATAAACAATTATTTCCACAAATGAGCGTGCGCTCGGTGGCAGTTAAACAAAAAACTAGTTCAATTGTATATCTGTACTAATATATAAAGACAAAATTACCTTGAATTACAGCGCGATCATCTCTGAATCTACAGAACGAATACCGATGAAACCTTTGTGATAGCTTTCTTTAACTGTCTGGAGTACTGTAGGCTATGTTTTGTAACCATAAACCTTAATATATTTACAAAATAATTACTTTTCTCGACATTTTTAGCCTAGCGTTACAACACAGATTCAAGAGTGCATCAATGTCAAGAGCATTGCTGC
>JAHLJT010002406.1:91192257-91606996 GCA_031308135.1 Acheta domesticus | reverse complement strand
CAATGACGCAGCAATTCTAGATCCCATGCTGGTACTTGGAAATATGACGCGAATGGTGTGTAATATCTTTGAATAAATTTTCTTGTTTTCTGTTTCCGTTAAGCTTTTCTCGACGTGATAAAAATATCTAAATTTCACGTTAAAATTTATAATATTGAAATTGTACGTTAAAGTAATTGGATACTTTAATGATTTTTTCCTTGGACCACGTAGAAATTTTTTACTCTTATTTAGTTAACTTAAATTAGTTGTAGTGCTATGTTTAATAATCAACGTTATATGTATATTAGTAATGCAAAAAAAATCTGAAAACGAGTAGTATTCTTTTCTACTCTTTTTGCGAAGGTTGTAAACTTAAACTACATTAAAAAAGGATAATTAGTAATGATGCCATTATTTGGTTTGAAACTATGACTTTATAGGAGTAAAAATGTATAGTATCCACAAATTTGTTAAAAGCAGTCTTGATATTGCAATCAGACTATTGGTAAATTAAAAAACATTCTCTTAAATTTGGCGTATACGTATTATTTGTTACCCCTCCTTTTCACTGTAGAAATTAAGTTACCGGTGTTTGAAAAAACTGTTGCCTATTAATTACATTCCGGTAACGGTAAACATTTTCCATTCCATAAAAATTAGTTTCAACCGTTTCAATAGTTTTTACTATTTACTCTGTTGAAAATCACTCAACTGGATCTGTTACTATTTTGTTGTTAACAACATTTCATGTTGAAGTGGACAAATACTTAAGTATTAAAGAGCTCTGGTGCGTTCCAAAAAATAAAACAATTCTATCAATGAATTCTGCATTTCAAAAGCATCAATCGTGCAAAATGTAATTGATTGAAATGATGCCAATTGAAAATTTCCGAGAAAGGGAACAGACAAGGTAAATAATTACAAAATTGTAATGGGTAGCTTTTGCTAAATATTCCAAATTATTGCCATAATAAAATGTATCAGAAATATTTCCACAAAAATAGCTTTTACGTCACAAATGCATTTTTACGAACTTTACCAACAGTCAAAATATCAACATTTAAAGGAAAACTCTAAAACTTTATCATGTGATTTTAGTCACCCATGCCACACATTGTGTGAAAAACATTCTTCAGTAAGTTTCACCTCCAAATTAATATTTTACCTGAGCTGAAAAGGAATAACTTTTATTTTGATAAATAAATATAAACTTTTATTCATTCTTTCTTGATTCCCAATAATTTACTTTTCTTTTGAAATTACGCACCAACAATTACTACAATAATAATAATAATAATAATAATAATAATAATAATAATAATGAAAGTATCGTAATAATAATAGTAATACAAATAATAATTTCTTTAATTGAAGCCCTTTTTCTACGTAATTTATATTTTATTACACTTATTACATTTATTTTACATTAATTATTTTTATTTAACTTGCCGTACATCACTGGCCAAGAAAAAGAAATTAATTGTGAAGCCGGTTGACCATCTATGCCTTAAATACGCTTCCATTTCTTAGAATGATTTTAAGACGTCCCAGACTGACCAATTATCCCATGTTTCTACGTTTTTCAACTCCTATGGTCATTAGTCCTGCAAGCGTAGTGCATTTTTTTATCACAGCAGGTGGCAGTGTCACCCCTCCAGCTGGATAGCGACATTTGACTTCGGCCAACACGTCGGCTCGCGGGGTTTCCCCCATTCAGGTACCTCACACAGCGGGGCAGAGCCCATCAGCGTCAAGTTTTAAGCTCCTGACTTTTCTCCCGTCATGTGTGGTAGTGTAGTGCAAGCTGTGTGTGAATGAGGATAAGACAAGAAAGAGAAGGAAAGATCGGGCGCGGTCCGTGGCCCGTTTGTTAAGGTATTGCTCCGGCTTTCGCCTGGTATAGGTCGGAGAAATCACGGAAAACTACCTTCAAGGGCAGCCGGTTGCTAGAATTCTACTCCACACTGCGGCTTAATTCGACCTAGCTATGTAGCTAGTGTCGAAAATTCTGCCAACTGTCGAGACTCGAATCCTAGGACCTCCCGGTCAGAGGCACTGCATTATCATCAGTTATTTCCTCAAGTCACCTCAACCGACCAGGCACCTGAGAGGATTACATCACAGGGACGTTTTATATTCCTTGACAGAGCTTCAAACACTAATGAAAAGCGGAGGAGCGCGGCCACTTGGCGTAATTATCTCTCAGGGACGGGAAGGGGATATTTGTCAGCGGCGGCCCGACTGTGCTACTGACGGAACGCATCCACCCGTCACGACCGAATTAATAAGCGATTTCAGACGCCAACCCAGCGTCATTCAGCTGCAAATGATTCCGTAATGCGGAGGCGAAATTGCAGCTGGCAGCGTCACAACAGAAGATGGCAGCGGAATCCGAAGGGAATATATCTGCTCGAACTGAGTTGCTCTTGCGGATGTTGGAGGACGGGGCTCGTGAATTTAGTAGAAGGAAGGGACTAGAGGTTTTGACGGTTATCTACATTTGTGTCTTGCTTAATATTAAATCTTTTAATAATAAATCAAACCAGTATTAACTCCTTGGCCTTGAGAGACATCAGAAACTGCGTATTGTTTACTTATTAATAAATCTTCCCAGGATTGTTCACTAATCATCTAAGTTGAATAATTTTCAGTAGCAATTTGTAGGAGTAATATATCGAAGACAGTGGTTCTCGCGTGAATTTATGAGTAATTGGTGACGTAACAAATTGCATGCAAGTAAATTAACAATTACCAAGTATTAAGAATAACCATTAAGAAAATTTCGAATGGCAATTTATAATCTCTCTTTCAATTTCAATTCTGAACCTGAATTCAATTTCAAAACAATATGTTGTGTGGTGCTTCTTGCTTTAAATAAGGAAGATTTTAAGAACATGATTAGATAGAAAGTTCTTGCTGAAAGTTCTTGCTTCATCATACGCGTGCGAGAATTCTCGCGAGCTATATTCCTCCCTCTTTGTTATTTTTCAATTTCTATGTTAAGCCTGCAATATATATTTGTCTTCAAGACCCTCCAATCCTCCTATATGTCTATAAGTCACCTTGTAATTGCTAACAATATAATACATCCTTGCCAATACAAACTATTCTTATTTAATTATTGAGCAAAAAGGTACACCCGTGTATCAAGTAATTAGTAATTTCACATACAGTTGCAGATTCAACATGCTCTCAATAGGTAGGGTAGAATCGAGAAGAGTCGAACCAGCAAAAATGTAATAGAAAGGTCAAGAAGACTCATCCTGTATATTACGGTGTGATGAACGTTTCTTTGAGACTTTTGGCCTCAAAATGTTAGTTTTGAAGGCCCTAGAACGCTTTGTTTAGGAGTTATTTCATCTCGCTTTTTTTAAATAATTTAATTTGACGTGCATTGCGGGTTGCATTTACGTGAATATTTAGATGCAATTTTAAAACAAATCCTTTATATATTTAAAGTCAAAGAGTAATTTGTCATGCATCGTGAAATTCTCTTTGTTTAGAGACCTCACTTGTAAAGATTAGGTCCGTGTGAGAGCCACAAAGGGAATCTATAGACTCAAATAATATGGGAGATATTATTGAATTTCGAAACTTAATATATTTCAAGACAATAACTATCGTTGAAATTACAATAGCAAAGAAAATCACTTCAAATGTCAAAGCATATTCAACAATTCTACAACAAAAACAATGTTATACGACATGGCGTCAATATTTTAAACTTGAAGGTGATAATGTTTTTGTGTTTTAACTCACTTAAATAAAACTAGAATTATAATTACATTTACGCAAAGAAAATACAAAAACATAGTGCATAAAACGTACTTTATTTGATAATTTTTACAACATCACTCTTTGCAACTTGTTACTCCAAAATTCTTTAAACCTATTGCTAAAATTTCTTTATAACTTACTGTAATTACATATTCCACAATGTTGAAACGAATTACACCATGTTGAAACGAATTATGGTTCATCACTTTCTGAGGCCTTTTGTAGGTTATGTCTACTAGTATTCTAAGTAATTACTACTAAATTTTATTTATTGTTTTTGAAAAAGCTAGTAGTTACAACTAATCAAATAGGTATGGATATGCAATACTTGGTGATAGGAAGTGATGAGATAATCGCAAGTGTTAGAAAAATCGATGAAATAGTGTCAAATTTACATGTTACATTCCTACTTAAACTGCCTTAATGAAAGCAGTTTCAACTAGTCGAGAGAATTGGAAAATAACTTATTTACGTGTGCTAATTTACATTTTCACTTTATTTATTGGGTTTTCTGCTCTGTTCATATGTCAACCTCGCTTTACCGGAGAGTGACGTATTCTGATTAATACACAAAGCCAATTTTATCAGAGATTAATATTAGTTAATATGTGATTACGTTGTTATTGTAATAGAAATAGATTGGCGTTTTTTAGTTTAGTTTTATTAGAAGAGAAATAAGGCCTTATAATAAGCTCTCAACTGAACTTCACAAAGACAGATATATTCTTCTTCAGCTTCCTCTTGAAGAATCTTTCCAATTTTTCATATTATGTGTATGTTCTATACCAATTTCCTGCCTGTAAATTTATTTTTTACTTAGCTCCTTTAATATACTTTTCACTCTAAAGTACCTCTTCCCGTATTCCTTAATTTTCATAGTATCTATTTCAAACTTAATTTGCCAATCTAACATTCGTACTGTTAAAACAGTCAGAGCACGAACATCTATCAATCATCTACCGTCGAAAAAAGTAAAATAAACTTTTCTAAACTTACACAGAGCCCCAATTCTGACTCTGTCCCTTCCAAATCACGTGCTCTTGCTGTATCTGCAGGCAATGAATATGTTTCCTCCCTCTGAGATGGCATGTTGGCGCATTTGCTTGGCACTGTAAGAAGTTTTTAGATTGTTTATTGTTCATTAATATACAGGGTGGACCACCTAAGTTGTCCACAGTAAATATCTTGATAACGGTTCGAGGTATCGAGATGCTATTTGCGCCATGTTGTTGCAGATGATGGGGCAAATAACATATTTCGTTTGCTTGTTTGTAACTTATATAACTTTCGATATATTGACACAACTTTGATTTTTTAAATGGAAGTATATATTTTTCTCTATCATTCTACATATCTTTCAAAATGCAATGCAGTGATACAAATATAGTTAATATTTCAAACATATTTGTTGCAAAAACAGTGCAATTATAACTTGGCAAATGACATGCTGCAGCGCGCCAGGACAGCTGACTTTGCTGATATCATATACGCGAGTCAACGCACCTTGTCGGAAAACAAGAATGTTCGTCGATTACGTGAAAATGTTTTTATGTTAAAGAAGAGGTCTTAATCCCTTAAGAAATCAAAATATCGATTTTAAACTCTCAAAGCCTCGAGTTCGTTCAGATCGATCATGGAATATCAATTTTGGAGAAAATCAGCTGAACGTTTATGCACTGGTGTCAACCACAGTCGGACAGACAGGACAGACGGACAGATAGACGATTTGTTGACAATCTAATTTGTCGGTATCAACGATGCACAAAACATGGATTTTGGCTACACCATACGCAATATCAAGTAATTTGCAATACAAAGGAACCGGATTTATTCACTTGTTCGTCACCAGGAAAGATTTTCTTCCAAAAATTCATTTTCCGGCGTGTTATTACAATATGTTTTCTTCTTACACTCGTAATGGCGAGGGCGTAACAATGACTGCAAATGTTTTAGTCAAATTTCATGTTATAATACAGTGAAATACACTTATTACTTACATGAATGGCCTAGGTACGATTTTCATTGTTACTCTTGAATTTTCGAAAGTTATCAAAGTTTGAAATTTCTTGGAACCTCTCGTGCAACTGCATTATTGAAAATATAATTTTTTCTGTAAATGAAATTTGTTTCTCCACAATTAGTTCTTTAATTAATATCAAGTGCATATTTTTGAGAACGTTACTACTTTTTTGCACAATTTTGAGTTTACTATGATCAATATTAAAAACAGACTTTTCTCAATAACGGTTTCAAACGCTTTCTTGTGACTTTATACGGTTAGTGCTAAATGTACTGAATAGCATGTCTTCTTTTTGATGTCTTCTTTAGAATTTTCAGAACATACAAATATTTTTACTTTTTTGCTCTACACTATAGTATAGGGAGGAATAGTAACAATATTAGTAACTTTTTGAAAAGTGTAAAGAGAGAAACTAAAATATAGTACAACATAGTGAGGAAAAGTATTGGAATTACCTCAATAATAAGGTATATAATTGTTCAGTCAAAAACACCGCGTTAAATGTTCTTATGAGCTATATCTTCGCACACATGTCAGGAAAACGATTATTTAGTGTTGTTCTAATGACGGTTAAGATTGATGCTGGTGGCGAAGAGAATCACGCAATTTTGTACCCGAAAATCAAGATGTGTGGTAGATTGTATCACGGATAACTGTGTCAAAGTACAAGATTTTCAGCCAAGAGTTTACAAATACCTCAGAAGTAAGATATATGTGTGTGATTTCAGAGATCATTAATATAATGTAATTCTTGGAGATATTTTACACGATGCCTCTGTAAAGTGTTCTTGAAAACGGGAACATTTTTTAAACTTTTTTTCCTGGAGTAGAAAAAAGTATTTTCAGCCATGGTATAATTACGAAATTCATTAAAATTTCTGAAAGTTTGAAAATTGCGATCGTTCAAATTTGTGTTCGAACCTGTCCCACCTAACCTAATCTAAGAGCCAAAGATTTCTTTCTCAGTTTACTTTACCTCTGAATTTTATATACTGAATGGTCATGCACTTTTATAAAAGTTACATTTTAAATAAAGAGAGAGAAATAATAAAATTAGGGGAAAATGACAGAAACGCTAGAAAATCTGACACGAAGCCTCTTTGTCCACCACAAATTCCACACTGGTTGAATGAGTTTGGAAACGCAGAGGTGAATCGTCAGTCCACCTGATCAGTTCACCTTCCGTGCTGTGTTGAGTGCATACACATTGAATCAGTAGGCTTCATATTTACTTCAATTAGTATTAATAAATATATGAGAAAACACGATTTCGTTTAAAAATTGCTCAGGTAATTACTTTTCTACTAAGGGTCGAATTACATGCGAATTTATGATTCAAAATCACTCGCCGCAAAAAGGTCTTCTTTCCATTATTGGCGCATCTGGTTAAATTGACCACTTCTTTCTTCACAAGTTCAACGTACTGTATTTTATATCAAAATTTAAATGAACTCTTATATCGGTACAATGTTTACGTTTCTCGGTGAAATTGGAGATTTTATTAACTATTTATTTCAAGTTTAACATGCAGATAATATAATTTGTTTCTACTTACAAAAATCGTAAAAAAACAAGGGCAAATACAAATGAAGAAATTACTACAAAAATAATATTAGGTAATGCTCTTTTTGATAATACGATGAAAACATAACATTTCAAACAGTAATCAATCTCAATTTAATAGAGCAAAATCCCGCCCACTACTATCATCACAGAAATTTACCGTGAAAACATTATATTTAAAACATTACATTGTCTTTAAAAAATAAGTTGTTTTGATTCATACACTGCTAATTTTAATATTAAGTGAAATTGTAGAGCGTAATCAGATGACATGCGCATGTCACTCATCGCTCATTACTCTAGCCTTCTCCATTTACTTCAAAAGCAAGGCTAATCGATATTCAGTTCCAGAGTTCCAAGTTGGCAGGTTTATCTGCATGTGTAAT
Source organism: Acheta domesticus (assembly GCA_031308135.1). Lineage (NCBI taxonomy): Eukaryota > Metazoa > Arthropoda > Insecta > Orthoptera > Gryllidae > Acheta > Acheta domesticus. Next base: position 91,599,268 of record JAHLJT010002406.1, on the reverse strand, counting down.
TATAGTGTGACTAATTATGGCAAGCTGCCACAGTGACAGAGGGAGTTACATGACGAATGGGTCATTACGAATCCAAGGAACGGTTTACGCTGCTTCAAGCCCGCATTTCAGACAACAGCATCTCTCCGTCGTAAATATTCTCACATACTTATCTATTGATATAAAATGTAATATGCCAGATAATGCATCACCACTGTCATTTAAACTTCAGCCCCTGAACAGTCGAAGAGTCTGAACGTCGAAGCGTTAACCAAATTACAATTAAAAGAAGGTATTGCTGTTTTTACAAGTTAATAATATATGCCTACTCTCAGGACTGTTGGTGGATTTCTAGATTATGCCGGGTGCACCAAAATCTCACTGCCGAATTCAAAGTATTGGGCACAAAATAAGAAATGTGTTTTTTGTGGATCATATTTCATTAAGAATTCGTCTCGACGGGATAGAAGGAAAGAGCTGGCGGAAATGACTGCTCAGAGCAATGGGCAATTTCATTCAGGCATCAGCGTCATCCAGGGCAGGTACTTAGAAGGTGCAAAAAACCAGCTATTTTGTAATGATACAATGCATAAGCTTTGTGGCCACACCTGGAAATGGGGGCACGATTTCAATGCGTTAGGTAACATGAAGATATGATATGAATGATCGTGGGGTAGTAAAATGCAGAGAACACAGGAGAAACTCGGTAAATACTTCCAAGAACTCGCTTAGCCTACCAGAAATGTCTCATAGAACGCCCTAGTTTGAAATACCGGTCCCCGGGATGCAAAGCTAGCAGATCACGGACGGTTCACCACCGGTCGACCGTTGAGACTCAAATCTAGGACCTCCCAGATTAAGAAGCTTCTTGTCTTCAAGTAACCATTTAAAACTCTCAAATTAATTAGGCCGCCTGTTTTAAATTCCACCCTTTAGCCCTAAATAGCTGGTCCAATATGTGAACATTTACCCCTCCCTCAGCGAATCAATGGATATATTGCTCTTTCACCATAATGCCAGCCTGTATTCCCAGCGATGTTTTCATTGCTAGGTGCGAGGATGCGTTCTGAATGATGCAACAGATGCGTATAATCTCATGACGCTGCACCAATAGCTTCAGCACCGCAATATAACATGAAAATGGCCTATTGCGAAATAAATTGAATTTGATGACTGATGAAATGTGTGATGATTGCAATGCTTCAAATTATTAGCGTAATCAAAAGCATCAGACAGGCATGATTGTGGTCACCTCTACAACCTCTATTTAGAAAAAAATTCACAAAATCTACTATTCTTCATGATTTTTCCATATCCTAGAGCTTCCAATCACATGATTTAATTTAATATCCAGATACTATATTAAATTACCTAGTACGTTATTAAAATAAATGTCGCTGCTGTAAACCATGGCTTCCTAAAGGTAATATTACACAGTAAACTGCTCGTATTTGAACAAACATTACTATTATTATTTCAATGCACAAAGATTATTTCTAATACTGAAAAACAGAAATAAAAGTTTACTTCCTAATATTTCCCAAAAGCAACAAGCAAGTTGAATTTGACATAAATATTTGAATGCCAATATGTCAACAAATCTTTCATATTTTTAAAGTTAAAGAGCAATTCACCACGTCTCCGTGAAATTGTCGTTCTCTAGAGTCCTCATATGAAGATTGGTTGCACGTGAGATTCACAAAATTCATCTCTACTACTGACATAATGTACAAGAGGATTTTATATAATATACACAGTAAAACATGAGAAGGTGTAGCAGCATCTGGACTATAGTATGCTGTACCAATTATTATTTCACCTTTGTTGTCTAAGAAATATTTAACATCAATGCAATCTAACATTAATGAACTTATGCAATCTGATTCCTACAATGTTTTGCATTTTCCCTTAACACACTGCACTTACTCTACTTGCTTTTGCTATGGGCTGATCTTATACATCGAGTACATTTTTTAACTGTTCGTAGCTGTGAAGAGATAACATATCACGATTTCTTAAAGAAAATTATGAGTGAAGTGAAATATAAAATAGCTACTGCAGATAGCAGACAAATATGCACTGTATCTGTAATAGTTCTGAAATGATTATAGATCATTCTGCTTAGTAATAAATTTAACTTGATTGAACATAACATCTAGATCTTTTACTAACTTTTCTAAAATAGTATTTATAGTTTTGAATGTACCACGAGAAAAGTCCTAGTTTTCTTGTAAATGCCTCAATTTGTTCTCTGCAAATTTTATTGCAAATGCAATTGTCATGACTGGACACGCTACCTTGAAACTTTGACCGAATCGCTGCTGATAAAAAAAATACTGGCTGAGATAAAACACAAACCAAAACACTGGCTTATGTAATACACAAACAGGTTGATCTCGGGTTTATAGTGCAACTTAGTTTTGGCCTCTTCCACTATAATTAGAGTGAGGGATATCACTTGCCTTGTTGTGATCCAATTCTCTTCCATTTGGTGCGCCGGGATATTATCTTTCACCAGACAGGAATCGTTTATATTATATTGTATTTATTACCAAACCTAACAAGACAGTCATTCTTCACTGTACAGAATCGACCATTCTTTGGCAATATGGTTTCTTTCTTCTTTTTGACGAAGAACATCAAAAGATGTAAGAGCTCTCTCTCGCTCTCTCTCGTTCTCTCTCGCGCTCTCTCTCTCTCTCCATTAAAGCAAAAATACGTAAGTTTCACTTAGTTCACGGCTTCCAGCGTCAAGGCCTGAGATATAGGTGGCATTGGCAGTATCGATAAGCACCGGACCAGCAATAGAATGTCTAGTAACATCTCGTTGTGTAGATCATGTTCTGTAAAGGAACAGCCTCAAAATTGTAGTTTTTAATGGTCTAGAATGCTTCTTTAGGAGTTATTTAACTATCTAGATTTTGACAATGCTATAGAGTGTTGAGAGTTGCATTTGACATGAATATTTGGATGGGTTTTTTCAACAAATCCTTGATATTTGTAAGGTCAATGTGCAATTTCTCACGTCTTCGTGAAATTCCCTTTTTTAGAGACCTTATTTATAAAGAATGTTTGCGTGTGAGATCCGCAAAGGCAAGGTATTCTACTGAAATAATTTACGATACGATAAGAATGATTTCTTCTCAATAAAGGCGGTGCAGATTTTAATTATTACATATGATGGCATTAAATGTGCATAAAATATATTACGTAATACATTATTGTATTTTTATAATCACTCAATCAAATTTACAATAACATTACATTTATATTAAAATGTGAAATATCTTCTAAATGTTACTATGTAAAATGGAACGGAGATAACACTTAAAATAGCAAATAATTTGGGTTTGAAGTTATATTATAACCACATATAATAATAATTATTGTTATTATTATTATTATTATTATTGTTAGATTTAGTGTCGTTACTAAGAGACTTTGCCCATATAAACAACATTTCTTACGTCAATGTTGCTATATATAGTTTATAAAACACATTTACTGCTATTATTATTATTATTATTATTATTATTATATTATTATTATTATTACTAGCTGAATGTGACGTCGCCAACGCTTTAAACTACCCTCGGTTGTTTGACTTTTCTTTCTTCGTCTTCGTTTTCGCCGTCTTTGTCTTCTTCATCTTCTCTTCTCCTTCTTCGTCTTCCCCTTCTTCTTCCTTTCCTTCTTCGACTTTTCCTTCTTCGTCTTCTTCGTCGTCTTTTTCTTTTTCTTCGTCATTTTTTTCGTCTTCTTCTTCTCCTTCGTCTTCGTCTTCTTCTTCTTAGTCGTCGTCGTCGTCTTCTTCGCTGTCGTCTTCTTCATCTTCTTTGCCTTTGTCTTCTTTGTCTTTGTCTTCTTCTTCGTCGTCGTCGTTGTATTTTTCCTTGTCCGTTGTCTTCCTTCTTGGTCGTCTTCTTCATTGTCGCCTCTCTCTCTTTTCCTCTCTCTTATTCTCTATCTTTTACTCTTTCTCTCTTTCTTTCTCTCTTTTTCTCTTCGTCGGTATTGGTACTGGAGTTTAATCAACGCCACCTACATCAAATTAGGTGGTGTTGATTTAGTTTCCGACATACTCACCAAGACCGCAGCGCCAAAACACGAAAAAACATGTTTTTTAATTATTTCTTTTTGAATTTTGTGGCTGAATCTGAAAACAAATAATCGGTTCCTCATCAGAACACCGAGACACGTCCAATGATAACTCGTATGTCTCGATTGGTGCACGGGAGGCGGACTAACCGTGAGAGACGGAACCGCAAATCCGCACACACGCACATGAGGAGTTTACCGAAATACTTTTTTAAAATTTATTTTATTTTATGTCGTATCATACTGAAATACTCTTTAGGGATTATGTACATAGGTTTATTAGAAATATATAATTCATTTCACGTTATAAATTTCATATAGATTATACAATTCAACAGTGAATATTGTTTTATGCAACAATGTTATTATAATTTATGTAATAATAATAAATGTCACAATTCGTAATATTTAATAGTTTTGTTATTTAGTAAATAACACTTCCTTTGTTTCCTACTCAGTACGGCACGAGAGTAATTACGTATCAGAAACGAGATGCGAGTAGAGGAAGTTTAAGGGAAACCTTAATAGTCCGTATTTTCGGATACTTGCATAGTACCAAAAGTTCTTTTACAAATTACATGGACTCTAAACTAGGACCACTTATATCTACATATTTATAAAAAAGCGCTATTGACTATAGGCATTAGACCAGTCCGACAGCGCCTCTAAAAAGCCAATTTGCACAAGAAGGATTGCGCCTTATTTGGATAGGAGATGAGCTCATTGCGAGGCTTTAGAATGGAGGTAGAAGGTTCACGAGTGGTGTGTTGCTTGATCAGAGGAGATCAAAGACTGATATCTGCATTCGCATTCACATTCGAATTGGCGATCTCAGCTACTCAGCTGCCAACGTTAGTATTTGAACATACGCTTCCTCTGCCTGGAAATCTTTCTAATTAAACTTTTGTATCTATTTCATGTATTTGTATATTTAAAGGGAGTAAATTTTAATTCTTGTGTTAAAGTCATTCTAAGCAAACTTAAGTAGTTTCTATAGCAATTAATTCATGACACAAAAATACATTTTTCTTTTCTTTTTTTAATTGCTAGTGATGGCACAAAGAAATGCGTGGTAGTTATGCATTGGTGCAGATAAGAGTCAACATCTGGAAAATAAAAAAAGTGCTTGATGAACCCGGTTTAAAGCCTTAATAAGAACAAACAACATAAATTACGAGGGCACTGTGAAACGAGTTTTTCTGCCCCAAATTCGCCGTTTTTACTTTCTAGCTGCCGATTACGAAATAGAAAGAAAGTTGTGTAATGCTGCGTGACAAAACAGCGAATTTTCGGCAGAAAAATTTCATTATTAAGGCCCCAGTAAAGAAAACGTGGATAAATCCAGTTGTCAAATTTAGAAAAAAATCCTCTAACACGTGGCGTAGCCAGAATACATGTTTTGTGGGCCCTTGATACCGAAATATAGACTGACAGAAAAACGTCTGACTGTCCGTCTGAAAACAACGCTAGTGGCTAAACCGTTCACCCGATATTCTCCAAAATTGATATTCCACGACTGATCCGGATGATGACGCGGTCCCTTGTATTTGAAACCGATATTTTAATTTTTGGGGGACTTACATTTAGCCGCCGGGCTTTCTGAATTTTAAATATTTTCAAAAAATTACCCCATCGTCTTTTAATACACTTTAGTACTGGATAGTGTGAAGGGCGTTTAAGAGAATGGTGCAGGTCTCATGTTCTTTAAAAACCAAATTTTTCGAAAATTACAAAGGTTCAAAATTTTTCCGGGTCTTTCTTCAACTAAAATATTAAAGATAGAGATTTAGATAGAGAAAAACTCTGAATGAAGTCTGTTCCTTAAAAATAGATTTTGAAATAAGGTCATGTACAACCTTATTAAGTTTGCTTATGCCCTCTACTGTACGAAAATCGCCACAAAATATGTATCCCTCTTTACCTTTACTTAAGGGCACTCCCGCAAACAACGGGAGGCCTTACGGATTACAACCCTCACCAAAAGTAATGGCGTCCTGAGATGACCCGTATGTCCTCAGTCAGTACTGAAATCCTTTATAAGCTTTGGTAGCCAATACGTGTATCAGCTTTTCTTCTCATAGATCGCAATGATTATGAGCGGATAGCAGGGACCATGTACGTGCGTTCCGGGAGATGGCCAGGAGGCCGTGTCCTCTATGAAATTTTTTAAAGGGTACTTATATGAAAGAAAACATTTTTTCCGGTTATGTGATCAATCCATGATTTTCCTATTTTTTAAAATTATTTTTTTGATAATTGATACATGATATTTCGGAAAGAAACTCTCTAAATTGTCATGCAACGCTGCAAACTGGTGATCGTAAATTAAGTTTGTTAATTGTATCATTAAATTAATGTTTTAATTATCCTTGTAATATGTTTTAATTAATTTTCAAAATGTCCATATATATGTAAATAAAACTTTTAATGGTAAGTAGTCCCGTAAATGTAGTTACCTCGCCTCGTATTTTTGGCTGCGCTCGCCTACATTAGGGCCGAACGTAACTTGAACCTACGAAATGACTCATACGTGCTAAAAACACTCATGCCTTTTTTCGGAATCGCCCTATGTTTTAACCATCTTTTTTTCGCATAGGTAATCGGCTGCCTTCTTTTATTCTCACTGAATAAAAGCAATTGTATATTGTGACGAACCTGAATTACGAGGTTCGTCACAGGTGCTAGAACCCCATAAAACGCAAAAAAGAACGAGAAAGAGAGCGCGGCGCAGTTCAAAAGAGGCGCGACCGCGGATGAGGAAGTTGTCGCCTATAACGTCGTTCACAAGTCGCGAGAAAATGACGCAGTAACTGGAGGGGAGTAGGAGGCACCGCGTTACCCCTGCGAACCGAGGGCATAAAACGCGGATCCGCAACCGGATGGTTCTCTTTTAGCTTTCGTCAGTGGTGGAAGAAAGATCTCTTGAGCTTTCGTCAGGGGAGGAAGAAACATCTCTTCAGATTTTGTCGGTCAGAGCAGGCAGCATTTCTCTCCGAAGCATTGGTGGCCGACGCCGAAAGATTACGCGAAGGCATGTCAAGTTAGTTAGGAGTATCCGACGTCCAAAGGCGTCTAGCTAGTCATCAGCAAAGTAATTAAAACATTTGTGAAGATTCTGGCAGTTACGGCATCGTGAGAGAGGTCGCCTCTGAAATTGGTAACAAATTGACGCTCAGATTACACCATAAAATCTGTAGCCGAAACGGAGGAGAGATCTAGTACGCGGCGAAAACTATACCTCACGCTGGCGTGCGAGAAACAACGGGCGTGAGTAAAAGAACGCGCCGGACGAGACCCGAAGGCGGACGAGCACCGTACAATATCGGACGGAGGAGTCGGGACCGAGGCGGACGAAGAAGACGGAAGAAGGATGACGGAGCTGGGAGCGCAAGAAAGAAGAAGGACGGGACCACAAGAAGAAGGAGACGGAAGAAGAACGGCGACGGGAGTTGAAGACGGAAGACGGAAGAACGAAGACAGCGCGTCGCCAAGTACCGAGGCCGCGGCGCGGAGCGCCAGCGCTGGCAGCGACGCGACAGCGAGCGACTGGGGACAAGGCCACCTAACCGCCAGAAAGGAGAGGTAACGAGGCTAGCGAAAAATATAGGTCAAGTTCGCGCCGTGTCGAATGGAGACGTTAAGAGTTGTTTGGGGAGGTTATGGAATGTAAAGGATAAATGACTTTCATGTTACAGTGTTAAAAGCACGAGACATTTTGACGCCTGGTTACCTATTAATTTTCTTTTGTAAATGAATTAAAGTAAAGGTGTTAAATTGTATCAAAGTGTGAAGGAAGGTGCGCTACAGAGCACGGTTTATTATTCAGTTGCGAAAGAGTTAAAATCGAGTGTTCAATAACATTGGTAGAGCGCTGCCGTGATAAAGTTAAAGCGCATGCAGAATTTAATCAGTTGGTTTTGTTAAAAGAATTACGAATTTTACTGGGACAGTAATTATGTTAAGAATTGGCAGAAATTTTGGTTACGTGATGTTAAAGAGGATGTAGTGTAAGCTAATGACTTATTTGGAAAATTGAAAGAGAAAAGTGACGAGTTGTGTCTGTAGTAGTATTAGTTATTATTTTGGAATCATTAAACTTTTGTTGTTACTGTTACTTTGTGTTCCTGTGTTTGGATTGCTCTCACACCCCAAAGATCCCACTGCCCTGAGATTTAAGTAAGCTCGAAAGAGCAGATATTTGACGCACCCGCCCTGACGCCCGATTGTTGTCGAGAGGATTGGCAGATTTTATAAATAAATATAAAAAGGGGTGTTACGGACGGGTTTGCGTCAGAATATAGACCATCTCCTCTTTAAGTTTTAATCTGCTCTCTGGAGAGAACTCTAGCGGCGGGCTGCTCTGATGGATAATTCTCCTTTTTTGTCCACGATCAACCCAAAGCGAAAGGCGATGTAGTTACCTAACAAACGGGACACGGATCGCGCGCGATATTTTCCATTTCTTGTCCTATCCTCGCTCCTTAGTGGATCACAATTTCACTTACATCCACAATACTACCACACACGTTGGAAGAGCAATCGAGATCATAGAGCTTTTTCCCAGCTGAGGCAGTGAACCGCTTGGGGAAATATCAGAGAGGGGCAACCCCCGCAAGTTGACATGTAAGTCGGCGCCGCATCTCACAATCCAAACCGGGAGAAGTGGCTCTGACCGAGAGGTCCTGGGGCTCGAGTTGTGACGGTGGCAGTATTTTTGACTCTAGCAAGATTGGTCACTATCTGGAGGAGAATTCTCGCGGTCGTCTGCTCTGATCGATAGTTTCCCGTAGTTTCTCTGATCAACAGCAGGGAAATGCCGGAGCAGTACCGTAACAAGCGGGACACGGACCGCCCGCGATTTTTCCTTCCTCTTCCTTGTCCTCTCCTCTTAGACACTTACACCAACTTGCACTACACTACCACACACGCCGAGAGACCGGTCGGGAGCTTACAGCTCGTCCCGTCTGGGGCGGTGCCCCGCTGGTGGGAGATACCTGGTTGAGGGGAAAACCCAGCTAGTCGACGGTAGGTCGGCGCCAGATCTCGCCATCCAGCGGGGAAAAGATAATCGCCACCTCCCGAGAAAAAAACACGCACTACACTTACGGGAATAACTACCTAAGTAGTTGACGCCCCCGAAAACACGAATCAATCAATCAATCAATCAATCGTCAAGTCCGCCCGCGCCCCTCAGAGGCGATCATCGCCACCTCCCAAGAAAAAACACACACACTAAACTTACGGGATTAACGACCTACGTAGTTGACGCCCCCGAAAACACGAATCAATCAATCAATTGTCAAGTCCGCCCGCACCCCTCGGAGGCGCCGTAAGTAAAAGCCGGGAGGTGGCGCGCCTCCGGGCAAAGAGCGGTCGTCGCGCGGAGCGGCAGCAAATTGCGCAGCAGATCAATGCCAGAGGGCCGGCCGGCGCGGAAGGCGGAAGGCGACTGAGCCTCCGTAATTAACTGCCGACGCAATAAAAGTTAACAGCGATCTGTTGGCTGCATTTTGCGCGCGCGAGATGAGAGAGAGGAGTCGCTTGAAAAATGGCCGCGGCGCTACGGCGGCGATATTTTTGGCAAAAGGTTTCGCCCGAATAAATTGAGACACTCAATCTCTGACCCAGTAGGCAGTAAAATGTAATTGCGTGTACAAGGCCGTACGTCACGACACTGCTGGCGCGAAAACGCGGGCCCTAAATTTCGCGCTTTCAGACGTGTTGGCGTCTTTCTCCGCGGAGCGGAGAAACAGGAAGGCAGGGGAACACAAATATGGAAACAGAAGTTTGGATAAATACCAAGGTTACTCTAGTATTCACCACAAGTAAACACTTATTACTTCATTCTTGTTTTGTTTCTAAAACATGAAGCAGAGGAAAACAAGTTTTAGGACAGTTAGAGTATTCTCTAATTGAAAAGTGGAAATTTATAATACTTTAATGATCAATTTTTAAACATCATGTAAGATTTGTTGTTTAATCCTTAACAAATGTGAGAAATCAATTATTTTATACATGTAGTTTATTCTACTCGTAATATCCCGATTCATGTGTGTATGTGCAAGCATTGTCAGCTTCTAATCATTAATGGATGGCCTCATTTGGCGTTGATGAAAAACGTCTATGAAATGTTGACGTCTAAAAGACTCCATTTTTTTAAGTAGATCGTCAAGAATTCCTTTATAATTCAAGAGACGATTTGAAAAATTCTTTTCATCAAGTTTAAACAGTAATATGCCTGGAGATTTGATATTTTGATATTGAATTTGATTTCAGAGTTCGTAACAACACATTCGCGCTCCAATCTAAGAATTTCCTAAATCGTGTCAACAGGAGGTTCTCAACTTTCTTGTAGAGGAAACTTTGATAAATGATGATGATTATAAATTCCCAAAGACGTCGTGACTGCCATGAATAAGGGTAATATATGCAAGTTATGTTACAGCAAACTTCATAGAGTCTGCATCTCATTTAGTTGGCATTCATGGTACACCGGGACAAGCAAGTGTACAGAATGTCTTGAATAAATCTCTGATTTATGATAGTTCCACATGCCGAGCATATTTATGCGTTACCCCTTCATTTAACTCAAGCAAAGCTCTACATTCCGGAGTGCCAGTAGGAGAGATTAATCAAATTTAGAATCATGTTTGTCTCTTGATACAGGTTAGTCAATAAAGAAAAAAAATTGTTACTAATAACTTTAGTTGTAATATAAAACTGGTAATGCAAACTTTTCCGTATTATTTGTAACTGTTAGTTAATCTTACATATTAACACATCATCCATCACTTGAAGAACTCCTAAACTAACAGATTGCAAGGAATTCGAAAAAAATATATTTTTCATATTTTCAAACTTACAAAGTTTTAATGAAAATTGCTTCCTGTTTTTGAATTCAATGCACTGTGCTCCAATCTTACAATAGGTTTCAAGAAAGAAAATCAAACAAATATAGTAATCGAATTAGAGCTTTTGAATAACGAACCTAACCGCTTATGCCTGCGTCCCAAGTCGTGACACGCAAAGAATCAATTCATAATGTCCATGATGAATTCGTAATGTTGATGAATTCATAATGTCTAAAATGAATATTTATAAAGTGATTCTAGTACATATTAAATAAAAAGTTTGCAAAACCTATCAATTTTTCAACTGCTTATAAATTATTAAAAAATTTTATGCAGTAAAAGTATTGCATTAAGAAAGAAATAAGCTCAAATGCGATATTAAGCTTTTGCAATTTTTGTCTTTTCAGGGGTTTTAATGATAATCGATTTTTCCGTATTTTTAACCAAAGTTTGTATTATTCTAGCATACAATTTAAATAAAAAATTGTATCGAACTTTTTTCAGAAATTTCTTGTTAACGCATTGTTCTATCATCACGATTTCATTGTAAATAACACTATACTTCCTTTAACATATTACTTTAAGGAACATTTATACTACTTCTGCTACACACTACTATTTATAATTTTGAAAAATTTTTATATTAAGCAAGGAAGAACTGAGGTAAGTGGAAGAACTGAGACGAGTGGAGAAGAAGGATTAAATCTGAAAATCAATAATATTTCTGGCATTTATCAAAAAGTTATATTGTACTTGAAACATTAAACACCAACAAATATACCAAGATATTTCACCACAAATTGGTGAAACTTTATGTTTCTTCACAATCGATGTCAACTCATCTGAAGGGAAATCATGTGTTTTTGTTCTCTCTATGCTAACATTAAAGCCACTTTCCACCATATGGCTGTTACAGATACGTTCTCACCGCAAAGAGACACATAATCCTTTCAGATACGGAGAACGTGATGCACTTGACAGCGACCAAGCTCCAGCATTCGCCAAAAAATCTGAACACGTGTTCCGTAACCCCCCAACAAATATCAACCAACAGCGGTTCACAGACACCCAGCTCGCACAAAGACCCACATTTCCCCCTATCAGCGCGCGCCACACCTCCGGATCGGCCGACCCAGAGCGGCGAAAATACGGCGTTGCAGCCGCGGAATCCGACGCGTGCCATATTCGGCCGCAGAGATTCCACCTGCGGTATCTCGCGAACAAAAGCCACGGCGGCGGCAGTGGTGGTGATAAAGGGAGCAATGGTGACGGCGGAGGCTGTGATGGTGACGCCGAGGGCGGTGTAGGGGCTGGAGAAGGGGTTCTCCCAAGGGAAGCGTCAAGGGGGTAGAGGCTGTGGGATAGTGACAACGGCGACGGTGTTAATTGCTGGAGTTAGGGGTAAGAGCGGAAGCTGGGAGAAGGGTAGGGATGAAAGCTGTACAGGCTGCGGTCGCAGAAGCGGGGATTACATTGGCAGGGGTGGTGATGCGAAGTCAGGGGACGCAGGCAGGAGCGGGGGGCGAGAAATTTGTTGGAGTGAAGGCGGGAATTATGACGACGGATCGTCGTCTGTAGAGGTGCAGGGGGCTTCGGCGGAGGCAGTGGCAAGGCCGGGGCAGGGACAGGGGCGGGGAAAGGGGCGGTGACACGGGCGGTGGCATGGGCGGGGGCAGGAGCGGGGGCAGTGGTGGGGTCTGGGGCGGGGCAGGGGCGGCGGAAGGGGCGGGGGAACGGGCACGGGCGGGGGCAGGGGCAGGGGCGGGGGTAGGGGCAGGAGCTGGGGCAGGTGTGGGTGCAGGGGCTGGGGTAGGGACAGGAGCAGGGGCGGAATCAGGGGGGGCATGGTCACATGCGGAGCATTGGCGCAGGCAAGGGTGAAGATAGAGGTGGGGGCGAGAAACTGGCAGGGTGGGGGCGGGAATGGTGATGTGGATTCTAGCGGAGTTGGGGGCAGGAGCGAAGTCAGAAGCGAGAGGAGGACAAACTGATGGGATGGAGGCAGTGGAGGTGAAAGAAATAGTGGCGGAGGCGCCGCACGATAAGGCTGGGACGAGACTGGTCGGAGGTGGGGTCCGAAGCCGGGAAGTACTGCATTCAGAGGCACAGGTACGTCGTCGAGAGAAGTGCGCGGTGGTGGTGAGAGCTGCTGGCGAGGCATATGGAAGCAGCGGCACAGAGAGTATTCGGCGATAGAGACGGTGACACGAGCGGCGGCGTGGGCGGGGCGGCGTGGGACGGGAACAGGTCAGGCGAAGGATCAGCGCGGAGTGGGGCGGATGCGGCAAGCACGTTTCTGCCCGGGCGACAGGTTTACCGCTCACCGCGTCACGAGCCATCTGGTGACATGCACGCGGGGCCACCCCCGCGCCGCCCCGCGCCACGCTGCGCCGCGCCGCGCCGCGCCGGCCGACACGAGGCGCCCCGCGTCGCGACGCGGCGCGGCTGGTGGCAAGGGGGCGGGGCAGAGCAGCGCGGCACGGCGCGCGCTCCGTAAATCAATAGCGTTTATCTCGACGCCGCAGGCCGCGTGACGGAGTCGCGACCCGCGCCCCCCCCCGCCGCCCGCGTCGCTCGCTCGCGATTTCCGACGAAGCTACTGTTCCCGCCGGGTTCGCAGCTGACGTTGCCAACATGCCGCCGGTACTGTTGTTTCAGCTGCAATCGCAGATCTCGGAGTGCTGCTCGACCTCGTTTCCCTGGCTCACCTCATTCCTGTACTTGATCCAGTAAATTTTTTTTTTCGTAAATATTCAACTTTCCGTTTGTTTGATACCAATCTAAGGCTAAACGTAGCCCTCGTTGCGTCATGGGTGGAGGTGCAAAGCGTCATCCAGCAAACAAAAACGGAACGCATCAGCGCAAGCGGAACATGCGTAATCGCAAAACAGGTTCCGTCATATACAAAACAACTCTAAAAAAGGCCAGTGTAGTGTACGGTTCCGGAGATCTTCGATAATAGCAGTACATTATGATTTGTCTGCATGTGGTTATTGTCTGTTTTCTGGCCAGTTTCTAAGGTGCTTTCACGCCAATAATATTTTTTCCGATATTTTATTTGTATTTACTTAACATCGAAAAGTGATAAAAATGTTGTGTGACATACTGTGGGAGCAAGTGTATTCAGGGCACACTTTCAAATATTCAGAGATCCCTACCCTAACCAATATACAAGTTGAATTATGAATACATGTGGAAATGAGCGTTGTTGGCAAGAGTTAGTAACAAAATATTCACTCTCCAAAACTGAAAAGGCAAATCAGTTAAAGACTTCGGCTATTATCCCTCATAGTGTCCTTCATGAAGAAATAGACTTACTGCTGCGAGAACATGGAGAACGATAATTTGAATAACTATTTTTCCACTGAACTCTTGAAACCAAGCACAGATAGTGAAGTTAAATTTATATCCAGAAGCGAAACAAAGAGGCAACTCATCATTCGCTTGAGGGATCAAGAAAACTGGACGGAAAACCTTATTGAGATGAGGTTTATTGACCCAGGTTCTGAATTACAAACTTTGTTACAGGCGTGATTAATCTTTAAAAATTATGCGTCAAAATGATAAATAATACGTTACATTCTATTTTGAAACAATATAACAATACTTTCTTTTTTGCTACTCGGTTTAGTCCAACTGTATAGAAACAGTTATGCAGCTGAAAATATTGTTCTTAAAATTTAAGGTTATGTACCGATTTTAATCGCTTAATGTCTTGGCAATGTATTGTAAAATAATGTATTGTGTTGTATGTAAATCATGTTTTTTAACTGTCGTAAATTGACTACCCTGGGGACTCTAACCCTCAGAATTCCCCTAGAGAAGATGCAGCAACAATGAATATTGTCCTTATCAATCTCAGTCGGTAGAACCAGGCGAAATATTATACGAGCAGGGAGTAGTAGTACGTTATATTCAGTCTTGCTTCATGGTATTAAACCTTGTTCGACCATCTCTTTATTTCCAGAGAACCCAACAAAAGGCCATACGTTTGCAAAGTACGCGGACATGCTATTTATGTCATGGTTCTACGAAATTCCCAAAGGTTATTCTACGAGCACCTTCTATTTCTGGCAAACAAGAGACGGTACTGATTCTTTGTCACTGATTCTATTGCCAAAGCACCGTTCATTGCGCGCTCGGGCATTTGAGGAACAATCAACTTGCACGATAGCCAACCTTTCACTGCCCGAGAATGAAGGGGACCTGAAAACAAGTGAAGAACGGGGGAATCAGGAGAGTGGGCACCTGCTCAGAGACAAGCTCCGGCGTCTCAGCGGCGGGAGCACCTCCTCCCACCCAATCATTTCTATTAACTACATTCAATAGTGGCTTGCAACGAATGAAGTTAGCATTCAATATTTTAAACCAAATGTTTTTAAATTCAGTATCCACTCTTAGGGGCCGTCCATAAATTACGTAACGCAAATTTCGAGTATTTTCAATATCTCTCCCTTGTAACACACTTTCCTCTCTCTATGTAACGCTGGCTCAGACCCCCTCCCTCCCCCTTTAGCGTTACGTAATTTATGGATGACCCCTTATTTGCTATCAGCTTATTAACTGATGTAGTCTCCATAGGGGAAATTAGCATTCTGATTTTGTCCTGAATTTTGGAAACAGGGGAGGGAAAGTGTGATTTACCTTCATCCCACACGTTAACTCAGTACCGTAATAAACACAATCCGATGAAACTTTTAATAGAACGATGACTCACTACTTCCGAACTATATACTTTGTGTTATTGGTCCAACACCTGTACTATAGTAAAGCTGTATTGGGATGCAATGAGCTGTAGGAATCGAATACGTTAAGAACACTAAGAAATAAATATATTTTTCCATACCCCCAAAATGAACGTAGATGATTTCAAAGAAAACTACCACGCTTATTTCGAAAATCATTATAACACGATTTTATCACGCTAGGTTCCAAAGACAAAGATATTTAATATTTGAAATAAACAAAACCCTATACTAATTTCCACATTGTCATTCCGGTTATATTACTTCAAAAGTTTATAAGCATGCTTCATGTGAGGCAGGAACAAGTTAAAAATGGAATACCCATATTTGTGCAATAATATTCAGACAAAATGGTTTGTTAGTATTTTTCACAACATTGTAGAGGGAACACAATGATTTGAGTTTTCCATACAACCAAAAAGGTTCGTTGTACAGGTCACACAACATTTGTGGGCAGCGCATGGTTTGTCCTGATCACTAACACGGCAGACCGAGTATAAAGAATACCCAAGTTTTGTAATTTCATTCATCTTTTTTCCTTTGAAGTTTACTAACCTTTAGTTTACCAAACTAAAAAGTTTGAAGACCACTAAGTCCTACTTGTATTTTAGCGCGACTGTAGAGAATAAAGAAGGCAATCTTGGAATACAGAAGGTAAAAAAGCCCACGAAAGCCTAATTTTCTTGATATATATATGAAAGTGGTGTAGATGAAAGGAACAAATATTTAATTTTGAAATATATTTTATGAGTATTGATTCTAAATATCTTACAGTAGCAATTTAAATATATTTAAATTAGTAGCAAAGTACGGTATGATATGGTCTAAAGATACGGTATATTCAAAAACTGTGACGTGATATGACATTTTTATTGTGATATTCGTAATCTACGTATAAAATTGAGAATGTTACGCGCTCTACTTTCCTGGAGGTAAACAATCGTGTTCCCTAATGTAATAATACAATGGGAGCAGAAAAAAGTTCAACGTTGTTGTCGATAAATTATCCATAAAGCATAACATTACTAAATAATGCGTTTAAGAAATAATATCATTATTTATAACATTGTACACTAAACAAACGTTTGCATATGATAGTTAGATAACCGTAATCGATTCCGATATTTTATGACAGGTTGCAAAGATGAACAGATAGCATCTTTTCTAACACAATATATTGTTTTTTAAGATATCAGGTAAAGTAATTCTTAAATGGGATAATGAAGCTACATATAAGCATATCAAATACGGTGTCCATTCACTACAGTACTTCAAGAAATTAAATTTGATAACACTAAGGAAATTACACCGTTATATTACTAAACAGGTATCAAAACGTGTTGTTAGAACAGCATATTTAAATTAGTTTAACATTTAAATTAAATTATCTATAAATCACTCGCTCCCTTTATAATTCTCTTTCCTATGTGTTTTCAGAAAATATTGATATTTCATAATATAATTTGTGAACTATAACTTAATCAATATTGTGAATAGTTGTGGTTTGTGCGTTATTTTCTGGAGAGTTAATTTCGAATCAGAGTAATGGTCGTTATAGAGAAGATGGCAGATTGGAACGCATCTCACATAGTCAATACTGACATTTAATGTCATTGTATTTGCGAATTTCAAATTATTATTTATATGCATTACTTTGTGTGCTTATAAGTATGCAACTTATTTTTATGCACATCGAGCAAGATTAATTACGCTGGACAGGACCTCTCTGAAACAAAAAAGGCACAGCCAGTGATGCGGTTATGTATAATTAAATAACACATAAAAGCTTTGACAAAAAATCTGGAATGAAAAATTCAATAACATTCTCCCTGTACATAGGCATTATATTATCGGATTTCTCTTTGCATAAATACAGTATAATGCTATACAATTTTTAAAGGTACGCGAGATATAAAACACGTTTCCGTAAAAATTTAATAAATTTACGAATAGATACAAAATGCATTCATTGTATTTTTAGAGAATGAAAATTCATTAAATATATTAAATATGTCTGACTAAATTAATTTTTAATGAGTAATTTATACAATAGTTCCCGTAGAATTTACTTAAATATTTAACTTAAAGATTACGATATGAAAGAAAACTTTAAACGTTTTGTACGTTTAAATTTTATTAATAAAAATTAAGCCCTAAATCGATCAAAGACTGCTCTAACCTTAAATTAATACATTTATTTCCAATCACGTAAGATTAACAGTTTTCAAAGAACATGTTTTCTTTAAACTTAATGAAATTACGGGTAGATAACAACAATGAACATATATTTCATGAATGAAAATTCATGAAATATTTATTACAAATTAATTTACGATTTGACAAGTCAGAAGTCGCATTCAGCTAATAATGCCATTCGTAACAAGATGTATTTTGAACTAAGAATGCTTTTCTAAACTACGTAATAATTAATCAACAAATCCACCGCAATCATTTATTTTCATTATATCTCACTTATTGAGATATTAAAAGACAAAAGAATGTGAAATTTACATTAAAAAATCAAATTATAAAATTATGTAAATAAGGACGTATTTCCTTAAAGAAAGTCTAAAAAATTTCAACACAGTGTTCAAACGAAAACAGACAAAAATCATCGTTAAATCGAGATTATTATAAATTCGTCTTGATGCAAAACCTTGAAAAACATCAATCCCAATGAACTGCAAGGTTAACGCATGTTTCAGTTAATTCGCACAATTTCCTTTGATGTTTTAATTATTACATCTTAGATTTACTTATTTTTCTATTGTTAATATATTTATTTCTCTTTTGACCAAAAACATTTTCATTTTTTCACTAAGACATACCAAGTCCATTCTAAAAACGTTATACTTATTCTCTTCACTAAAGACTTGAGTAAAAATTAAATGGCATTAACAAAAGAAGACGAATAATTGCCAATGCCTCCCAGGCACAAAAAATGTCATTAAGAAAACGCGTTAGACCTCAGTAAATTTTCTTAAATGATAATTAATATACCGGATACTTTTTCCAACTTCTTTCAAAAAAGTATTGAGAAGTACATTTTAGAAGCGGAAGTCGAGGCCGGAGAGAGAGGGAGAGGGTGAGAGAGCAAGAGAAAGTAAATAAAGATGAACGGTTAGGGTAAAGCAGATACACAACACAAAACATGGCTAAAACGTCGACATTAAAAAATGAATTTTGCAGTCCCTGACGCAGGGTTCATATTGAAATAATGAAATCGCGTACAACTCGGAAACGATGCGTTCTAGGCCCTTTGAATCATGTTTTCGTGTCCCACAAAACGATTTTTTTTAAACAAGGTTTTTTTGGTGGCATGAACTATAAGGTGTCCCACCTGTGGTCTGAAAAATCTATATATTCATAGAGAAACATGTGTCAAGTCTTCAGGTCTGACAACTTTTTTAAAATTTTGTGAGCCTATATTTTTTTCTGAATTAACATTTATTTACAATAGGCAAGACGCCATCACTTAATCGGCTGGTAAATAATATTACCTATAGGTTAAAAGAACAACAATAGTTTCTCTACATTAGTAATATATTTTATCTGAAATAAATTAAAAATTAAAATATTGCAATGCTCTGAATTAGATGGGAAAATCAATAAAAATTTTAACTTTCGTATTGGAATTAAATGCACCATACAATGTGTATAAAGCATTCCTTCTACAGGGAAAATCTGGAATCATCCGAATTCTCGAGCACAACAATAACGTTTAACATTGAAGATAATACACTGCATTGTTTGGTGTCTCCTAGCGTTGGGCTAAGACTGTGACACGATAAAGCAGAACAAATTAGATCCTTTGATCGTCTGTGCCATCATGAGTTTGCGCCATCATGGCTCAGAGTTCTGAAACAGGCGTCGAGACGTATGTAGTGGGAAGTGCGAGTATTACCTGGAAACTATGATACACGAAAGGGCAAAGGTCGATTAAGTGCAGCAATATCAAAGCACCTGTACGAAGCGCACAAGTTTGCTGTCTCGTAGCGTGTAGACGATACCCTTTCCGAAGGACCCATTCAGAGAGTAAATGGTGCAACTTAACTGAATTTCTGCCCTGCAATATTACACGACGCTATCAATTCATATTAACCCTTCATTGACCAAGGGAATATCATTTTGTGTCCACACATTTTTACTTTCCCCTATACATACGTATATACGGAGAAATATACGTAGTATTGGGAAAGTTAAGTAATTCTGCGCGAAAAAACTGTGAATTTACGGCAGAAAAAATCATTACCGGGCCCTGATAACAAAAAAGTTGATAAATCTAATTGCTAAATTAATAAAATAAATCCCCATAACACGCGGTGTAACCAGAATTTCTGCTTTGTGGGTCCTTGATACCGAAAAGCAAATTGAAATCAAAACTTCCGTCTATCTGTCTGTCTGTCCGTCCGTCCGTGCGGCTGTCCCGTTTGTGAACAGCACTAGCGCCTAAACCACACGCAGGATTTTTTCCAAATTGAAGAAACTCCTGTCCGTCTGGCTCTAGTCAAAGCTTTGAGATTTTTAAAAACGTTCATTAATTCTTGAGAGTTCTTTACATTAAGCCCCCTGACATTTTCTAAATAAAAAAAACTCCAAACTTTTTCTTTAAATTTCTTGTAAGAATAGAGTAAAATACAGTTATCAAGGTGGCTTAGGTCCTAATTTCATGGTTAACTCTGAATTTGTAAAAATACAGTACAGAGTACATTTTTTGGAAATTTTCAATAGTTTTCGGGCAATATTT
This sequence comes from Acheta domesticus, assembly GCA_031308135.1. Lineage (NCBI taxonomy): Eukaryota > Metazoa > Arthropoda > Insecta > Orthoptera > Gryllidae > Acheta > Acheta domesticus. The sequence continues at coordinate 91,578,848 of JAHLJT010002406.1, read as the reverse complement.
CGTGCAAAATGTGCAATTTTAAAAAATTACAAAAACAAGAATTTCTCAAAAACAGCTCCAAATGTTTTCTTTAAAATTTTGGTAAGAATAGTGCCTAATGTACTCTTTGAGATGAGATAAACGTCATATTGCTCTATTTTTTATTTTTTCAAAAATTACAACAATGTAATTTTTTGACTTGTCTCTCACTTCGCTAATATTTACACTAGTGGCAGTTTGTTGACATTACTGCATTTAGTGGTATATCCGCTTCAAGTAACGTTTTTCGGAAACTCAACCGTTTTCTGTGAAAACTAGCTCAAAATTCTACATTTTCAGAAACGCTCAAACGCCATTTTTTCATAAATGGCTCCAATTTTGTTTCAAACTTTTCGAAAGGGTAATGCTATTTAAACTCTTTAATATGAAGTTAAGTTCATAATGGGGTATTTAGTTGTACTTTAAAAAATTACACAAATGTATTTTTTTTTAAGATCTCTCACACCGTAAATATCCACGTTTCCCACAATTTGTAAAAACTATTGTATTTGTGAGTTAAAGTGCTTTGCGTCAGTAAGCCGGGGCCCTTGCGTTAAAGACCATCGACTTTACTTCAGCGAAATTATTATTATTATTATTATTATTATTATTATTATTATTATTATTATTATTATTATTATATCTTTATATTTTTTCTTTTTTAAATACAAAAAATATTGGGGTTTTCCTGCCCAAGACAAATTTCGTCTGTACAATGTTTGTGGAGATACAAAGAAAATAAAGTCTACAGAACAAACACTTCAGTTATTCCCAATTTTAAATCTTGTACATTATTTCACAATCTTCTAATGATGTATTAACTTCTCTGGTTAATTTTCTCAATCAAGTTTCAAAAAGTTTCTGACAATGTTCGCTGTACCAAGTAAAGCAGCTTTCTGCATAGTTCTCAGATGATTTTCTTGGTTGCAGAATTTCTCCAGCTTTCTGCCAGTTCTTCGTGACTACGCCATTTACGGACACTACCACAGGAACTTTCTCTACTCTTCGCTGTCTGTACATCTCCTTTAATTCGACAGCCGGTGGTTGATATTTTCGTTTTTTCTCTGCTAATGTTGATATTAATTTTTCATCTGAAGGAACTGCTACAATGACAATCATCGCTGTTTTTGCTGTTTTATCAAACAGAACAATGTCAAGTCTGTTTGCTTCAACCGTCCTATCAGTTATAATTGTCGTGTCCCACAAAATTCATGCCTGATGGTTGCTGATGACTTGCTCAGGCTTACATTTATAATAAGGCTATTTCTGTTCAGCTAGATGTTATTTCTTTGCAAGCGCTTGGTGAACTACTTTTGCTACATTATTATGCCGTTGCAAGTATTCAGTCTGAGCCACGAATAGGCAACCGCTGCATATATGCTGGATAGCCTCATTGGTACTTTTGCACAATCGGCATTTGCTATCAATCTGTTGGCCCAAGATATATTTTTGATAAGCTCTTGTCTTTATCACCTGGTCTTGAATGGAGAAGAGGAAACCCTCAGTTTCACCATATAGTCCAGGTGTTCGCAGCCATTCTGTGGACCACCTAAGATCAATTTCATCAGATGTTAACGTTCCTCTAAACCAGCCATGCAGTTACCTCGTCTTCCAAATATCAATTCGATCATCCCATGTCAAGTGAAGGAACTCTCTGTTCTCTTGGGCTAAACTTAATGGACTGATATTTTTATCTTGAGTGCCAATTGCTTTATGGATTGGGGTGTCCATTGAAAGAAAATAATGAGAGACTTTTTCTTCTTGCTGACGACACAGTGTTTGTAAATTAAGCAACCCTCTACCTCCACCGTTTCGAGACAAATATAACCTCTGTGTCAAACTATGAGGATGGTGAAGTCGATTCTTGGTGAGTGCCGTTCTCATTTTTTTGTCAAAGGCTTGGAGAGAAATTTTATTTCTTGAGTTGATATTCGTCTCACAGATCTTATTAACACTTGCTACCGCTTTCTTTGTATCCTATTTCTGGCATTTGAGTCAGATATTTCCAACAGTTGCAACATCCCTAGATATTTGTAAGTCTTCGTTTCCAAGGTTTTGAATGGTGGTGTCCCTGGAGAGTTGTAATTCTCCATCCTGATTTTGAACTTTTCCACGTTTTACATGCAACGTCGCACATTTATCCAAACCAAATTCCATGAAAATGTCTTTGCTGAAGTTTAGTACAATCATCATTTGGCTCTGTAGCTGATCTTTATTAGATGCATATATCTTAAGGTCATCCATATAAAACTGGTGTGATATGCGAACATCTGGGTTTCTCTTTATACAATATCAATATCCAGTTTCATCATTCTACTCAGCGGAATTAGAGAGATACAGAACCAAAGAGGGCTCAAACTGTCAACCTGAAACATATCTCACCAAATCCTAATTTCTCTGGTCACATAGGAGTAACGACCTTTTTTCTAACATGTAAAGAAATCTTCAATTCAGACATACATACAGAAAGAACATTTATTATTGCTGGGTCAATCTTATAGATATCAAGGATACGTAGAAGCCATGAATGAGTCACAGAATCAAATGCCTTTTTATAGTCCACCCAACTCACAGATATATCATGAAGTCTTTTGCGAACTTGTTGTGTAACCACACTGTCTATAACCAATAGTTCTTTACATCCTCTGGTTCCCTTTTCACAGCCATTTTGCTCAGGAGGTAAAATATTTTGGTTTACAAGATGTTCATTAATTTTAGAAGATATAACAGCAGTCAAAATTTTATATAATGTTGACAAGCATGTAATTGGCCGATAGTTCTTGTGTTGAAGACTGTCTCCTGGTTTGGCCATCATAAATGTTTTACCCATCAACAAATATTTAGGGAAATTGGATGGATATTTCAAGGCATCGTTAAAAAATCTAGCTATGTCTGGATGGAGAGTCGTAAAGTATTTCCACCAAACATGAATTCCATCTAGACCAGGAACTTTCCAATTCTGAGTCTTCTTGATGACTGCTCTCATATCGTCTTCGGTAATCGTTATTGTTGGCATTTCATTTACATATCGGTACGCTTTGATTTCATTATGAAGCCAGTATGCTTGCTCATTGTGTTGGCGAGGTATTGCCCATATTTCCAGTTGTCTGTAGAATTTCTTCTGATTGGCTGCAAACATTGATTCCTGTTGGCGTTTTTTTATGCTTTGCTGTACCGGCTAATCCTCGCTTCTAGAGCCGCAATTCTCTGTTTAAATCTCTCTTCTTCTTCTTTCAACTTTTGATCTAGGTTTTTATTATTATTATTATTTCTGGCAGTAGCACTATACAGTTTGATACTGCACTAGGCAGGTGATAAATCCCGAAGGCTCCGGGCTCCCCTTGTCAGCACATTTTCTCGGCGCGGATATAGTTGCAGTGACTTTCGCCCAGCTGGGCGCTCTTTGTGGTCTTCCCGCCAATTATGGGAGTTCCATGGAGTTCCATGGGAGTTCCATTAATTAATTAATTAATTAAAAATTAATTAATCATTGTTTCCCCAGCGCCTCTACGCATGGAGCACTGCCTCGTGCATCGGCAGGCACGCGGCTGATGGCAGGCCACCCCACGCTGCCGCCGCCGCCACCACCGCCACCGTCACCGTCGCTGCTCCACTGCCCCCCTGTCCGCCCGCCCGGCTGCCCCTCCCCCTTCCACTCGCCGGAGAGACCTCTGGGTGTGGTCGGGAGAGGCGGGGCTGGCAGAGTAGAGGGCAAAAAGGCGGCTGGGGAGAAGGAGGAGAATGTGCATGGAGTAGACACCTGGACTATAGAACTGCTGACCATCGAGAGCGGATAGAGCCCGTGGATATTTGCCGTCAGCGAAGGGCATTTTGTGTGTGCATTTAAACCCCCTACTAGACAGATGTGTAAAAGGAGGAGCATGTTTACTAAGAGTGTAGTCTTGTTTGTAAAGTCTAGACATGTGTTTGGAATAATTATTCATTTGTGCCTCTTAGACTTCAATACATTTTGCAATCTTTAAACTAATTTCACTTTCTTTACTGTACCAGTCCTGCAAACTCGCCTAGTTAGTGTGCTTTTCATTTAGTGCTATTGCAGCATTGCAAGAGTTTTGATAAATTGTTAAAGTTTTTTCTATTCTGTGACACCCCATTAAATGACTTTTTTAAATGACTTAAATGAAAGTAATTTAAATGACTTCAAATTATGTTTTTCGAGAACGCAAATGATTTCTTTGAAAATGAGTTTCAAATTTCGCATTTACAGTAGCTCTTGAACCGGATTGTTAAAAACGGCTCTAAACTTTTCAATTAAAATTGCCATTTGGGAGCAGGTTTCACTGTTCTTTAATATTTTAAAAATAATATTTCCGTTCTAGCATTAAGAAACCGAAAAATTAAGAAAATATTTTAAAAAAGTAATGTGGCCGGCTATATATGGCAGCTGGTAAGAGTATATGGCAAGTCGGAAGAGCTAGCTGAGACCAAAGGAAATAGAAAACCAATACGGGAAAGTCTGTCCCATTCTGTAGCACCACGAGTTAAAACTCGCATAAAAATTGAAGTAATCCGATTCAAACCGTTAGATTTTGAATTTGTGTCAGAAATATAAAAATTGTATGGATCCGTAATCACTATCAAGTTAAATAAAATTATTAAGTTATATAGTCAAATACACGAAGTGGGCACCCAATAAAATTATAAAGTCAGATGCACGAAGTGGGCACTACATGACCCTTCCCTTTGTCTAACTTCTAACCAACGTTTTCATAGAAATCCCGAGAGAAACTCAACAATGAGGTTTTTTTCAAATCAAATTTATTTTGCGTTGTTGCAAATGGCAAAATATTTCCATGTTCTTTTAGTAAGTTGTATTAATGGTCTTTTTTCATAACAGAATGTTGTAGCAAAATGAGTAAACACTCAGAATCCGATTTATAATGTGAATTATATGAAAATTTTGAAGAGAACTTGGAAGAAAATAAAGTCTGTAATTAGAGTGCAAATGAAAATGATGATACATATTAAATATTTATGTAAATAAAGCCTGCAAATTTATATTGATAATGTACATTTTCTAACTCTCCCTTGATACCGCGCATTATGGAAAAAATGTTGGTCAATGCAAAGTTAAATGTTCATTTGTATTGATTTAAAATACAATTTAGCCCATCCGGTGGCTTATGGACAGCGTTCTAGCTTTCTTAGTGCATTCCCGGATTTCATTTCCGGTCGTGACAAAAATAGAGCTGGAGCTTTCTGATACAATCATCTGAGTTCTGCAGCTGTGTGAAGAAAGAAACTCTCAGGCAGGCCAAGAATGATAATTCGATGAAGGGAATACGTTATATTCGTCATCTGTCTCCCTTACCACCAGGTGTGGATACTGAATAAAAACAGGGCCCAGAGTTGTGAACACGAATACCTGGCAAAAATCGCATTAATTCGGCCCCTTAATGCCAGATACAATTATATTGCATTCGTACAAATGCAATTTACCAACCAGTAGTTGTCAAAATACATTTGATATATTTTAATCGTAGATGCTCTTTACAAGATACTGCATAGTGGTTGGGAAAATTATTAAAGGCTGCAAGTTTAAAACACATTATTCTACTGTCATAAATAATTTAAAATTATTTGCAAAAAGAAACTCTACTAATAGTTCTCTTATGTAATACTTCTAATCATTGCATCAAGAAAATCAATCACCGTGCTGTTGATATACGGATTTTAAGTCATTTTAATGCTATGATTATTTTATAATATTGCTATTTTTTTCAAAATATGTTTTAGAGTATGTTACATCTATCTGTTTTAATGTATATTGCAGGGAATAGATCATATTATACACATGTCTCTCTTACTCCACAAGCGTAAGATTTAAAGGAGCCCCATAGATGGAGGACATCATTAGCTACCCAGCAAACTCGGGAAATCGACCCAAAATGCCAAATACATATATACAACACATGTAGAAAATGTTCCCTTTTAAAAAAGCTTATTGAATATATTTACAACCTTCTCATCAACCGCTTCGCCCCCTCCTGTTCCGAGCATCCTTCCTTATCACGTGTTCCCGGTACCCAACAACCCTTCACACTTCCGCCAATACATGTAATATATTTTTCCGCGACAGGACCTTCCTTGCCCCCGGTTGTGCAGGCGATACGTAAGCTCACCCCTCGCACTTATGACCGTAATCAATACATGTACTGAGGTAAGCCGCACTCCCAACTTCCCGCCACTCCAGCCGGTGCGGGGGAGCGTATCTACTGTGGGGATGAAAGTAAGTGAAAGCATGATGATTCCGACAGTCGTAACACGCCACAACACGCCAACAAACATGTATACGCTAGGCGCGCTTCTACTCGCCATCCTTCACAGCTGATGCAGGAAGGACGGTCATCCTTAACGGTCTGGAACACAAGATGCCTACACAAAAAGGTTGCCAATAAATAATATAATATACAATGACACCTAAAAAAGAAAATAATGTTTATCATAAAAGCAACGAGAAAATTGAAACAGTGTTTAATATAAAATAATTAATGTTGATAAATAAAATCAGTTCTTTTGAGTGTCTTTTTAAGCTTCAAATGCAGTTCAAAATGACTTGTCGTGTAGTATTATTTAAAAAGTGAAAAAATAAATAACAATTTCCGAAATTGAAAAATTATTCCGAATCGATATGAACACAAAGAATAAAGTAACTCATTTCATTTACTTCCGTTAATGATAATATTTTTTCATTTTCTTAAAATCATCATTTCACAAAATTCCACCTACGCACACGGACCCACAATTTGAACAATAGATGAAAGAAGATTCTATAGGAACAAGGAATTCCTCTCCTATATGAGGATCATCCGCTCCGTTGGGCATCTTCCCTCGAGGTGATTTGTCCGCACCTGTAAATACGGTTTAAAAACCACCTGGAGGCACGCCTTAGCCTGAGGGGGCAAGGACAAAAAGGAGAGGGCGACCGCAGCGAATCCGACGGTGGCGCTTTAGATTTACGGCTGCCGCACCGCCCGAACAACAGGATACCCGCGCACAGAGGGACGCTAGCAGGCGGCGGCGATGCGAGACAGGAGGAATGGCTGTGGCGGTGTGGAGGCGGTAGAGCCGGGCCGGGTCGGGCAGGCCGGGTCGGGGCGGGGCGGGGCGGGCGGGTCGGGTCGGGTCGGGTCGGGTTGGGTCGGGTCAGGGCGGGGCGGGGCGGGGTGGGGCGGGGCGGGCGGGCCGAGTCGGGGCGGGCGGGCCGGGGCGGTGCGGGCGGGCCGGGGCGGTGCGGGCGGGCCGGGTCCTGGCGGGCGGGGCGAGGCGGGGCGGGCGGGCCGGGGCGGGGCGGGCGGGCCGAAGCGGGCCGGGGTGGGACGGGGCGGAGTTTTGAAGCCGAGAACACTGGGTTTAGCAGGAGCGCGGGGGAATGACGGATGCGGCGAAGGGATGGGAGACGAGAACTTGAATGGCGAGGATTCGGTGGGGGGGGTTTGGCAGTGGGACGGCCGGAGACTGCAGAATGTGGGTCTTGGTGAGAAGGAAATGTGGGGAAAACGGGGCAGCAAGGGTGGCGTGGTCGGGGGAGGTTGTGCCGGCAAAGCGGGACCAATGTGGATGGGAGAAGCAGCTGAGGTCGTGGGGGCTACGGGGGCAGCTGGTGGGAAAGGGGTTGGGGGGCGGGAGATTCGAGAACGCTGAGGCAAGGGAAGAGGCGGAAAGCGCAGGAGCAGCTGGTGGGCGGCAGGTGCGGCTGGAAGTAATGCGGTGGAAGGGTGAAGCAACCGAGTGGCAGGGGTGAAGGGTAAGGGGTGGTTGGTTGGGGAGTGGGCGGGGTCCGTGACGCATGGCTCCCTCCGCAATAGCACCACACGCCCTGTTGCGCTCCAGGTGGATGTTCTCCGCCTCCGTATATGCTGAACATGACGCTGCGAAGTCCGTAGTCGCTAGCGGATTACTCCTGGAAGCGGATTCTGCGTTTTGAGAATGTGAGAAATTGGTGAAAACAGCATGATACTCTACTTCGATATTATCAATGTGACATATTATACTTTAGATATCTTCACATGCACGACTTTCGTTTCGTTTTTCCTAGTGTTTCAGACATTTCGATCAGTTGCATAGCGATGAGAGCGTGAGCTTTTCAACTTCAGATGAAATATATAGTGATAAAACATTGCTCTGTGTTTGCTTAGGCATCGATCACCTATTCTACTTTCGATTTTTCAGCAGAATTCTTATACATCAATATTATCAATCTCCAAAGTATGAATTTTTACACCATATCCAAAATGACACCAATGTTGAGGTACGTACTCGAATGCAAACACTTTACGCTTTTTCAGTTAGTGGATGAATCTCTAAATTGTTCCTGATTACTTCATTTCCGATTTAGTCTTCAGTGGTATAATTTTTTAACGGATCGATGAAATTTAATTTCTGAGGTTTTTAGATCAGTGGTGTCAAGGTCTGCTACTGGTGACAGTGGCACGTGCTGTGACATGCCACGAGCTTCTCTGCGCAACTTTCTTCCGGGAAGGGAACTATTAGTTACCCCACTGTTTTACAATAGGGATGGCGTTGTCTCTGATCGCGGGGTAATGAACTGCGTGGAGGGGCGATTTCATCGTGGCACTCTTGCCACGGACTCAAGCTCGTGGCATCGACCTTGACAACACTGTTTTAAACGTTTAAGATCCTTATTTCTGAGCGTTCACTATATAGATACGTCCTTTAGGGAAAAAGTGAGTGTCCGAGGGAAAAGTGACGAGTTCTTTTAACTACAATATTTATTACATACATATTATACATTGTCATTCGTACCTTATAGAACGTATTACAATACATGTTAAAACATTCGAATTCAGAGAACATAAAATAAACATTTATTGTATTTCCTTTGTATGTTGCGAAGGAAATCCCAAAAAATGAATTATACAAATTTTCTTTGACTTCGGACTCGAAACCATCATGTGATAGTGATGCGAGGAGATCTTTACTTCTTTAATCTCTTAACCTCAAAAAATGGCTTCTTTTATCTAATTACAAAATAAAGTATGATATTTCTAATTTAAGGCTCTCATTTGCCTCCACACTATTACTAAACTGAACTTTCTCCCATTTCCTTTAAAAGAACTTTTAAGTAAACACAGCCGTATACCCATTATGTATTTTTAATACGGACCCAGACTCATCACAACAATGAATGTTATCCTTATGGAGACCCGCTAAGCGACGTTTTAGGGCTAGAAGGCGACGTCCTTGAAATGCCGTGGTCTCGCTTCCTCAACAACTTAAATAGTATATAAAAACGACTTCATCTGCAGTCCGCGATGCATGTGCATTCAAAGATCTCTGACTTGGTGTTACACAGACCCCGTCTCGAAGAACCTTCACGTCCATCGTCGGAGAGAAATTTTCATATTATAATATTACATAGCTATTAGCAACATCGCCAGAAAGTACATGCTGTTTCAGCACCACTAGTTATATTTTACAAGAGATTTTTGGTAAATGACTTTGCTATATTTTCAATTATTAAAAATAAGTATAATTTATTCTGTAACTGAAATAATGTTGTTGTTGGCACATACATTTCTTATTCATATTTCATATTTGGCGCCGAGGCGGGAGATTGGTTGTTAATAACCATCTTTGGCCCTTTATTGCTAGCTCAGAATTTGCATTTTGAACGTACCGCGTCGGACTTTAAAAAATTCCCCCCAAAACCGCGCGCAAGGCGCTAAAAGAGCGGGTATATAAAATTCCTTTGTTTTCTGTCGAAATTGCATTCCGCCTAGTCTCTGGTCGTAATAGTTTCATCTGTCTTCGACAGGGGGCAGCACTTGCTGGGGTTCCGTCCCAGGCCCTTAGCAATTTAGCAAGGTTGGCATACCTGTCGCCTTTTAGAAAGACTTTCAAAGAGAAGCCATATTTTCGCGGGAACCTGCACATTGCATGAGCAAATTTGTGTAATACAGATTAAAAGAAGGCATTGCTTTTCGTGTGAGACTCAGGTAACGGGTTGAACGATTTATTCCCTGATTGCTTATTTATTTATTATATTATCTTCTAATAAGAAGGGTATACTGTGTCTTTTCAGAGATCGCACGAGCGAACGAATATTTTGTCTCGCCGTAACCAACCAAAACTTATGAACGCTCTCCCAAAAATTGAAAAATAACCCAAATCTGAAAAAAGGAGCTATATCGCCGCCTTAACAGTTGTTGACACTAATTTCAGAAAAATTTATAATTCTTCCCTGGTGGGCAGGAAGTTTGTAGAATGGCACATGAATTTTTCAAAAGCAAATGCTTTGGAGAAATGTTTCGTTCAAATTTTATTAATTTATTGTATACCCTGATTTGATTTTAATTGCTCCCGTCGGGAGCTGCGCGTTCAACAATACTTTGCGGTCGCTCCGCAATATGATAACCTAACAACAGATTACATTAATAAGCTCGTTTATTTAAAAAGGATAATAACTTTTTATTAAAAAACAAATATGACTCGGTTCGTAAAAGGTAATTTAAACAAAAAAAATTGAATATAGACAAGCAGTTAGAACAATTAAAGTAATAGCCTTTATTGGAACATCTTGGTCTTCATAAGATATGGCATAGCCTAAATACCGGAAACGAGACACGTGTGTACAAATTGAATTTTATTCTCTACGCTCCAAAACTTTCTAGTGCAAAATAAAGATGCCAATCGATTAGAAGTTTAACTGTAGATCGAACTCTCCTCTCTAACTGAGAGTTCATGGACGACAAATATTCAACGTCGTATGCTTGAAATGTCCTTCCAGTAGCTAATAAATTCGAACGTGACGGTGTTGTTTCTATGCCTCTTCAATCTGCAAGAGGTTTCTCCATAACAAGAACGGAATCTCGACAAGAACTGAAAAAGCACGCTCGCGAGCCCCGGTGCTCGTCGGGTGCGGCTTGAATATTCAGCGCGCTAGTCTCGAGCCGCGCTGCGCGGTTCCGCAGACGCGCATCTGCCGCTCTCCCGAGCACCTCGAAATTAAAATCCGGGGAAAATGAATCCGCGTTGATGAAACGACTCTCTGCAGGAGCAGGGTGTTACAACGGATCAGTACGGTAAGTTACTCAACAACGCTAGTTCAATTAAATATTTACCCTCTATTTTGTACTGCTTCCGGGAGATTCCGAATCGCACGACGGACTTCTTTACAAGTTTGTGTATTCCAAACTAACGATCTGGGTCAATACGTGTGCGAGGCAGCTGCCGCAGAATCTTCGGAAACAGGCGATGATACAGATTATTCAGACAATCATTAGCGGTGATAAGGTTATCAATTGACGCTGACGTTGTGGGTACTTGGAACGGTGGCGTTATGTAAAAGTTCTCTCCTTGGAACAAAAAAAGTCTGTTTTTGCAAAACTGCAAATTTTCTTTGCTATTAATTCCATGCAGTAACAACACGAGAAACTATGACAAGGGGACATGACAGTGAATACAAGATTTTAAATACTAATCTAAATAGACAAGCCAGTTCTATTGGAACATAGTCTGTGACATTTCTTAACGTCTGTTTATCTTCGTAGTAGTTTTTCGCAGTAGTTTTGTTGCTAGAGTGCCAGGATCTGAATACGAAAATGCTTTTTAAAAATATAATTGCATAATTACAATTTTGAACTCATAATTCACTATTTAATTAGTTTTTAACATGCTCTCATGAATGTGGCCCCGAAAACATTGAAACATTAAGAGTAGCCGTTTTGTTTACGATTGAAAAAAAATGCTATTTTTCCAAGCTGACCTGCGCTTTTTTAGCCGATGCTTCCACGAAATGTGTGGGTCAGTAACTCATAAAAAATGTGATTTGTTTAAATTATTACTAAATATAATTGTAAAATTAAAAGAAATAACTCCTTTAAGAGTAAAATCAGATAGAAACGAAATAATACATTTACAGAACATTAAAAGGTAAGGTTAAATAATCCTCAAAATCTATTTTTCTACCATTTAAAAATCAAACTGGAAGTATAAAAAAATAAAACGAAACTTTTCCTTTTAATCCTTAGCACTCAATTGTTTTGATTCTTCTTTTACTTTATGTTCTTAATATTTTCTTTAAATCAGCAGATCGTTTATAAACCTGAGAAACGAACGCACTGTATATTACTCACAGCAGTTCGTGCATTTAATTTCCAGTTGCGGAAAAATTGTAATGCAATTACAGCACACTGAATTGCCAATCTACTCCCGCATAACACCTTACTGCACATTCACTGTACCATTCAGCATCAACGTCGCATAAATGAATTTGCCGAAAACTGCATTGCTTTTATTCTAAAATCTGATAACAAAACATTGTGTGAAGAATTTGAATTTCTTAACATAATTTCACGATCAGCCCAGAAAATATCTTAGACTTTACAAATATAGTGTATTATCAGCAAAATAGATTTACAACACTTACTTTTAAAACTTCTGTGAGAAAGTCCATTTGTACGCTCTGTTTCAGGAATTTGAAGTACTGACCTGAAGACCAAAAGAAAACTCATATTAATTCTGTGTGATGGGCTTTTTTAATTTTTTCACTGCATAACTTATTAATGAATAAACAGTGCGTATTAAAATTAAAAAGATATACAATCTATGCTAATATTTGTACAGCTCCACTCACGTATACTAATAGCACATATGTATATAACTGATTACTTTCCTCTGCATTTATTTAGCTTATTTGGCCATTATGATTTAAAGTTTTGTGAAAATTATACGATGGCGTCAATGAGCCAAAACTGATTAGCTGACAACTCGTCATCCTTGTTCTTATAACTTAAAATGTTCTCTTTAATAGTCAACAAAGCAAAAGAAACACATGCCTTTAAATTAGCTCACGTGCCAGACACTTTATTATTCAGTAATACTTTTGAAAATGGGATGAATTTGATGTAAAGAAAAGAAAAATGTTTACAAAATTTGAACATCCAATTGTTACGTTTGAGCGTCGTTTCTTTTAATTCTTACATATTTTTTCATTAAAATTGATGAGAATGATAGTTCAGAGATCGTGGCGAAGCATGGAGCTAGACGGAAATTAAACTTTTGATTACTAATCAAAAACATTTGGAATTTAGTATACAAATTGTCGTTAGTTTAATACATTTTAAAATTTAACATGCAAAAGAAATTCATTATTTTGGAGAACTTTAAATTGTCAATGGTGTTAGATAAATTATATTGTTATGTTATAATTATTTTGTTATTATTATTTTATTATATTATTATTTTATTGTATTATTATTTTATTATATTATTATTTTATTATATTATTATATTATATTATATTATTATTACTGGTTGTTTCACTACGATATATAGAAAGTACTTCTAGAAACTCACAGCCTAGTACATCATTTCCCACAATGCCTGACGGAGTTTTTCTAAATCAAAGACTTTATCCGCAGTTCTTTGTTTGGAATAAGGCCCTGAATGAGTGCAGGGTTGAGAGGAAAGGATCATTTGCGGATCGTGCCCCGTATACTGCTCCGTAATTCTCCTGAAAGTGATCAATGAATCCACGGAAATCCCTGAGCAGAGCTGTTGGGAATTCGAATCCAACAGGTGCCACAAACCCACTGATAATAAACGCGAAAGTACATTTCTGTACCATTCAGCGTTCAAACCCGAGACCTCTCAATATATTGATTTACTCAAGCCGTAAGGCATTATATTTACGCTCACTGCTTCTGATGCTCGTTCTACTAAACTTATCTATATAAAAGTCCGAGGATCATAAAGATAAGTGTTTGAATTCTCAGACAACATAACAACATTTCTTGTTTATTTTCATTTATAAAAGCAAGACATCTGGAAATCGTCTTTAATGTTATTTGAGTATTGGATACAGGAGGTTTGTAGCCATGGTATACACCTGTATGTAATGGAAACATTCCACTTACAATATTACAATTCAATTCTCATGCACAATGAATGAGTGATCCCATGGAGAGATAGGCAGACTAAACATTTTAAGCAAATATCTAATACGTACACTGCACAAAATATACTAAAGATTATCTCACAGGATAACGCAACACAAAGTAAATTGTAGAATAAACTTTAAATCATTAGTGTAACAGTATTCAGTATTCGAAGCCCAAGAGGCCGATTCATTCCACTGAACAAATAAAGGATGACTATAATTTATTGGAACAGTGTTATCAATGCGCTTCAGATCTACTGGTTGAGACTCTAAGAAACTGTTTCATGTTCCCTGACATTTAGCTACTGATCTTTTACACGTCCCAAACGTGACATGACACTTAAATGATTTTCTATCCTTCAAAAATCCACCTCTCTCAACCGGATTTGAACCCACGAAGTCGAGTCATGAAGCCTAGTGTGTTAATTACCCTCTGGCCGACTATAGTGACACATCGACATTTTTCTAAATGGTAACCCAAGCCGCGTGTTCCTGCAGACGGATGAGATTCGACGCCTGAGGCAGAGCTGTGTGCGGCACCAAAGGGCCAAACGAGGCGCCTGAGGAAGAAGCGAACGCCCTGGATAAATCTCCCGCAGCATCCGGATTACTCCAGGAGCGGCGTAGCATCCCTTTCAACCGGCCATTGGTATAACTCAGGCGATGGGCTTCTCTCCATTACCGAGCCCCGGGGCGAGGAACAGCGGAGATGCGTGCGCGCCGGAGCTTCACTTGATCTTCACGCTGCCTCCTGTAATGGCGGGATGGGATCGAAATAGTTGGAGAGGGTGCGCCTGGGTAAGGAAGAATATATCCAGAGAGTGAAGACGGACACAAAGCTAACAAATGCGCGATGCGTGAAATTAATGCGTAATGAACATTGGAAATTATTGCCTACATTCATCGATTATTTATTTTGTGTTTCCGTGTACGTCAACTTCTATCATCATTAGTCCAATGATGGAAAGACATAAAAGTTCCTCTGGCGCAACGACGTTTGCTCGTACTGCGCAGCCAACGGTTTGCGTCACGTACCACGTGACAACAGCACGTGCACTTCGCTTGAAAAGCCAGACCAGACGCTGGCCGCCATGTTGCATGAGCATGGAAGTGTCAAGAAACCATTTGAAACTGGTACAAAGTGACAATTTTCAACGGTAACCAACCAAAAATAAAACGATTAAGGTGTACAATACAATTCAATGTTTAAAAGAAATGCACCACAAATATTTTCAGTGTCTAGTAACGAGGTGATAATTTTGGCATCTGGTTGCATTTAATATTCCCGCTAGTATTGTGACTGGTTTCAGAAGCTCATTGGCTGCAACCGTATACGATGCGCAAGAACCTTCTCTCTATTAGTCCTATTTTGTAAGGTGTGTAAAGTCTCAGGAGGTGGCGGTGTTTTCCCCCACTTGAACGTGAGTTTCGGAGCTGATTTAGGTATCGGATTTCGGTTTTTCCACCCTCTAGGTAAGTGAGTCCTCCTGACACCTCCCCGGCCGGAACAAGTTCTGGTCTGCCGATGTGTGGTAATTAGTGCATGTAAATATATGGGAAAATGTGTGTGTGTGTGTGCAAAAAAGGGAGAGTATGAGGGCAAGGTGAAGGAAGTCGCCAGTTTGTTAGAAATTCACCTAGTATTGATCAGATACGTCATAGAAAATGTCAGTTCAGAATAGCCAGCCGGTGGAACTCTCTCCCGAATCGAGTGAGGCGGAAGGAGCAGAGGGAATCGAAGAAGAGCAGGGAGCAAGCGGAGCTGAATAGGCAAAAGAAGAGGGATGATCATAACAAATGAAAGGTGCTGCTGGAGAAGCTTGAGGAGCCTAAGGAGCGCAAGGAAGAAAATATCAAGATCGAGTGGAAGGAGCAGAAGGAGATGACGGAGTGAAAAGGGACAGGACATTCGACTCTAACTACGCAGCTAGGTCGAATTCAGTCGTTCTCTGGAGGATAATTCAAGAGGCCGGCTGTTGTTATCGGTAGTTTTCCGTAGTTTCTACGATCAGCACCAGGAGAATGCCGAAGCAATACAATAAGAAATGGGCCATAGATTGCGCGCGATTAATCCTTCCACTTCCTTGTCCTATCACCCCTGAAGTATAAACAAGCTTACATTCACTACACTTCCACACATGTCGGGAGAGCGGTCGGCATTTTATAGGTTTTCCCGGCAAGGGCGGTGCTCACTGCTGTGAGATACCTGGTTGAGGAAAACTCGCTAGCCGACAGATAGGTCGGCGCCGGATCTCACCATTCAGTGCAGGTTGATCATCGCCACCTCTCGTGGAAAAACATGCACGACACAGACGGGACTAATGACTTTAGCAGTTGTTGCGCCCGAAATCACTAATCAACTAATCAAAACCGGCCAGGAGAGGGCCATACAGATTTTCCTTCATCAGGGTAGCCATTTGCAGGTCCATAAGGCCCAAAGCGGAAAGGCGGAGCGCAATAGAAGCATCAAGACAATCACGGTTAATAGATTGGTGGTCACCCTTGCAATTCCCACTCTTCGGAGTTGTCCCCTTGCACTGTCCTCTTCCTCTCCGCACGTCACACAATGCTTCTTACCACGGCAATCTTTTGCTAAATGACCAAATTTATTGCAATTGAAACACTGCATTGGGCGACGAACGTAGGGATCTACTTTGGATTTCACCAAGTAAAGTGTAACTTCTTTAGGCAAAATCTCACCTTCAAACACGATCAACACGGAAGTGGTAGCGATCCACTTCTTTTCATCCGGCGTCGATGATTGAGCTTTTCTACTTAATCTTGTTACCTTCACTATTTCAGCTGACGAGACTAAATCCTTGAGAAGGTCTTCTTCTTCGAAGTTGACTGCTATGCCTCTGATAACTCCTTTCCTCACCTTCCTGAAGTCTGGTATAAAAGCCTTGAAGCCATTGTTTTGTAAATCCCCGTCATTCAATGCTTGGTTGGCCTCTTCCCTTTTACTAAAGATCATAACGGCTTTGCTGCGTCCTTCCTCTTTGATTTCGGTAATGGACTGATATTTCTTCAAAGCAATCTTGCCAATCCTGTAAATATCGAAGTTATAGGAGCTTCGATTTTTGTTACCGACTCATACGCCGTATAGACCGATGCTTCTCTCCGAATAACCTTCTGGACTAATTTCCCATCCTGGTGGACTGTCAACTTCGTTATCCGTAGAATCAGCCTTCTTCTTGTTTTGAATGCCAGGGAGCATTTCTTCCCCGTCTCATTTTTTCTTTTCCTTTTCTGCGTAGTTCTTTTATTCACAATAACGTTCCAGTCAGATTCTTCTACCTGCATTATGAAATATCAAATCTGCCCGGTAAAACCGGGGGATGATATATGCTTAACCTCAAACGTTAGGTATGTACTGAACACTGTTTCTTGAAATAACTTTGTGAATTACTTCAGATATTTCAGTAACTTAGAAGTTCAACTGAAAATCACAATATTCACTAAACCACGTTACCAAATCAAATCACCAATCACGCTATACAGAAAAACAACAATTAGAGTCGATGTCGGCCATGTTCCGTCGTTTCGAATATAGAACAGGAGTGGAAACTCGTGTGACACCATCTACAATAAGGTACAGGCGTTACATCGACAACACTGCACTCTGTGGGCAGAATGGATACTTCTTGGTCGCTGAACCAGCTGGCTCAGGTGCACGGAACTCGATCTACGTTTTAGGTATACAACGTAAATAATAACCTCCATAACAGTACGTACTGCGATATTTGCGCGCTGTATAAAAAATACAAAATTTGATCAAGGGAAAAATAAATTGGCAACTAATAAAAGCAAACTTTTTTCTGTATAGTATTCATAAAATTTATTCTGAAAACAATCTTACATAATCACAGAGGTACAATACACATACAGAAGAAGAATAATCTGGTATTGTAGACACCATTAAATTACTATTTAAATAGATTGTGACATAGAAATATAGTATCTGTGTTAATAAAATTATAATTGTATCTCCACCAACATTTCATCTTATAACACAAAACAAATCAATTTTATCAGTGGTAAAATTGGCAGAAATGGTTTCATATCAACATAAAATTATTTACATCTTGGATCAGATGTAGTTTGTTTTAGTATCAGTTTATGTCATGACTAAGTAACTGTTAATGCACCACGTAATCACACTAGAAATAAATTGTCACAAAGAGGAAATATTTGGTACCTCTTGGATCCGAGTTCATGACTTCCGTTATGCAGACATCTCTATCCATCAATTAAGCTAAGAATCAAACACTGCATTCATGACACTTTTCTTGCAAGAAAATACAATCTACCTGTATGTTTGTGTATATTACCTGTATTTTTGTTATAATTCATGTTCAATGATTAAAAATAGTTTAATTAAACTTAACATTTACGTAAGAACCTTAAAACAATTGCATCACGAATTCATAGAAATTCTGTAACAGTAATAGTAACATATTTATACATTTTATTAATCCCGATTAAATGGTGATTTTTAAATGGGTAGTTATTGAATTATATACACAGTCAATTATTTTGACAACACCATTAAAAAGTATTCCAAACCTACAGAAATTCTTTCCACTAGATTGTAGATAGGAGAAGATATTCTTATATACATAGTTGTACATCCAGAAACATGTCATTCACACCTCCTGATCTTTTAACCTCTTCCAGATCTGCAGTAAAGTTTGAAGCTACATATCCCAACAGGAATATTATTAGTTTAAAACACATGTTCTTTCTTCTAATTCATCACATGTTCATTCAAACCATGTAACTGGAGGGTAGAAACCTGGCAAGATTTAAAAGCTTAAATTCAACAAAAAGGACTGCAAAGGAGTATCCATTTGTTGTGGAAAGCTAGTGAAAAAATTTGTATAAATAAAAACCTATTTATTGAGGTTGAAATACTACCGTTGCTTTGCCTGTTCATTTATGAATCAGTGGTATTCAAATGAACGTATATTCAGGGATATTTTCATGCAATTTAGATCTCTTCTTCAATGTAATGCAGGAACACCACACCCGAAATTCTCAAGCATCAAGGTGGTACACCATTAAAATTTAGGCCTATGAAATAATGACATAAAACTCTTAAGGTATCTGAAATGTTGGGAACGATACATGAAGTAGCACAGTACTAGACGGAAATACCATTCACAGTAACTCATAACTCAAAATATTTCACTCACCTTCCCGTCTCGGAGAAAACCCTGTAGAAACTTTATTTTCTTTATCTTGCCAAACAACATTGGCACATCCTTGGGCCCAACATTTAGTCATTGTCATCTGCAACACTTGACGTACACCGCCAATAAAAAAGCTCACAAACGGAATTTCACAAACAAACACGTTGCCATGAGCATCGCCGTTTCTTCAGCAAGTAAATTCGAGGATGAAATAAATGGTAGAAGGTTCATAAGCTCGCACTGCTACCTGACGAGCAAACTACCGAAGCAGCGTTTGAAATTACGCATGTACCTTAAAATAGATACCGCCACATGGAAACAACGCTAGCGAATCCTCTAGTCCATACTCTCAAACAGCGAGAGTTTTCCTTCCTGTTGTATATTCCTCCATGCCCGAAGTAGTTTAAATGGGAAATAGGTTAAATTTTGAAATGAAAATAGGGCGAGAAAATGAGAGTTGTGTATCTTCAATACAATTTAAATAAGGTTTTACACTTTTAATGGTGAAATGTGCATTTATTATTTACATTTAGAAAAATTAGTCAATGATCGGCGGATTGAAAGCTATATCACCCTCTGCAGGTTTACCTATAGATGGCGGTGAAAACTGTATGTAATATTTCCATAAGAGAGGCAAAAAAAGAATGAGGTCACAGGCACTGAAGAGAGGTATTGTGGAATTGCATGGATTAAGGATACTTTAAAAATGCCTCCGCATGCACTTCTAACGATTTCTTGTTGAATTATTTAACGCTTTTAACATTACTATGGTAGAAGATTTAAGACCCTGTAGACTATAATGTGGTATTGATCAATGGAAAACAGAAGAAAGTTTCACAAAACCTCTGTTGCTGTTAATTATATTTTTGTGAGAAGATGTGGAGCAGATAAAAAATTAACCTCACCAGATTCTTCAAGTATCTCTCGAAAAAATGATAATCAAGTATCTCTCAACAAGAGATATTGTGGTACTTGTTTTTGGTGCTAGTTTCATTTTAAATGAAATACGAACTCTCTTCAGACTAAAAGACTTTGAGAAAAGGAATGCATTACAGTCGATAGATGCGACCAACACGCAAGAGGAGTAGTGTTTCAAATTCAAGAAAAAGGAAATAATCCATATGTAAAAACTGAAGGATGAAAAAACAATAATTACGACTAAATTAATTGCATATAAACTTACATACGCATCTATAGCTATTATCCCATGTTTGGGTCTTAGATAACCTGCATGCTCACAGCTAACAGTATGTAAAGATAAGTACTTTCAAAACTTCAAGAATACTACACATTTTGCTTATTACACAATAACAACATATCTGGCTGAAATTTTTTGTTGAGTATGTCTGTCCTGAATATATGATCATTCCTTCCAACTGTAAAAGTTTTAATTATGTCGCAGTAATATAATGACTCTCGTAGAGGATTGGCCATTAGTAGATACTGATTCCATTCTAGAAAACATAACCCCCAATTTCAGTGTTTTTACTGCAAAAAAATAATATTCAGGCATTAATAGTACTTTAAATAGAATTGTGTTATTGTAAATGTTTCTCAAATAGCACTCATCACGCATACTTGCTTGTGAATTCGAGAAAAGGCGTCTAGTAACAGTACATACACAAACGTTCTATTTACAGACATTGAGACCCCATTATACAAAATTCGGTAACGAATATTAATCTATTGCAATAAAAATGTATACATTGAAAATTACAATTGTATATCAAAACGCATTCCTTAAATTAATCTTATTGTTACATTAATTAATTTTGAACTGCAATTTTAAATGTTAATGGATTCTAAAATAGAAATGTTCGTAATCCTCAAATACTTATTGGTACGCCCAACTGAAGAAAAAAGTACTAGTCCTTATATTCCACGTTAATTTGCTGTGTCAAAATTACCTACCTTTGTTTCTTACGTTTGTACATCTCCGAAGAGCAAAGAAATTCTACGTGTGTAATACAAGTATAGCCTGTAGTATTCTATTAGCTATAATGCAATCCAACTAATATGATTTTTATAAAAGAAGGTCGATAAAAATACATTTTTGAACTAAACACTTACCTTCAAATTCATACCATAGGATAAGAAATAGTTCACTTTTTTCAATTACTGGATAAAGGAAAGCTGAAATGGCAGTATGTAATTGCAATGTGCAATGAATTATTCAGTCTTTTCCTTAAACATAAACAAACTTTCACATTAATATTCTGATTAGGATTATATATAGAAAAATATTTTTATAATGTAGACAAAAGAGAGAAAACTGTCATGGCAATGACAAGTAATTTTGTTTCTGTTTTATAAATGCAAGTGATTTAAAGCATACGCAGTAAAAGTACTTTACTAATAAAATTAGCATACAGAATTCACATTGAAAGTATCTATTAAACAAAAAAACAGATATTTACATCAGCTAGTTTATATCTTAAAAATGTCTTCTTGTATATACCAATTAAGATAGCAATTGAACTATATGATTTTACACCAAGTTTCTGTTCCTACGCAGAAGTCCCTGATGAGTGAAGAATTCATATGTAAATGCTCTTAATTGTATATTTGATTTACCAGATCTATATTCTCCGAATTACAAAAATGTACGTTAATATTCTTATTTTGGGAGACAAGGATGTAATTATAAAATTGTGCACGCTAGGTATTTCAGAACGGTAGGTGAGCTAGGTATTTCAGAAATTTTAGTTTATTACTTACTACATCGTTTCAATACAAAATAAAAGTATGCCAAAACCAGAATCAGCTACCATATCTCTGTGGACAAATCTTATCACAAGAGATGTGAAAGTATATTATTTAAATAATACAGATTGCTGTAATTTCGAATGAAGGCATTTACGGTTGGGTGAAATTTTGAGACATACAAAAGTGTGTACCTTAGAAAGAGGCATCCAGGCCAGCAGGCAGTAGCTTCAAATCAAGTCACTGGTGGAAAAATATATCAGATGTGTAGGTCTACATGTAAACATAATCATCTAAGGAACGATAATTCTTTGTTAAATGAATGGTATAAATATTGTAAATTCAAAACCTAATATCGGCCGCTTTTCAATAGAGAAAAATCATAAAACTGACGTATCTAAAATTGCTCCTCTGCGAGTAGGGAGTGCATATTTATATTTAATCATTGTCTTTTATTTCTGGACAATCCTAACTTCCGAATACCTATTCATTTAATAGATATTTAGTTGGTATTGTATTATTGCTGTTGTTGAATTGTATTAATACATTTTCAGTTAGTATTGTAAAATGGTCGAAAACTTCGAGAAATCCACAGGATGACAAACCTAACAATGTAAGCAGAGCAGCCACAAAAAGAATGACTCTTCCCTTTTGTCAAGATAATTTAAAAACAGCATCAGTATAGTTGATCGCAAGTTCATGACATAAAAAGTTAGAGGGAAGGTTCATCTTTTTTAAAAACCGAAATCAATTTTTCTCAAAGGCACATTTTCCCATGTAGTACATATTTTTTTCAAATGAGTGAGATCACTAAGCAGCAATCAGCTTAGTAGTAAAATGTGGATATATTGCATATTCAATATATTCTACCTAAAATCATTAATAAAAGATTTATCTCTTAATTTTAAAGTTATTTATTCTTTTTAATATAATTACATAAGAAAATTTAAAAATAATAAGTTGAAAATTAATTTTTAAAATACAAAATTAAAAAAATGTTTTCCTCTATTTGTGGTGCTATAGTGTTCGGTTAAAGTGTATTGGTTTAAAACAAAATATAGCAATAGTACAGGTTAAATTCAAAAGGCATAGGAACTTCCCTTTTGCATTTATGGCCAAACACCCATTAAAAACTAATATTGCCGCTGCGTGAGAACTCAACAAATTCCTCGTAAAAAAGCATTGCATATCAATAAGTATTTCACGTCCCTGAAAGTTATTAGTAATTGATGCGTACGTAGTTGTCACTTGTGAAAAGGATATAAAATATAAAAGCGTTCGATCTCTCAAATTAAAGTACGTGAATAAATTTTACCCAATCTGACAGTAAACGTGGAAAAACACCACTATACAGCGAGTAGTCAGCCATGTTGTTGGTCGATTTAAACCAATGTGTTCAATGTTTTTCACAATGAATATTAATTATGTGATCGAATAATAAGCAATGTTACTGCGTATATCATTAATACGTTGGACACTTTGGTCCTTTCCTTGCTCGAATCACGTTCGGCCGGTTCAAGTAGTTGTCTTACTCTCATGAAAAACTTTGGTAATGATACTTTGAAGAACAACCTTTTAAAATTTTACGATTTAAGAAGATACACTTTGCACTGTAGTGTTATACTTCCAAATTTCCTTATTGTAGGAAAATAAGGAAGGGGAAGGGATTAATGGGAGAGCCTATTACAATTTGTTCAAAGTGTTTAAAGAAATAGACATTAATTTGCTATGCTTAACTTCTGATGACTACATTTTTAGGTGGATAAAACTGTAACACACAACAGCGAGATGAGTCTTCTACAAAAAGGTCAGCCGATGAATCAGCAATGACGCTTTTTCTGACATAGTACATAAATACGTTTGCACTATTTAGTGTCAGACACATAAATTCCGTAGTGCATTACTACATTCACTAACTCACTAACGGTTTTTCCACAAACTAAAAGTGTGGAATGGTAGAGCAATTCAATACTGCAGCTCGAAAGCATATCTGCCGCTTATCTTCCGTAGTAAACTGCACGGCGAGCACCAAGTAGCCGAGAATGGTCCCGAAGAGCCCGACGAGGAAGCGCAGGTCGAGCGGGAACAGCCCCCCGGCGCTGAAGCGCACGCCCTTGGTGCGCAACTGCCACAGGAGCAGCGTGGCCTCCCACTCGGCCCTTCGCCGGCCCTTCACGGCCAGCAGCAGCGCGCACCCGGCGCCGTGGCCCAAGCCAGCCGCCTGCGCCGCGGCAGAGGTCGAACCAGCCACCCACGCTCCCGCCACCGCCACCACGACGTTCGACACACCGGCCGAAGCCATCACGAACGTTTGGACCAGCTCACATTTGCATCGCGCTGCGAGCACCATGACGTACAACTGCGCAGTCATTGACACCACCAGATACGCATACAACAGAAGCAAAATTGACTTGAAGATGTCTTCTATAAGGGCACAAATCTCCTGCAACTTTGCATGCAGTTTCCGAAAGTGGGTAATTTTCGCTACGATTTCAAATTGGTCTAAGATAGCGTTTGAATTATGATGCAACACGTAATTAGGTTTCTTCAATTGTTTACGATTAACGCTCTGTCCGTTTTTCGTTTTTGGAACTTCAGACTCAAATAGGTCTTGGTCCTGGCACATATTACTCGAAAATTCCAACAAGTCTTCGTTTAACCTTACAAAATAGTGCTTCACTGTACTCACAAGAACGTAAAATAGATGGCTCCAGAAGCACATTATGTAATACAACAAGGTCCAATGAAAAATAATAATGCTGTGAAATTCTGGTTTCAACATTTTAAGAACTGTAAATTCACCAATGCAGAAACATATGAAGGCAAATTGCACCGCAATTACTTTAGAGCGCCTTACTGCGAAAGGCGTGAAGGAATCTTCCTTCATTGAACTCCCCACAAGCGCCAACAGTCGTAGCAGTTTCTGCCAACCCTTCCGGTTCGATCTACGCGCCGAATGCGGAATTGACCACAGCGGAATTATGATGCCTAATAATTGCGAGGCAACGGGCAACGTGAAAGCAAAAATATCGCCTCCAAAGTTGAGTGTGTTATCATCTGTGCTCACCAACAGTGTGAGGACGAACAATATTGGATGGATGCAGAAAGCGATGACGGAGATAGAAAGAGCTAGACGGCTTCGCTCAAGACGCAAAGGGTGTTTAAAGACGAACGGGGCCATGCCCAAAGCCCGCGCAGTTTGCAGCATCGTCATCAACTCACGCATACTCTGCGGCACTATATCTGAAGTCATTTTCAAGCAACTTCTTCTATTATCTTTGAAATGTTTGATGTATATTCAATGAAAGGGCGATAGTTAAATTGTATTTCAGTTTTGTGAATTTTAGAAAGGCTTCTTCATTTTTTTGTTATAAAAAGAAATGTAATGAGAAATTTAAAAATGTGCAGTACAATAATTTAAACTTTAAAAACACAGCACTGTTTGTTATGGGAGTGTTATTTCTCTTCCTAAAAGTCGCAACAAATTACTAAGTCTAGCACTGAAGTTTTTTCGCCAAATTTATGCAAAACGTGCAGCGGTAGTGGAATACCTACAGCAGTTCTGGAACATATGCTACACCAGGAAACGATGTGTATCCACTTTGTGACACCAGGAAACGATGTGTATCTTCTGAAGTAATAGAAGTATTTGGCGCAATCACCCATAAAGAATGAATTGATAAAATAATTTTGTAGTAGCTTTATTAGAATGAAAAATTGAACACTGCTTAGAATCTTAAATTGTAACTTCTGAATTAGCAAACACAATGAGTTATTTTAAAAGCATTCACAAGCCTTTATTTTTATTTTTTCGACGAAGTCGTTTTTTCTGAGAACCAATCATTTAAAACATTTCATTAGGGTGATTGGATAGCAAAATAATTTTGATAAGTAGATTCTGAAATGAAAAATTACACATTTGTTTTGAAGGACTCGCGAGAAGTTGTTATTATTAAGATACCAAGTGTTTTTCGCGTTGAAAATTGTATTGATTCAAAATATCGCTCTTCTACTTCTACTTGTGAATAGCTTTGTAACGTGTTATTAACACACATACATATCTCATGTTTACGTACATAAACAAAAAAGTTGTGAGCAGGATACATTAAGGATGAAATTAATTAAGTAGGGCCACTTCTACGATAAAGTTACGTACTTATTTTTGACCGCCTAATTTGTACACAAGAAGTTACTGATTTTTTTAGGTTAATCCCGATATGCACAATGGAGAAGTATCGATTTATTTTTACAAAACATTGTAAACTGAAATTGTATTTGAGAAAATGTCGTTCAAAAAATGTACTATTATAAGCTTTTTTATAGGCTTTTTTACTGAAGAATATTATTGAAAATGAGTTTTCGAATTAGCATACATTATGTAGAAACGCGTGGATCTTGTGAGGACGTTGGCGAGAAGAGTGAGGTGCAGAAGTTGACCACACTGAGACCGGCCGATTGTTGGCTGTTGAGAGCTGGCCGTTGCAGAGCACTGTGGGTTTCAGCGTAGTCTAGCCGTAGTTGTTGAGCAAGTGAGAGAGACTGTTTTTGTTTAGGTTGTGAAAGGAAACAGGCGCAATTGTTATACGTGTGTTGCTTTTACCTTAAATCTTACCTTCTAATGTAACAATTAAAAATTCTAATGTAACAAATAGATTAACGAAACATTATTACTAAATGTCTGGTTATTTTTCTCCATTCAGAGGAGTTAGATTTTCCTTACCTACATCCTACAATTGTATGTTCATTTCTTACAACTCTTTTCTGGATGATATATTTCTAGTCTGCCTCAGGGGGATGTTGTACGCACATGGCGCATCCGTGGTCGATCGTGTGCGCTTTGGGAGACTTGAGCGGTAGTCGATCTGAGATGGAATCGGGCGGAATGGCGAAATGAAGCACAGTGGGCCGACATCGCAGCAAACAGAAGTATAGGAAAAGTAATAAAATATTCAAGCATGATTTGAACGGAAAATCGTAACATTGAACAACACAAAATAAACATTAAATTTATAAATATATTTTTTCGGCACTCGTTCGTGCGAAATGGTAATTACGTTATCTACTTATTGATTGCAAAGTGTCGTTAGCAAATTTTGAAAAATTAAAACTTATGAAAACAATTATAAATACAAAAAGGCACACGGAAAAGGGTGTTCGATGAGTAACACAAACAAGGACACCAAGCAAGATGAAAGTGTTGCTGCCCTGACAGAAATGGCAAGATAACGGCGCCTGGTGCCTCAAGCGATGGCCAAAACAGCGAACGGAGGTAAGCAGCACTCGCGGGCACATCGCAGCGCCTGACGAGCGGCCAGGTAGGCAACCCGCCGGCCTCCTGTCATGCATAAAACATGACCTCTGCGCAAACGAGAGCGCAGTCTCGCGCCACCTCCCGGGAACGCTGGGCGGGAGCGAGCGGGTAGTTGCCCTCCCCACTCCTGCCCCTGCTACGACCCCGTCCCTTGCCGCGCCGCCCCCCCCCCCCGCGCTGTTCCTCGACGCGCCTTGCCTCGGCCCCGCTCCGCCTCCAACTCTACTCGCTCCGGCTCGCCTCATTGTCTCACCTCGCCTCGCCTCAGCCCGGTCCCTCTCCACTCACTTCCTCCCGCTCCGCCTCTCCCCCCTCCTCGGCGCTACGACTCCCTCCGTCTCACCTCGCCTCGTCTTGCAACCCTCGGCCCGCCTCACCTCGCATCAGTCCGTCTGGCTTTAACACACATCTCCTCGCTTCGCTTTACTCCGTCTCGCAGCGACTTGCTCCACCTTGCCCCTCATAGCCCCACCTCACCTATTCCAGCATGACCTAGCCCCGCCTTGCCTGATCCCGCATCGCCTAACCCCGCCTCGGCTCGCCCACTCTCCCTCGCCCCACTCTGCTCCACCTTGCCCCGTCTTTCCCCGCTTCGCCAAGCCCTTCCTCGCCTGCCCCCCCCCGCGTGTAGCCACGCCTCGCCTAGCCCCGCCTCGCCTAGCCCCGCCTCGCCCTATCCCGCCTTGCCTAGTCCCCCTCGCCTAGCCCCGCCTCGCCTAGCCCTACATCGCCTAGCCTAGACCCGCCTCGCCTAGCCTATCCCCGCCTCACCCCACCTCGCCTATCCCCGCCTCGCGTCGCCTAGACTAGCTCCGCCCCGCCTAGCCTCGCCTCTCCTAATCCCCTGCAGCCTATCTCCGCCTCACCTAGCTCTGCCTCGCCTAACCTCGTATCGCCTAGCCCCGCCTAGCCCAACCCCGCCTTGTCTAGCGCCGCCTCGCCCCGCTCCTCCCCGCCAGCCCTCGCCCCATTCCGCCGTGCCTCGCCACGCCCCAATCTCGCCTCAGCCCGTCCCACCCGTTCGCCACCTTCACCTCTCTCGCGCTCGTCTCCAGCCTTCTCCATCCCGCCCCTCCGCGCAGGGCCAGGCTGCCGCTGATATTGAAAACGGAGTCGCCGCTAGAGCACTCAAAGTGCGCCGCCCGCAGAGCTGTGCTCCGCCGCTTGACCCGACGTCGCTGGCGCAACCTGCTTTTGTAAATGGGAAGAGGTGAAAGAGGTGTGCAGCTACTTGCCCTGGGAGGGCAGTACTTTGAAAGTTAACTTTGGAATTTCACTTACAGGTTAAAATTGTGCGAGAACCATACCTTTTAAAAGGATGATAAATGTCTCTTTTGATTGGCTATTAACTCAAGATTTTGAATTATCTAGCTCAAAATCGAAAAAATAAGACATTCTATAAAAGTGTTTTGTTGTTGATAAAGCGAATATGACGCTTTGTGCCCTCTGATTCAACTCAATGCTAAAGTGGTTTCTCTTTTGATCTTTATTGAAGTACAATTCAAAATTATTAAATACTTTAAGACCCAGTTTAGGATAATTCAGTTATTGAAATGACGCTGTCATGCATTGCAATGTTTATTAGATGAGTGATGTAGCAGGAAAATTCTGAATTATAAATAGCAATTTAATAATATTTTATAAAGGGAGAAGAAATGTGTTTTATCATATTTACTTCCCTGAATAATATTACAATTTATTACTTCATCATCTTCACTGATTCAAGTGAAATAATTGAATGAGTGAAGCATCATCTCGCTCAGTCGCTGGCTAGCTTGCTCGCTCACTCGCTTGCTTGCTTGAAGCTCGAATTAAGCACAAACTATAGTACTTCTATAATATTTCTGAATCTCGTAGAAGTGTCACATATAATGTAAAAACATTTTACAGAGATAAATTGTCTGTGGTATACATTGTACAACGTATGTAACTTTTATAAAACGATTTAATCAGCAAATCGCAAAATATTCCATCATTACTTCGAGTTCCCGACATTTTACTGAGGCGACTATTGAACAAGTCTCTCAACAAGGTTATTTTATTAGCATAACGATCATTCAACTCATACATTAATTGAATATCTACATTCGCCGAATTTGTAATCATGCAATATGCTTCCACTGTTCTGTTTCATTTGGTGTGAGGGTAGTCAATGCAAAAACCTTACTAAGTCAAATGTACTGCGTTCCGTAATTCTCCATAACATGTTCAGATAAAAATATTTATTTGGAATAATTTTATTTAAAAAATAATTTTGTGTAAGTTTCGTAATATAAAGACAGATCTTAATATTCAAACTGAAAATTTACTGTAATACGCAATACCTTGTTAGTGACCGTGAAGACTGTAGGTAAGATTTTGTTTATGAACAAGCCCATTTCTGATTATTATGTAAGTTTTTAGCAAACAACGTAAGCGGATAAACAATGTAAGAGCGTACAGTAAGTATTTTGTGAATAGTAAATACGATGCAAGAGTTACGTATATTAATGAACCAATACTCAGTAGGATATCTGATCTGTAATGTGTTACAGTTATCCTAGTTTACTCGTTTATTCTCCCATTTACGAACTATGACTTACTCATTTTCTTATTCTTGAAATACAACTTCGTAACTTCCGTGATTAGAATCTGAATTCACTAATTCTGTAACTAGAACTTTAAAATATATTTTTAATTACAAATTATTAAGCCATCACTATCAAAACGATAGCTTTTCCGAAACATTTCTATATATCATAAATCTTTCGTACACCAATGGAATTCTTTCAAGGATTGCAGTTCAAAATATTCTTGCATAACATGAACTCTATTACATGATTGATTCTCGCCTAAAATATTGTTAAGTTTGAATCAAAAAATTGAGTTTTTTACCTAAGAACACTGGGATTTTCAGAAGCCAATGTATTTTAGTGTCAATATCATTCCTTCACCAAAATACACAGCCTGTACCTGTACTACAGTTATCAACGCACTTTTCATCCGAACTCTGATATTCCTCCAAGATATATTAACGAAATAATTTCACCCGTTTGCAACTAATAATTTCATCGTTTGGAATTTTTCATCGGAAGCATTTGTGGATATGGTTATTACACAACTATCATTTGTTACTTTTTCCTGGTTAATTCCATCTATTTACAATGTAAAATCTTCTACAAACCTAAAAGGCGCTTCTAAGGGTTATTGGTGTTTAGCAAATGTCCTAACAATCCATCAAATTTTGACTGATTTATTTTGTTTTGTCCGATCCGCGACAATAGTCTTTCCTCTGCATATATCACTTACACACATACACATACACACGTGTGTGAGAGGGAGAGAGAGAGACAGACAGAGACAGATAGATGTGGGGGGAGGGGTCGGAAAGAGAAAATCAAACCCGCAGAGCGAAGTAGAGGTAAGCTATACTGTGTCCGTCCAATTCTTACTGCGTTTTTAGCCTACCTCCGTCAGTTTCGCTCAAAAAAGTCCGCCGCAACATAACTAACGCCGTGATAGTCCGCTGCGAAATCCTATTACGCCGTCAGCGCGGAGGGAAAAGTGTCCACGGGGGTCGAACGCCCCCACGGCCGTCGTAAATAAAGATCCGCTGCAGATAACGACCGTGAACGTTTTCCGATACCTGCTCACTTTTGCGAGTTGCGCGCTCCGCCGCTCCCGCGCGTTGCGACCTGAGCGAATACTTTATGCGACGCTCATGACGGGGTGAGGCAATACTTGCTGCGTGTGGGGCACTTTCTGCGGGGGAAACGTTGGCTTATTTTATTAGCATGGACTTGTTTCAGAGAGATGCGTTGAATTTGCAGGATTGAAAAATGGATTCATTGGGTTTCTTCTGCATTTAGAACAGGTTATTTCGATTATTTTGAAAAAGTTGAAATGAAAATAAGGAATTATTAGTTGATTATTAAAGAAATAATGAAAAATAGCATTTCCATGCACGTTTCTACGTATTCCAAGACTTTAAAAAAGCTTGAAATAATTTCTAGAAGAGAATTTTCAAAATTATAAATTGGTGGAAAATGTGAAAAATCGTGTAGAGGTGTATATACTCTATAAATACTTTAAACGTATAAAATTGCAATGATACTGACTTTTGAATATAGTCATAAAAAGCCAGGATCTATTTTGTCACAAACAGTTTCTAAAAGTCCTGAGTAGAGCAAACTCATTTGAAATGAAAGTGGATATTTATAAATCTGCAATTATTTCTTAATATTTGAATGAGAGAAACATAAGACGATTTTTTAAAAAATTAAATAATTTTCATCTCTATTCAAATGTGTCAAAAATATTTAAATATGTAAAAATTCGTAGGTTTTCAAAAATTAAACTCTTTAATATTGCAAATCAAAGAGAGTACAAAGCTGGAGTAACACAGTGTAAAACATTATATTTAAATCAAAATGCCCACGTAGTAAAATATTTTAACATAGAATAAATTATTTAAACTGATTTTACGTACAATATTGACAATCCAAAATATTCCATCGCAAATTTTCAGAACAACCCGCACCACACACCAGTCACTCAGTCAATTTTGTTTACCTTTTCAACTCCCCGTCCCGAACAAACGCGTCTAAAAACCCCGACACGAAAATAAATATTCAATACGACGCGATGGCGGCAAAGTAAAATACAACGGCCCAATCAAGGGTGGGGCGGCGGGGCCAAAAGGGAGGGCGCGGGTGGGCGCGGGTGGCGCGACGGTGGCGCGGCGATGTGGCACCCGTGGGAAATAAGGGCCCGAAAGTGCCTATTCCCGCAGTCGGACTAGCCGCTGCAGCTGCAGCGGCAGCTCATGAGATCCGATATGAGGAAAAAGCGAGCCTGTGGGATCGCACTCGCGGTTCTCCAAACGCGACGGACGCGCGCCAAGCGGCGTCGTGCGGCATTGCAGGCGGGTGCTTGTTCGAGGATCACTCTGCGAATGACGACAGCTACGAATTGGCACGTTCATTTAGGTTCAGAAGTAGACCGGTTCGTGGATGAATGTGTTATGTTGCTATTCCGCATTGTAAAAATAACATAGGGGTAGTCTTACATAATATTAAATTCTTTGATGTTCTTGAGTAAGTTAAAAAATATAGTTTGAGATTGGCTAAAAATTTCAAGCAAAAAAGTAGCGACATTTTGACAATGTTTTATAGTTCTGTACAAATTACATTCAAAATTTCACCTCTTCAAATGACATAATCTGTGTTTTGTTATCCCTTCGCAAATGAATGTTTTTCTAACGTTACTCATTATGTATGTGGAAATATGAAACATTCCTATATAAGATATAATCTGACGATCGTTAAGCAGGTGTATGAGAGAGATTGAATGCTTTTGCACCATTAAAATATTAATAATTAAAATATAATTTTCACTGACATTCGACGAGATCAGAAACGAAAGTTAAAAACTCTTCATTGCATAAATTAGCATGATGCTTGTCACCGAACATGCTATTCAAACGCATTAGCTTGTTGTTCAAACACCTTAACACAATCATTTGCACACAACTCAATTTTCACTCTTTGCACACTTTACAAAATAAAGATATTTTGGAATGATGAAGCAAGTCAATGTATCACTCACTAGTTCTAAATGTTAAGGGGAATAAATGCATTGTTTATATGAATGTAAATGTATTTGTATGAATCCAAAACAAGGGCATTCAAAAGGTTTAGTTCCAACTCGTCCAAAAATTGGTGATGAAAGTTGAACTTACTTTTACTTTGCAGCCCTAAAAATGAATGAACTTTTTGCAGATTGCTGATTTTGCAGAATAATACATCTGAAGTTATATATATTATGTATGCACGTTTACTTTACGTACCGGCCAATGTAAAATTAATAAACTTCTATATACTATTTCAAACAAATAAACAGTTCAACTACCGACACAAAAAAATTTCACATACTAATAACAACGTTGCATAAGTTTATTTTTCAATCAATTACATTTATCATGTTCAAATTTTTGACAGAAATTAATCACAGAAAAGACATCTTTTAAATCTCGGGTGAAGATTCTAGGTTGATGCCAGAGTCAAACGGCGTGGAGTTTTGCTTTTCTCTGGCATTGTCAAGAAATATCTTAAGTTTCCGCGCGTTCTTAGACCTTCGTCTTCCGCAATCCATCAACGTCTTTGAGCTTGTCGTCATTAACAAAACCGATCGGGTAGACTATCAATCAAAATTGCTTTCATTAGCGTCGTCGCGAACTTCACGGACCGCGCCCAAACCTTTATCGGTGCTCGTCTCTACCTCGAACGTACGCGATGAAGCCAGGATTTCTCTTCTTACAGACATTTGGCGTTGTTTCTGAAATTTGTTATAAAACATAGATTTTTTACAATATAAAATACAAGTAATTGAATAGAAGATATACACTACTCGTTCTGCTTTAAAATCTCCACTCTATAGGAACTAAACTTTTTTGAGATGCAAATGTTTGTACTTAGATTCACAAACTTCTTAGAAATGCAAAATTTAGCATTATTTAAATTTAGAAACAAATTTGGAGAACTAATATCCTTTCACTTTATTGTTAAAATAATCGATGACATTTACTGAAATATACATAAATTATAATTATTTAATTTTGTGAATTGCATTATATATACAGTAAAATCTGTCTAAGATAGAATCGATCGCTACAAAAGAAATTCCGCTTTAAGGAGGTTTCCCTTTTTTTCAGGGTTGTCAATTTTACGACACTTGTGAGAATGATATTTCCATTCATCAATTAGTAAAGCAATGTAAGTAAAGAAGTAATTAATATAAAGTAAAAATACATGACTTTCTTACGATTTTTTGAATATATTTACATATAATGTATTCACGGAAGTAATCACCATAATATTAAACATTTTTCATTGACAGATTCTGAGTTTCTCTTTCTTCCATGAGTTTTATATTTTCATATAATGTTAGTTTTATGATTTTAGCATTGTTAAACTGGCCGCGAAAACTCATAAAAATACACACCACTTCACTGCCTAATGGCTGCCTGATACCCCCGCATGACCTTGAAAAATGCGTCTAGGGCCGAGGGGATACAATTTTGAACGTGGGGCAGGGAGAGGCGCGGATAGAATTCATGCCCGAATACCTTCCCACGCTCAGATTCGGGAGAGAGGGAATAAGAGAGAGAATAAGTTTTAGTTAACAATATATACATTTAAAAATAATCAAACATTTACGGTTTTATTAACCAAATTGCTTGTTGTAACTACTAAGGAGGTAAACGTTACTGGTACGTCATCATGACATCATGATGACGGGGAGAAGATAACCTATGCGGTTGATAAAAATAACTTTTCCAATCAAAATAGTAGATTAAATTGATTCATGAAGAGCAGAAGAGTCGTAAGAGGCAAATCATTGACATTATAGGCTTAAATACGTTTCTCCATGAGTGCAAAGTTTATTCTATCACTTTTACCTCTTGTTTTCCAACCTGTTTGGTCATAATCTTTTGTTAATGCCATGGTTATGATCTCATTGAGAATACTGTTACTGGCTATCATTTTGGCGTATAGCAGATGTTCCGGAGCGTTGTCTACATCAACCCCATGGGAATTAATCAAGAGTGGAACTTGTTTTGACTCGATTTTAATGAAGGATAATTACTGCACGTATTACTCGTTCACTTTACATTTGCAGACGGCAGAATTAGGAACTAATGTTGTTTTGAAAGTGAAGGCCCGAACACAGAACACCACGAGAATACACGAATGGCCCAGATGTCAATCAGCATCTGACCAATCAGTTGTCTCCGAAGGCAGCACAAGCGCTACGGACACAGCTGACGAATTATGCCTTTCTGACAGTGAGCGGAGTCGTACTCTTAAATGATTAAGATAATATACAATAAAATAGATCACACCATACGCTATTCACAATATTCATGTACAATATTTTTATTTCTTCGTTGCACTTATCTACTATGGTTATGTTCTTGCCCCGCCGGGATTCTGTGTGCTGCTCACCGCCATCTATATCATATTAAACGGTCAGTATATACTGCAGACGCGCGTTTCTCATTCAGTCGGCGGTGACCTTATGTAAACAGATCGCAGCGCTCCGTCTGCAAATGTAAAGCGAACGAGTAATACACGATATGTCAAACTTCCGACAGTCCAGATACGTACCAAAGAACTTAATTCATTTTAGATTTCGCTAAAAGCAGCATCAAAAATACAGGTATGGTAGATTTCCATAATACTCGTGTTAGCAAATAAAATAATTTAGGTGATTGAAATCAAAAGTATTGTCTAATAAAAAATTCGATGTAAACAGTATTAATTGAAAATACTGGCGATAACCAGTATTTGTACTCGCATTTATTGAAGATTAAAGAACATAACAAATTTCACAAAGTTTTGTGCTGAATTTGCTTACATCATCAAGTAAAATATAATTAATTGAATAATGAGGCAATCCTAATAGGGATAAAAGTATCAACCATTTGTGAGAATGAATATTTTTTTAAACTTTTTTGAAAATTCACTGAATATTTTTTTGGAAAATAAATGTCAAGAAAATTGGTAAAATATTGAAACTTTTTGGCAAAATACGTAAAATATTAGCAAAATGTGTCAAATATATGGATAATACAAAATATGAACATTTTTGTAACGATAAATTGGGATTTTCTGTTACGATAGCTATCAAGATATAAATTTTCAGATTTGAACATAGAAAGACAAAAAACATGTAATTACTAGTTGGATAAGAATCCGGACACTAGTTATCAGTTATAATCAGTCTCCGAGTAGTCTCTTACCGAGCTCTCTTCCATCGTGTACCAAGATTAGTTTCAAGTCTTTTCAAGTTTCTCCTTAGCTACTCCCTTAGTCCTACTTAGCAAAATACTACTTAGCAAAGAATCATAAGCAGGTCTTCTTCAGAAAAATATTTGACCGGTTTCCCTAGCGTATCAACGCAACTACAAAGTTACAAAAAGGGTATGCAGTGAAGTGCATTCTGATACGTTTTGTTTATAAAATTTATTTACAATCGAGGGATTGCATTTTTCGCTTTTCATTACTATTTTACAATATGTAGCCGCCAACTATTCTTATTAGCAGCAAGTAATGCGGTAACTTGCGAGCGTTATTTCAACTAATCTACGTGCAGAATCTCAATTCACGTTTAGCTTCGTTCAATGTCATTCTAAGCGCAGACAAATAAGCTATGTGGATAATTTAAGTATCACAATAAGCTGAGGTATAAAATTTACAACTCTCACTAAACTCTCACATCTATGAACTAAATGAAGTATAAATAGAAAAATACTTTTCCTTATCTTCAAAAATATAATTAATATGAAGTTTCAACTTAATTTATTATTATTAGTCTACAACATCCCATAAAGGGCAAATGCCTCCTGCTTTAACAGGGTTACATTAGGTTGATATTAAAAATCAAAAACTAATTGTGTCGGGGAGCATTATCATCTTTTTGCTGTTCATATCCAAGTTGTCTCCATGTTGTCCTCTCTTGTGCCAGTCTCGTCCACGTGGGACCAGCAACCTTGCTTATCTCGTCTGCCCATCTTCTCTGTCTCCCGTGGTTCCTCCAGCCATAACGAGGATCCCAGGTTGTTGTAATGTACGCCCATTGCCTTTGGTCTTGTCTAATGATGTGTCCTACCCAATGCCATTTACTCACTTTGGCTTCCTGTGCTGCATCTTTGATTTTGGTCTCTTTCCTAATTTCCATAGATGGTATTTTGTCTGAGAGCGAAATTTGTACGATTTTTCGTTCCATTTTCCTCTGCCATTGTTGTATCCATTTTATTTTTGCTACTGTTAAGGACCATGTTTGTTATCCACAAAGCAATACAGGCAAGATGCACACATCCTTCTTGATTTTGAGATTTTTCTTTTTGTTTAGCAGTATGAAGGAAAGGTTCCAAAATTTTCTCCCTGCTAATTTAATTCTTCTTCTTATTTATCTCCTATATTTATAAATGATACCAGCTGTCTCAGGTAAACATATTGTGATATACCAAAATATATAATATTTTGTTAATAAAATTGGCTGTAAATGGGTTGGACAAAAGGGTATGCAAATG
Source organism: Acheta domesticus (assembly GCA_031308135.1). Taxonomy (NCBI): domain Eukaryota; kingdom Metazoa; phylum Arthropoda; class Insecta; order Orthoptera; family Gryllidae; genus Acheta; species Acheta domesticus. Next base: position 91,541,625 of record JAHLJT010002406.1, on the reverse strand, counting down.
GCGATATACAGCCTTAGCAACGCCGGCGCAGTGGTTGGCAAAGTCAACAAACTGCATTCAGGCGCTGAAGAGGTAGGGTCGCTGGCTAGATAGACAGAAAAATAATGTGTGATTGGTCTAAAAAGGAATGACTGTCGAGGTCGTGGCTACTTGGTTTGATAAGAGATGAATGGATTGGCTAAGGGAGAATAGACTGTCTAATTTGGTCGTTTTGTTTTAGAAAAGAGAAATGAAGGACGGATACCGAATCGTTGAGGGCGAAAGAACAGGGAGAACTGGACATTCTGATAGTAGTCGTCGAGTAGTAAAGATCGCTCGCGAGATCAACATTAGTGAAGTAGGACTTGTAAGTTTCGAGTGAGACTCAATAGTTTTTCGGAATCTGGAAGTTGATGTACAACGGGAAGTTCGATTAGGACTTTGAAAGTTTTTTCTTATATTGCGGTTTTGGACTTTAATATTTTACCACTAGTTGGGGAAGACTAGGAACTCTGAATATCAAGTAAGAACCGGTAGATATTCTAGTCAGTGAGGGCTGGATGCGTCGGCAACGTCGCAAGATTAGAAGAGAGAAGCGGGACTTGGGATCACCTACATTCAAGTGAGAAGAGACTGCAGGGCGTCGGCGACCAAGATGGTAGATAAGTACTGCAGTACAAAAGATATATTTTAAAACGAGGTCATGACCTAAGGACAAAAACAATTGTTAATAGTGTTAAATAAATTGTAGAATTTTTTTCTTTTGGAAATGAAAAGATTTTCATTTAGTAAATCAAAATTGTTAAATAGTTAGAAATAGATAATTATTCCCTTTCAGATTCCTCGCCATACTGTACAGTTGGCAGATCAAGTAATCGGCTATCTAGGCGATAGCGATTATCCATAACGGGACCCATTGACCCAGCTAAAGTTCTGGCCAGCTAAAAAGACCAGCTAACATGACAACTTTTGAAAAATATCACTGTCGAATGAGAACATGGATTCATACTCGATTTGGGGAAGTTTCGTTTCGAATTGTGTTGGCAAACGCCGTTGCCAACCTTCACACAATTACACTGTGTATATTACGTTTACGTGGTAGGGACATTTTTTTAATATTTCAGTTGGCGACGAAAAAATGACTACTTCCGTAGATTCCGCCAACATTCAAAGCCAATCGAGTGGAGTTGCTGTGTTCGCGATATTTGCTAGCGATTTGTACTTTGCGGTTTGCTGATTTTTGTTATTTGCATTTTATTTCGTTCAATTTATTAATTTAGTAGTTATAGGCATTTTTGATTTTTATTTATTATTTTCCGATTGTTTTCCTTAGTAATCATAGTTGAAATAGTTTTAGTAGTAAACGTTGATTCTTTCCATTTAGTATTTCGTGTGTTAAATTAATTATATTGTATTTATTATTAATATTATTATTATTATTATTATTTGAATCCAATTTATTTATAATTGGAAAATAATGGATAGCCCAAGTACATCTGGGCCTATTCTTGGTATTGCACCATTGAAGATAACACGCCTTCAAAGTTCCCTTCAAAAGGGGATTGTAAATTTATATCTGGGATTGCGGAAAGAAGCAATTGAAGAAGGTGTCCATGTTACCCACACTTCTTTGATAATACGAGTGGCAACATTATTACAGGTAATTTTTTTAAAATTTCTGTATAATATCTTTTAAAAACTTACAAGTGTAATTTTCTTAATTAAAATAGTGATGGGTATAGTTGTTAATTATCTTTAATTATTAACTACCATTAGTTATGCATTAATAGAAATAAATCCAATTTTCTTTTTCCAAGTTATTGTGTGTTTACAGGTGGGTGTGAAGTCAGTTGAAAATATTATCAACAAACATAAAAAAAAGAAGTTCTCACCACACCCAATAAGACTCGGAAAAGAATTCGTCCAGTCACCAATGTTGACAATTTTACAAAAGATGGGATTGCCAATAAAATATATTGCAGTTTGAGTTCAGGTAATCAATAAAAATATTTATCCTAACAATTATCAATTTGTTTTATACTTGCTTTTGGGTTACTTAACAAGTACCATGAATTATATTTTATGTAGGTTGTGGTATTTCCATTAGAAACCTCTATACGGAGATAGTGGGGGATGAATCATTAAATTTTGAAGGCTCTCAGACTTTCTTAAAGCGAATAGTGAAGAACATGGGTTTTACGTGGGGAAAGGGAGACCGGTATGCTCATGTGAGGGAGAGTGAAGCTGTAATTTTTAAGAGAGAGTGCTTCCTGAGAAATTTTATTAAAAACATGAACTCCAACATGCAAAAGACAGTAGTTTTCTTGGATGAAATATGGATATATATGAATGGTAATTTCTTATACTTTTCTTCTGGAACATTAATTTTAATATTGTTGTACAATGTAATGAGCGTATTGTGAACATAATGAGAAGTGCATAAAATAAAGCAATATAAATTTGGATTTAAGTTGGATAGGTAAATGTTACCATAGGTTTGTTACCACAGGAGGGTCTTCAAAAACATGGTTAAAAAAGGATGAGGTAAGGGGCCACCCAAAAAAACCAGATGAGGGGAGCAGATTTGTGGTTGTTCATGCTGGAAGTAAGCATGGGTTTGTGCAAGGTAAGTTGCAATAATCAGATTGAATAATCATACACATGGCATAATGATTCAGAGTAAGTTTCCTTTACTTTATAATCACTTATAAGATTAATTTATTTTTGTTGATTATACACTGTTAATAATTTATTTTTGTGCAATTTCCTCTGAATGAAAGTGGCAGTGAAAACATTTTTGTTCATTAGGAGCAAGTCTAATTTTCAGCACAGATTTGAAGAGGGGCCAGGATTACCACGGTTCAATGAACAGTGAGAATTTTGAAAGGCAAGTTCATCATTAATTTTCATTATAGTCAAACAATTAAGTCATTATTAAGGCAATACAGTGATTTTTTGCAAGTTTCCACAGGTTGATCCAGGCACAGTTAATTCCTGGCATAAAAAATTTGGGGCCTTGCCTAATTATAATGGACAACGCTTCATACCACAGTAGGTTGGTAGAAGAAAATCCTTCATCTAGGTGGAAAAAAATGAGTTAGTGGTAAGTAACTAGTAAAAATTGAAGTTTAGAATTTGAAATATAAAGAATTTTAACAATAAATCTTCTTATAGAGGTGGTTACAACAACATGGTGTGGTGCCACCAAATAATGCCACTGTTGTTCTTTTGAGGCAACTGTGCAAGCTTCATAGTAATCAACTGAAAAGGTTTGCTCTTATATATAATTTGCATTTTTAAACTGTTAATGAAGAAAATATTTTTGAGGTGGATTGTTTTCTTTTTTGTAGATATGTGGTTGACAAACTTTTAGAGGATGAAGGGCATCAAGTTTTACGCCTTCCACCATACCACTGCTTTTTTAATGCCATAGAGCAAGTATGGTCTGAGACAAAACGATATTACACAAAAATAATAGTTTCAAGGCCAGGCAGTGGCATTGAAAGAACTAAACAGGTTTGGGAGGAAGCATTAAATCAGGTAATCCCAACTTTTTCAAGCGAATATTTAACTTTTGAATAGCAACATTTGAATATTCTTATAATATTGATAATACTTGATTGCAATTGCAGAAACTAAAAAAAATAATAATTTTTAAAATTAACTGCTTTACATTAAAAATGTTATTATTTTTATTACTATTAATTATTGTAACATCTGAGTGCATTCATTTTAGAAGAAATCATTTTAGTATTTCTCTACTTTTCTTTGTGTAATCCATATTCCTTACTAATTATATTTATTATTTTTAATATGTATCTCAGTAATTTTAATTGTAATGTGGAATGTGATATCATCTAATTTTTATTTTTGACACATATCGCTGTAGGTGACTCCATAAAAGTGGAATAATTACGTGGAACATACTGAAAAAATTATAAAAGAATATTAGAGGAAAGAAATACAAGATGTTCCAGAAGTTGAAGACATCATAATAAATTTGGAGAACAGTTCTGGAGAAGAGGATGACAACGACAGTGAGGATTAATCAGTAAGATATTGATTACAACAAGCTTTATTATTTTTCTGAAAAATTTTGTTACTGAAATTCATTTTTTATGAAGAGAAAGATGGAATAAACTATTTATTTATAGTATGCATTTACAGAAGAAAGCTCTAAGCATCACATCTGAGCTGTCATGTTGAATCTACTTGGAAAAACAAATTTAATGTGATGATTAATCAGGTATAGTTTCAGGTAAGATATTAACCTGATGGTTCTGTTGCATGAAGCAGATGCATGATTGATGTTACAATAACTTTTCACTCCCCAGCTAACACAACGTGCCTGGATTATCATTTCTTAATCTTTTCTTGAAGAAAGTTTGTTGATACAATTTTTTATGAAATGTTTTTCTTTAATCACCAACACAAATTGTTTTTGTGATATTCAAAACATAGTTTTTTGTCTTCAGACATTATTATTATTATAATTTGTAGTTTTCACACAAGTACTTGTTTTGTATATCTAAACGTATATGTAATTGGTCTTTTTAATTTTGTTTCAGTGTTTTGTAGCCCATTTGTTAATTTTGTAATTATTTTATTGGTAGAATTTCTGACATTACTTGTAGCCTAATACTGGTTTTGGGCAAGTGGCACCATATCTCTCTCCCTGAATCCCACATACATTTTGAGTTTCTTTGACACAATAATTTTAATACTGAAAATAACCATAGTCTTGCCATGATTTTTTTCACAGCAAGAGTTTATATTTAATTGGTGTAATAAATACACAATATTTTAATCTTGTAGTGCTTTGCTGCCTGTTGGGAATTATTGGGCATGCATTAACTGGAATGGAAACTGGAATATAATATAATTTTCATTTGAATTACGTAACAAGTTAATGAGAGAGTTTATTGTATAATTACTGCATGTTCAGGGAGTAGTTAACAGAAATGTAGTCACAATAACAAAGTAGATTCAATATTATTCTGAAACTTTATATGTACTGTGCCATTTATACTGATTGTGTACATTACTGTTTAAATAAATATTATAAAAATCAAAAAGTAATATATTTATTACCATATTCCCAATCTTATGTATCCCATCCCACTGAAATGGAGAAGAAATAGGTAAAAGAGAAAAGCTGTCTCTAGTAACAACAGACAAGTAGCCTTACTCATCCTCATGATCTTCTTGTCATTAAAAAAATAATTTACTATTAAAAGCTAATGAACAATAAAACAGATAAATTAAATGGATGCTTATGCAATATTGACATCCCTAGGCTGTTAGGAGCAATTCATTAGATCACCAAAAAATTACCATATATATATATATATATATATATATATATATATATATATATATATATATATATATATATATATATATATATATATTGTGACGTACCGACTGCTCGGGGTCAATCGTGACTTACCCGTGAAGTGGCACGGTACAATAAATTTGTTTGTTTCAGGCAGGGCTCGGGATCTTTTTCGCGAATGTGGACCCTGGGATGTTCGGGGTACAATAAATACATACAGTTTATTATACAACGACAGTTTGATGTTTATTCATCTAATATCACTATTACACTTTCGAACACTGATCCCCTATGCAATGATTACTATGTTTTGGTACCAAAACTTAATACCTTCAATGCTAGCATCATACCTGTTACCACCTGGGTCACGTCGCTTCGTTGGGGCCCGGCGCCGATGGTGGCGGCGGCTTCGGCTCCCGTCGCGTGGTCCCGGAGCCGTTCGGCCGCCAGCCGGAGATGAGTAGGCAAGTGTTCGCCCCTCAGGCTGCTCCACGCGTATATTCTACACTAGTGCATCTAATTAACTTATGCTTGTCCTGATAGTCTGAACTCCAGATTTGGGTTGTAACTGATTATGCTAAACACTTTACACTATATTACTCTCTGAATCACCGGTGAAATATCGGTAACCTATACCCACGTGTTCTTGTTCTCCTCACGCGTCATCATACAGTTTCATTATGGAAAGTTCCTATACACTGAAAACCCGTCAGGCACTGCTTGATCGGTCTCGCAAATGATCACTGGTTCAGTCACTGTCTTGTGCACTACACTTTCTATCTTTCCCCAAAACCTACGTTCGCGATGCATGTGCTCACGCTACAGGCGGGTTTCACACTCTTCGGTTTACCATACACTCTATCCGTTGACTTCCCAATGCTGTTCGGTCTGCATCACACTTCTTTAACGGTCCAAAATGTAATACTATGCAAGTCTATTAAGTTATTCAGCACTTAGGGGTACTTTTCCCCAAATAACTCGCACCGCTCGCGCACCACCTCCGTCCGCTAGCGTGGCTTCCGCTCGTCTCTCCTTCTCAACCGACTTCTCGCTGTCCTCCCCTCGTGTCTCACGCTCCACGTGACGCCCCCCTTCCCCTCCGTGTTGCCATGCTGCCTAGTTATGCTCGCGCCGTTTGTATGTTCTCTGGTTGTTTAAGTTGAAATGTATCGCGTTTCTATTTAGAGGCGCGGTGCGTTTCAATATATATATATATATATATATATATATATATTTAATTCACTGAAATAATTGAGGTATTTATTTTTGTTCAATAAAAATCATCATTAACAGCTGAAAACGTGAAAGAATTGTTAATACTATCATCTCCAAAGTATTATTAATACAGAAGTCTGACTACAGTTAACTTCAAGGTTGTATTTTTCATTTGCACTCGACACTTTTTGACACCTCTTACGCTCACAGTTGTTGACAATGATAATTCAAAATTATCTTAGTAATTGTTCACTGAGTTAATGTTCGTTTGTAGATTAAAATCTTTCTATTATTGAACCATTAAAGGAAAGAATATTACTGTACAGTGAACAGTCTCATACGCGCGAAATGTGTATGACAACAAACAAAACAAAAGCGAGAGAGCTGATCGGAATGTTAGTTTCATAAGTTGGCTACGCTGACAGGAAATCTGTCAAGCTGCCGTGATGCGAATTTAGTGCGGCCTAGTACGCGGCCTGGACTATTATAGCCGGACATTTATACATTTGTTGAAATTAGCTGTGGAAGTATTGATTTTAATTAACGTAACCTGTTCCTGGCGCCCAAAATTTTAATATAAAGTCCGAACGGGTCACGATTATAACCGTCTTAGATGAATGATGCCAACGATCTCGTAAGAGTCTATGACGAGACGTTGTTGGTACATTTCAATATACTTGAATATAATCTACGTTACTGCTGTTGAGCATTATTATTTTAGGTTGGCTGTTACTCATTATTTTAGTTTGCGATAAGATCATTTGCAAACCGATCTCACTGCACCTTGCGTTTACATCGCACAGCATTTAGAGTTTCAGGCGATGTAGCAAATAGAGCAATATTGTCTGCAAAACGGAGGTTTGTTAACCGCCGTCCGTCGACATCTACACCTGTTTGTTTTGCCCAATTTGCTTTACGCAAACACATTTCAAGCAGACTATTAAATAATTTAGGGGAAACTGGGTCCCCCTGTCTTACACCTCTCTTAATTCGAAATATTTCTCCCTTTTGATCTGTTCTCACTTGTGTTTGGCCGTGGGCATGAAGTTTTTTTTAATGTTAATACTTATTTTGTGAGCACTCCTTGATTCTTGAGTGCTTGAAGTATAAATGGGTGTTCAACACAGTCAAATGTTTTCGTAAAGTCAACAAATGCTATGTACACTTATATATTAAATTCATGTGCTTTTTCAATGATCGAATTGCTTGGTTGCAGGTAGTCTGTAGTGCTGAAGCCTGTTCGACATCCTGCTTGTCCCGGTGGCTGTTGTTCATCCAGTATTTTGGTCATTCTCCTTGTCAGATCTTTAGAGAAGAGTTTACACATGTTCAAAACAAGACTTAGTGGCCGATAGTGAGATCGTCTCTGGTGCCTTTTTTGTGAATGAATATTATGGTACTTGTAAACAATTGTAAGGGGAGTTTTTCCGTTGTTAATATAAGGTTAAAAAGTTTGAAACTTTCTTTGAGTAATTCATCTGAACCTTCTTTAAGAAGTTCGACACTAATGCCGTCATATCCCGGCGTTTTTCCAGTTTTCATTTCCAAAATTCTCCCACGTATTTTGGGTATGATGAGTGGTGGAATTTCAGTTTCATCTTTTTCTTTGCCATACCGTTTTGTGAGTGTATGACTTGTGCTTTTATAAAGGCTTTTGTAATACAGAGTAGTTGTTTTATTCATGTTCTTCCTTGAGGATGTCTTATCGTCATTAGTTTTAAAGCTAGCATCCAGTGTATCCCTATTGAAGTTTTTTCTTTTAGTAGTTTAAGTGATTTGCTATTTTCCATTATTCTGTATGTTAAGTGTGTCAAATGGTTTCTTCTCTCTCTGCGGATTGGTCTCTTAACTTTCTTGTTTAGTTCCTCGTACTCATTAAGGTGTTCTGGAATATGTCTTATGGATCGTAACAGTTCTCTTTGGTTTATAAGCTGGAAAGTATCCTCACTTAATCTACATTCTCCATTTGGTCTTGAGTTGTCTGTGGATGTATTTTTTAACGCTGACTGGATACATTGATCAGGATGATTGCATTTCTCCTCGGTACTTTTTTGGAAATGCGTTGAGTTTTCCCGTTCCTTCTTGATTCTGGTTTCTGTTTCGACTCTAAGAACATTTTGATACATGCTGTTTTGAAATATTAGGTTGGTATATCTTCCAGTGATGATATTTATTCATATCTTTGCGTATTCGAATATCGCATTTTATAGGGCTGTGATCAAATTCAAACTTCAACTCTTTTTCAACATTTATATTTATAACACTTTCTAGATCGTGTTAGTATGTAGTCAATTTCTTTTTGGTATTGGCCATCTGGTGAAAGCAGGTCCATTTGTCTTGATTGTTCAATTTGTAGAAAGTATTTACGATTTTTAGTTTATGTTCTGCAAATTCGATTAGCCGTTCTCATTTTTTGTTATGTATTCCTAGGCCACAGGGGCCAAAGGTCATCTCTTCTGTGTTGTTCATTTACTTTCCTACCTTACAATTAAAGTCGTCAATTACAAAATTCCTTTCAGATCTATATTGGTTAAGTGTGCTGTCTAGTAGATCAGAAAAATCTTCCAGTTCTTCTTCTGCACTGTTCGTGGTTGGTGCATTAGCTTGAACTATTGAAATTTTACTCCTCCCTAGGTTTACTGTAAGAACACATATTCTCTCTGAAATGCCGACTATATCTTCAATGGATATTTTAAATTTCTTATGAACAAAAAACCCACACCTTTTTGCCCTTTTGTCTTACCTATATATGAGAATAGGTTTCCGCTTTTTTCTCTTTTATGGTTTTGCTTCTCTATTATTTATTTCTCTATTATCTACTTAAATAAAACTTAGTAAAAACATACTAGAAGATAATAGTAGAAACGTCGTCTGAAAAGTCGAAACCCACGAATACACCATAAAGGAATGTTCAATTCCTTTCAAATATTATCTATAAGAGATTGAACAAATATAATTACGATGGATTATTTTGAATGTTTTGGTTACAAGAACAAATCATTTCTGCTAACTTGATGAAGACAAATTGGAAATAGAATGAGAGCGTTTTCCTGAGAAAAACTAAGTACCAACTCCGCCAAATACTTCACCCACGACGCAAACCTTAGCTGAGAGAAATCTTCTTTATCATCAATTTTTCAAAGCAAGCGAAGGAGACGACCGTGTTTCAATTCAGATGATAAATGGATGCTGCGTCTTACATCAATATGGAGCTGACTTTTTCTTTCGGATTTGAAAGTTTGATAAAGATTCAGAATAAATGTAGAATCAGAAAGCCAACTGACAGCCTTAAAACTTCGTTCACAATTGTGATCCAGATCCTGGAACTGTATTATTTAATGTAGTTTACGCTTGCAGAGCTGCTGTAGAGAGATTTGTAATGTTCAATTATTTTCTTCCGGTTCGTACTGGCATAAAGGTAAGTCTCTATTTTATTAAATCAGGAACTGAATACAAAAATAATAGCTGTAAAGGTATTTATACCGGTATAGGAATATCTTTACCTCTATTATACCTTTATTCAAAATACCTTAAAATACCGTTATAAGACGTCAAATACTGGTATTTGTAGAGGTATTTTACCTTTATTCGACGTCTATACCGGTAAAATACCTCTATTTAAAGGTATTTTATCAGTATTTTCTCATGCAAAAATACCGGTATATACCGCTAAAATACCAGAATCATGAGAATATACCGGTATTTCAATAAAATCATACAGGTTTCGGAGGGGAAACATTGTGATTTTTTACGCTGAGATGGTTCAGAGGAACAATTGTGGACTCCACATTGTTTCTGACCGGGATTCCTAGGGTTCGAGTCTCAACGGTGGCGTCTTTTCGTCACCAGACATTCTACCTAGGTCGGGTTCTGTCGTTGGAAGGGAAAAAATTATTATAATGGTCTAGTTTTCTAAACGGTAGTTCTCTATGGTTTCTCCGGTCAGCACCAGGCGTATGTTGGAGTAGTACTTAAAAACGAGCCACTGATCGGGCATTATCTTTTGTTCTTCATCTTTTCGCCTTTAATACACACTCTTTCACGCTCTACACTATTAGACCTTTGGAGACTAGCCAGAGCCTGGAGTTTGCTTCTATTGATGATTAAATGATTTTGATTCCGGGCGCATCAATTGCTAACCCCGTAAGAGCAGTCCTTGCGTTTTCTACGAGAGGCGGCGGTGATCTTCCTCCTTGCATGGTAAGATCAGGCGCTGACCTACCGTCGACTAGCGGGGTTTCCCTCTACCAGGTATCTCCCACCAGCGCCCCCCTCCAGCCGGCACAAGCTCTAAGCAACCGCGCGGTCTTCCAGCATGTGTGGTAGTGTAATGCGTGTTAGTGTAAGTGTGTGTAAGTGAAGGGTTGAGGATCGGACAAGACAAAAGTTCGCGCGCAGTCCGTGACCCGTTCTGCTTCGGCACTTCTCTGACATTGATCGGAGAAACCAAGGAAAACTACCGATCAGATACCACTATTTTACCGGTATTCAATACATTATCGGTCCCTGCATTAAATTAAATTAAGTATATCACTATTATATCTATTATCACTATATTATGGAATATATCACGATTACAGTATTGTTATTATTTTTCGTAACGTTACATTATTAGATATTAGAGATATTACTTTAAGAATATTATAAAACTGTAAAACATAGTCCTATATGGACATTTTCTTGAAAAATTTGGAGCCGTTTGTAGGAAAAAACCGTTTAAACTCCAGTATACATGCGAAAATTAAAGCTCCTTTTCATGGGAATCTTTTGGCTGTTCGAAAACCTTCATTTGAAGTCATTTAAATCAGTTTTACTCACAAATTCAGAAATGTATTCATATCGTTGAAAGTGTGCGTATTAACGGGGTGAAATACATTAAAAAGAAGTACTTTTGTGTAATTTTGGGAATTTTTGGCAAAAAGAATTTTATGACATCTTAAAAACTGCAATAATCACTATCCATACGAACAGTTTGAAGAAACAATTTAAATGCGTTTTTTAGAAAATGGTATTTGAGCGTTTTCCGAAATTGCGGAATATTGAGCACGTTTTCACAGAACATTTTTTGAGTTTGCGTGAAAACTTTGCAATATATATTTTAAAGCACACGTAATCAAAAATGCAATAATGTGAAGAAATTGCCGGCAATGCAAATATTAACGACGTGAGACTCAAGTAAAAAATACATTTATGTAAGTTTAGAAAAAATAAAAGAATAGAGCAGTATGGCGTTTATGTCTTCTCATACAATATATTTAGAACTATCCCTTACAAAAGTTTAAATAACTAGTGGTGCTACAGAATGGCAGACTTAACCGTATTAATTTTCTAGTTCCTTTCGTCTCGGCTAGCTATTCGGACTTGCCACATACTCATGCCAGTTACTATCTGTCGCCGTACAAATTACATATTTTTTATATTTTCTTAATTTTTCGGTTTCCTAATAATAGCATGGAAATATTATTTTAAAAATATTAAAGACCTGTAAAAAAGACTGACGGACAGACGGACGGACGGACGTTGTGCTTTCAATTGGTTTTTCGGTATAAAGAACCCACAAAACAGGGATTAGAGCTAATTAGCTACAGCAAGTGTTAGAAGATTTCTTTTTCTTAATTCAGCAACTGGTTTTAACCACTTTTTAGTTATCAGGGTCCGTCTATTTTTTTTCTGCAGAAAATTCGCCGTTTTTTTCGTGCAGCATACAAAACTTTCCCTATACTACGTATATTACTCGGTATATACGTACGTATCCGGCAAAGTAAAAACAATTTTATGAGACTAAATGAAGGTGTAGAAATTTTTAATTCGCGGTGATTATATATTTTACTGAATCTTTGAAATAAAATATTTCCTCGAGAAGAGACAATATTTTATCTTGGCTTATCGAATGTAGTGAATACTTTTGATATAATGAAGTAGAAACTTTGGCTCCGAGAGTTTCACTATAACTGGTGCCGAATATATTTAATTAGAGAGAATGCACGCATACAATTAAACCTTTTGAATTTTAGCTAAAGGGCTGTGCTAACAGCGTCAAATATTTGATAAGACGGATGAAATAGAATGAGAATATCAAGAAACAAAATGAAAAGACCTAAGAGTTGCGTTCTGGAGACATCAAGTTCACTCAGTAGCACAACCACATATATACTTTCAGGAATTTCTGATCTATGATACCTTGCTTTTAAGGATATTATGAAACGTTATTTAGATGATAAAACATATCAAATTCAGTGCACTTAGTGGGTCTCAGAGGACAGGCGGTGTTTCTTATTGCTGTAAATATTTTTCCGTTCACATTACAGGTGTATCCCTTTATTGTAATAGAGAATACAATAATAATTAAGAATAATAATAATAATAATAATAATAATAATAATAATAATAATAATAATAATAATAATAATCGTATGTTTTTATTCGCGGGGAGTCTGCTCTTAGGCACCCGATTTTCGACCCAGGCTTCCTGAAAACCTACCTCCAACCGGGGACCTTTATCTAAGCCGCCGCACCTCACGGACGGTCCCCTAAATGCGCGTGGGATTTGACTCACTTTCTCCGCCAGATGTCGGTCTCAGTTAACTATAACTGTGTGGTTGGGAGAAAGCGAGATCTCGTTAACGCAGGATGTTGAAGGAGAGATTTCATTTTTCTGGGCTTGTGCCAGGGTTCTTTTACATGCCACAAGAGTGACATGACGCGCATTTTCCGACCTACGAAAATCCGCGCACCTCGTCCAGGATTGAACCCTTACCCCCCGTGGTAGGCCTTTGATACCCTCTATCGTTATGCTTCTTTTCATATGACCAAATAGGTCCAGTAGCTCACAAAATTTTTCCATAATTTTCATTGTTTCTGCAGGTAGTCGTGCTTTCCACTAAGTGGATATCCAAGGCCCGATAGTCCTATGCTAGTGTATGCTAGTTTTCAAAGTAATATGTAAAAATTTGACAAATTAATTTGATTATTTTATGTGCTTTTTATTGCTAATTTTCCAATTCAGGATTAAAAATTTCAAAAAACGTTTATAAAAATTTTAAGGTTAATGAATATTTCATTGGATACTTATATACCGTTCGCATTACTCAGAAATATCACTGGGAAAAATAGATATAATAAAAATACGATCATGTAAATGTCAGTCTCAGGCGTTTGAGTTTAGAAATTTGTATTCAATACCCGAGTGGGTGGGTTCAAATCCAGCCAAAAGCAGTGATTTATGAAGAACAGGAAACCTTTAGCGTGTCATCACGCTTGTAACATGTTAAATAAAACTGTCGCAATTAAATGTTATGATAGTTTCATTCTTAAATATATCCCATTTTATAATAATTGAGATTGTCGAAGGCCAAGACTTGTGCGGCTGGAGTCAAAGACTTTTGGTTCTCCGGAAGATGACGCATTCTAGACATAGTTTCCAACGTTTCGGTCCGTCGTATTGTGCCCTTCCTCAAGGCTAAATGCCTTGTCCTGTATGGTTGGATATATGCCACCTCCCGAGAGCCACGATTTGATAAAGACCGTTGTTGTATCACTCCCTGGCGGCAAATATATGTCAGAAAATGATTATATGTAAATTAAGTGTAAAATTCAAAAACGCCCAACATCACAGCAACAGAACAACAACAGTCTCTAAAATGTTCAAGTTCCTTAGGGAAACCAAATCTTGTTTAGACTGCTTGGGTTGGGGATTATGAAGTCAAATGGGAAGCAGACAATGAGAAAAGACGGCAGAGGAGATAGGGGAGAACCTGCAAGTGGCGCCATCGTCATAAAGAGTGGCGCCTTTTCGATTCTCGGCGACGCCGTGTAATCGCCCGTTCGTGCGACGTAAATGGCTCAATAAAAAGAAACTTGAGCGACGCTGCGGGAGGCAAGCAACCTGGATGGAAGATCGGGCGTGTGTGGGTGGATAGCGTGCCACGTAAAAGGTAATCGACTCGACGGAAAAGTACGCTCAGAAGCTTCAGCAATCTGAAATCAAAATCCACAATTTTGCACTCGTTAAGTAGTGATCCCAAAAAGGGTGCTTTAGAAAGTATTTATTTTAAAACATAAAGAAAACATTTTTTAATTTGAATTTAACCGTGGCAATGAATAATATGTATTAATTTAAAGCAATGTAAATTATACTTGGCAGTGTGCATTCATTTCTCTTGTGTCGAAAGTTCAATCCACATTCCTATACTAAGTATTTAGACATTGGGAAGCTATTTTCTGTAAATAAATAAATAAAAAATAAGTAAATAAAAATATCAATAACTTTAATTGTGATTAGATCTGCCTCTGTAATTAAAATGAAAATGCTTTAATTTATCACGAAGCTATGAATGCTTGTACGTTTGCACATCCTTTAAGATTGGTGGGCATAGAGCCACATGAAATGAACATCCAGAAAAATTCTAGTTCAAATGCAATGCAGTGTTTTCCAGTACATTTCGCAAAAATCTCCCATCACATGTTATTTCGTGAGGAGAATCTCATTCTTCTTTTCAAGCTTATTTGAAAAAGCAATTCTTAGAATGAACAAGTTTAAAAACGTCTAAAACAAAAAAGTTGTCATTAGCAATTCAGAAAATTGTTTGCCTACAATGTGCATGTCCTTATACTAACTTACTCTACATTGCACACATGCCGGAAGACCGGTCGGGAGATTAGAGCTTGCCCCGGCTGGAGTGATGTCCCGTTGTTAGAAGGTAAATTGAGGGAAAGTTAGCCGACAGTAGGTGTCGGCACCGGATCTCCCCATCCAACAGGGAAATTACCTCCTCCTCTCGAGGAAAAACACTCAGTACACTTACGGGACTAACTAATTTAGTAGTTGACGCGCTCGGAATCACCAGTCAATCAATCAAGGTGTATGTCATTCCGTTTCGTTCATATCTACCCATCTAGTCAACTTCATTGTCATTGGCAGTCTCTTTACGGATACGCCTTGACCTTTCCTGGATTGTCCCGACACACACACACACACACGAGTTTGTAGTAGTACGTCTAGATGACCTGCTCCCTTGGGGGAACTCTTACACACACATTTGTCTTGCTTTTGTGTTGCATTGTTTTTAACGCACTTACCAGACTGTCACGAATTGCCCCGGTCTGCGGAGATGCGTCATTCCGCTTCCAAGAAGGCGGCTGCCGTCCGATGTCATCAAGAAGGGCAGCTCACGCGACGCGACGCGGCCGAGGGGGTGAGAAGGCGGCGAGTGCGAGCGCGAGGGCGTCGAGGAATCGATCGGCAGGCAGGCAAGCGATCGCCCGGCGCGGGAAGCGGAAGTCGGGAGCCGACAAGCGATTGGCGTCGAGTGGCGCGCTGCGAGGTGCGGCGCCGCCGGGCAGCTGCCAGGAGGTCGTTCCGGGAAGGCGGCCAACGAGCTTCCGTTACGTCTTCGTTTCACGTCTCAGCGGCTTCGGCCTAGCCTTTTCGCTTGAGTGGCCGAGCAGTATAGCAGGAATGTCGTAAACGGGAATAGTGCTATTTGTATATTATTCCAAACAAATATTACGTAATGGTATGTATTACAAGAATGTCAATAGAATGTCAAATATTGTCTGTAATAAATTTATCAACAACTTAAATAAAATATAATGGTGAATGTAATGAATGTAAAATCAATACCAATATCCTTCTTTAATTATAAGTTGCTAATAATATTACCAAATGTTCAGTTTATGAAAGATATTGATGTAGTATTTAAATTCATTATATAAATATTGTATTTATTAAATTATTAATAAATTCTTGATTGTATCACAGTCATTGTTTGGCCTACGCTTATAATGAATGATGTGTGGATAAAATTTTCAATTAACTGTATAATGCGAATAATTGCATACTTTTATAACATTGTATCTTAATACATTATTTTCAGGCCTTTCTGTTTCCAAGATACAGACCAAGAAAATACCAATTAATCTCGTTATGATTTCACAAATCAGCGATTTGGGGCTTTTGCCTGTCAGGCTATTTCGTTGACTTTTTTGTGAGGATAGTGTGTATCGTAATAGGTTTATTTCGTAGTATAACTTCCTACAGTTGGAAAACCAGCAATTGAGAAATTTGTGACCATATATTTTTGATATTTATAGAAGTATTTTTTATTATTATTATTGATTCGGTATTAAAATCTTACAATGTTGTAAAAATTACTTCAATCTTCGGTCCATTTTCAAAGAACGAGTTCCTTGTACTGAAGTTTAAAAAATCTCGAAGTATATTTTTACACTAATATAAAGAAGATTTATGCACGAGCTTACATAGATTTTGACCAAATATGGTTCTCCTAAATTAAGTATCTTACTGCAATAGAATTTACTTAAAACATACCACGTTCAAGATGATGTGTTTTATTTAGAGTGAAGGTGTTTTTGGAAACAAGGAAAAGTTGTATTAAGAAAATATTGCATTTTCAGAATTTGAAAAATCAAATAAGTTATTTAAAAGCAATTATTTTCTTTACAATAAACCTTCACCAACAATAATTTTCTACATTGTGTATTAATTTAAAGATACAATAAGAATAAACTGTAATTGTGTACAAGTGCAATAAAAGTAACTAATGGCCACCAGGACATATTTCGGTGCAAAAATCTCACTAAATATTTTAGAAGAAAGTTCTAGCAAAGAAAGGGGTCACAAAGACGAAGACTTGATATCATACCGCCTGTATTAGCTTAAATAGGATGTGCACTATGGAGAAATGAAATTATTGGCCTGAGACTATATATATATATATATATATATATATATATATATAAATATATATATATATATAAATATTTATATATGTAAATATCTATAAATATTTATATAGTTAACCGTATTATCGCAACTACAGTTGTTTTGAGTTATGCGTACAGTATATCTTTTCCCCCTCTCCTATTTTTATATTGATACATCTCCTTGCTCGTAATGCACATTTATAGACATGTTTCACTTAAGTGCCATCATCAAGAATTTGATTCTTAATTGGACTCACTGGCAAATTGCGTGTGAGTGGCAAAACACAAAAGACTTTTTTACTTCGCTCCAAATGTCTCGCTTTTCCACCCAAAAATCATAGAAACGATCCCAAAAAATCCTAAATCCCAGACTCAAGCGCCACTAGAAAATTAATAACCAGCCAGAATCACACCTACCCGTCTCCCGCGGCGAATCGAATGGCCTAGCCCTCTGCAGAACAGAGTGGCGCAATATGCTTTTAATTAAATTTCTTAATTACCTGGCTCCAGCGAGTGCGCGTGTGTCTCTCACCGAAACCGCGTCCCGTCCAGTCAATTCTCGCGATGCGGATTTCTCCTCTTCATCAAAACGCGGCGAGCGCGAGAAGGATTTGAGATTTCGCTGCGGCCGCGGCGCCCACGCATAAATTGGCTGATATTTTAATTTCGGCGAACAAAAGGCGGGCGGTCGAGTATGAATAAGTGCGTCAAGGGTCTCTATATTTCGAACAAGTCCTTTCATTATATCAAAAAAACTGTTCAATATCATTTTGTTATTATTTTTGTAACCAATGGAATTGTGAGTTTCTTCTTCTTCCCAACAGGGTTTAGGTCATGTGACCTGTTCCGGCACCCATTTTTCTTCTCGGTCTACCAATGTCCCTTCTTCCTTCTGTTTTATAGTTCATAGCTATGAATGGAAGTCTGTTCATTGGCATTCTTGATACATGGTTGTACCATTTTAACTTGTTTTCGAGAATATTCTCGTACAGTTCTTTGACTTTTAAAATATCTCTTATTTCAGAGTTCCGTTTCTTGTCGAGTAGCGAGCACCCTAGTGTGTTTCGCAGAAATTTCATTTCCGCCGTTTGTATTTTATTTTTGATCTTTTTCGTGTTCACCCATGTTTCGCTGGCATACATGAGTGTGGGGACTGCAATTGTCTTATAAAACTTAAGCCGTGTCTCCTTTCGTGTTCGGTTTCTCAGATACTTGTGTATAGTTCCACATACATTTCGGAATTTTACTAGCTTGTTTTCCACGTCACGATCTATATTAAACGATATATCACAGCCTAAGTACCTGAAGTTGCTAACTTGTTCTAAATTGTAGTTTCCTATTACTATTTTAGATCTTACTGGATATTTGCCTCGAAATGCCATGACTTTTGATTTTTGAGCAGACATTTTCAGTCCATATTCTTCAAGGATATTTTTCAAGATGAAAATGGACATTTGGAGCTTATTTTCAGTCTCTTGTATCACCACTTTGTCATCAGCGTATAAAATTGAATTAATGTAAAAAGAACCTTTTAATTGCACACCTCTATCGACTTTATTTTTCCATACTCTATATATGTCGTCCAAATATATATTAAAAAGGGTTGGTGATATTGAACAGCCTTGTCTTACTCCTTTATTTGTAGAGACAATTATATTAGGTTTACAATTTCCTAATATGATCGAAGTTTCTCTGTATACACTCTTTATAGCTTCAATAAGATGTTTTGGGTAACCTCTTCGTTCTAATATTTCCCATAGAAGTTTGCGTCTAACATTGTCAAAAGCCTTTTCAAGATCTATAAATGCAAGATGCGTTTCTTTGTTATGTTCCCTTCGTTCTTCTATCAATCGCTTTAAGATAAATATTGCATCTGTACATGAACGACCTTTTCTGAATCCCGTTTGCTCTTCTGAGAGAAGTGCTTCTGCAATTGTCTTCAGTCGTCGATTCAGAATTCTAGCATATACTTTGTAGGTAGTGTCTAGCAGACATATTCCTCGATAGTTCTGGGTGTTGGTTCGGTCACCTTTCTTGTACAGGGATACCACTTTCGCCTGTAACCATTCCTGAGGAGTCTCAAGCTGCCTCCAGCAGACATTGAACAGCTTTAAAAGGTGTTCATGCAATGCTTGACCTCCATACTTCAGTAATTCACTGTTGATTCCATTTGGTCCGGATGCTTTTCTATTTTTTAATCCTTTTAAAGCGATTGTCAGCTCTTCCCATGTGATGTCATCAACTCCCGGATACGTTTCTCTGTGGTTAACTACAGAGTTTTCTTTATCATCGTACCACAGAGATCGATAGTGTTCTGCCCACTTATCTGTTTCTATGCTTTTAACATTTACATCCTCTTTAATAGATCTATTTAGGGACTTTATGACTTTGTACGCTAAAGACTGCCTTCCATGTACATCGTGTTCAATATTTGCTATAAATCTTTCCCAAGATGCATTGTGGGCTTTATTTATTGCATTTTTTGCTTGATTTCTTGCGATGTGGTACTCTTGTTTATTAATGTCTGTTGGGTTGCTTAGATATTTATTATGACATTTTTTCTTTATTTTAACTAATTCTTCTATTTCTGCCGACCAGATTTTTAATCTTCTTTTACTTCTCATTTTCTTTTTCATCCCCAGGGCTTCATTAGCAGCCTTTGTCAGAGACATTTTCAAATTAGCCCACATTTCTTCAACATTGTTGCTTAAAGGACTTAGATGTAGGTGTTCCTTCAGTCTATGTTGGTATAATTCCCTTGTGCTTTGCTCTTCTAGAACATGTACTTTGAAAACTTTCTCTGCATTATCATCTGGAGAGTTTTTCTTTGCTTTTCGCCATCTTGGATACATCTTGATGCGAGATGTTACTAGGTAATGGTCTGAGTAGATGTCATAACCTCTCAAAACATTTGTATCCATTACTTGTTTTGATATTCTCTGGTTAGCAATTATATAATCTATTAAGGATCTGCAGTTTCCATTGGCCCAAGTAAACTTGTGAATTAGTTTCTTACGGAAAAAGGTATTAGTCACTTTTAAGTTGTTAAAAACTGCAAATTCTTGGAGTTTCATTCCATTTTTATTTACAGTTTCTTCTCCGAATGTTCCTATAGATCCATGGACTGCTTTGTTTCCTACTCTGGCATTCATATCACCCATTATGAGTACTTCGCATGTTTGATTGTATTTGTCTATCGTTTTTTGGAGCATTAAGTAAAAACTGTCTGTCTCCTCTTCCAGTTCTTTCGATCTTCCTTCCACTGGGGCATAAGCTCCTATGATGACCAGGTGTCCGCGATCATGTCTTACTCGGATTGTTATAATTCTATCGTTCACATATTCATATTCTTTAATCTTTGGTTCCCATTTTTTATCTATAAATATTGCTACTCCTTTTGAAGCTCTCATATTTTCCTCTACACCACTGTAGAACATTGCATAATTCCCTACATATTTTGAGCCTTTTAATTTCTTCTTAGTTTCAGTCACTACGGCAATGTTTACTTTTTGCTCTTCCAGTATTCTAGTTAGCAAATCTTCTTTGTTTGACATTCCCCTTACATTCCAAGTTGCTACTCTTAAAGTATCCGCTATCCATTTATTCTTGTCCATTTTCTTTGCTTGATTCATCATAGTATCGTGATTGTTTCCGAGGCTTCTTCGGGTGCTGCAAGTATACTTAGGTTTTACGTTGACGGGGTACTAACCCGACGCACAACCCCCAACCTGGAGGACCGGAGCTTTTTATTCAGGGTTATCTCTCCCTTAGGCTGACTGCTTCCACCGCAGCTCAAGGAGCTCAGCCTGCCCCTTATGAGTTTAAAAACTAAAATCTGATCCTATTCCATTAATGTTTAGAAACAGTGTTTGCACTAATAGTTATATTTAGCATAAAACTTATTGACATATTGCGCAAATCGAGTGAGAGATCTCAGGTCAACAACGGTTGCAACTGCAGCGTCTTTGACCAAGATTCATCATATATGTTTCCGCGCACGTCAACTGCTATATTCGTTAGCGCCGAAAGTATAGTTCATGTTTTTTATCTCGGGGAGTGGCGGTATTCTTCCCCCGCTGGATGATGCTGACCCGACCTACACGTCGGAGCACGGTGTTTTCCCCATCCAGGTAACTCACCCAAGATAGATACTCGGGACAAGCCCTAAGCTCCCGACTGGTCCCCGGACTGTGTGGGAGTGTTGTGCAAGGGTTTGTAAATAAGTGATGAGGACAGGTGTAATGTCGGCATATGGTATTCAGATCTTCAAACGGCTGAGCACGTAGATTGCCGACACATGGGACAGACAAAAGCAATGGAAAATGCCATGCCCCCGTGATTCAAAGCGAGCGCGCAGGGGCACCGGACCCCCGTGGGCGCACATGTCTCCCTGGGCCCCCTCGTCTTTACAGGGCTGAAGGCGATCACGTGACCGCCAAAGTAAGTTAGCAGAGGCAGAAGGAGTTCGTATTGAGAGCACCTCGTGAGCAGACGTGTAAGCTTGCCCGAGACGGATGTGTAGTCCTTGAGACGCGGCAAGTTGGGGGATGCACTAGCCCAAGGGACGAGGAGCAGGCGCGTGGGAGTCACAGATGTACTGGCGAACATAACCGCAAAGCTGTACATTTGTAAATAGTGTAAATAAACAGATTTGTACATAGAGACCGTGTCTGTGTTGTCATTTCGCTACCACGACAGCACAATAGGACAAGAAGAGGAAGGACAAATTGGGCGCGGTCCATAGCCGGTTTGTTAGCGTCCTGCTGCTTCATTCACCAGGTACCTGTTGTATCTCAGAAACACGTGCTTTCTTAAAAGGAGATTTATTATACACAAAATCTTGGCCCACTCGGCCGCCATGTACAGATGCAACAAAACTCTAGTAAAACATTCTGCCGTCCGGCTTACACTACGCAGCGCGCACTCTGTCTGCTGAGATCTGCCGCCGGCGCCTTTTTATGTTTGCCAGCTCCCGCGTATGGCTTCTCGCGGCTCCTCCTAATTGGCTCGCTTGATGGTGCTTGAAGTCCAAGGAGTAGTCAATGCTGTCCTGAGCGCGCTTTTTGGCGCGTTCGGCGAAACTCGGCGCTCCTGCTGCCGACGCTCTGTGCACGCCGCCGGCGCTCTTTGCCGCGGCAATTTCGAATTGCCGGCCATATACTACAGTACCCATTGGAGAAATCACGGAAAACTACCTATCAGAGCAAGAGGAAGCTAGAATTACATCCAATTATGTAATGAGACGAACCCACGAGTTTTATTCACATTTCTGGTTTGTGCTTTCCATTTCTTAATATTTGTTTTAATGTCGTTCCTATTACTGATTCCCTTTTTAAAGTCTTTAACCTTTCAATCGTAAGCTTTCAAAAGACTTAAAATATACTCTTAAAATATTTATTACGCGCTCCAAGTCCAATGTAGATTTTCATGACGATAATTATCACGTAATCAGTCTAATTTAATGTACATTTCATTAAATTATTTGTGGTTGATTGCCGATTTTTTTGTTATTTAAAGCCACACCAACTTCTAGGTCATTAGCAACCACTACTGGATTTTAACGTTACGGTATCTATGAAGATAAAACGATATGGTGATAATAGGGGATGAAGGGAACGAACACATACAACCATGCCCGAAGCGGGACTCGAGCCAGCGACTCTTCGGTCCGAGATTGTATGGCACTACTGTTTTAGCGATCTCGACCACCGGGCTGGCATTGCCGATATTTGTCGTTTGAGATTTGCAGTTTTGCATTAACACAGACTGTGCCTTCACGACCTTCTGTGATAACTCAGTGGCAACATTGTTGCCTCTGCAACATTGTCGGGGAAGACTATAAGGTTCGATTTTTGAGGGTGATGATTTTCAACGCTCGATGGGTTGAATTCAACCTCTCTCAGGAAGCCGCTGGCTGCTCTGTTTGGAATATTTCATTGGTTTTCCCAATCAATGTCAGAGCAGTACTCTGAAAAACGGACCACGGATCGTGGGCAATCATTCCTTACCCATTCTTGTGCCCTCCTCTTTACTTCCACTTTCATTTAAATGATTTACAAGGTCACACGAGTTCTGTCGGCAGACCATTTAGAAGTTCACAACATGTCTCAGCTGCGGCCAAGATATCTGGAGGTAGTACTTGGCGGAGAACTACAAAAAGGAACTCTGCAAGTCAACAAAGAAGTCAGCGTCGGATCTCATATATATATATATATATATATATATATATATATATAGATATAGATATAGATATAGATATATTGTGACGTACCGACTGCTCGGGGTCAATCGTGACTTACCCGTGAAGTGGCACGGTACAATAAATTTGTTTGTTTCAGGAAGGGCTCGGGATCTTTTTCGCGAATGTGGACCCTGGGATGTTCGGGGTACAATAAATACATACAGTTTATTATACAACGACAGTTTGATGTTTATTCATCTAATATCACTATTACACTTTCGAACACTGATCCCCTATGCAATGATTACTATGTTTTGGTACCAAAACTTAATACCTTCAATGCTAGCATCATACCTGTTACCACCTGGGTCACGTCGCTTCGTTGGGGCCCGGCGCCGATGGTGGCGGCGGCTTCGGCTCCCGTCGCGTGGTCCCGGAGCCGTTCGGCCCCCAGCCGGAGATGAGTAGGCAAGTGTTCGCCCCTCACGCTGCTCCACGCGTATATTCTACACTAGTGCATCTAATTAACTTATGCTTGTCCTGACAGTCTGAACTCCAGATTTGGGTTGTAACTGATTATGCTAAACACGTTACACTATATTACTCTCTGAATCACCGGTGAAATATCGGTAACCTATACCCACGTGTTCTTGTTCTCCTCACGCGTCATCATACAGTTTCATTATGGAAAGTTCCTATACACTGAAAACCCGTCAGACACTGCTTGATCGGTCTCACAAATGATCACTGGTTCAGTCACTGTCTTGTGCACTACACATTCTACATTAAACATTCTTCTTTCCCCAAAACCTACGTTCGCGATGCATGTGCTCACGCTACAGGCGGGTTTCACACTCTTCGGTTTACCATACACTCTATCCGTTGACTTCCCAATGCTGTTCGGTCTGCATCACACTTCTTTAACGGTCCGAAATATAATACTATGCAAGTCTATTAAGTTATTCAGCACTTAGGGGTACTTTTCCCCAAATAACTCGCACCGCTCGCGCACCACCTCCGTCCGCTAGCGTGGCTTCCGCTCGTCTCTCCTTCTCAACCGACTTCTCGCTGTCCTCCCCTCGTGTCTCGCGCTCCACGTGACGCCCCCCTTCCCCTCCGTGTTGCCATGCTGCCTAGTTATGCTCGCGCCGTTTGTATGTTCTCTGGTTGTTTAAGTTGAAATGTATAGCGTTTCTATTTAGAGGCGCGGTGCGTTTCAATATATATATAACTGAATGTTGGTATATATATTTAAAGCTAAACTCCGACACCGTTGCACCGATATCCACAAAAGTTGCCACTTCTACGCTATTTTTCACCCAAAAGTTTTATGTGCTGTTAATTCTATTTTAACTCCTCTACATGGCGCGGTAGATCAAAACTAAATATTCACGTCAAATGCAACCCGCAACACTCTCGGCAGCATTTTGAATCTATATCGTTAAATAACTCCTAAACAAGGCGTTCTATGGCCTTAAAAACTAAAATTTTCAAAGAAACGTTTCTCACACCATAGTCTAAAGAATGAGCTCTTCTCGAACATTCTATTACGTTTTTGTTGGTCCGGGGAATTCCGAAATTACCTCACCTTCTCAGAGATGTGCAGAATCTGCAAGCAGATGTGAATGAGAGTGACAGAGAGCGGCAGACATCGGCAGACTCGTTCCTCACGTCCCCAGCAGGAGATGTGGCTCAGGGCATCAAGTGATGTCACTGCAGTGCCTTTGATGGGGAGGTCCTAAGTTCGAGTACCGACTGCGGTAGGGTTTTCGGCACTAGGTACTAGAACGAATTCAACCGCTGTCTGAAGAATAATTCCAGTGACCGGGAGCTCTGACGGTAGTTTTCCGTGCTTTCTTAGATCAACACTAGATGAATGCTGGAGCAGTACCCTAACGAACGGGCCAAGCTCCGCGCGTAATCTTTCCTTCCTCTGCCGTGTTCTATCCTCACACCTTACTTACACACCCATTTACATGAACTACACTACCACATATGCAGGGAGACCGGTCGAGAACTTAGAGCTTGTCCCGGATTGGGTGGTGGGAAATTGTTGAGGGACATGGGACATTGTTGAGGGAAACCTCGTTAGCCGACGGTAGGTCAGCGCTGAATCGGATCTCACCATCCAACGGGAGAAGATCACCCCCCCTCTCGAGGAAAAAGCATGCACTACACTTAAGGACTAATTATCTTGGCATTTGACTCACCCGGAATCACTAATCAATCAATAAAACCAACAAGATTGGCAGCTAATAAAATGGCGATGAAAATGTTAAATTTGAAATAACACACGCTGCCTACTCAAGAACATCAGGGACGTGGAGCTTCGTACTTCGGGTGCTGAGTCCTCTATTCCTCGTAGATAAAACGGAAAATGTTATCCACCTTCATTTATGCACATCTGTCTCCAATAAAACATGTTCTGACACTGATTTATTAACGTTTTTTAATCGCGGGATATACTAGATACTTTTCTTAAGATTATTTGTATCTGTGAAGAGGCAACATTGCACGCTGGTAACGGTAGATTTAGCATATTATGTCCATGAACAAACATTGCAAATAAATGTCAGAGTGAATAATTAGGAGATTTCACTAGCCAGGTGTCTCAACTAATTAAAGAGTTTGACGCAGTATCAAGAAAACTGCAGCCACACCAAGAAGAACGCTATTCGAAATTGTTGATATCTCGGTTTTGTAAAAAGTGTAGCTTATTTGTTGCTAAGTATGCTATTCATATTTAGGAAGGGCTTGGTGCAACAAAAAGATGAGATCCATTTCTCTACAAAATCTACATATTGGCGACTAGAGATAAGCCTGCTGTTGCTGGTAAGGCGTGCCCTGTTACTGTCCCACGTCCTTCACATATAACTCCATACCGTCATGGCACTCACGTGCACTTCGATTTTAGACAAAATAGTCGCACAAAAACTCTTAGTGTTTTTTAAGTGTATTGATATCAATGCATACCGTGTTTCCGACTTGGATGTATCCCTTTTACTTTCTTGTTTACAACGATGGGGAAGAGGAAATGTGAATAACGAGCCATCAATGAATAATGGTACGTTTTGTAGAGGAAAAACAGAATTTATCCTCTCTAAGGCACGCACCGCCAGTTCAGGTGTATGTAGGAGGTCTCGCCCGGATGTAAGATCACTCTGCTCAGATGTCAAAGTGCGCCCTTTAGGATTGTTTGACAGACAGTGTATGTGTAAAGAGAGCGTTTTTTCACTTTTCATCTTCATCAGGATTAAGCCTGCAACTGCACACTTATTTTTTGTTATATAAACTGCACACTGAGATCTCAAGGACCCTGAGAATTTTTATTGTTACAATTAATATTCAGAAAATTGTGTGTGATGCAAAAGTGTCTTATTATTTTCATTTAAAAAAGCATGACAACAAGAAAGAACACAAAAATGGAATTTTAAAACGTACAATTTTTCATATTTTTATCGTATTATCTTTCTTCATATTTCAATAGAATACTAAAAATACACATTGAAATCACATCACACAATAATGCAAATGAAAATAAAATCTTGTGAATTCTAATTGTCGCGTTGGATGAACATTATAGGAAGAATATTATTTATATTTTATTATGTGTGCAGAACAATCAGAAACCACACAACGGGTTCAGAATACCCTGTTTGCACCATTGACGAATTGGCATCTATTCTCGGAAAAGTATTGGCACCAACTGCTACTAAATAACAAGAGGATAAGCTAACGATTTAATTCAAATTTAAGTAAAACGTTGTGCTGATGTCACAAATGTCCACTCGGTGTGAATTTAAAATGTTGTCGGACAGTAATACACATCAGTTTGCAGTTCTAGTATTAAAAGTAATGTAAAATAATAAAATTTTATTTTCCTAAACAATTCTATTGACTTAATGCTACTAAAGAGAGGAAAGTAAAGTCCCTCTTAAAATCGGCCCAAAGATTTTTAGGGATTTTTCAACCGTGAAGAACAATGAGTTGTAGCTACAGACAACGGATTAGGATTTATTTATTTATTTAATTACCCACAACAGGGCAAACCCTATTTACAGTAGGCATTACTATGAAAAATATTCAAAACATACAAAATAATAAAAAACAGTTCCAAATGAAATAACAAAACTAAATTACAGAAGTCCAATTACAAGAATACATCTTTTTGCAAAATTGATAAAACATAACATACCACTAAGATAAACAAAAATGGAAACATATCTTCAAAACAGTCATTACAAAAAAGGAACAGAAATGAGTATAAAAAATGACAATATTACAAAAATGGAAAACGCATCTTCAGAATAATCGGAACATAATAGCAAGCAATACTTAACACAATAAATCTACATTCAGTGACCATTCAATATTTTCTTTAAATTCTGTTTATATTTTAGCAAAGAAAAACTAAAGTCTAAATCCCACACTCTACTGAATTCATTGAATTTTGAAGACATTCTCAAGAGTAGTGAATATTTGTGAGATGTTGTATTTGGTTTATTGAAATATAATAATTCTCGTCCTCTTACATTAGAACCGAATTCCCATCTAGGATAAGGTATTTATTATTTATATTATTTTTGCAGCAAACATTGGACGACACAAAGCAGATTGCAATTTTGTCCAAAATCAGATCCACTGTGACCGCCGCCTATCAGAACGCAGAAACCCTCGCGCAACAAGTTACAGGACGCGTCCCACCTCGCTGCCCTTTCGTGGGCCTAGCGGGGTGCGTTTTTCCGCTGAGCGCATGACGGACGGTGCGCGAGGCGTCGGCCAGCGCGGAGCGGTGGCGAGGGTCGCGACACGCAAAAACAGCCGCAGAGCGCGCCCCCCGCCGTGGGGAGGTCCGGGTTGCGAGCGGTTAGGAGTCGCAGCGGATGCGCGGCGCGGGAAATCCTATGCTGCCACTCGCGAGAAGTTCAACTTTACGAGTTGGGGCGAAGCGATACAGACCGCGCGGTTATGACAAACAAGTGGAATACAGAATGGTGCTGTAGTTTACAGTTGCTGGGGCCAGAAGGCTGGTCATATTTTGGGTTTCAAGTGCTGGATATAATTTGACAATGTGGTGTGTTATACACAGGATACATGTATTTGAGAAGTAAAAGTAATAAAAATATATAGCGTTTCATGCTGGTGGTGTGATCGATTCACACCTACTTCGAATCGCCGTCTTTTCAACGTATCACAATAACCATCGATTTTATCAACACTCAATATAATCGAAAACTTAAAATCAAATATTAAAAGTAATTTTCTTAAACTGTGCACGAAAGGTCTAAAAATTGCTTAACGGCAAAACATGTCTGTCTTTAGTGCCAGCACCTAAACCGTTCACGACGATTTTCTCTTAAATGGATATCCCTCGAACATCTAAATGAATTCAAGGCCCTGCGAGTTTGAAACATAGTTTTTAGGGCAGGATACTTTAGGCCCTGCCTAAAGTCTCAACAACATATTCAAAAGTTTCTACCAAATGACTCCAACTTTTATATTAAGCCTTGGTTAGCTTAAAAGCAGACGCTGGTCTGATTTTTGTTGAAATCTCTGATTTTCGGAGAATCGTTAGAGTTTAATTTTTTTGACTTATCCTACAACAATATTGTAGATACGGACTTTTTATTAATAAAATGTATTGATGAAGCACAATATTGAAATTGCGATGTGTCGTTTGACCATCGCACGTCGAAGAAAGCGATCATCTTAGCCAACCAGGTTACAAATGACATAGAAAATTCTGGAACTCAACAAACCGACCTATGAAAACGCTGGGCAGGAAGCACGTGATAACCCTTGCATGGTGCGAAAGAAAGAAGGGGGGAGAAACACAGCGAGAAGCTGGAATTGCAGACGGGCGAAAAACACGAGAGAGAGAGTGGTCGAGAAGAGATAGCATAGGACAGTCGAAATTTTCAACAACTTAAAGTTACAGTTAGAGAGCGGCCGAATATCGGCTTTTAGAGAAATCACTAGTGAGAGCAACGGTAAAAGACGACAATAGCGGTTGGTGAGAGGCAAGCATTGAGCCGACCACCACGAGACCTGCCCGGCCTTCGTCCAACCGCGGAATTTATTCCAAACAGCCAGATTTTGGCTTCCAACATCATACGCGGTCCAGGTGGCGTGTGACGGCCTGAGACGCGCGCCAGCGCTACGTAATTGCTGCGCTGACATTCACCGCTGACATCCCGAGCGCCGGCGCCTTCATCCCGGGGGACAATTGTGAGGCTGGTGTTCCAACGCTCCAGCGGCGCTTCTGAGGGTCCGGCCGCATCAGTCCATCGATCGGTGAGCAATCCCGTCGCGGTGACGTAGCCGTTTACGCCATCATCAACTTGTAAGTCATCATCATCATCACTTATTTGATAGCCAAAAACTGTAATTCCGTGTTTGCAAGAACAGTTGTTATAATAAATGTGTCCCCGCCATTTTGGACGGGTGAAAAAGACTAAATTCTGAGTAAAGTGTTTATAATTTTGAAACAAAGAAACCATTGCAATCCTTCGACCCAGGGCACTCACCCCTGAGACGCTCAACGCCGGCAGTAAAATAGCAGGTAAGTGGGCGTGCGCTTTGCGCCCCTTTAAATAAATTTAGCGCATATCCCCACCTGCTACAATGGAAATGACCGTCATACCATCAGTGTGTCGGCGCTTCCATTCTGTGGTGTGACCCCCTTCCGATTCCGTTCCAAAGAATCGGCATCCGACGTGGGCGGTTGCATCACAAAATAAAGTCGTGAACAATTTTTCGAAAAGATGAGCAGTTTTGCGTAATTTAGCATGCAATTTAAGCAATATTTAAACAATTGTTTTCTAAAAAAGACTCCAAATATTTTCTTCAACTTTTCTTCTCGTATGCATAAGAAGATTCTAAAAAAACTCACCTGGTTCTGTTTCCGGTAAACTCTGAATATTCCAAAATTGCAGAAAATCCACTTTGCAACATTAGTGATAGAGATTTTTCCTTGAGTGAAATCTACTTTAAAAATCAAATCCTTAAAAATGATCCTATACAATTTTATGAAAAAACGATAATTGTCATTTGTGTTTATAATTAATGCATTTTCTAAAATCCGCTCCAAATTTTTCTTTAATTTTTTTCATGGACAGAACAAGGGTCGGTCAAGAGAATGGTGCAGGTCTAATTTTCATTGACTTCTCTGAAGTTTCTAAAATGGCAAAGTGAGAAAATTGAGAGAAAATGTGTGTTATTGTAGTACTGCTAGTTTGTTTTGGGATCACAATGGTCTTCGAAACGTACCAGTGTGGGCCGCAGCTTGATCCTAGGTTCGAGCTATCACAATGACGAATTTTCATCACTTGTTAAATAGCGGATCCAACGTCCCCACCTTAATAAGAAATTCGGCTGCTCTGATTGTTCTTTTCCCTGGTTTTGTTCCCACAATTTCGGTCGTATGCTAGATCAGTACCTGGAATAAGTGGGTCCCATTGTTCGCGCTGATTACTTGACCTGCCTTCTCCATCCTCGCGTATCCTGAGCGCCCGAAAATGAGATGTTTCCCCAAACCGTATGATCTTGAATAAAAATATTGTCAGTGTGAGGTTAGGCCGCCCTGGACCCCTAATTGACTATCGAAATCATTCATGATTGCATCAACATTTGCGCCATTAGCAGCTACATTTTGCAGGTAATGGTACACCTATGATAATATGCTTATACATGTTACTGACACTGCTTTTATTACGACACATTTGACATCGCATTATCGCATTAAAATATGCACCGAAAAGCTTTTTAATAAATTCGTAACGCCGCACACATTTTCCATGATAGTTCCAAATATTGTACTAGTTTTCCTCAAGGAATTTCAAGATAATTACCACTTACTGACCGGATTATCTCCAAAAGTATGAATCCAGATTTATTAAGATAATAGTTTGCATTTCATTGTATCAAAAATGCATACAGGAAGTGGAATCTCACATTCACAAGACATACCCACAAGCTTTTACGCATTGTATTGCGTCATAATAATTTAACATTATGTCTAGTTAGTTTACATAATAGCGGGGGAACATAAGCAATATTTACAACTGTAATAAAAAGTTTAAAGAAACTAAATAGTGATAAAAATATTAATAAATTCAAAAAGTAAACGTGGACGCACGAATGTCAGTTCTCACACAGATCTACAGACTTACATTAGGTACCTTCAGAAAAATCATAATTTTTAAAACAGTAGAAAATTATTGAAGATTATGTCACAAGCAATATTTTCAAAACTTTTTTGACTGACTAAATCCAGAAAGAAACATTTTTTTAAAATAATGAATCACTCATCATACATTTAACGATCGCTTAGCAGAGTTGCATTACAAAAACAAAAATTAAATAAACCTCAACGTGTACCCTTCATTCAGTATCAAAATCCCTTCTCGGTAGGAGATCTGGCATTTTGGAATTAATGAGAATTCTCAGCATTCAATCGGCCACACGTTCTCGAAGTGATAACCGCGGACGGAGGGGAAGTCTCAGAAAGCGGAATTATTGAAATAGCTGCGACTCCGCACCCTCCTTCAAACGACTGCGAAGATATTCCCATTATTGATGAATATTACTTTGACCCGCCGATATGGCAGTTATTGCGTTGAGGGGACCTCTATTAATCTTATCTCTCCTCACCACTTCCCTCCACTATCCCGGTCCTTTAAAATTCTCGCTGTTTGCTTTCGTTTATCTCGGATTCTGCCTGCTTAATCCCGTTTCCTTCTTTATATGTCTACCAGGAATATACGCGGCGTTGCCCGGATTTTTTATATTCAATCATTGTAAAAAAGAAAACGTCTCCGTGTCTTTCTCTGTATCTGTTTCTCTCTACCTACCTCTGTTAGTCTCTCTCTGTGTCTCTCTATCTCTGTCCCTCTCTTACTTTAAACCTTTTCTCTTCATTTTCTTTGGTTTCCTACTTCTTTTTCTCGATGTATCAGGCCATTGTCTTGCTTTTAAATAATAAGGAACTTGCTAGTCTTCTTCCTACATCTAACCATTTTCACCAATACATCAATGTTATGCAAGGAGCTATTACATCTGTCTCATTGAATGTATCTCTAAAGCAACAGTTTCAAAAATGTGCTCTTCTTGAACAGTAAATTCTTTCGATTATGCGTATCAAATTACTGAAAAAACAAGGTAAGTTAAATTCATTAGAAGATATTACTCACACCTTCTAGAGCATTCGCAAAATTATTATATTTCCACTCTCCTCCAGGGATGTTTTGGGCTTCATCATGGAATACATCATTGTTTTAAAAGTGAAAATAGCTTTATGCTGAATCCTAACTAGGACTGACGAGCCCCAAAACTGCGTTAAAGGGCAAGTACTGTGTGTGAGTAAACATTCTACTACATTTCTGACGAAAATGTACTTAAGTAAAAAAGTATAAAATTCTTAAAAGTGCCTATAATAAAAATAGAAAATACGTAGCATATGCTTCTCGGGTCACTCATAGATAGCGTACTGGTTTTCTGTGAGATGGTCCCGAGTTCAATTTCCGGACAGGGTAAAACTGAAGCTGCAGCGTTCTTATACAATACGTCTCAGGTCTTTGGAGCTGTTACGAAGGAAAAAGCTCAGGCAGAACAAGTTAGCCATGTACGGTGATGGGAATACGTCATGCCTGCAATATAGTTCCCTTACCCCCCGGCGTGGATAACAAATAAAAGCAGGGTGGCAGATCTGGAACTAGCTCGCAAAAGTCGGAATAATCCGACTCTAAAATGACAAGTACGTAAATAGATTATAACAGTACTCTGCTTTACAAATTACATAGGATAGAAATGAATAATTTATGGTCATTTCTTTCTTTAACACGCATTTAAAATAGTTAAATTTTCGGGGGAGCACTGAGCACTCCCTCTTGACCTATGGAGTGACGCGACAAGTCTCGACCTACCTTGGTATAATCCTGCATTCGCGTTCTGCCAGCACCTGTCACCTAAGGTCCAGCGCGGCGCGGCACGAGGTCGTAAAGCCCGAGTGGCAGGGAGCTTCCTGGGGGCGTCGGGCGCGGCGGCGCCGTCACTCGCCGCGGGCGCTGCCCCTTCGGAATCCAATTCGGGCGCCGCGGCGGCCGCTTCCATTGTGCGGGATTAAAAGCGGCGCTCGTTCGTATTCCTACGACGCCACGCCCACGCCCACACCTCTGCCTCCGCCCACGGTCACACCGCCCATGACACACACCTCCGCTTCGGACCAGGCACCCGTCCCCTTTCACGACTCCACCTCCACTCCCGCCCCCCCTGTCCCTTGCAGATGCCACAGCACCTGACCACGCCCCCAGCCGCGCCCTTCCCCCCTAGCGTGCGTACCCATTCCTCCCCTCGAGCTCACTCTCTCACAAGCCCATGCATCCCATCTCACACTCCCTTCCAGCCATCCCCCGCCTTCTCCAATCACGCCCGCTCCACCACCCACGCCTAAACATTGAACCATGCCCAGTCGCCCGTCGACGCCTACTTACTCAATCACGCTCTCTCTCCTATCCTCTGCCTCTCACCTAACCACGCATACTCATGTAACCTCGCTCACTCCCAACTACTCCCACTCCCGCAGATAGGTCCACTTTCCCGCTCACGCCGGCTCCTCCACCCATGCCGCCCCCTTGCATCCACATTCCACCCATCCTCGCTCTCCCGCACACCCTCGCTGCCGTGCCCCTGCACATTCCGCTCTTGCGCCCGCTCGCCCGTCCCCACACATTCCTCTGCCGTTACTCATACAAGCCCTCGGTCAAAGATTCTCCTCAGAAAAGGTAGTGCAGTTATGGTTTCGCAGTCGGTTCGCTCTGAATTTGCGTGTGTAGATGGGGAAAATATGTTGAAATACATTAAGATCGGTCTGAAAAGACAGCGTATGTCATTGTGTGTAACTTGTGAGTAATGCCAACGAAGTACACAATTTTTTTTAAATTATTAAGATTGATCACGAAAGAAGTTTATACTATTTCGTTCACATAGACTAGAGAAAGTTATGGAATGCGGGAAATCATAGATGTTAAAGTTCTCATGGAAATACACGTTTTGGTGATCACTGATGTCGAAAATGTGCTTTATCTAAACGTCATGTGCCCGGCCATATTTCGTGGTGGTAAACGAAATCTTTCTTTCAGACATGCTAGATAATGTACCTGACTAGTATACGAGTTGCCTACTAATAAGTGACAACCGTCGCACATGTAACATTGTTTTATGAAATTTCCAACGAAATCTTAAGTGTAAAAAGTATATGATACCTTTTGACCTCTCTTCATAGTTTACAATGATGTAACATTTAAGCTGAGATATCCTGTACTTTTGTGTCGTCGCTTAGTTTACTCGTAGCTACACAAATTGGATGGTCACCGAGATACATAAAGATAGGCGACAGATCAGTGGGAGATAATCACATTACCTTTTAGGTTGTATTAATGTAAACGAATAAAAATAGATATATAAATATTGCAAACATCATCTATATCAATCCCTTATTACTTTATTCTCAGGTAATGTACATTTTCTGCCCCATTAAATAGTTTTAACGTGTTTTTGCGTTAACCCTTAACTGGTATCGTCGGGTCACATTCGACCCAGAAGAATTTCTTTTTTGTTTAAACCTTGCAATTTTGCCGCAATTTGCCTGTGCTGTCACCTAATCCCTACACTCTATACTTATGGGCAGTGGTGTTTTAGAACTCATGAAAGGAAGTTGATTTGTCCTTGCAGTGTGTGTTCCGGGTCAGTGGAGACCCGACGATACCGTTGACGTTAGTCTTTTAATTGTAGTGTGAAAATCAAAGTCTGTTTTCTCAACAATGGAATATGAAGAACATTCTGTACAAATTGAACAGTGGCTTGCAGAGGTAGATAGTGATCTCAGTGACACTTCAACAATAGACAGTGATCATGATTCAGGCAGTGAAAATGATGAGGGTGACGAGCCGAAGAAACGGAAGCGCTGCTCTCTTTGTCCGTTATCAAAGGACAATAAATATAACACAGTCTGCTGTCAGTGCAACAAAACTGTTTGCAAAACCCATAGTTTGGTAAAAGTGTATTGTAATGAGTGCATAGAGTCTGAATAAATTACATCCAGTCCATAACTGCATAATAATTTGGCTAATTGTAAACAGACAAAAAATTAAACATTTGCTGTATACCACTTTTGCATGCTTGCAAATTTTATGAATTAAGTAGCATTCTTGTGTTTTTCTCTCCTTATTATGTTTATACAAGTGTTAGCTCTTCATTTTGATCCATGCCAATGAAACATTTCTAGTATTTTGAAAATTGAATCCCTTTTCAAATTGATCTCATCTAACTCATGTAAATATATACGAATTCAGAAATATGGTACTTTAGACAAACAAAATTAATTTAATTGAAGAAGTCTTTCAGTTACAATTCTTGAGGGAAGTTTTTTTACGATGTATATCGATTTCTAGTTTCATCAAGTAAGAATTAATATGCCAAATTACAAAATTAATTTCTGGGTCTCCGCTGACCCGACAATACCGTTTACGTAACCAAAATCCATGATACCAGTTAAGGGTTAAATAAATAGAAATAAATATCTTCATACCTCCTGCAAAATTTGTCTGATTATCAGGGATATTCCCACCTCATTTACCGGTGTTATCAACAGAATTTAATTTAAAAACAAGAGATAACTTATTTGACACGAATCATAAAATAAAGAAGCAAAAATTTATACTCGCAAACAATGGACAGAGAATGTTATTAGTGATACAATTTTCAACAAATTACGACAGGTAACATTTTAAGTACTATCCCACTCTGGGTGACAACTCGTTCACAAAGGTGTGTTGTTTTCGCTGGGCATTCAGGTACGAGAGTTATTAATTTCAACGATACACTTAACAACAAAAACGTTTTGGCAGCCTGTCCTATTCTGCTAACAGCGCTTTTAAGGTTGGCAGTCCATTGTTTTGGCCGAAATGTGTGGCTCAGGTCGCTGAACTAGCGTCATGTGCATTGTTTTGTTTTATTTTATTCCAAGCGAGTTACACGTATTTGTAGTTCTCGCGATTTTCACACAACCATTATTATTCCATGCTAATTAACACAAATCTAACAGGAGTGGAGAGATTTTTGTAAATCTGTATCTGTGATCTTGTTTTGTAACTTTATAGTGATACTTTCGATTTGTAACATTCACGCACGAGTTTCCTAAAGTAAATACATCATACTTGCAGTACAAATTATTCCCAACACGTGAGTGGTATCCCCCAGGACCCACAAATAGAAACATACCTTTAACGTGGTAAAAAATTACCACCTACCATACTGTATCAATACGTATTGCATTTACTTTTTTAAAGAAACTTATTTTATAATAAACTCAACTCAATTTACAAAAATATAATTCTACAACATAATATAGCATCATTCTGTAATGAGAAATGTGTCGAAATCTGAAATGATCATACTTTTTAATGAAAAGTGGTGGATTATAATTACGTCTGTAATCCTCAATTCTCATTATTTTTGCAGTTTTGTAAATATTTGGAGCACTATTCAACACAATACAAATATTTTATTTTTTAAAATAGTGGCAAAAAAAGATATGGTGTCATTTTGCCAAGGAAAAAATTATATAAATGTAGTAATGAAGTTGAATGTAATAACGTGCAAAATATTATAAGTATTGGTCGAGTTCTAGTAGGTCTCTGTTAACATGATATGATACTATTAAATCACAAACTTTAGTTTATTACGAATAGAAAAGATTGCTTTTTTCCCTCATGTGTTAGGAGAGATTTAATAAATTCATTTGCAAAATTATTTCTTCCAAGAAATTAAATTG
Organism: Acheta domesticus; assembly: GCA_031308135.1. Taxonomy (NCBI): domain Eukaryota; kingdom Metazoa; phylum Arthropoda; class Insecta; order Orthoptera; family Gryllidae; genus Acheta; species Acheta domesticus. The sequence continues at coordinate 91,504,359 of JAHLJT010002406.1, read as the reverse complement.
CTCAGAGGGTAAAAGCAACAATGCTGGGCGTTGTTAAGAAAATATGGTTTTCTTATAGTTCTTCGATTACAGTACTTCATTACGAAAAACTCAAAGGTCATCAGCATAACTCTTTCTAAAAAGAATTCTAACCTTACAATTGCCAATTTTCAATTTGTTCCACTTTACTTCCCCGTATACATACGTATATACGGAATAATATACTAGTATAGGGAAAGTTGCTGCGCAAATAAACCGCGGATTTCCGTCAGAAAACATTCATTGGCGGACCCTGATAACGAAAAGTGGATAAATTCAGTTGCTAAATTAAGAAAAAACTCCTAACGCTTGGGGAAGCCAGAATACCTAATTTGTGGGTCCTTAATACCGAAAAACAACTGAAACTAAAACGTCCTTCTGTAAATACTACTAGCGTGTAAACAATGCACAGGATTTTTTTCAAATTGAAGAAACCCTTTCAATCTGACAGGAGGCGAAGCTTTGAAATTTTGAAAAAGATTCTATAAAATGTGTGAAGCCCCTATACTATGCATGAAGCCCCTAAAGGACATTTTCAGAATTTTCTCAAAAACAGCTCCAAATTTTTCTTACAATTTCTTGCAAGAATAGAGTAAAATACACTTACAAAAATGGCATAGATTATAATTTCAAGGTTGACTCCAGAACATTTAAAGGCAGAAAATGGTTTTTAGTTTTTTAACTACAGCCCAGAAATCGAAAATATCTGAAAAAATCACTACAATTTGTGTTTTAAGAGAAACTTTTGAGATATTTTCGAGCCTCTTCCATGCTTCTAAGAGACAGTAATTTTGTTTTCAAAAATATTTTTGTGTGTTTGAATTTGGGCCTGAGAGAAAATAGAAAAATATTTGTCTGGTAGTATAAATTCTTTTCTTATTTATGATTTTTTTTCAGTCGAATAAAATCGTGTTAAGTTGATGAAACCAAATTAAATTTAGAAACCACGTTTTTGGGTGTAGATGAGTGTGGGTGGTGGGACGCGGACAAAGAAACCTTAAAAAAATATTATTTTTCTGTGAGAATTAACTACTCATATGTCATTTGGTTGAGGGGAACTTATCTTATCTGGGGGTACCCTTTGTGATGGGGCAATGTATAGTCAACCCGTGAGACGTTAATGCTTATGGCCTGAATGGGTTGCCTATATGCCGCTGATACTCCCGTCCACCTTAAAATTGGATTATTTATTACGTAGAGTTGCAATATTTATGTTGATTATGAATGAGTAGATTGTAAGAATATTTTATTACGTAAAATATAATTGTATTTAAGATTTATTGCAAATGTAGTGAGCAAAACTCTGAAAAATAAAACGTCGAGGAAGGAGATTTTTTTAACAAGAACTTCTCTTAAACTTACGCGGGAAACTTCTCTAGGCTAAGCTATGTTTTTGCCTCGGCCAGTATATTTTTTTACTTGTTTTAAAGCAGATGATCTTTGCCTAATACACATTATTCTGAGAAATATGGTCTCCCACCAGTCAGATGAGCTGTTTGTATCTCACAGTCCCGATTTAGTGTGTGCAGTTAGAGGTAAGGAATAGTTTTCAAGACTGATTTTTTATTGTACAGATATGGTCAGTGAAACTAATGTTGTAATAACTGATACAAATCATGTTAGAATGTAGATAAGAGTAGATATGTGTGAGAATGATGTGATTATTCGGGTGTAAACGAATTATAAATACCTTATTTCAAAGAACCCACGTTGTTTACTTTCATCGTGATATTAATTAAACTCGGAAATTAGACTATATTTAATCAAAAAATTGTGCATGCAAGTAAAATTTATTCAAAATGAGATATACGAAAAGAGTCAAGTAACTGAGCAGCATCTTTTTGAAGTCCAAGATCTTTCAATAAGTGATTCAACTCCTGTTGAGATAAAAGCTCAGGTTCGTTTTCTAAACTGCCTGGTTCGAACTCACAGGTTCGTTCATAATTTTCCATTACACAATCTTCTCTACTTGCTTCTCAGTCAGTACTGTCCAAGACACGAGGGAGCTGAGGAACTGGCAATCCCGGACCAGGTGGTACCGGACAAAAAGCAGATTCAGCATTAGGATAGTTAATCAACTTATGATTTTGGGAATTGTAACCTTAAACATTACAAGTACAAAAATAACAGTCATTCACATGTTTTCTTTGTTCCTTCCATCATTAGGATAGCAAATTTAAAATATTCTAATTGTATTTGGTAGCATAAGCGACGTTTTTCTACGCAGATGTCATACTTCGTGAGGAGCTCACACTTTATCTTGATCACCTATTCTCTAACCAAGTGGACTCTCTAACCTAGTACACTTTTCTGACGAAATCTGTTATACTTCTTTGGAACTTCTTCATTCTGTACTTTCCACACGCAAAACAGAAGTAGTCTGGAATGGTAACACTTGGACGATGTGACAGTTTTCAAAATGCATTTTCAATCTTCAGAAAACGTTTTTAGTCACTTTGATGCAACTAGATGACCTATGTGAATTTATTGCCTTCAATTGACACTACTGGACTGGGAGAATGAACAACAAAGTGGGCTCCAATTTCCAGATACAACCATTTGTATCTTGATTACCTTTAGAAGGGGACTACTGAGAACAGACAACAATTACGTTCCTAACTGAACAAAACCTTCATCCCCACATTACCTACTAAGAGAGAGTATTATTAGAACATAAAAAGTGATTATAATATTAGACATCATTTAAGAAAAAATATTGGTTTCAAATGTAAACATGTGCATACGCTACAAAACAGGAATTGCTTTATGGATTTGAAAAATATCTGTACGTTATGAGGAAGGATGGACTTAGTATTCGTTTACACCACACCAAAAAACAATGATATTAGCCAAAATTATCAAATCAAATTTTTGGTTGTAGACTTGTGTTATTATAAAATTATTATCAACATGTCTTTTGGATTTTTTCATTCTGACACATGCGTGAAGACCTAAAAAATATGTTTGTGGTTCTAGCATACATGAATAATGAAATACTAATAAACGTGTGAATGTGAATCTGCACATAATATGAAAATGCATGGCATTGATTAAATATTTTCTGTGTAGTAGTAACACAGTATACTCTTCATTAACTTTGTGCTCGAAGTGGCCACACAGTAGGTCACAACTGTAAACTTTACCCTAAAAATTACACAAGACAGCACAAAATTAAAAGTTACAACACATGAGCTATGAATAATATGATCAGTCAAGATAAGAAATTACATCGGAACAAATAATACTTTTTTAATTGCTGTAAAATTAACAATTCGTATAGCATTACAGAGGAAATAGAGATTAAAAGGGAAAAAGCTTATAGATATTTTTGAAAACGCACGTTTCTGCTGTACATTTTTATTTCCCATATACGCACGTATATACGGAGTAATATACGTAGTATAGGAAACGTTATGTAATGCTGCGCGTAAAAATGGCGAATTTTCGACGGAAAAAATTCATTGCCGCGCGCTGATAACGAAAAAATGGATAAAACCACTTGCTTAATTAAGAAAAAATCCTCTAACACGTGGTGTAGTCAGAAACCCTCTTTTATGATTGATTTTTCCTTCAAATGTGTTCTCCAAAGCAAGTTCTATGTTTAAGGTCATATACATTGTTTTGAAAATGTAAGTAGTTTTCGCGCAATATTGCGTGCAATATGTGCAATTTTAAAAAATTACAAAAACTATATTTTTTTCAAAACCGGCTCTAAATTTTTTCTTTAAACTTTTGGTATAGATAGTGGTTAATGTAGTACTCTATCAGATGACAAAAAACCATATTGCTGTATTCTTTTGTTTTTTCAAAAATTGCAAAAATATAATATTTTTGACTTGTCTCTCACGTCGATAATATTTACATTAGCGGTGCTTTGTTCACATTATTATATTTATGAGCGCATGAGCTTTAAATAATGTCAAGTAAAGTTTCTCGAAAAAAACTGTTTTCTACGAAAACTAGCTCAAAATTCCGCATTTTCAGAAGCTCTCAAACGCTATTTTCTCATAAATGGCTAGAAAAAAGATCTTCAAACTTTTCGATGGGATAGTGCTAAATGCTCTCTTTGATATGACGTAAGGTTCATTTTGAGGTACTTTTTTGTTTTTTCAAAAATTACACAATGTAATTTTGTTGAAAGATCTCTCACACCTTTAATATGCCCATTTCCAGCAACTTTTAAACATTTTATATTTGTGAGTCTATGTGCTTCAAATGAAGTATTTTGAAAACTCAAAAATTTTCTGGGAAAAAGAGCTTCCAATTTCGCATTTTTAGTAGCGCTAAAACGGAACAAAATTTTTGAGAGAAAATTGTCATTGAGGACTGGGTATTTGTGTTCTTTAATATTCGAAAATTAATATTTCCGTTGTACCATTAGGAAACCATAAAATTTATAAAATGTGAAAAAAATGTAGTTTGGGAGGCGATAAAAGGCAGCTGTCAAGAGAATTGGCAAGTCCGAATAGCTATGTGAGACCAAACGAAACAGAAAACTAATCCGGGAAAGTCTGTGCCATTCTGTAGCACCACTAGTTACGTATCATATTAGCATCTTCCAACTGCTTGGCCATCAGATTTACCGCGAGGAAGAAATAAGTTTGATTGAGGTTTTTGCGAAGGTTTTAATAATTACTACAAATCATTTTTAGTAGCTTGTTTTGTATCAATAGTAAATATATTAACTTGAATTATTTATACAGAGTAAAAACACTCTCTCAGCTAAGCAAAATTGCATAAACTTTATCGTCTCAAATCGCAACCACCCGATTATACCAATTGACGTTTTGTTTTGCACCGTTTCTCTTTCACTAAGTTTCCGACCTTCCCTGGTGCCGATAGTGTTCCAGTGGTACAGAATGACAACCCGTTTTTTTCCCGATGTATTATGATATATATTTATGATAGCATCTTGTGATGACTTGATTGTCTTCCTATGATCTGTCGCAGGGAAGGAAGGACTATGACTCGCAAATAATACGATAAAGATCGCTAAGCCATCAAAAGACGCTTATTTACTCGTGAAGATAGAGAATACTCTCTCTTTAAGTAGAGAAAACAAATCCAACAACCCGCATCAGCAAATTATCAGGGCAAATACCGTATCGTTTAACCACGCCAATAGATCAATTGCCATTGTATATCTGCCAGCCTCGTTAACAAGATCAGCACCCCTCGGAGCGGCAGGTGGTGCGCCAGAGGTGCAGCGAGCAGCGCCGATCGCCGATCATTCAGCCCAACGCGTGGCGCAGCTGGGAGCTCCATCGTGAGATGAGCCGGGCCCCCGGGGCGTCCGCCCAATTAGGCACTCGCCGGGCGCGCGGATCCCTGGCAGAATCGGCGGCAGACGGCGCGGCACGGCGCGGCAGGGCGCGACGGGGCGCGGCGGGGCGCGGCGGGGCGCGGCGGGGCGCGGCGGAGGAGATAGCGAAACGAGTGGTGGCAACCGTGGCGGTGTAGGTGATGCGGGGAGGGCGGTGGTGATAGTGGCAATGATGGAGGTGGAGATAAGGTGACGGTGGTTGATTGATTCATGTTTACGGGAGCGTCAACTGCTAAGGTCATTAGTTCCGGAAGTGTATTGGTGCATGCTTGTATCGCGGTAGGTGATCTTCACTTTATGGATGGAGAGTTCTGGAACCGACCCACACGTTGATTTGTGGGTTTTCCCAACCTGGTATCTCCTACCAGCGTGGTACCACTCCAGCCGAGACAAGCTCTAGGCTCTCGAGTTGTCTTCTCACATGTGTGATAGTGTAGTGCGTACGTGTGTGTCACTAAGCCGGGGGGGGAGATAGGAAAAGGAAGAGGAAGGAGAGATCGCGCGCGGTCCTTGATACGTTTGCTGTGGTACTGCTCCGGCATTCGCGTGATATTGGTCGCAGAGGCCACGAAAAACTACCGGTTAGAGCTTCCGGCTCTCTAATTCTCCTCCAGACAGTGGCTGAATTCGTGCTAGCTATGTAGTACCTATGTCGAAAAACCACTATCGGAACACAAACCTTAGGACCTTCAGATCAGAGGCACTGCAGTAACATCAAGTGATGCCACCAAAGATGATGGGTATCGGAGGAGGAGGCGGTGGCATAGGAAATTGTAATGGCTGGAGACTGAGGTGGCAGAGGATATGGTTATGGAGGCGGTGGAAGTGGCTATGAAAGGGTGAGCTTGTGGTGGTGATAGTGGTGCCGATAGAGGCATTGGTGTTGGCAGTGGCGGTCGCTCCGGGACGCGTAGTCAGTGGCAAAAATTTTCACAATGGAAGGGACAACACTAAGCGGATTGCTAATCCATAATATCATAATCCTTTTGCAGGAGGCAAAATTTCACTCGACAAACGATGTCATAAAGAAAATCGTTGATAGGAATGGATATTCTGTATTTTATTGTTCTGTCTGTACCTACACACAGAATATTCTATAATATATTATCAAAATCCCTACAGCACGTTGGGATGGAATATGATTTCTCAGTGAACATGAGGTGGGAAATTCCTTTATAAGGAAATTACTCATGTAACTGAGCCCTGGCAGATAACGCACCGTGCACAGAAGTACAGTTTGGCAAGAATGTGTCTCAGCGTAAGAGATTTTGTGTCTCTGCTCAAACACTGTAAAGTCAATTATCTACCAATCAGGAGCAAATGTGTAATGTCTTATAAGACATTTTAACCACATGTTTTTTGGCAAAACATAATTATATTTTCTGCTCGTATCCTAGTTTTCAGCTTTTATTCAGAGACCGGATTCTGTCTTTAATATTTTTTCTTATAATATAATGTAAAATTTTGGACATTAATTAACACATACAAATTAATTTTTATTCAATTTTTTTAATATTATACATATTGTTTCAGTTTTCAATGATCTTATTTGAGAGTGAAATTCGGAAATGTTCACTTGTAGTGAATTACGTTTTTATTGATATTAATATATTTGGCATATTGATTAAATAACATGGCCATCTTATGCTCTATTGGTGTCTCACAATAAATATCATTCAGCATAACTTATGCAGAGAGAGCAATATACGTATTTTTTTGAACCACGATCAATAGAAATGAGTATTAGTGAATCAAGCATGTCAATAACAGGGAGAATGTGTCTTCGTACCTGACCAGTTTCGAGGAATTCGTTTTAGTGTCGATCTTTAACGTGTTTATCCGTCCGGTTTGAGTAGTTTACCTGCCTGGCTGGAGATCTTATGTTGACTGTTCTGATAAGTCGTTTCAGTGGCATTTAAAATCCTGCCCAGGAGAATTCCATTGTACCAAAGCACAAAGTGACAGAAAAGTAAGACCGACAAGTATATTTTTATTCCAATCTGCTTCCTTTCAATACATTTCATTCAATTAGGTTAAAACACCATAGACGAATGAGTCTAGTAAAATTCTTCTCAGAATCGGCATTCATTCTACAATGACAAGGAAGAGGAATATTGCCAAACTATTGTAAAAAATATTTGTGAAAAAATATTGCATTAGTGCATTATTTTGTAGAATAGAATTAGAGAAAGTGATTGGTCTGTTTAACAAATAAGGATCATTTTTCCAGTTCCCCACGAGTGGATCACGACGTATTTCTTCGCACAAACCGACTGAGTATAGCTGTCTCTGGACCCAATCTGACCGGGAGATCCTAGGCTTCGAGGCGAATTTTGGAAACTAGCCAAGTTGCAGTCTAAAGAATTCTAGCGGCTGGCTACTCTAATCAGTAGCTTTCCGTGGTTTCTCCTACGAATACCAGATTAATACCAAAGCGGAACCATAACAGGCAACGAACCGCGCGTGACCTTTTCTTCCTCTTCCTTGCCTATCCTCACTCCTTACTCACATACACTTACACTTACGACACTACATGGACCACGCTACCACACATTTCGGGATATCAGTCGAGCGCTTAGAGTTTGTTCCGGCTGGGATAATGCCCCACTGGGGGAGATACATTGAGGAGGAAATCCCCCGCCATCTCATACGTAGATCTCACAAACCAGCGGGGAGGAACACACACCACCTCAATTAATAAAATATTCATTACATTAACGGGACGAATGTCTATAACAGATGTGTTTGGAATTAATTAATTTTCAATTAAGATTATTCAAAGGAGAGCAATCTTTCTATTTTACGATATATTTTTTAGAATTAATAACAAATATATTACTTAATAAAATGTTTACAAATCACAACTGTTTATTGTAAAAATAATGTACTGAAGGAAGTTTTATTTAAAACGTAAAAATAATTTCTAATCCTTCATGTTTGTGTACTATCATGGCGTGAAAAAATCGAAGAATACAATAGAATTACTATAATCTTTAGCAGACGTAAATCAAGCTACGACGTGGACTCGAAATGAAGTTGGAATGACAGGTCAAGATAAATAGAGTATATGAATTAGAGTAGAGCACTGAAGCGCAGACAAGTGCAAAAAAAAAAAAAAAAACGACCAACGGACTTAGTCACTGTCTGACTGCAAGAACGTAAAAATTTTGCCGGATGAAGTACTTTCTCTGAATTCATTAATTACCTTTTCCTGCCTCGACTGCGGCATTGTTTTCACATCACAAAGAGAGCGGGGCAAAACAGCGGAACCCAATTTTTTTTCTCGAGTGCACTGGAAGCTCCCGCCCACCCAAGTACACACTGTCGGGCAGACGGCTTTTGAAGCAGCTTAACAAAAGATCTGTCCGTCAGTTGCTACTGAACGGAGACCCTCGTTCGTCTAAGGCACCACTCACATCGCACTCAACGAAGTATTCTTTCGTCAAAAGTATCGTGCCCCTAACATTGTTTTAAAATTATTTAAAAAATAAAATATAACTATACAATTTATTTATTAAAAACTAGAAATTAACATGAAAAGCTTGGCAAAAACACAATTTTTCTCCTAGTAGAAGGTGAAAATAGACATGTTGAGCTACAACAGTATATACTTTCCCGTATTATTTTGCGATCTCGTCTGATTATTTCTTGAATTTTTAATATAATATTAATTAATATTATCTTTGCTGAACCCACGCAAATAGTACATTTCAACTCAATTGCACATGTTATTCTGGTCAGAAACACCAACACCACTTGGAAATTGCGTCACTTATCCAACATATGACTTTAGCATGGTGTCGGAGCACACTACATAAATTAATAAATAAATAATTAATTACAATATTTCTGGGGGGACAGTGGAGCAAATACAACTCCACAAAATTTAAAAGGCACGTCCGTAAAATAATTGTGCAGTACATCCATTCTTAATTCCGGCACAAAATCGAAGACAACAATAAGCCGTCACATCGCTTCCGCGAATTCGTAATCACTGTTATAAAAGCAAATGAAAAACGCATCAGTTCAAACAAATTTATAATTTCAAAATTCAACAATTTCAAAATCTACTTTGAAATGCTAACCAAATCTATTAAACTCAAACGCTTAAAACTTATTTAGCAATTCACAATTACCAATGACGCACGTTCATTGGCTGCGACCCCTCTTCGCTTCCTGCGTCACCCGACGCCACAGTCAGTCTGATCTGAGTCTTGCAGCAGAAAGGATCGTAATGGCGTGTTGGCAGCCGTTGTCTTCGACGCGTGCTGCTTGCTTTATTTTCTCAAGTATAGTGTTTTGGTAACTAAAATGAGCAGTTTATACACTGCAAGCCTTCCTGCTCCGCGTTTCCTAAGGCGGGCAGAACTTAATAATGCTGACAGTACCACAGTGTTAGTGAGTGTGTTGTAACGGTGTTTCTGACGAAAGCCAATACAAATTCGGTTCTGCACTGCAAGCTTTCCTGCTCCGCGTTTCCTAAGGCGGGCAGAACTTAATAATGCTGACAGTACCACAGTGTTAGTGAGTGTGTTGTAACGGTGTTTCTGACGAAAGCCAATACAAATTCGGTTCTGCACTGCAAGCCTTCCTGCTCCGCGTTTCCTAAGGCGGACAGAACTTGATAATGTTGACAGTACCACAGTGCTAGTGAATGTATTGCAACGGTGCTTCTGACGAGCGCCAATAAGATTGTTTTTACAGCGCAACCTTTCCGCCCGCTTTCCCTGAGGCGGGCGCAACGTGGCAACGCCGGCGGCGCCACGCGTTACGTGAAGATGTTTAGAAGGCGTTGGGCAGCAACTGTTTCAAACACAATTTCCTCGAGCTTGTGTTCCCCGACTCGAGCAATAAAGGATGTATATATGTAACCGTTTGTTAAACATTGTAGTATTTAGTGCTTAAATTTAATATATGTTTTTCTTGTGTCATTTGCAAACTTATTTTCCCAACCGTAATAGCAGTAATTCAATACACAGATGCAACCTGTTTAAAAGCTGGTCCTTCGATTCATGTAAGTTGAACTATTGAAGGTGTTGGGGGGAGGAGAACAAACGTCTCGAAAAGCAAGAAAAGTCCACTGCTCTCTATCTCTCGAACTCATCCTCCCACACATGGTTTCCAAAGCGTAATAATATTTGTCTAAGCTGTGATTTCTATTGCGCGCTTTGAATTCTGCGCTTACCAATTTCAATCATTACACTGCCTCAAATATATTTGCTGCCCCGACAAATAACAATAACAAAGTGGAATACTGCAATGTTGGAAATTTTAGACGTTTTAATAAAAATACGACTTACACAATACTTAGAATTGTACTTAGTTTTATTTGAATATATAATTAAAAAATATTTGAGCTTAAAGGATATTAAGTTACTTTGGAAAAAATTGTAATACTGAGGCAAAAACGACAATTTTTCGGTATAAAAACTCGTAATTCGGGGCCTGGCACAAACAAAGTTGATAAATTGTGTTCCTATATGAGATAAAAAGTTTCTCTAACACTCTGTGTAGTCAGAATACACGTTTTGTGAGTCGTTAATAATGAAAAATTGATTTACAGCAACACATGTTTGAGTCTGTCTGTGAGGAAGGGTAGCGGGCGAACCGTGGGTACGAGTTTCACTAAAATTGATATTATTCAATTGATCTGTGGCCGCACCCTTTGAATTTTACCCTATTTAGAAAAGATGGATATCAATTATTATTCGCGATATCTATATCAATATTACGTCGCCCCTGGTGCCAACATGTTCTTTTCACGAAGTCTAGACCCGAGTACCTCAGAAGAGGTACTTTCTTTGAAGGGGCAAGGTTTTGTACAAGATCATTTAATGCACTGTGCTTGAAACGTTTAGGTTCCTTTTCAACATCTTCAATATAGAAATCAGACTTCAGAAATAAGCTCGGCCTTTTCTGCATCACATTCAGATTCAGAAGAGAGACAAACCTTGTAGATTTTCCGGATGCTTTGGGACTGGTACATCAGGACTGGTACACCATTAAAATTCCTAATAGCAACGCTGTTCACTCACCGTTCATCCATTGCCGTAACGGCTCTATATATGTTCTACAGGCCATGTGGTGACCCATGGCTTGTCTTGGTCCCTTAGTTTGATGTCGAAATATTCATAGTAGCATTTTCTCACGAAATTCTGTTATTTTGCGCTGCAATCTTATCAGCACGAAACATCTATACACACAGCAGAATGAATCTGGACTGTTCTTTCAGCTATAACGTAAGATGATAATAGAATTTCAATAAAAATACAATATTGTTTTATTGAAATGTGTGTTATACATCGCGTGTCACTCCATAAAACAATTGTGAAAACAAAAAATCTATTTTCACTCCAATGCGAAGCACAACTCAGACTAGCGGACAAACCACAACATAATTTTGCCTCTCAGCAAATCGTGCTCTACTGTACCGTGTTGCCGGCTCTATTCACAAGCGGTTTGTAGACAGTTTCAGATGGCTGCAGGATATTGAATAAATAAATTAATCTAGAAAACTTAATAAGGCAACTAGTAAGAAGTGCAATGTAAGACGTGCATTAGTAAATGAATGAAATAAAAACGTAATATAAGATTGAAAACAAAACGTGACGTGATGTGGAAAAAATAACGTCATATCCTGAATCACGGTGCAAAACTAATCCTAAAAAGCAATATAAGACGGCGGCAATGAAAACATCAAAGGCCAGTGTTGTTTACTGAATCAAAATTAGAACGCTCGTCTCTACTTTACTTCAGATCTGTTCTAAAAAACATAAGTACACGGCCACAACCAGAGCAGTCAGCGGTACATAAGTAAACGTAGCTTCACGCTCAGTTTTGAGAAAATTGGTTTTGTAGAGGGGGCACTGCAACCGATCATCCGACGTGTAGCGCTTGGCTCAAACTGTCTTCTCAGCCTTCCAGGCAAACAATACTTCTGATTGCCTTCGTACACGAGAGGATTTACATTCCCACTCAACACTCTCGTTTTTTGATGATTTCGTTTGCAAGGCATTTAGAACTATCTGCTTCATCATGTTCTAGGAAACACGTATCGAACGCTCTGCTAATCGAAACAGAAGTCGTGATACATCATTGCGGGGCAGCGGCATCTGCAACAGGAAAAAGAAGAGTAAGGGTGAAAGATGTTCCGGGCATTTTTCTGAACCTGATGTCCTAAATACCGTTTGTCGGGCAGACTTTCTTAGCTCTTTGCACTGCTATGTCGAGTAGGACTCGACATTATTTTTTTCCGCTCTGATGTCGACACGGCTTTTCTGTGACTTGACATGGTTTTTTGTGCATTTTGTGCTTCTCAATTCTTCTTACATTGTTGGAAGTTGTAGTAGTAAATAGTTATCTGTTGTTCTAAGATTATTTACAACACTAACAATATCAATGTTCCTTCACACAAATTGCCTCGAAGTGTTATCAGAGACTGGGGGAAGAGCCAAGGGGAAGTCAGAAACGGCGCCGCGGATCATCTTCTAATGATGAGGGACGCCTCAATGGCAAAGTACACGTCGTAAACAAATTTCCAGGAAATAAGCATAAAAACTGTGACAAGAAGAAAGGAGTCAAAAAAGACATTGTATTTTTTCTGTGAAACATGGTCCAGGCAGATAGCATTGCACTCAAAAGAATGCTTTAAAAGATATACATAAAAGAAATCAAAATTTTAAACACGGAAAACCTCAGAAAATAAAGAAACTATCAAAGAAAGGAGCAATTTCTTATAATTAAATTCACTAATAATATTAAAAACCGCGATCGCATCATTAACTCAGTCGACCGAGCTCCGCGGCCGGCGCGCAGAATTTCAAGTCCTCGGGGACGCATAGCACATTGCATACGGGGCGCAAATGGTTAGTCCGTATAAAACCCAATGGAGTCGTTTAAATCCGAGATCTTATCGGTACGTCCTAAAAAAATTAACAGCGATATTAGAGAGATTTTGCACCCTCGAACGTGAAGCACTATCGATCTTCTGCGCATGTGCAGATGCACTAAAGTGATGCAAAACGTGCACTGCGCGTGAGCAGAAGATCGGTGGGATTTAACCTTCGAGGGTGCAAAAACTCCCTAATATTTATCTACATTACTCTTAGATTTATTCATTGTGGCGCCTCAAGGTCACGATCTGGAAGGAGAAGTTGTCATCCAATCGATAGCTCAAATAGTACAAAAGTTAATAGTAACGAAGCTCCCGAACGGATAAGTGTCCCCCCTCTTCGTTCAAGCTCATGTCCTGGAGGCGCCACTATATTTAAACCGGAGTGTAGTAGGCTGTCATGGCGGCGGAGACCGTTGCTGAGCGGAGAGAAGTGACATCACAAAGAAGCGGGCGCTGTAGTTGAGGGGTAAAGCGTCCCCAGTGTCGGCCGCCGGTATAAGCGGCGGACCGCACCGCCCTCGACCCCCCCGACGCCTCGACCTCGACGAATGGCTCTGCGGCCATCAGTTCTTGTGTATATTTTGTAGTGCAGCGACTATTCTTGTATTGTAAATTTTCCCGGTGGTAAGACAGACTTTAGCATTGATAACGATCTTGTCACCGACTCACATTCTTGTATTGCATTACGACTTAGCTCATATTCGACAATAAATTCTGATTTTAAAATAGAGTCACTTTATCGCATAGACAACTTTTAATAACATTTTCTGTCATAGCATTTTACCACACATTTTATTCTCCTGTGAATAATTTCTTCCTTTTTGTTTTGCTCAACAAGAGTAAATTGAGTAAATGGAAAAGAGAAGGTTGAAATGTCAACTTGTATGTAAACAAATTAATGTTTTTTAATAAATATTTTTGAAAATGTTATACATATTTAAATCAAAACAACCGCCAATTTTACATCAGAAAAAATAACACATTTCCTTTGAAGTGCACTTCTATATACTACTGTTTCTCATTGCATACTGTTGTTACATTCTTTATTTTAGACATTTTATTTACACGTTTTTAATGACCACCGATGGGAACATGTTACACAACCACATCTGAAAACTACAGTAGAAGATAAATATAAATTCCCGCGTTATATTACACGTAAAACAGCCAACATTATGTTACAAATATAAATCATTCTTTAACACAAAATTGCAAATACAATTTCGTGATCAAAGCGATACGTTAGCTGCGCAACAATTAAACCTGCGAGCGTGTTCACAAACTTCGAGTTGCGATGCGGTTCCCTGCTCGGAGAACTGCACAATAATGACGAGGTATCCCAAAATGGCGCCCAGCAAGCTCACGTAGAAGCGCAGGTCCAGAGCGAACACGCCTCCCACGAAGAAGCGCACGGGCTGCGCGCGCAGCTGCTCCAGGAACAGACGCACCTGGCGCTCGGCTGCAGGCTCCCCGTGCGCAGCCAGCAGCAAGGAGTAAGCGGGCCCGCCGGCCTGGCCCAGCGACTCGCCCGCCGACACCGCCGCTCCCGCAGACCACGCCACCAGGGCAGAAAATGCCGCGTTCACGATATCAGAGAACAATATCAAAGCAAGTTCCAGCGAGGACACTGTGTGCCTCAGAGACAACATGGTTACGTACAACGCTGATATCAACGCTAGCGTTGCACATGCAAATATGAAAGCGACGATTGGACTGAATAATGTGTTTATAATGCAACATGCTTCTTGTATTTGATTGTATATCTTCCTTACCTTAAACATTTTGTTTTCTATGCTGAATAGTTCAGGAGACATACGCTGAGTGTTAGGACGCAAGTTATGTTTATCCTGTACGTAAAAATAGTTTGTACGATAATTATCAGTTCTAATTTTTGCACGTTTGCTTTCGGATGTCACGTGGTATTCACATTTCTCTTTAATACAATGTGCTATTTCAATTATTTGTGTGTTAATAATGATAAAGTAATTTTTCACTAATAAAGTTAAAATGAAAAACATATGGTTGAAAAGGCAAAGAATATATATCAGAATGTGGGTATGAATAGACGAAGTGTTACGTGAACCATGCCTAAGAATTATTAACGACAACAATTGAATTATGTTAACAATTAAGATTGCAGTCTGGCCAATCAAGACCTCTCGGCGAGAAATAAAACAAAACGTTAAATTCTTATGTTTTAATTGATCTCCCACAGTAGCTAAAATCTTAAATATGTTTTCCCAGTTCTTCCTGAATGATGATGTAGTTGAGATAGCAACAATATAAAAGGGAAAAGCTGCATTAAACACGTGGTATGTAATGGTGAACACCACAGCTAAGATGGTACGATTATACATCAGTGATCCATCCATATAATGACAAATTGTATTGATGATTGCAGCCAAGTGAAGAAATATAAAAGCAATGGACATAAAAGTAGCAGCTCGGGTGCGCTTCACTTGCAAATTTGCGTCCACTATGAACGGAGCCATTCCCAAGACACGTGCAAATTTCAGGAGTACTATTAGACCTTGCATATCTCTCGGATATTGCTGTGCTGTTGCTGTCAGAGTTTTTTTCCTTCGTAATGTGAACTTAACGAACTTCATTCTTGAAAGTATTTATCTCGTATACTTCAAGGTATTTGTCACGTATCATGTAAACCCACCCAATTAATTTACTTAGATCATTCACATTTCCTTGAAGTAAGAAGAAGAAATATTTTAAATTTGAAAATTGGAGTGAGAGTGTTCCACAAAAAGTTTTTCATTAAAAGTAAGCATTCTTTCAAGTATTTGATTCTACGTACTTTGTCTAAAATATTGTTACTTTGGTATTCCTTTGACTTTTGAGAAATTTCAAATTAATGAAAATGAAAAATTACAATACTAGTAATTGCTTCATTGACGAAGAATTTCACGTTAGATAAAGATTTCAATGCTTCTTATTTCATCTCGATCAAGAGAAAAATTAAATGGGCATAAAACTCATTAACTGATGTATAGCCATTGAATCAATATTCATATTAATCAACGTCGCTTTCAAACATTTTTTCTATCATGTGAGCACTCAAAGTACGAAGGGGGCAGACCGGCGGCAATTTGAACAGTCCAGAGGCTTAGTACTAATTGCTTTGGAGCTCACAGGAGCACTAATAAATAGGATGATAGTGAGTGGTATTCAACCAGTTTATATGTTCAAATGAATTCATTAATGTATATACAATACACAAATGATAGTGGTAAATATCTATATAAGTCAAAGAATGATATACCTTGAATATCTACGACTGATTATTACTCTCCAATTAATTATACACATTTAAATGAATATTTTCAATGAACATGAAGCAGACAAACCTTGAATTATTGATTATAAAGAAAACCTTCAGAAATAGTGAACCTATACTTGCAGTATGAAACACATAAACATTTGAGTGAATAATTGCATACATATTTATATCACTTTTTCTAATACTATAATATTTAAAAACGAATGGCGCTCCAGAATGGCGCAGACTTTCCCATACTAGTTTTCTATTTCCCTTGGTCTCGCCTAGCTATTTGGACTTACCACATTCTCTTGGCGGCTGCCATGTCTCGCCAACAAAAGTACATTTTTGACATTTTTTATAATTTTTACTTTTCTGTATACATACGTATAGACGGAGTAATATACGTGGTATAGGGAAAGTTATGTAATGCTGCGTGAAAAACTGGAGAATTTTCGGCAGAAAAAAAATCATTGCCGGGCCCTGATAACGAAAAAGTGGATAAAACCAGTTGCTAAATTAAGAAAAAATTTCCGTAATTCGTGGTGTAACCAGAATCCCCGTTTTGTGGGTTCTTGATACCGAAAGATCAATTGAAAGCAAAACGTCCGTCCGTCAGTCAGTCAGTGAACAGCACTAGTACCTAAACCATACGTACAAATCCTTCCAAAATGAATACTCCTCCGTCGATCTGACTCCACTCAAGGTGTCTCGATTTTGAAAAACATTCTCCAAATTTTGGGGGTATTTTACATGTCCCCCGGACATGTTCAAAATTTTCTCAAAAACCACTCTAAATTTTTTCATTAAATTTGTTGTAAGAATTGAGTAAAATACACTTATTAAGGTGGCATAGGTCCGATTTTCACGGTTAATTCTGAATCATCGAAAATTTCAAAAGTTTGAATTTTATCGGCGTCTTCCAACTACGATATTGAAGATTGAGATTTTTCTTCAAATAAAATTTGTTCTCCAAAGTGAGATCTCTCATTAACATCCTGAACATTTTTTGAAAATTTTAGTAGTATTTGGCAATATTGTAGGAAATATTAGCAATTTAAAAAAATACAAAGAAAAGATTTTCTCAAAAACGGTTCCAAATTTTTTCTTTAAACTTTTGGTAGTGTAGTGGATGCAGCGCGGTGTGAGATCCGTGCTGTGAATGCGACTACATACAGGCTCAGAACGGGTTTCAGGGGATTGTTTCTAGAGGCAAATGAAAGGCAATGCACTTGTGAATGAATTTAATTTAATTCTCGAAAATGGTTAGTAGTTTGACTAAGAGTTGCAGTAATTTGACCGAGAGTTTGACTGACTAGTAGAAATGACTGTTAGAAGTCGACTGAAGAGGTGACTGAATAGTTTTCAGTAACAGCGTAGAAAGGACTGACAGATGTTTATTGAAACAGTTGCTTGGACGTTTGACTGAGAGTTTGACTGAAGAGAGTGACTGAGTAGTTTTCAGTAGCAGCGTAGAAACGACTGATAGAAGTTGACTGAAGTGGTTGCTTGGAAGTTTGACTAAGAGAGACTTCGTAGTGGCGCGTGGGAGCGAAGTTGCCGTATTTATTGAAACGTGTTTTCGAGTGCAGAGGGGGAGGAGTCACGTGAAATTTGCAGCTAGCCTATGACATGCAGTGAGACGCAGTGTGCCGCGAGAGTTGCTCGCTATTTGTTGTTATTTTCTTTAGTGTTTAACGTGACTTTGGCGCGGCAATTGCGGTGCTTACGATGGCTGCATCTCATTAGCAAGGTTAGAGATGTTTCTCAAGGGAACCGCGGAGCGCTGGCTGAGAGACGGGGGCATAAAGACGGGCGTGAGCGCGGCTGCCTTGCAAATGTGTTCGTGGTCGACGAATGCTAACGCCAATGTAGGTGCGGGAGGCACGTAGCAAATATTGAAATGTTTGTAAACACATCTGGCCGCCGAAGGCTGAGTAGAGGGCAGATAGACGGTTAATGGCTTGAGGAAGCGGCCCCGCGCGCCGGCGGAGGCCAAGCCCTGAGTAATGACCCGTCGGCCTTTCCCCGCCTTACAGTTCGAAGGGTTCGCGGCGGTTCGGCACTCGCGGCAAAGAGGGCTCAACGAGAATTGTTTTGTTGCCTGAACATCTGTGTTTCATTTTTATATTTTTGCGTAGACTTGCTAGTGCCGTGAGAAGCTTTGAAGGTGGGGCAGCCGAGGAATGTTGGCCGCGCGGGGAAAGACAATTTGAGACTGCTCCCTGCTACCAAATTTCCTCGTGATTGTTCGCGAGATTGAACAGGTAGGGTTAGTGCTAAATGTACTCAATGAGATGACGTAAACGCCATATTGCTCTATTCTGTTTTTTTAATTACAAAAATTTATTGTTTACTGCCTCTCACGTCGGTAATATTTACATCATCGGCGATTTGTTCACATTACTATAGTCACGACTACATATGCTTTAAATAATGTCAAGTAGTGTTTCTCGAGAACTCTACCGTTTTCTATGAAAGCTAGCTCAAAATTCAACATTTTCGGAAAACCTCAAACGCCATTTTTTCATAAATATCTCCAAACTTTCTCTTCAAACTTTTCGAACGGATAGTGCTAATTGCACTTTTTAATTTGACGTAAGTTTCATTCTGGGGTATTTTTTGGTTTTGAAAACATTAAACAGATGTAATTTTTTAAAGACATCTCACAGCGTTACATTTCCAGCAATTTGTAAACATTATTGTATTTGTGAGTTGAAGTGCTTCAAATGACTTCTAATGAAGTGTTTCGAAAACTCAAAAATTTTCTGTGAAGAAGAGTTTCAAATTTCGCATTTTTAGTCGCACTTAAACACATTTTCCTAAAAATGGTTCCATTTTGTTTTAAGAATATGAGCATTTGGGGCGAGGTTTTTGTGTTCTTTAATATTCTAAAATTAATATTTCCGTTCTAACATTAGGAAACCGAAAAATTAAGAAAATGTAAAAAAATGACGTTTCAGCGGCGATAGATGGCAGACGGCACGAGTATGTGGCAATTCCGAATAGCTAGCCCAGATCCAAGGAAATAGAAAACTAATACGGGAAAGTCTGTGCCATTCTGTATTCCCCACTAGTTTTCTGACAAAATGCGCCGTTTTTTTGCACAGCATTACATAATTTTTTCTACACTACTTATGTTACTCCGTATATACGTATGTATACGGGAAAGTAAAAACCAAAGCCCCGTATTTAAAATCTTTAACGACAAAAGAATTCGTTGTGAAAAGATGTAGAATTCTGACTTAGTACGTTTTAAGGTATTTTTGACCTGAAGTCCTCTCTCCGTGGTGGATAAAATATACACTCATCGTGAAAAAAACTGAACCCCGAAGGACCCTATTTATCCGTTGCAAACTTGGTTTTTTTGCACGCCATTCACTAAGAAAATTATCTCGTTTTCACGGTCGGCCGCGCACTGGGGAGTCGGGGGTAAGGGCGTGACGTTGCGCCCACTAGCCGGGAAGAGAGGGTCTCAAACGGCCGCGCCGGCCATTGCGACATCGTGTAACGTCGTCAGAGCGTCACCTGCACGTTCACTATGCCTAGGCGACGCATTCGACAGCCAGTTGTCCAGATAGAAGCTTTCGAGAGAGGCCGCACCGTGGGTGTGTGGGAAGCTGATGAGTCCTCGCACCGTATTGCGCGCCACACCGGTCATACGGACACCCGCGGTTGTTCGTCCGCTGTTGGCGGCAATGGATTGAGGAAGGCACACACACACGACATGCAGGATCAGGACGTTCGCTACGCCCCACGAGGAGGGAGGACCGACGTATGGTGTGCCATGGGCGACCAGATCCAACGGCAAATATAGGTGCTTCAGTGGTGCTTCAGCGAACTGTGCAGCCTGCACTGTCACATCCTGTAAGTGCCAGTACCACTGGCAGGCGGTTGCACAACGCAGGGCTCGCCGTACGCTGATCATCATGACGCCCGCTCCTCACACCCCAGCACTGTCGCGACAGACTCGCCTGTTGTCAGGAACGACGGACCTGGGGCCATGCAGACTTGCAGTGGGTCATCATCAGCGACGAGTCCCGCTTCTGCCTTGATTGCGACGAAAACCGGGTCCGTGTCTGGAGTCGCACAGGGGAGCGCCACGAAGAGCGATTTGTGGTGTCCCATCACACGTCCCTCCTGCGTGGTGTGATGGTGTGGGGCGATATCCTATGGTGCCCGTTCACCGTTAGTGTTCCTCGGAGGCACCGTGATAGCCGCATGGTACATTCAGGAGATCCTTCAACCGGTGGCCCTGCCGGTCGTGAACGCCAACGTCCATGGCCTATTTAAACAAGAAAACGCGCGTCCATTTCCAGAGCATGTCTTGCAGCCGTGAATACTCTGCCATGGCCAGCCGCATTGCCAGGTCTTTCCTCGATCGAGAATGTTGGGGGTGCTATAGAGCGTGCGAACAGGACTCCACCCCTACCCACCAATCTGCAAGAACCGCGAGCTCATGTGCAGGCTGCATGGCATGGACTAGCTCAGGACTCCATTAGAGACCTGTACAACTCCATGCCACGCCGTGTGTTTGCCAACATGGCGATCTCATGCCAAACTAACATGCACAGTCTGTGAGCGTGTAGCGCAGTAAATATTGGTTCTACAAACGTGAAAATGTAATCATTTTGTATACGTGGTACCCTCTACCTGCCTGCCAACAATGATCACAATCCGCCTCGTGCTTTTGGGTGCACCTTTTTATATGACGATGAGTGTGTATCAATTTACATTATCTAGACATCTTTGCATTATTGTCACTCACGTAAATTTCACAACTCTTTCTACATTAGTACATGCATGGTTAAAATATTAATTAAAAGGTGATGAGGGCATACATTTTTTAAAAATTATTTTAATTATTTATTTTAGGTCGCTCAAAAACAGCTAGGTCATTGGCGACCACAGTTGCAATAAGACAGTATCTACAAACGTTTACAGCGTTTACAAACACACGCACACACACACACACATATATATATATATATATATATATATATATATATATATATATATATATATATATTGAAACGCACCGCGCCTCTAAATAGAAACGCGATACATTTCAACTTAAACAACCAGAGAACATACAAACGGCGCGAGCATAACTAGGCAGCATGGCAACACGGAGGGGAAGGGGGGCGTCACGTGGAGCGCGAGACACGGGGGGAGGACAGCGAGAAGTCGGTTGAGAAGGAGAGACGAGCGGAAGCCACGCTAGCGGACGGAGGTGGTGCGCGAGCGGTGCGAGTTATTTGGGGAAAAGTACCCCTAAGTGCTGAATAACTTAATAGACTTGCATAGTATTACATTTCGGACCGTTAAAGAAGTGTGATGCAGACCGAACAGCATTGGGAAGTCAACGGATAGAGTGTATGGTAAACCGAAGAGTGTGAAACCCGCCTGTAGCGTGAGCACATGCATCGCGAACGTAGGTTTTGGGGAAAGATAGAATGTGTAGTGCACAAGACAGTGACTGAACCAGTGATCATTTGTGAGACCGATCAAGCAGTGTCTGACGGGTTTTCAGTGTATAGGAACTTTCCATAATGAAACTGTATGATGACGCGTGAGGAGAACAAGAACACGTGGGTATAGGTTACCGATATTTCACCGGTGATTCAGAGAGTAATATAGTGTAACGTGTTTAGCATAATCAGTTACAACCCAAATCTGGAGTTCAGACTGTCACGACAAGCATAAGTTAATTAGATGCACTAGTGTAGAATATACGCGTGGAGCAGCGTGAGGGGCGAACACTTGCCTACTCATCTCCGGCTGGGGGCCGAACGGCTCCAACGGCATGGATTCCAATTACCTCATCCAGTGCCAACACGATGTAATTATAATTCTCGTGCTGTGTCTACGATTAAACATCATTATCAAGAACTAAGGAATGCGGTAAGCTACATCACTGAGTCTAATGATTGGGATCCTGAATCTATGAATTGTGCAATGGGCCTCATGAGAACTTTAGACTCTTTAATGTTTACATTTTTGTTGTGCTTGTTCAATAGAATTTTTATCTATAGCGAACATCTGTTCTGCATTTTCCAAGCAAAGTACACAAGTGATGTAAACTTATGCATCAATGAGATTAGAACCGCTAAGACAAATATTACAGCTTCACGTTCTGAAAACGTTTTGCATGAATGCTTTCAAGAGAGTTTGGAATTAAACAAACATCATACAACAGACTTCAATCCCGAGCAATTTGTCGAGAATCATAAACGCTGTGCTTTTGAAATATTGGATTCCATCATAGTACAGTTAGATGAACGATTCTCCAAATTTGATGAACTTTCATTTGTTGAACTCTTAAACTACAGAAAATTTGCTCAGTTCAAAAAGACGTTTCCAAACTTCGAATTTCAAAAACTTAAGAATGCGTATTCTTTATTTTTTAACTTCGTAGCACTACAAAACGAACTCGTCAATATATACAGTTCAGAAGACAAAGTCAGACCTTGCATTGAATTATTAGCTTTTATTGTTGATAACGATAACGATCTGTGTATGAACAAACTGAAAAGTTATTGCAACTGATTCTCAGCATTCCAATGTCATCAGCAACTACTGAACGATCAATGAGCACTCTGAAAAGAATTAAAACCCATTTACGCAATTCTATGTCAAATAGCAGACTCTCCAACTTGGCAACTATTTCAATAGAAAAGAAACTTTCTCGTAAATGTTCGCAAGATGCTATTTTTAAAGAAAGAATGATAGACATTTTTTCTGAAATGAAAGCCAGACGTTTAGAATTCATTTTCAAAAAAACTTAAAACAATTCAGATGGCCGCAAACCCGCAATCTCGTGAAAACAACTTGTATACATCAATGTATGTAAGCAGTTTTCTTTATATATTTTTTTCAGTTCTGTAGTAGGATTATTCTTGATTTCAGTATTGTTGCATGATTGGATTAATATTCACCATCATCATCATCATCATTATTATTATTATTATTATTATTATTATTATTATATTACCTTTGTATTCTTCTGATCTCTAGCTTCGTAATATTCGATATTTCAAAAATTAAGTATGTGTGTTTACAATATATTCGTGATTGAGCTTATCCAAAAATTAACCTCACGCTTCACCACTAATGGCAATCAACAATGAGGTGCTTTGTCGATACTGGGAGATTGCATTGTCGATACTGGGAGATTGCAATTTGGGCAAGGATCAGGAGTAGTCTTGTTCATCAGGTAGCTATGGCTAAGCTTAAAATGACCCATGCGCAGTCTGGTTATAACCACCTGATGTCTTCTAATTGACGTGATGGGGAATTCTTCGATATTCTTCCTGAGTGCATGGTATTTACAAGGCAACATTTTCCAGTTCCTATTTAGAAGGCAACATTTTCCAGTTCCTGTCGTAAAGTTTCTTAACAGCAAGTAAGAGATAATTTTTAAGGTCAGGAAGCGAGCCGCCAGCTTCAGTTTGAATTGCGGGAAGAGAGATTCCTGCTTTCGCTGCTGCATCCGCTTCTTCATTGCCCTGGATGCCTATATGAGAAGGAATCCAAGCTATTGTAATGCGATATCCTTTTAAGAAGGTATGATGACGCTTTTCTTGAATCAGGGGATTTATGGAATGTCATTTGCGGACAGAGAATAGAACAGAGAGTGAGTCAGAAAAAATAACAATATCTGAGTTAGATGATCTTCGGATGCTAATATCAATAGCTTTAATAATATCCCAAGCTTCACATGAAAATATGGAATAGAAATCCGGGAGGCGATAAAGATACTTAAAGGGTCGCCACTAATAAAGGCTATTTTATTATTATTATTATTCCATTACATCACGACTAAAGATCTTATGAGTCGACTGAATATAAAATCTACTCCAGGTTGCAACCAGCTACCTAAGGAGCAGATTCGGTGAATATCAGTGCCTCTACAATACTTTACGCAAAATGTGGGCTGTTCCAAATAAAGCAATTTCTTGCACTTCCCAATCTTTCGAATTACCTGGGAGTTTAGACAAGTTCTTACTCAAATTTTGCGGAACAAATCCCAGAGCTCCGATAACTATCGGGACGACCTGTGCTTTTACGCCCCACATTCGGCTTATCTCGATTTCCAAACTCTTGTATTTAAGACGTTTCTCTGCCTCCTTGGTAACGACGTTTTGATCGCAAGGTACAGCAACATCGATAAGTAAACACGATTTTTTCGCCAAATCCCGGATAACTATATCCGGTTTGTTTGCCGTTATCGTGCGATCAGTTTGAATTTGTTGGTCGTACAATATCGTACACAATCCAACAGACGTCACCGGTTTCGGTGAGTGTTCGTACCACTTGGGGCATGTGTTTGGAACTTCGAGGGCGGTACAGATCTGCCAGTGGAGGTAGCTACACACCCTGTCATGTCTTTTAAGGTATTCGGTCTTTGCTAGGATTGGACAAGCTGAGACAATATGATCAATGGTTTCTACTTGCTCCAGGCAAATGCGGCATTTATCATCTTGGGAAATTTTGAGAACCGCTTTATCATAATGTCGTGTTCTCAACGCCTGATCTTGGGCAGCTATTACAAGTGCTTCCGATTCTGGCTTCATTCTTCCCCTTTTAAGCCACATAAATGATTGATCTTTATTGATCTGCACCTTGTCCATTCTTTTTAGGTATTGTCCGTGGAGTGGTTTGTCTCTCCACGATTTCTTTAACATTTTTTGTGTCTCACACTTCATGTTTAGCAGCATCAGAAGTTCAGTGTCTTGCCTAGTTTTCTTCGCAATGCTTCTTGCTACACTAACAATGCCTCTGTTTCCCATTCTTCGGTCAGATTTCATGACCTGCCTCATTAGAGGGTCATCTTGATGGCTGACTACATACTTCCCCAACCCGACTATTGCGCTGTGCCAGGAGGCCTCAATTTGTCTGAGGCCTCTTCCTCCTTCCTTACGTGCCACATAAAGTCTATGTATATCAGCTGGAGGGTGGGAAACATGATGCATTGTTAGCAGTTTTCTGGTTTTTCGATCCATGGTGCGAATTTCTTGCTCAGTCCAGTCCACTAGTCCAAAACTGTATTCGGCTACAGGTACCGCCAAACTACCTATTGCAGATATTTTATTCCTGGAATTCAGAGCGGACTGCAGGACCAGTCTCACTCTCCTATAATACTCCCTACGAATTCTCTCTTTCATTCTGTCATTCGAGATGGTCTCACATTCTTCAATGCCCAGATATTTGTAAGTTTTACCAGGCTCAAGATCTTGAATCACAGTGTGCGTATCAATTTCAATGTTCTCAGACGTTGTGAGTTTCCCTCTTTTTAAATTGATTTTTGCACATTTGTCAAGACCAAACTTCATGCAGATGTCATTGCTAAAGTCATTTACGACAGACAGCATTTGGGAGAGAATCGCTTCATTCTTAGCAAACACTTTCAGATCATCCATGTAAAACAAATGTGATACTGGCCTTTCATCACCATGGAGCTTAAAACCAAAGTCAGCTTACGACAACTGTCTCGATAGTGGGATCAAACTAATGCAAAAAAGCAGAGGGGATAGTGAATCTCCTTGAAAAATACCCCTGTTAATCTGAATACTTCTGGTTTCTACTGCTTCCTTTCCGCTGTGGATTAGTAACCTGGTACTCCACGACTTCATACTAGCCTTGCAAAATTCAATAAGTCTAGGATGAAATCGATAGATCTCCAGGGTCTTCAAAATCCAATCGTGTGGTACACTATCAAAGGCCTTTTGGTAGTCAATCCAAGCCATGCTCAAATTACGTTTGCCTTTCTTTACATCATTCAAGATGACTTTATTCAGTATTATATCATTCAAGATGACTTTATTCAGACTTTTATTATTATTATTATTATTATTATTATTATTATTATTATTATTAAAGGGTGGGTTAATGGAAATAACAGCTTTACTAGATCTTGATTGTTGTTTGGATCCATCCGTGAAAAATTGGCTATGGTTAACAAATTTGTGCTGAAACTCCAGTATCAGTTGCTTAAGGATAGGTTTTGGGATATCAGGATTTGTAAATTTAGTAGCTTCCGTATTGATTTACAGGGAGAAATGATCCCAAGTGGGAAGAGGGTTGAGTTCCTCTTCATGATATCATGAGATTCAATGCCTAGTTCACCACAGTACTTAGCAAGTCTAAGACTCAGCTATTTAAGATAGGATGATTTGCATATTGGAAGGACTTGGAGAGGTTACAGATATAATTGAGTGCTGGCTATGGGGGACAACAATGAGTAGAGTAAGCAAATTTTAGGTATAGGAACTTTCTACTGAAGTCTAAAAGAAGGAGGCTCGCTTCAACTAGTAGACTAGTGCATGGGCTGGTCCTCAAGGCACCCAAACTTAGGCGACATGCAGAGTTGATTATAGGGTCCAATATTCTTAGTAAATGATTGCTGGCTGAACTTACATTATTTCAATTTATTATTATAATAATTAATTAAAACGTCTTCCCAAAATTCTTGGAACGAACTTGTCATTCCTCCGTTTGGGATAATATTTATATTAATTCTCATAAATAGGTTTAATCCCTCAGGCTAATTTTTCACTGAAATTATACTTCAAAAACACGCGTACCTTTATCAGATTCTAATGAACACTTTGCGTTTACTGTATTTGAGTATACCTCCATAAATTTTCAATGCCAACCAAGATAAATAATATAGCACCGAGTACCTACAATATACAGTTTAAACATTGAGTCCGTTGACGTAAATCCGTTACGGCGTCATCCAATGCAGAGCTAGAATTACACCTCGAGTAGTGACGACGAAACTCCCCATTGAAGGACATGAAAACAGCCAATCAAAAGTCGAAGGAATTTGCAAATAAATCGAAGTATTGTAAGGTATTCGACAGATAGTCGTCACTTACAGTACCAAAGGTGGTCCAGCCAGTGATTCAGGTGTGTTCAACATTGAACAACGTGATTCAAAATCGCATAGACTTTCTGGTAATTTTTTATTATTATAAAATAAAATACAGTAATATTTGTTTAAATCGGGACCTGTACAAGCCACAAGCGTGCCTTAACCGGAAAATATCTCTGGTTCTTGAAGTTAAATGGCATTTTATATAGCTTAAAACGGAACTTATCCTACGTGGAAACTGAGCGGCTTTTCGTGTCCTAAAGGGGAAAAAACATTATCGAACAGAATTTCTGAGAATTTTACGCAATTAACAGAGAAACGTTATATTCATAATGAAAAGAATGCATCCGCAAGTTTTTTAAATTCTCTTTTCCTCTGACGTGTGATTTAATCCTGGCAGACGCACAGGTGAAGGAGCTACGCACGTGAAGGAGAGGTACTTCAGCTATCAACGTAGAATTTGACCTTCCGGTTACTTATTTCTCAAAGCATTGGGCATAGGGAATTCCTTTTCCCCTTCCCGCCCCCTGAGCGTGGGAAAGTAACGGGCATGGCGTCTGTTCACGCACCTATCTGCCCCGCGATGAGAATCTTAATCCCTCGGCCAGAGGAATTGCTCACGGTCATGCGAGAGAATCAGAAAGACAGAATACTCTGAGCAATGACTCTTTATGCATTGAAAGAGTCAGCAAGCACTCTAACTGCTGCCACTGGACAGTGACGTAGAGTTTTTTATGAGTTTCACATCCAGTTTAACAATGGTTGGAAAAACCATAATTTAAACCTTAGATCAAAATGTCAAACTTATAAAAGCAAGCAAAACTCAGATGTCCATGAAGAACCATGCTTATTATACATTCATTATTTTTTAGGAAATACGTTATATGTTAATGTACGAGTACTTAATCATTATTATAAAATTAAGTAATTTATTAGTTTCAGGATGGATATCAATACCACAAGAGTCACAAAATGAACAACCCTACATAAAACGGAAACCTCACTAAACCGGAATTTTTCTGTCCCGATCGATTCCGGCTTAGGCATATTTTACTGTACTTTTATAGAAAATTATTAACTCAAATTTCAAATATTGTGCGCAAAACGACCCTCATCGTACTGCTTTAAACACAACACAGAATTTTTACCAGTATTTTTTAATATCCATTTCATAATTAAAATAGTCCTTTCTTACATACATGAGCAATAATGTGTTTAGTAACATTAAATCCATTCACCATACTGATATTAAACATCATTCGTCGCTATAGCAACACCATGTGGAAATATCTTTATTCTTGAAAACTTTCATCAGCACTCTCTACTAAACATTTTTCTAAAAATAATCAACTTCACAGGAGTTGAACAATATAATTTTCACGGTTTGTCTAAAATTTAAAAAATGGTTTAGAGTCATTCCTGTTGTAGTTATATTTTTATCCAAAAAATCATATAGGTTTCTGAAGAATTTCTCAATTGTTTTTGTCACAAAGTATGTAGTTTACATCAAATTAGACTTAAAGAATATTATAAAACATACCAGAAAATATCATTCCAACATTTCTCAAAATGAGCCATTTTGTGCCCATTCGCACTCCAAACTTTAAAATGTCTACAAGCTTTATATACAACCATATGAAATGTCTACAAAATATATTATGTAAGGAAATACACTTCAAATAAAAATTTAAAAGATATGTCAGATTCATCAAAGTTTAAACACACACACACTTTATATATATTTAAAATATGCATTTTTAATAAACATTGCGAATTGTGTATTATGTTACTACAATGTCATTTATATATTGAATTCATCAATGTCATTTATATATAGAAAAAATTGAAAAGTTTTTGAAAAAAAAACAAACTATTTTGGTAGTTTTGGAACATGATGTTGATGCAACTCACAAATTCTGAAAATTAAAACCAGAATCAGGGATAACCAAAATTTCACGTATTATATTACATATTAAATAAGTAAAACACATGACATATTATAAGACAGCAAAAAAATTCTTTGACACAAAACGGTTTCCCTTTACATAGAGTTGTGATCAAAGCGATACGTTAGCTGCGCAACAATTAAACCTGCGAGCGTGTTCACAAACTTCGAGTTGCGATGCGGTTCCCTGTTCGGAGAACTGCACAATAATGACGAGGTATCCCAAAATGGCGCCCAGCAAGCTCACGTAGAAGCGCAGGTCCAGAGCGAACACGCCTCCCACGAAGAAGCGCACGGGCTGCGCGCGCAGCTGCTCCAGGAACAGACGCACCTGGCGCTCGGCTGCAGGCTCCCCGTGCGCAGCCAGCAGCAAGGAGTAAGCGGGCCCGCCCGCCTTTCCCAGCGACTCGCCCGCCGACACCGCCGCTCCCGCAGACCATGCCACAACTGCAGCGATCGCCGTACTCCAAATGGCCGACAATGACATTATTACCGTCTTTTGTATGGACATCGTTTTATCCATATTAGACAACACAACGACATATAATGCTGCTGTCGTTGCTACAGTAGTAGACGCGTACGAGAGCAGTAATATAGGGCTGAATATTGCGTTTATAATCGAGATGGATTGCTGTATTTCGGCATGTATCTCCCTCATTTTTAAAATTTCGTTTTCTACGCTGTGTGTTTCAGGAGCTGAATCATTCCTAATACAATGAGTCGTATGTTGAGATTGCACGTAAATAGATTTTGTTTGAATAGGAAGAGTATCATCAAGTTTTCCTTCAAGTGTTTCGTAATGTTTCTCTTTAAGGCGCTCTGTCTTTTCAGTGATCAAGTCATTAATAATGATAAAGTATTTCTTCATCAATGTAGCTAAATAGAAAAAAATGTGGTTGAAAAGACAAAGAATATAAAACATAATCTGCCTGTGGAAACAGATAGCCAACTGATAACCATTTCTCAAAATTATAAATGATATTAATTGGATTATGTTGACAATTATAACTGCAGCATGATTGATCACGACCGTCCAAAAGGAAGGACAGCCATAAGACGAATGCGCATAATTAATTGATTTTTGGTCTAGTGTTGCTAGTGTTTTGAGTAACATTTCCCATTTTTTCATAAATGAAGACGTAGCAGAAATAGCTACGATAAAGAAGGGAGAAGCTGCGATTAATGTCTGGTACATGGCTGGAAACACTAACGATACGACGTTATGCTTGAATGCATAATCTTCAAAATTAATGTAAAATGAAATCACTTTAAATATCCCAATTACGTGAAAAAATACAAACACAATGGACATCAAGACAGCAGGACGGCTACGCTTCACTTGATACTGCGTGGTTGAAGTGTACGGAGCTAGTCCCAATGCCCGAGCAATTACCAGGAGTGGCACAAGATGTGACACGTTGCTTGGAAGTTGCAAAGTTGACGCCATTAGAATCTCCTTCCATTGAAAGGCGAACTTTTCCTTCTTCATTGTTGCGTATAATAGTTGCGAATTGTGAGATAAAGACCAAAATAAATATTTTGCTTACATTAGAACATGTCATACCATTTTAAATTATCTTTTTAAGAAAATCTTGACCGCAGAGAAGAAATTACAATAATGTTTGTGGAATGAGATAACAAACAACTTTAAATTTTGCGTAGATGTTTAATTAACGTCGTGACATATTATACACAAAGTACTGTTCATTAACAATTGTTTTGATATACCGTTGTTTTTCTGAGTATTCCAAACTAATGTTTCGATTGTGCAGCTTTCACGCTTGTAGGACGTAGAATAAATGTATTGGTGTAATACCTTATTAGTCTAACACTTTAATTTTCATAATAGTACGTCGTAAGATACGTCACGTTATTTATGCTATTAAGTAATGGAATAAAGTTCTTTGATACACGTTAAGTTCTGTAAGGACCTTTAATCAATAGCCCTACTCATCTATGTCGCTAGTTCATTGCTTTTGTCAATTTCACAACCAACCTAACGCAATAGTTAATTAAAGTTATGGATACTCTTTAAATGATAAAAGCTTCATTTCCTCTTTTTTGTGTACTACATACCTAGTAGAAAGAAAAAATTCTAACGCTGAGGCAAGAAATTCCGGTTTTTCTATACAACTCGTATTGCGGGTCTCTGGTTCAGAAAAAGTGCCTAAACTTGTTACAATATGTAGTAAATTACTTTCTCTAACACATTTTTCTCTCAGAATCCATATACTGTAGGTCCTATAAACCGAAAATTTGGTTGGCAGCAATGCGCCAGCCTTTCCGTTTGACCATTGTCCATCCATCCGTGATATTCAACACAAAATTCACATTCATCATAATCTACGCAAAGGGAAGGTCTGCTAATGTAAAACGAATGCAAACCTTTTGCTTTTTGAGAGTACTTTACGAGAAACCTTAGTAAAATATTCTCAAATGTGACTTCAAATACCTTTAGAGTGGAGAGAGAAACTGACGCTTTTGAAAATGACGCAGATATTTTCGTTGAAATCTATGAATTTTGGATCTGCAGTGTTCTGCTCCGTGAGGGACGAGTGTGGCGCCTGTGACGCGAGTGCTGCTCCGGTACTGCTGCTGCTGCGGTCGGTGCGGTGAGGACGGGGGTCACAGATCTTGTCAACGATCTCTCCGCACTCGCGTGGGGCGAGGTAGGGCCTAGCCGTGTGGTCGAAGTAGCACGCCGCGCTCCCGATGACGGCTTCAGCTATGATACGCTGTCTTTTTTTTTTAGCTGATAGCCATTTGAGACCTTAAGGAGCGCAGCGTCGTTTCCGGGGTACCATTCGCCCAGGGCACCCACCACCAGCGGTATCATTTCGAAAGGATTTAAGGATTCAAAAGTTTTCACGAATTTACGTACAGTGAGATTGTCTCTATTTACGAAATTGCAAATGCAGTCGCCCATGATGACGCTATCGTAATGACTATAACAGCGGACAGGTTTTTACAAGTTACAGCACTTTTAATGTTCCGGTTTTCGGTGGCCAATACACTACTATAGCCATGCAACGTTTTACACCTATCCTAATTTCTACAAACAAAAATTCAATACCAGTCGACTCTGCAGCGGATCAATATACAACTTTGTTTTTTAAATCATTCCGTATATACATAGCTACACCACCACCCGATTTATTAGTGCCTTTCTCTGTAAGAATATTACGATCTTGACGTACTAATTTATACCCTGGTATTGCGACGATGTTGGATGAAATAGATGGGTTCAACCGCGATTCGCTAATCATTATTATATGAACGTTTATTTCCGAAAATATTGCAAGAATTCCATCATAGTGTTAGCACAATGACTGTGCGTTTATGTGCACTGTATTCAGACGACGAGGAAAAGCGGGCGAAGTCTCTTTCAATTTCTCAAGGGTTGTGGGATTTCCGCTACCAGATAGTACGGAGCTTAACAGGGTCCTGGCAGACGAGGGGCCACTAGCATTGGAATGTGGTTTCCGCGAAGAGTTTAACATAACGAAAGTGCTTGGAATATTCTCTTTTTCTAACCAGTTAAGAAACTAAAACTTACTCAGAACTTTTTCTACTATATTGAAAAATATTTTTTACAATTTAATAGAGGACTTTAATTTAACAAGTTACAATAAAAATCAAACAAGATATGAAGTTAATTTAATTTGTGGCAGGTTGACCCTTACATAATTTCAAAAAATCTGCATCACAATTTATTCAATTTTTGGAATTGTTATCTTTAACTATTATTCTGCCATCTTGGGTCCATACATTTTTAGATCAAACTTATCAATACATTTTCTTAAGAGTTCTACTCTATTTTTAGTTAAATCTTCCGTTACAGTATATGTGTATATTATGTGACTTAAAGTGTACATGGCCGAAGCGTCGGCCTAGCCGTAGTAGGAAGACCGGTACCCGGGCGCTAGCCCCTATGCCAGTCTAGACTACTACTTAACAAATTCGCTTTGAGAGGAAAAAAAAGAAGCGTTGCACAAACCTTT
This sequence comes from Acheta domesticus, assembly GCA_031308135.1. Classification (NCBI taxonomy): domain Eukaryota; kingdom Metazoa; phylum Arthropoda; class Insecta; order Orthoptera; family Gryllidae; genus Acheta; species Acheta domesticus. Next base: position 91,471,028 of record JAHLJT010002406.1, on the reverse strand, counting down.
TTATACAAACAGAAAAGCTAAAGGAACGACAAATATAATTGTTAATATTGAAATACGGCCCCTAAGTTACATTCGATGAAAATTTTACATTTAATTTTACAATTTTACTTTTTACAAAATTTTACGTAGCAATTTACATTTACACAAATTTTACATACGATTTACAAGTATTTACAAAATTTTGGTATAAACGTAGACGGGACACTGCACGTTGCGGCCCCTGGCACGAGGATCCCAGTGAGATTGTGCCATCTGAAGCAAGGTGGTGGTAAATCGTACATTAAGTGAAAGCTGTGTCTGAATAATTGTTTTTGCAAATTTCTGAATTGATGGGTAAAATCGAGGTATTGTAATCAAAGTTGGGAGGGTCTCTGGAGGGACCTGTACGCCATGCTTAGTTTCCAACATATGGCGAGAATACCACCACTGGGGACAGTAACAGAGCAAATGAATTGCGGTTTAGTCTTCTCCGCAGCCGCATGTGGGTGAGTCCGCGAGTTGAAATTTGTGTAATTTGGCTTTAAAGGGGCCATGCCTACTCATGAATTGAGCTAAATAAGGTGTAGGCCTTAAATGTTTGCACTCTCTTATGCCATTGACATTAGGCATAAATATGTAAGTTGCTCTGCCTATCGTTTCCTCATCCCACCTCCGTTGCCAGATTTCATTTAACTTAATTCTAACTGTTGTAAGTGGAGTTTCTAAATAACTTACTTGCGTAATTTTCCCATCTATCCAAATATTACAGTTGTTACGTTTAATGTGATACCTAGCTGCTCCGTACTGCACCACCAAGTCAAGTGGTATTCTTCCTGAGATAGTCTGCAATGAAGCAGTGGATGTTGTTCTATAAGCGCCAGTGAGAGCTAAGAGCGCAGCTCTCTGTGTCTTAAATAACTCACGTTTTATTAACGTCTTGTGAGAAACGCAGGCCCACGCAGAAGCGCAGCAAGTTATGCTAGGCAAAAAGACCCCTTTATATATAGTATATAGAGCGTGCTGATCGACTACTTGTCGGGAGCCAGCAATGTGCCTCAACTTCATAAAAAGTGTCCTAGCTTTGCTGCAGACATTACTGACATTAGTATTCAATCTTAGTCGAGAATCCAGTGTGATTCCTACATAGTCATGACAATCTGTTGCCTTGAGCCTTTGTCCTTTATAGAAAATGCTCGGCGGCCTGTTCCTTGATGGGAGCTTCCTCCCTGGGGCAGTTTTTATATGGCTAATCAAGACCATGAATGTTGTTTTCTCAGACGAAATTCGAAGTTTAGCATCATCGCATCAAACCGCCAAGCAGTTAAGAAACTCTTGAGCTTTGTTTTCGAAGCGAGAGGCACCTCGGACGACGAGGGCCAAGTCATCAGCATAAGTAACTGCATGACCTTCAGCTGTAAGAGTTCGAAGTAATTTGTCTATTATCAAGTTCCAGAAAATAGGACCTGAGTTAGAACCTTGCGGGCAGCCCTTGGTGAGAAGATGCCTCACCTGCGAATCGGCTTCTTCGTAAAACACCTGATGGTTTTGGAAAAAGCTGCGGTGTAATAGCAGCAATATCTCAGGAACTTTCCAATATTCTTTCATCTCCCGCCAAAGAAAAGGCCACCAACCATTGTCGAAAGCACCCTCAATATCCACGAATAAAACCAGTACATGTTTTGAAACTTCATCTGTGATTAGTGCTAGTAAATTATTCACTGCGTCCTCCGTGGACCTGTGGTTCCTAAAACCAAATTGATCATGTCGGAAAGTTCTTGATTCCACCATGTAGCTATGTTTTTACGTTTTAGTAGACCATGGAGCATAGTTTTGTTAGCGGCATTAGTTATGATCAGTTTTAACCAATTCTCTGTCTTGTCGATTGTTTCCTGAGTTGTTATCTCTATAAAAGGAAGGTGCAGGTGCAGCAATCGCATTATGCATAATCTTCCATTACAGTAATTTTAGTGTTAATTAAACGTCTCTTTGCACGAAAGACTTGGGCATGTTTTTTGTAACTGATTAACGTTACAATTATTAGCCTTTTTCGTCCTTCAATTTTCCTACTCTATCATGTCAGCATAATTTAAATTCACATTCAGAGTTTGAGCTACCTGAATGGCAATATCATCAGTGTTCTCGCGATCACTTTCTTTGTACCCGAAAATTCTCAGCGAGTTCCTCCGTTGATATTGCTCGAGTTCGACCGTTTTTGAGACAATAGTATGCTGCAATATGTGTATTAGATTGTCACACCGGTAGCGGAAAGGAAGCGTGGAGGGAATGGTGGATCTTGCAGCGAGACGCAACGCGATTCTTGACGCCTACGATGAACTAATTCAGTCATAAAAGGACAATTGCCAATTCACTTCCAAAATTTTCTTTGGAATTCGATGCCTAAAATTAATGATGAGCTGATAGAACGTTTTAGTAGACTTGATCACACCGGGGACAACGGTGGGGAAGATGGCACGAAATTGAAATGATAATAATGGGAATGAAAGAAACGATTGGAATTAATTTCAAGGCATGAATGAGAGAGAGAAACAATATGTAGAAAGAAAAGATGAATCAACAAGGAAATATCATAAACAAGATAAACCAAGAGATGTCAATCAATATTTTAAAAAGCATAAAGAAGAAAATCAAAGGGAATAGCAAAATACTAACTTGATGGTGAGAAACTAGGATCTTTTGGGATGAAAGGTGGGACATGCTAAACGAAGAGTTGGAAGGAGTGCAAATATCTGCAATAGATAGTTTATTGGTGCCAGAAGAGGGTCCGTCAAGAGAAGAAACCGAAAAAAGTAAAAAAAGAGAATCGGTGTTTCATATTACGAGGTGTTCGTTTTGTTACGTACGTTGATCCTTAGTAGATACAGGAAGTAGTGTTACAGCAATCTCCGAGATTTACAAACAGTTAAAGGAGAAAAAGAAAACATTGTAGAAATTACCGATGCGAAGATTGAAAATTCAGATGGCAAATAAAAGACTGGCAGAGGGTAGCAGGTGTGGCTGGAGATAATATAGGGAGGAATGGCGATTCACGTACCACCTACGAAAGGATTGATTCGACTAGTAATCTTTGGGTAGACTGTTGGAGGACGCACAAAGCGATAGTGGATGTGGGAACAGGATTTCGCTGAATGTCGACGACTCGTACGTCCATTACTTCGAAGTCGCATCTGATGAATGTGGGGTAATCAAATCAAGCGTGATGCAAGAGACCACACCAACTTTGAAAATCAACTCTCCACAGTCGTCAATAAAAAACAATAATCAATTGTTTGTATAAGTCGGGAGATGATAATCAGTAGAGTATACCAGTTAACGTGTCACAAGTACGAACATCATACACTGAATAATATAGGATCTGAAAAATCAATAATATTATTAAGACGAATATGGAACTGCAATTTCAAGTTTCCAGGAATCATAAAGGACAAGAAGAATGAAAATACTTATGTGTGACAAGAAAATAAATCGAGTATCGTGGTACATTAAGACCTCCTCCAACAGCCCGGAGAAGTAAATGCCATCAGGAAGATCTTAGAAAGACGTTGCTATGGAAGTGGAGTTTGCAAAAATGCTGCCAAAAAGAAGAAAAATGCTTGGAAGACATCATTTAAGGAACTGTACAGAGTAGGAAATAGTTTTCGTAAAATCACCAACAGTCATCCTCACTCAGGTAGAAACTGTTTCATAAATTCTTTTTTTTGTACACGGGTCCATTTATTGTCAATAAAATTTAAAATGTAGTGCTGGTAGTAAAAAGAAGGCGAGTATGTAGGCGTGTATAATTTAAGAAACAGAAAGCCGTATAGGGAAATGGAAAGTTAAAAACAGTGGCAAGTTTTTGATAATCTTACAATTTCATTATTCAAATGATACTTACAGAATAACTTAAAACTTTTAGAAAATAGCATTCAAACGTTTCTGAAAATGTGACATTTTGTTCTCAATGGCTTTCAAAATTTTAAATTTGTAGAAATATTTTATAAGATTATTAAAAACCTATGCCTACAAAATACATTACATAAAAATACACTTGTAATATAAACATAAACTATGTGTGAGCTACTTCAAAATTTACATTATAGTACTTATATAGTACTTCGAACTTCTAATGTCATGTTCAGTTCATTATTTTCTATTTATAGCAATAATTTAGGAAATTGAGTAGTTTTCTGAAAAAACATATTTACGTAAATTTAGAAAATCACGTTAATTAGAATAAAAGGTCTCAAACTACTGTTTTTACTTTCCCGTATACGTACGTATACACGGAGTGATATACGAAGTACAGGGAAAGTTATGTAATGCTGCGCGAAAAAATGTCGAATTTTCGGTTGAAAAAAATTCATTGTCGGGCGTGATAACAAAAAAAGGGATAAAACCAGTTGCTAAATTAAGAAAACAAATCCACCAGAAACCCTCATTTGTGGGTCCTTGATATCGAAAAACCAATTGAAAGGAAAACGTCCGTCGGTCCGTCCGTCCGTCCATCCGTTTGTGAACACTGCTAGCGTCTAAACTATACGTACGATTTCTTCCAAAATGGATATTCTCCGGTTGATCTAGGTCTAGTCAAAGACTTGATATTTTGAAAAATATTCTTCAAAATTTGGGGATTCTTTACATCAAGCCCCCCCGAAATTTTCAAAATTTTCTCAAAAACGGCTCCAAATGTTCTCTTTAAATTTCTTATATGAATAGAGTCAAATACATTTATTAACATGGCCTAGGTCCAATTTCCAAGGATAACTCTGAATTTTCGAAAATTGAGAAAGTTTGAATGTTTTTCGGCATCTTTCTTCAACTACAAAATTGAAGATAAAGATTTTTCCTTCAAATAAAATGTGTTCTCCAAAGTGAGTTATTTGTTAAAGGTCATGAATATTGTTTTGAAAATTTTAGTAGTTTTCGCGCAATATTGCCTGTTATATGCGCAATTTTAATAAACAACAAAAACTAGATTTTCTCAAAAACGATTCCAAATTTTTTCTTTAAACTTTTGGTAGGGATATTACTAAATAGACCCTACGAGATGACATAAACGCCATATTACTGTATTATTTTGTTTTTTCAAAAATTGCAAAAATGTAATTTTCTTGACTTGTCTCTCACGTCGTTAATATTTACACTAGCGGATAATTGTTCACATTATTGTATTCATGAGTACATGTGATTTAAATAATATCAAGTAAAGTTTATCAATAACACAACCGTTTTCTGTGAAATGTAGCTCAAATTTGCGCATTTTCAGAAACTCTCAAACGCCATTTTCTCATAAATGGCTAAAACAACTCTTCAAACTTTTCAATCGGTTAGTGCTAATGGCACTCTTTAATATGTCATAAAGTTTATTTTGAGTTATTTTTTGTTTTTTCAAAAATTACACATATGTAATTTTTTAAAGGATCTCTCAAATCTTTAATATTCACATTATTATATTTGGGAGTGTAAGTGCTTCAAATAACTTCAAATAAAGTATTTTGAAAACTCAAAAATTGTCTGTGAAATTGACCTACAAATTTCGCATTTTTAATAGGGCTAAAACGCAATTTTCTTTTAAATGGCACATAATTTTTAAAGAAAATTGCCATTTAGGACTAAGTTTTTGTGTTCTTTCATATTCTAAAATTAATATTTTTGTTCTACTAACACGAAACTGAAAAATTAAGAAAATGACAAAAAATGTATTTTTGGTGGTGATAGATGGTAGATGGCAAGAAAGATCATGTGGCAATTCCGAATAGCTAGCGAAGACCGAAGGAAATAGAAAACTAATACGGGAAAGTCTGTGCCATTCTGTAGCACCACTAGTTTCATCTAAATTAAAACTAGAATCTGTCCTAAAGAAAATGTGCTATAAATTACACATTCAATAATTCAAATACATTAAATATTATATGGCAAAAAAAATCTTTAACACAAAACGGTTTCTCTTTAAATAGAGTTGTGATCAAAGCGATATGTTAGCTGCGCAACAATTAAACCTGCGAGCATGATCACAAACTTCGAATTGCGATGCGCTTCCCTGTTCGGAGAACTGCACAATAATGACGAGGTATCCCAAAATGGCGCCCAGCAGGCTCACGTAGAAGCGCAGGTCCAGAGCGAACACGCCTCCCACGAAGAAGCGCACGGGCTGCGCGCGCAGCTGCTCCAGGAACAGACGCACCTGGCGCTCGGCTGCAGGCTCCCCGTGCGCAGCCAGCAGCAAGGAGTAAGCGGGCCCGCCCGCCTGGCCCAGCGACTCGCCCGCCAACACCGCCGCTCCCGCAGACCATGCGACAACTGCAGCGAACGCCGTACTCCAAATGGCCGACAATGACATTATTACCGTCTTTTGTAAAGACATCGTTTTATCCGTATCAACCGAGACGACAGCATGTAATGATGCTATTGTCGCCACAATTGTAGACGCGTACGAGAGCAGTAATATAGGGCTGAATATTGCGTTTATAATCGAGCTAGATTGCTGTATTTTGGTGTGTATCCTCCTCAGTTTTAAAATTTCGTTTTCTACACTTTGTGTTTCAGCAGCTGAATCATTCCTAATACGATGAGACGTATGTCGATATTGCAAGTAAATAGGTTTTGTTTGAATAGTATGAGTACCACAACGTTTTTCTTCAAGTGTTTCGTAATGTTTCTGTTCAAGACGTTCTGTTAAGGCAATGATCTGGTCATTAATAGTGATAAAGTATTTCTTCATCAATGTAGTTAAATAGAAAAAAATGTGGTTGAAAAGACAAAGAATATAGAATACAATCTGTCTATGGACGGTGGTAGCTAACTGAGAGCCATTTCTCAAAATTATAAAGGATATAAATTGGAATATGTTGACAATTATAACTGCAGCATGATTGATCACGACTGTCCAGCGGGAAGAAAAACTATAATACGAATGTACACAATTGCTTGATTTTTGACTTAGTGTCGCTAATGTTTTGAATAACATTTCCCATTTTTCCATAAATGAAGGCGTCGCAGAAATTATTATGATATAAAAGGGAGAAGCTGCAATTAATGTCTGGTACATGGCTGGAAACACTAACGATACGACGTTATGCTTGAATGCATAATCTTCAAAATTAATGAAAAATGAAATCACTTTAAATATCCCAATCACGTGAAAAAATACAAACACAATGGACATCAAGACAGCAGGACGGCTACGTTTCACTTGATACTGTGTGTTTGAAGTGTACGGAGCTAGTCCCAATGCCCGAGCAATTACCAGGAGTGGCACAAGATGTGACACGTTGTATGGAAGTTGCAAAGTTGACGCCATTAGAATCTCCTTCCATTGAAAGGCGAACTTTTCCTTCTTCATTGTTGCGTATAATAGTTGCGAATCGTAAGATGAAGTCCAAAGTATTTCACTTGCATTAAATTATGTTCGACTGTTCTAGATATTGTTCTTAAAAAAATTAACAGCAAAGAGGTATTTATAATTATATTCTGGAATAAGCAAACTTTAAATTTGCATAGATGTTTTAGTGAATGTTGTGAACATTTTTGACACAAATTACTATTCATTAACAAATATTTTTTTAAAATACATTTTCTGAGAATTCGAACATTAAAGTTACGTTTGTGTAGCTTTCACGCTTGTGAGACGTAAAATTAACGTAATTGTGTAATACTTGGTACGTCTAATAGGCTTTAATTTTCCTAATTGTGTACAGTAAGATGCATCACATTATATCTTCTCTTGGTAATGGCATAACGTACCTTGACACACGATAATAACTGTCACGACTTAATCAATAGCCGTATGACCTACTATGTCACCTACTGCATTCCTTGTGTCAATTTCTCAATCACTTTGTAAAAAATTTATTATTGAAAGGTATAAGCACTTTTAAAACGATCGAATTTTCGTATCACTTATCGTGTATTTTACGTAGTACCGAGAAAATATTCTAAATCTGAGGCAAGAAATGGCGATTTTTAAACAGAACTCGTAATGCCGGGGCCTTTTTTAAAAATTTCTTTCTACCTGTTTCGACATCTTTGTGTTTGGACATTACAAGTATATAACTGGCAATTTGGTACTCACAAGAACCTGCAGTAGGTTAATATTATTATTAATTAATATTTAAATTTTGAAAGGTTATGCTATTAAAACAATGAAGTTTGTAAATAAGATATGTAATAAAAGGATAATGTATTGTAAATGTAGAATTTATGGTGGATGAAATAATTATATCTTTACGAAATTTTGATTGTATGCGTCGAGTAAAATGATATGTTTGACCTGAATTGAAAGTGTGAGTGTGTTGTAAGTCATCCAAGATATTGAAAAATTTAAGGCCTTGTGAACGAATTAGGGACTAGATAGCATCAATTTTCAGTTCATTATGGAGTTGAGAGTTGGAAATATACCAGGAAGCATGAAATATTTTTCGGATGAATTTATTTTGGAGAATTTGTAATTTGTTATTATGGGTTTGGGCAGCACTAGACCGTGTAGGGCAGCCGTAAGTAAGAGTAGGAATAACTGTGGAATATATTAATTTTGCTGAGTGAGTGTGTTTAGATGATTTATAACTAATGAGGGAGTATAATTTATGAATTTTAATGTTAGCTTTAGGTATAATGTTTTTAATATGCGCATTCCATTTATGTTTAGTGTCTAAGAGGAGTCCAAGACATTTGATACGTGTGTTGGGTGATATCCAGGGTATAGCTTGATTAAGAATTAATATTTTTGATGGGGTGATTGGTTTACAGCAGACCTGCACAGCATTTTGCACTTTCACTGACCTCAGGAGCTGCGTGCGGGCAACTCGGGTGCAAATGAGAAAATAGATGAAGGGTGGGGATGAGACCCAATCTAGGAGTGGGGACCACCAATCAGAATGCGCAATTCGAAAGATAGCGCGTAAATTTAAAGAGCAATCAGCAAGAACATGACGGTCATATACAGTTCAAGTAATGTTGTCTTTTGTATTATATTGCAAATGTTTGTTCTCGGTATATGACAGGGCGAAATACGAAACTGCAACGAAATATACATATTAGATTTCGACACCAAGTATTATAATTGATTGTAAGGCTTATAATGTCAATCACTTTGCTACGATGTAATCACAAATTTAGTGTTGTGCTAAACACAAAATGTTGATACTGTATTGTTTTTGTTTGATGATGACAGCAATAAACTATTTTTATTAACTATGTTTAATTGAATAAGACGGTTCTCTCAAAGCAAAAACATATTGTTCTTAAAATAATCATGATTATTTTCTGATCTAATTCTAAGATCGTATAACAATATAAAGCCGTTTGCGTTCTATTTAACCAATACCCATGATTATCTTATGATTGTCCGTAACATATCATCACAAAAGTTTGCTCGTCGATCTCTTTTATTCAGTTTCATAATGGGGATAAATGATCGCAAATGTGCTTTTAAACATTACCCTTCTTGGAAATGCCACATGTTCTATTTTATGTCAATCTTGTTGTGAGAGATTGCCCTTATGATTTTGTTCATTTTTCTATGATTTGGATATTATAACATTCCTGGTGAACAATCAATTATTAAATTGCAATTTTGTGTTAGATAGAATGAAATAATATTTTTTCTTATACATAAGCATATATTTTAAAGCTATTGCTTTACAATATTGCTTAAGAGTCACAATGAGCATGTTATTTTCTTTAAAAAAAGTAGAAAATGAAAATACATACAGTCGTGGATACAAAGGTGGATATACAGTAGTGCACAGAACGTAAACAGTGAATTATGACCCTGGTAACTTGAAATACTAGACATAATCCATTTAAACAAATGGGCATTTAATTTTGAAGCATGGATCATTATTAGACGCCAAGGATTCAATCTACGCGCCGCGTCGTGCTACGTTAGACTTCTCCCCTCCCCGCAAAGCTTCCTACTCCACACTACTTGCACTTTCGGCGCTGCCACGGGCAGACGACCGGCTCGCAAGTGCAGAATGCCCGCGGGAGTAGGCGTTGTGCAGGTCTGGTTTACAGAGTGTGAAGATTTGAGCATGATATTTTTTCATGTCAATTTTAATTTGCCATTTAGAGGCGCAATTTGTATGAAGCAGGAGGTCAGATTGTTGTCTATTTCTGTCAGTAGTTAATTTTTTATGACTAATTAATAATGCAGTATCATCAACAAAGAGGGCTAGTTCTGAGTACGTAAAGTTGGGAATATCAGAGATATAGATGATGCTACAGAATCAAGTTTTTCCCGTATTAGTTTTCGGTTTCATTTGGTCTCGGCTAGCTTTTCGGACTTGCAACAGTCATCTATCGCCGCCCAACATTTTTTCGACTACATCTATAGTCAACATTTCTTCGATATGAAGTTTTGGGTTTCCCAATAGTAGAACAAAACTATTATTTCAAGAATATTAAAAAACAGTTAAATCTTGCCCTAAAAGGATATTTTCATTGAAAAATTTGCAGCCGCTTCAAGAAAATGGCGTTTAAGCGCTACTGTAAATGCGAAATTTGAAGCTCTTTTTTACAGAAAAGTTTTGAGTTTTCGAAAAACTTCATTTGAAGTCATTTGAAGCACTTACACTCACAATTTCAATAGTGTTTATAAATTGCTATAAATGTGAATTTTAACCGAATGAGAGAACTTTCAAAAAAATTATACTTTGTAATTTTTCAAAAAACAAAAAAATACCCCAAAATTAACTTAAAATTAAAGAGGGCAATTAGCACTATCCATTCGAAAAGTTTGAACAAAACATTTGAAACGATTTTTGAGAAAATGACGTTCATTACTACCTTAATAAGTATATTTTACTCTATTCTTACAAGAAATTTAATGAAAAATCGCCTGCCTGCCTTCCGGAATACCGCTCCCAACTTCTTAATGAGGATTTAAGAAAACGTGTTCAGTTAATAGGTAGGACCCCGCGAGCAAGACGAGAGGCCGGCAGTCGATGTTGGAGTGCTGTGGTGAGCTAAAAGTGTTTATTGCGAGTTTGCCTGTGATAGTGAATTAGATAATGAACTGGTATTTTCTGTTGGTGAAGCTGTGAGCAGTGCTACGTTTTGGGGAAATCTTTCGGTATTGCATTTTGGATTTGACATTTTCTTCTACGGTGAACTGACAAAATTGATGGTATTGTTTGTCTAACAGAAAATTGTAAAGTTTGGCACAATAAATTATTTTTCTTGGTGTTCTGCTGACGAGGATTGAAATGCGTGATAAAATTTTTTTCGACTGTTCGACTCTGCCTGCTTAATTTAGAACTCTTTTGATTGCATTTCACGTGGACTGTATATTAATAGTTGATAGTTCATATGAATATCTGTTCTTTAAGCAAACAGATAAAACCCTTTGCAACTCATGGGAGTAAATATATAGGTGGTTGAAGATCAAATATCATGTGCATAACACAAGTTTATTCACACATGAGAATTCACAGGAATAGTCATTTTACAGTTGTAGTCACAGTTTCTTACACACACAATGCAGTAAACACAGCTCAGAATCACTCTAAGAGTTGGTTGTGCATGACAATAGAAAGAACACAGTACCTTTTGTTCCATAGAATTTGCACATTAATTATTTCACTGACAAATAAAACGTCTCACTGACACAATTGAAACTTATAATATGAAGTTATAAGATCCGTCTCCACGACACGTTTAATATCGGAGCGTTACATTGAGATGATTAATTTATCACGTGACAGATATATATTTCTGTGGTCACGGGGTAAAAGTTCTTAAGTCAAAAATCATAGTTTGGAGAAAACAAGGATTAGATTTTTGAGCCACCGCTTGTTCCTGCGCTAAACCCTATTTCTTAAAGTTTTTTTTTCTCGTTAAGGAGGCAACATTTGAATTCGGTCGTTTTACTCAAGTAAAATACAGATACTTAATTTGTAGTTTCAGTACTTAATCCAATTTTGCCAAAAATTGGCTTAAGAACTTTTACCCCGTGACCACAGATTTTTGGGTGAGACGCCGATTTCACGGAGCTTCGCAAGCCACGCGTGGTGACCACATCGAGTTCTTACCGAGACTAACTAGCGGTTGCGAGCGCCTGCCGTTGCTCAACTTGCGCACATCGCAGATAAGACAAATGAATTCTTATTGGAGCAGGGTTTTCTTATGAGCCAATTGGCGTGAAGTATTTGAAAGACTTTTGACAGAAGTATACGTTGGATACGTTACGTCAGCTACAATGGGGCTGCGTAGAAGAGAGAATTCGGGGAATTAGTGCCTCGGCGCAATCTGATTTCTCTTTGCTTCGTACATTTTAGTAATCAAAGTAAATAATTATAAATTTTTACATATTCGCACATGCCGCGGGCCCGAACATAGACATTTATTATTATTATTATTAATATTATGTTCTAATTACGTACCACACACACTATCTATCTATTTATCTATATTGTAGTGGCACCGAATTAATTACAGCTGCAAACACGAGAATTGCTCCACGAAGCACGACAGAGAGATCGGTGGCGGCGCCAGGATTCAGTCCGAGCCCCCGACGACCCACCCCCCTTTAGTCACGCACAAGTGTCCAAGACGCCAGGGAACTGCACGTGGACCCAGGCCGGCCCACCCCGGTACTTTTCCGCGGCACCCATCGCCCTCCTCCTCCCTTGAGATTCTCAGTATCTTCCCCCGGCCATTAATTACTACCCCTGTTTGACAGACAATTGAAGTGAGAGGGAACGAGTGTAGGTTTCTCTCTCATTTCTCGGCTCGAAAACCTCCGATGATTGGACGAAATTATTTTGCGACGCACTACCCTTTCGCCAATAGCCGCCGGACTTAAGCGAAATTCTCGAAAGTTCTAGAACATTTTGGATGAATTTGGTGGGGGAAGGGAGGCTCGAAGGACTTCGCGGACGCAGCATCAGGAGAGAACGTAAGAGGCAGTCAGAGAGGCCGGTCGTGATCACTGCGGCGTCCGGCGCCGGAGAGATAATTTTTTCTCTGTGTTGAACTTGTGAGAAAGCTTAAATTCATCAGGGGAGAATATGTGCGCGGTCTCTAAATAACCGTAGACCGTTAATTTTGAGACGCCTCATTTTTAATCAAAACCGCGCAGAGAAAGTGACTGACGCGTACTCGTGCTTGAGCGTGTTATAGTGAAGTAATCAGATCACTTACGAACTTGCCGCGATCTCCAAAGTGCAGAGCAGTGGACTGAAGGTGATGAGATCATTGTGTCAGGCAGACATTATCTGGTGATTAGTAGCAGCGAGTGAACGGCGCTGTGTATTTGGTCGACACTCAAGAGCCCGGCCCCGCTACCTGACTCGACCTGCTCGCTCTACCCCTCCGAGCGGCGCCCTCAGCGTGCGCGCCGAACTCGACGCCCTCCCCGCCAGCTGGCGGCCCAGGTCATTCAACTCGCTGGTTGGTTTTGTAAGTCGCCCCGCTAAGGCGGTACTACGCCCTTCAGGCACGCCCGTGGTCGAAAGTGATAAACAGTTGAGAGAGCAATTTCCATTACCTTTTGACCAGGCGGAGAAGCTAAGATTCCCGGCCGCGCTTGGCCATCAAGAAGGAACCAGCGTGAAAGTTTGTTAAATTTATTGTAATAATTTCACTTTTCAATTTTTTTTGTGCCTGAAATAGTGCCTGAAAGGAAAGTGTGTTGAGGGAACAATGTACGAAGGCGCGTGGGCCCCGAGCTGCATGCAGCGGCGGTCACCCTGGCTTCGGGAAACGACTAGGACCGAGGGCAGCCGAGCAAGGCAAGCTGGAGGGGGACGGCGCCTCGCCTGGAATCTAAATGAATCGCCCATATAAATATCAGGTTTTCTTTTTCCTTTGTGTATGGAATAGTGTCTTAGGAATAAATGGGAAGTGTTACTGTGATTTGTTAACATTTAATATGAGATAGATAGGAAGTGTACCTGTAATTTATTAATAGTTAATATTAGAAAAATGGGAAGTGCAGCTGTGATTTGTTAACATTTAATTTAGAAAAGCGGGAAGTGTCACACAGTGTACTGAGTCGTTGTGAAATAAAGTATTGTCCATGTTCTTTGTATTTCAATGTGTATTTCAGATGAATGTGCCAAAACCCAGAGCCCATTCGCGAACAATGATCACCTGTCCCACCCATAAAATCAATGTTGAAACGAACTCAAAAAAAGAACGTTTCAATATATATATATATATATATATATATATATATATATATATATATATATATATGTATGATTGGGGCGGTTCGAGTACAGTGGACTTTGGTGATTATATTTTGAACCAAACCCAAACATTCCTCTTGGAGCTCGGCCTTAAACTAAATTTACTTATGACTGATTCTTAATTCTAATTTTGGAGGACCACCTGGGCATTTGGTGCAAGCCTAGGACTGTATGGAATGGCAACTTTTAATGTAGTTGTTGCAATGAAAGGCTGAATAATTTGATACGTATATTAATTGAAAAAGAAAGGAATACAACTGACACGTGATAATTGTTGTGGGTTGACACAATTGAAATGGCAATGTCCCTGATGTGGATAGTCAAATACATTTGTAAATTAGTCAATATGTCACATGCATACATAGCCTTGTGTTTCATACTGGTTGAGCACGGGGGGTCGCGAACCCAGGCCCGTTTCAGGCTGATGATTGCTGAGATCAGGTGGATTCCACGTGGGATGCTGTTGGTGTACTCTGCTGGATGTCGGGGTGGGCAGACCACGTGCCACAGCGACGCACAGCGTGAAGGCGGCGCGTGTTAATGCTGGTTGGCCGGAGGGCTGGCAAACACAGCGTGGTGAATAATTGATTACTCATTAATTGAGATGCAGTTCTTCCCGTTCGCCACCTTGATTTGTGATGCGAGACGGAGAATTCATGGCTACGAGACCACGTGGGGCGGTTCATAACGAACAACACAGGAATTGCGAAGCGTAACAACACTTGCATGCGACAACGTTTATGAGCCAATTGATTGTTAATTAAAATATACTTTCCACTCGGCACTTTAGATCGTGTTACAAGGTGGAGATCTAGTAGCTGCGAAGCAACGCATGGCGTTTGCAGGAGTGGCGTGGAGCTGCGGAACAGTATAGCAATACGTGTTACCGCCAGGATGTGGATAAGCGAACTAATTGTTAATTAAAATATAGTTTCCACTTGGCACTTTAGATCGTGATACAAGGCGGAGAACTAATAGCTGCGAAGCAACGAATGGCGGTTCGCAGGAGTGGCGTGGAGATGCGAAACAGTAGCAATACGTGTTTCCGCCAGGACGTGAATGTGCCAACTAATTGTTAATTAAAATATAGTTTCCACTCGGCCCTTTGGATCGTGATACGAGGCGGAGAACTGGTAGCTGCGAATCAACGCATGGCGGTTCACAGGAGTGGCGTGGAGTGCGGAGCAGTAACACATCCGTCTGCGAGGACACTCTTGAGCCAACTGTCTTTGTACGCGTGCCGGGGAGAGCGTGAGAAACAGGTCACGTGATTGAGGGGTGCGTCCGCGCCGCTGAGGGCGATGGGGGTGGTGGCCCTGTGACAGGTTGGGACATGGCCGTCTGGCTGGACAGCGGCCGTCTGGCATTCGGCGGTGCTGAAGGAAGCGTCCGGGAGGTGTCGCAACCTGGCGAGCTTGGTAGAAACGAGCTGAATAGAATAACATGGAATACAGATAGAAATGTGCAAAGCTTCTTTTAGGTAATACACTAAGATATATTTATATATATATATATATATATATATATATTTATATATATATTTATATATATATAAACGCTGTATCGAAAAAATAAATTTCAGTGGCTTAACAAATAAAGTTAGTTTTCGATGCAAGAACATCGGTACACAGTTTTTAGAATGAATTTAGGGGTATCCCATTTGTGGCCGTTTTGCTATTTTTATAAAATAATAAATAAACATAATTTAATGGTATTTTTATTTTTTATAAGTATCATATGATTTTATCATTAATATTTTTATCAAGTTTTTTAGTGGAATTTTGTCTAAGATGGTGCCCGCGTTACACCGCAACATTTTTATCATCATTAAACCTTACGTATTTTACTCAAAGTGTGCCACATTAGTTAGAATATGACCAATTTTACGTTAAAATCATAGGTAAAAACCTTTTTGAAATGGCTATAGCTCGAACTTTTTAGCCAAAATGCGTTTAATTTAAATAAGATTAAAGTTTGAAATCTCTTCTTTTAGAAGGTCGCTTTGCACAATTTCATTATTTCACTGCAATCGACTAAAAATGCGCAGCACGCTATTACGGATAGGAATAGCGCCCATTTGAGCCGCATTGCTGTGACTGATTTCTTTATTCACTATTAGGCTGCACTGAACTTATTTTTAGAGACATGAAACGGGTTTGGAAGTTACTAGACTTTAAAAAACACTATACTCTCGGTCTCGCGCCACTGAAGGAGGCACACTCATTAATGCATTAACCTGCGTCACAAGTCACACTTCTTAATTGCGAAATTATGTAATGAAGTTCAATAGTCAACTAATTGTACCTATAAAACTCGCAAATATACAGTAAATATTTCGTTTACGCGCGCAAACAAAATTGGTAATCTAAGCAGAAAGTGCTTCTCAACTTCAACAAGTGGAGTCTTTGTGAAATTCTCTTTCTCGTTTGTTTTCGCACCAAATAATCTCATTGAGAGAACTGTCACCAGAGTGTTTAGTAAAGCCTCAAGTACGATTTCGCGTCATTTCCGACGTTAAATTGAAATCTACAAAGATGCAATAGTCAAAATTATTATATACATCACGTACTTACCATATTATGTGTAGTTTGTACCCATTCCGTGTTCGTAATGACTGAAGCGAATAGAATAATTGAACTTCTTATTCACAATTTAATACTACTTTAAACATCATGGTTATTAAGTTTGCAACAAATGTAGTATAATGCGAATTGACGTAACAACTAAGTTTAACAATTGATTTGAAAAATTGTTAGTTTTATAAATCTGCGCCGTGTGTTGCTTACTGTTTTGGTTGCGTGATGCATTCACATGAAAATATCAATAAATCACTCACGGAGGTTTTCAAAAACAGAAGAAAACTGAAAAAAGGAAATGGTGACTTTTCAAAATGTATTAATGAATATGTCTCCTTCAGCGGCGCGGGCCCGTGTGGCTAGCGGGGCCGGTCAGCGGCGCCATGATATGTGCAATATTGTAATATATTGCAATATTTACTCCTAGTAAGTACCGTTATGAACTTGAAGTCGGAATAACTTCATTGAGATTGTAGGAGTAAAGGAGAACTCCCGAACGAGCTGGTTTCAGGGCATTTTGTCCATTTAAAAATAGTTTGGCATATCTAAGTGTGTTATATGATATTAGAAAACTATAATATAGAGCAAAGTCAATTTTCAATGAGAACTAGGATTTCTTACTGGTATCTTACAGGTAGAAATTTCCAAGACCTATGCCTATTTATATTACTTTCTTAGATTATTAGTGTAGTTGTATAAGTGTTGGTATTTTAAAGCATGAATAAATCAAATTGATCTTGATTCTCAACAAAATATTAACAATTGTGGGGAAGCATTACAAGACATTTGAAATAAAATATTTAAAATAAGTTTTGCACATAAACATGAACATATCTCTCTTTAATCAATAAACTTTAGCACCCGTAAAAATATGATGCACTATCTACATTGTTTGAGGCCCTTTTCGAAGTGTGGACATTCATTTTCCGAAACTTATATGACTTATGTGGTAGAATACTGACGTATCTCTCAAATACCCTGAAGTACAATTTTATTTTACGTTGCGTTGAGATGTACGAATGTATGGCAAAGACGATGACTTATCACTTATGAGTATCTCTCGTATTTTGCTTTATTATTTAATGTGTCATTGAAATTTATAATATGATATAAATACATACAGGTAAAGTCTATTTTTATCAGGTTTAATTTCCTGCACTTCCATGACTTTTCGTCAATATAGTTGGTTACATCATTATTCTGGATATCTCATTATTTTTGTCTTCTAGTTTTGAAATGATGTTTCACAATGAGATCACTATGATCAAAATTACCATCACATAGAAGAGTTTATAAAGCCAAAACTTTAAATAACAAGTAAATTCACATGTCCCTATCTGACAGGCTTTTCAATAAATCTCCAACTTTTTTCCTTTTCGAAAAGTGATTTCCCAAATGCTCACGTACTATCTTTCAGAAGTGAGCACCATCGTGCATAAACTGCATTTGTTGGAAGATGTCCAGAGGTAAATCATCAAACATGACTCGGTAACTCAGGAGAAAAGCTTTACTGTCAGAAACGAGGTACTATATGAGTTCGGAGATTTAAAAATCTCCTCCGTTGTCCCACAGGTTGATTGTTGTGACGGCAGTCGTGTTGACAGTGACGACAGACTCGCAACAAATCGAATTGATTACTGTGTCTAGAATACCTATCAAGAATTCATAAATAAACTTGATTTATTAATGTTTGCTCATCTGTTATTGTTTGTAGATGTGTCATATGAGGTAAATTATTTTCCTCATTTGAATATCTGTTTAAGAGCAGAATACAATGCTGTAAATGATTAGTTTTCCAAACAATTGTTTTCAAACTACTCAATAAACATATCTCGTTTAACTACCCTCTTCCCCACTTGAATTTTGATAAATGAAGTGCCAGCCACAACATGCTTTCAAAATAATTTGAAGTCAAATTTTATTTTGAAAACGTACTAATCTATATTCCAGACGTGATGAAATTTAATTTCAACAAAGGAATTCTTAGTCCTACACTTTATTATGTGACTGGATGAACAAGTAGAAAACCATTTTTCCTTAGAGTCAGCATTCTGAGGTATTGAGAGTTTTCTAAAAGAATGCTGAAGATAACCCACAATTTTGATTGAAGGTCACTTAAACAGTCCAGTATTTATTTTTAAAGGCAAAATAATATTTTCGGGAAACATGATAATTGAATGTGCAATAGAGAATACCAGTAAGTTAAAAATGTGCATTAACTTCAAAGTGAAATCTGTTACTTTGTGTTTCCTTTTTTTTTCAGGACGAAGGCACTCTCAGAAATAACGACACTTCTCAGTCAAATTATTCATTAACTAAATATCTTTACAAAATAATAGTTTAAAGTTTTGACTGGTTTAAACTTTGATATTAATCCTAGTCAAAAATATACTCTTAAAACCAAGTTAGAAGATGTCTCTCGATCTATTGCCTCTGGGTCAGCGAGGGATGATGGTCTTGTTGCTCATTGCACGAGCACTGGGAATGGCCCCGTTCACTTTTAAGCAGCCTCTACGGCTAGAACGCAATAGTCTATCCCTTGCTGTTGGTTTTTTCGCATTCTTCTTTCACCCAATACTGTTCATTAATGCATTAATGTTTTCAGATAATAGTTTCAATTTATCCAATGATTTTCTCTCTTTCTCGTTGCGTGCTGTGTCAGTAGCAACTGCCATTTGCATTCCGTTGTGGGTTATTCCTAACTCGGCACTCAAATCCACCCAGAAGAAATGGCAGAGACTGTTACAGATACTTACACATGTGGGAAATTGGCTGGATGACGAAGCACATACACCTAGTTTCATGATCAGACGTCCTGGTGTGATTACAGTTCAATTCATTTTGCTTTGTTCCTCCTTAAGGGATATTGTACTTTTTATACTTTTTGAATCAGAATACAACTTGCAAGTTGTTTTTCAATGGTTTGTTTTATATTATATAATGTGTGTCTGGGGTCACCTCTTTATCCTTCTAGTTGGATTAGTTAGACATTATTTTATCACAATAAATTCCCACATCTTCGATCTCTTAAGATATGTCCAGCAGAATGGCGATGAACCTGAGTTCGAAATACAGAAATGGAGAGAAAATAACACGAAATTGACGACCCGAATTTACGTCCAATGTGGTAATTCAAAGGTCGTCAAAGAATATTTAGACGTAGAAACCAAAATCCACAACTTTCGGAAACTTCATTTACACGTGCAGGAGATTTGTTTTTGATCGACGAAATCTTCAGCCCTATCCTGCTCTTATTGTATCTCTATATGGTAGTGGCATTAGCATCTACGCTCTATACAATTGTAGTGGGTTTCCGCATGGGATCGGCCACAGTGGCGTCGAACACTTTGGCGTCGCTGACCAACGTGGCTCTGGGCGGAGCGGGGGCGTGGGTGTCCGGCTCGGCCACCCAGGCAGGCACGTGGGCGGGCCACGGCGGACGCCCCGGGTCGACCCTGCTGCTGGCTGTTCGAGGACGACCGACGGCCGAGAGGGAAGCAGAGCTCTTCCTGCAGCAGCTGCGCGCGCAACCAGTGAAGTTCAGCGCCGGCGGGCTGTTCCCGCTCGACTTGCGTTTCTTTGTGGGGCTCTTCGGGACCATTCTGGGCTACTTGGTCATCATGGTGCAGTTCTCTACAGCGGGCATGCAAAGGGCTTGAATTGCTCGGTTTATTAGGATGGTTCGTTTGCGTCAATGCTTGACAGGAACGTAAATTGGGTAAATTAGTCATTAGAGAGGTTAATTGAACTCACCTCTGTGAGAAGGGTCCGGCGCTGATGAAGTTTTAAACGTTTCCTACCGTGACTAGGGCTTTTAATCTTTCGTAAGTCAGATAAATTATGTGTGTACAATGCATGTTTAATTAGAATTTTTTCAAATTCCGTATGATTTGTGATATAGTTTAACTGTTTAACCCTCTTTCTTAACTGCATTTTTTCTTGATAATTGGATTTTTAATGGATAAATGTTTGTTTTATACTTCGAAAAAAATCAATTGCTTACATTTACTCCTTATCACAGAGTGAAGATTAACCATTAGGGAAACAATTATAATTCCAATTGCCTCATCTTGTAGTTGTGCCATTACCAGTTTTTTAAGAAGGCTTGTCACGAAAGAGCAAAATTACAAAGTACATTGACTAATAATTATTCATAATTGTAATGCTGTGTTATTGTACACTATATTCGTGTTACGTTTTTGTAACATTAGCATTTCCTAATACAACAGTTTGAAAAACCGAAAAAGCCAATCAAACCAACATTTTGTTATGGTTAAAGTATTAAACCCTTCTTTATATATATGAGTAAAACTGGAGCATGCTTGTGATTTGTGAAAATAAATGTATTTTTGGAACATCACACGGTCATTTACACCATATAAAACCTGTTAAATTGTTGTCACAGTTTTTGCCTATCTCTCCGACCTAATTTTAGGTATGGCTAAACCGATTTTCATGAGGTTTTAACTGAAAGGTAAATCATTTGTTGACAATAAAATATATTTTTCAGATCATAGTTTTTTATTAAACAAAAAAGAATATGTCGTTGTTAGCTTTTAATTCAAATCTAGAGTCCGTCATTAAAGAATTGTTGCAGACATGGCATTCAAAACTGTAACTGTCAGCTAGGGATTCCGTAAAAGCAATTTTCATCTTCCTTTCTTCTTACATTCATTTAATGCGCATTAGTTTTTTGCGCATATCTTGAACACTGTGAGGAAATATATGAAAATGAATGCAATGTTTTTAATTATTAACTACATTTAACAATTTATTTGTATTTAAAACTATTAACTATAATGTATGTTAATTAAAAGCAATAAAATTAATGTTTCAATCCTGTTTAGATTTGTAAACCTGATTATATTTTTTTACTAAATAGATTGGTAATACATTATTTTATTATTGCCAATTTTCTTATTATTACTATTATGAAATACACGTAAAATCATTTTACCATTATCTTTCAATGTTCTCCGTTTCTCTTAGGATCTGAACTTTTGAGCTGATGTGTTTGCGCTTGTATGCTGACGAGACTCCCTCCCTTTCTAGTTTTCATTTAGGAGTATTTCAGAAGTACGTACGCAATCATAGCCTCTACTAAAACCTCTTTGAAACAATTAGAAGTACATATTAATACTTCACCAATTTAAACAATCTCTATCAAATCCATTTCAATATGTAACTTGCCTAGTCACAGAAAGATAATTTCTCTAAATTTTGAGTAAAATCTCGTAGTGTTTAACTTTATATATTTGGGATCAATTCTTAAATTACATTCCTAACTCGAAATTGATAACATTAAACATACAAATGCTGTGACAGCATTCCTCCTCCACCAACTCTTTCCTCCCTCGCTTTCATTCCTGTCTTCTATGTGAGAAACTTTCACTCAAATTGCGTACGTATTTTTCATTGGATGACCTCCTTCTAGTATGCACTAATGTAATACAATTTTGAAAGTGGTTAGGCAGAAGAGCAGGCTAAATGGCCTGAGCCTCGCCACAAATAAAGACATTTATTTATTTATTTATTTTTCAAAAACATCTTTCAAATATTGAATCTATTTCTTGCCCCTAGGACTGAGCTAACTCCTTCATTAAATCATACTTGTTATTGCCAGCACCCAGTATTCCACTTTCTAGTCAGTATGTTGTAGTGGCGTAGCGTCAGGGGACGCTGAGATGATGAGCATCCCCGTATATAATATTAATAAAGAACCCTAAATACTGTATTTTTAATCTTACAAGTGGTACGTTGATCGAAACACGTTTTGTATTAATTTTAAATTGATTTCCTATGATTGAATTCGGCGGGTTGTTGAAGGTGGTCTGTGATTGCTTGGAGGCTAAAATGCTTCTAGCGTCTGCCGAGAGATTGCGACGAGCAATGACGCATGCGCAGATGGCCCTCTCCCCTCTTCACCCCAGGCCCAGAGAAACCCGACTGCTTTACGCTAACATCCACTGCGGAAAGAAGCTCGTTTCTGCACGAGAGCCCAGCACACTTCAGGCGGTCAGTAAATTATCTCTCTCTCTCTCTCTCTCTCTCTCTCTCTCTCTGTCACTCGGGAGTCCCCGCTTGGTCATGGGCACAAACTGTAGCAATAGTGCCTGTCTACTATTCTTAATTAATATCAAAAAATTGAATTATCCCTTTAATATATTACATATTATTTTAGTCTGCAATGCATAAATTAACAAGTGGTCTCATTGCCATTCGCGTATAAGAATTAAAGCTGAGTCATTGTATATTTTGCTTTGAAGACATCGGATGTCCTGACTGCCGTGAGAATTTTATGGGAAGCGCCTACATGGTCGTAAGCAATCGAGACCGTGGAAGTAGTTCCAGTGTGTCTGCCTTGTGTTGCGTTCGCCTGTCAGATGAAGTAGTTGATAGTGACATTTTCTGTGTTATTGTTGAGCGAGTCACGCTACGCCACTGGTATGTTGCACGTGACTGTGTTCTTGTTTTTGAAAAAAGCACAAAATATGAAGAATATTGAAAAAACTTTCCGCAACCTCCAGCCATGAAAGATATATTTATGGTTTTGGAAGCCAACCAGCAGCATGGAGAAAATACAAAACATGTGTAATACTAATTTTCAATACACGCAGACATTGAAAGAAAACTATGCACCCTCCGCCCCTGTCTTTACTTTTATTAGATATCCGGACACTGGTGAAAAATTCAAAAACAGAGAAACTCGATTTTGGGAGAAAAATACAAATAATTCATTGTTATATTCTCATTTTGCGCATACCGACTGAATTTCTATATTCAGTACATTAATGTTGATGACGGCTGCTGACACCATGAGATAGCAAGGATCCAAGGAAGAGGCCGTCCGCCATTAAATATTTGCTATTTATGTGTTACTTTATGTAACTACAACTTACTTGACATACTTGATAAGTAAAGAACTGAACAACACATGCGTATAATGTAACACAAGTCATGGGATATCAATATGCAATTACACTTACGGCAGAAGTATGGCATTCAAAATGTACAAAAGAGGAGTACTTTGGCCAAGCTTTCGTTTGCATTGAAGTGAATACGTGAATAAATTGCTGAAGTGATTATGGACCACGACGGGAATTAACAGACTTCGAACGTGGAATGGTGGTTGGAGCGCATGGGACATTCCATTTCGAAAATTGTTAGAGAATTCAATATTCCGTGATCCACAGTGTCAATAATGGGCCGAGAATACCTAATTTCAGGCATAACCTCTCACCACGGATAACACAGAGGTCGATGGCCTTCACTTAATGACCCAGAGCAGCGGCGTTTGCGTAGAATTGTCAATGCAAACAAACAAGCAACACGGCGTGAAATAACGACAGACACCAATGTGAGACGTATGATGAACATATCGGTTTGGACAGTGCGGGGAAAGTTGGATTTAATGGGCTATGGCAGCAAAAAACCGACACGACTGCCTTTGCTAACAGCACGACATCGCCTGCAGCGTAGATTTCTGAATAACCACAGATACGGGTCCCGTCAACTCGCCCGCCCGTTTGAGAAAAGTGCGAGTCGAACTCATCCGCATTCATACGGGTACCTGTATCGTATGGGTATCTGTATCATTATTGAAGTGTTTAAATTGTTATTTAAATGGGGTCAAAGTTGACCAAGGTTTTGGTGGGAAAGGCCGAAGCATATTGACCTATACCATTAAATGCCAAAAAAGCCTCCCTGTAATGGGGTATCGTCACTGGAAATATCCTCAATGGGGTATCGCTCTTCCAGCTCCTCTGAAGTTTTTAGAGCTTTTCCACTATAGCCCGCGATTGGAGCAACCCTTAGGGTCGTTAGAGACGTCTTGGAAAGTCGCGGTCGCTACGGTTGAAGAGTCGTGGAGAGAATTACGGTCGCTACGGTTGAAGAGAATTTGTGCTTGAAATTATTGCAATTTATAAAAAAAAACTTTTCTCAAAAACCGCTCCAATTTTTCTCTTCAAATTGGTTTCACAATAAGGACAGGGAACCCTGAAAGGAATGACACAGGTCTCGTATTAGTTGATCGTTTTACATTTTCGAAATTTGGAAAATTGTAAATAATGCGAGAATGTGCTGTGTTGGACCACCACTAGTTCTATTGAAATAGTGCCGTTTTTTTGCAACAGAATTTCATAACTTTCTCTTTACTAAGAATGGATCATGCAAGAAAAATATTTAAATTTTCGCGTTCAAATATATGTAGCAGACGTACAATGTAAATGTGAAATATCCAGGCTCGTGGAAGGGTACATGAAAAATCTGTGTTCAACTGTATAATGTAAATTTCTTTAAACTCTCTAATCAATCTGAGATGCGGAATACCCTTTTATCACATCAGTCGACCGTGTTAGAAAAGGGTTAACTCAGAAAACAGATGCCGAATTTTTGCTAATTAAAACCGCATTGAAATTTGTAACGGTCAACGCTTGACAAGTCCTTTCAAACTGTTTTATTTTCAATTTGGTACCTATTGATCATTAACATATTTCCAATAATGATTTCTCACTAATGAATGTCTATTGGAACGAACTTTAAACATTTACCGCGTTGAGAATAAACACTCTCACTAATGAAATATTATAAATTACTGAATTTGAGAAAACATGTCTTCGTACACCAATAAAAATGTTTTTGTGTCTTGAAAGGCTTACAAAACTAGTCAGTGCCTTTGTTATTAATTAAAGAAAGACAATTTATTTCACTAAGCCGTATTGAATAATTTACTGCAATAATGAATAATGTATATAATTATTCCCAAACTAATTTATCAATTGTTCAATGAATGATGCGAAAATACTTATACTTTAGAAGATTCACAAATGAACGTCTCTAATGTTGAGCGATATTCAAGACGTACTGAAGGTGTATCATGAATGAAGATCTTATCAAATAAGGATATAACAGTTATGATAAACTATTATGAATTAAACTTACGCCAAGGTCGTATAGAACTGTATTTACAAGGTGTTACTAATTTTACTGAAAAATTATCATTATAAATTGTTCAAAATCATTGTTTTACAGAGATAATATGTATGTATCTTTTTGAATTTACATCTTCGGATGGTTTAAGAGACGTTACTTCAACAAAACATATTTAAAAAATAACGCCGTACGTTGTCAAGAAATGGCTTCAGGTTTATTGCCGAGGAGTATGCTAGGGTTAACGACGATGCTGCAGACTGCCCGGGCTTTGGGCATGGCCCCGTTCGTATTGAAACAACCTCTGCGACTTGAGCACAGTCGTCTAGCCCTCGCCATCTCCGTCATCGCTTTTTGCATCCATCCGACATTGTTTGTACTCACACTTTTGTACACAGACAATAACTCAAACCATTTTAAAAGCGATATTTTCGCCTTCACTTTTCCTTTTGCCGCGCAAATCTTAGGCATCTTCATTCCGTTGTGGGCTATTCCGCAATCGACGCTCGAATCGACCCGCAAGAAATGGCAGCAACTTCTACGACTATTGGCACTTGTAGGGAATTCGCTGAATGAAGATTTAAGCACACCCTTCTCAGTCAGACGACCTACAGTGATTGCGGTGGAATTCGTGTTCATATGTTTTTGCAGTGGTTCATTTACACTTCTAACAGTGTTAAATAAGTCAACCAGCTTGTATGCTTTTCATTGGTCTTTATTGTATTATATAATGTGCTTCTGGATCCACGTATTTTACGTTCTTGTTTGCCTGGCAAGACAATATTTTATCACAATAAATAAAATCCTCTTCGAACTTTCAAAATCTGTACAGCTGAATTACGTATTTGGGGCTGAACTTTCGAAGAGGAAAAATTGTAAAATGTCAAATGGTACACAATTTAATAATCGCATTTGCCAACAGTGTCACAGAATGAATGTTATCGCAGATGAATTCCACATTGAAGAGAAAATCGGTCATATTCGGAAAATGCATTTTGTAGCGTCGCAATCGTCAACGACGCCAAGTTAGATGAGCTCCGTCGCAATCGTCAGCGACGTCAAGTTAGTCGTGCACCAGCCGACTCTTATGGAATAATTGCTTTTTATCAAAAACAACAATTTGATTTATTATTATCAAAATCTGCAAACTTCTAACACCATTTGCACTGATAGAAATATTTCAAGAACTTCCTTGTGGACACGAGAATATTTTCAGGTCATTTCACTTCGACCTCTCAAAGCCTTCTAAGCATTCATTTTTTTTTTTTTTTTTTTTTTTTTTTTTTTTTTTTTTTTTTAGCAACAACTCCTGTTGCTAGGCAGAACATCATAAACCTTGCAACCATCATAACTACTACGTTACAGACTCCCCCAACCTTTCAAGAGTTTTGTTGGAGAGATATTGATTCAACAAAACTATGAGTTAACATAGTAAGAGTTCGTAGTTATCACAAAAGATTGCACAAAATTATTTACATTATTTACAATAAATTTCGATTTATATAGTCACCAGATTTCTGTGCTTTTCAAGAATAGTAAAATTCTACTCTGGCAAAGCTCTGCTTAAGAAATCGACATTTGTATGTTTCTTACCCTTCCTATGTATTACTTCAAAGTCATAACTTTGGATACTAAGAATCCATCTGGTTATTCTGGAATTAATACACATTTTATTTCTTAAATAAACCAAAGGATTATGATCCGTAACAATTTTGAAGGGAATCATCCCGTCTAAATAATATTTTAATTTAGATATTCCCCAATAAATTGCTAAACACTCCCGTTCAATAACAGCAAAATTTTGCTCAGATTTATTTAATTGTCTGCTAAGATATACAATGGGATGCTCTTCTCCTTTTTCGTCTTCTTGACAAAGAATTACTCCTATACCATAGTTAGAAGCGTCTGTCAAAAGGATAAATGGTTTGTCAAAATTTGGTGCTTTTAGAACTGGTTTAGTTGTTAACATTTTCTTAATTTCATTGAAAGCATTTTCGCGTTGACTAGCCTTAAGAATTTCATCCACAGTCTCAATTGGCTTAGTTTCGTTTATCACATTTTGTACTACTAAAATTTCATTTACTGTCTTCTCCCTCTGAAAATATGGTTTTATCATATTGTGATGATAAACTTTATCTTCAAAGTTATTGTTTTTGAAACATCTAACCAAATAATTAGTGTCTGATATCTGTTTTATTACTTCCCCTGGACCTTTCCATTTTATGGAGAACTTCCCTTCACTAGGATTCATTATTAACACTCTATCCCCAACCTCATACTTTCTTTCTTTACTTTTTCTGTCATAATATGTTTTATTTTTTATTTTCTTTTGTTCTTCATTTTGTTTAGCAATTTCCTGATACTTTCTAAGTGTGTTAATAATTTTAAATACGTACCCTATCACTGTTTCTTCATTTTCTTTTTCTGTACCTTCCCACCTATCCTTCAATATTGTCAATGGGGTTCTCAAATTTTTCCCATAAACTAATTCGGCAGGGGTAAAACCGGTTGTTTCATGAACTGTTGTTCTTAACGCAAATAACACACTAGGGATATATTTGTCCCAATCACCTTTCTGCTCTAGACACATTCCATTTAATAATCTTTTCATGGTTCTGTGCCATCTTTCTACACTATTGCTCTGAGGATGATATGGTGAACTATGAATTATTTTAATTCCTAAATCCTCTAAAAATTGTACCGTCAATTCGCTTACGAATGATGTACCCAAATCGCTTTGAATTTCTTCAGGAAATCCTATCCTACTGAATAAATCCAATAAAGTATGTACAATTGTTTTGGATTTTATGTCAGGAACTGGTATAGCCTCAGGAAATTTCGTTGCAACACATACTGATGTCAGAATATACTTATTTCCAGTCGTAGTAATATTATAGGGCCCGCAAGTATCAATACAAATGCGTTTAAAAACTTCACCAATAGTCGGAACAAGATGGAGCTTACTCCGTCTTTTGTCTCCTCCGTAGCCTATTCTTTGACATGTATCGCATGTTTTGACATAATTTTCTATGTCTTTGTAGCATCCCGGCCAAAAAAAAATATTGATTTAAATTGCGTTTAGTTTTGGTCACACCTACATGAGCTCCTAAAATTTCATGAGCTAGTTTCATTAAATTTTCTCTCATGGATTTAGGTATTACAATTAATGATCTAACCTGTTTTCCCATATTAGGATTTTCAAATACTAATAAATCTTGTTTCATTTTAAAGAATTTATGTTTCGATTGATTCAAATTAACTTTTATTTCACGTAAATCTAAATCTTTCTCCTGTTCTTCTATCATAGATTTATGATCTACTTCAAGCAAACTTTCTATTTTCTGCATTTCAGAATCTGATATAAACTGATCATCGGTATTGTCATCAATTACCGCATTTTGTAAAACATATTCTTCCGCTAATTCACCTTCACTTTCATCTAAATTGTCTTTAGTAACATTTTCCTGTTTGGTCATGTTTCTAGTTTGTACTTCTCTTAGTATATAAGTATCAAATTTCATATTAACTAATTTGGCAGTTTGATTACCTAATAAATATTTATTGGAGTCAAAATTATTTGATACTACCGCCGCTTTAGTAAATAAAACTCCAAAAGGTCCTTCCAGTTTGATTTCCGCAATCGGAAGACAAACTAAATGTTCCATTATCGGTGTTTGTACCCATATGTTTTCGCCAGTATAACATTCTTGAGAGACGTACTTCCTAGGAACTAAGTCAATGTCTGATCCTGTGTCTCTTAATATATTAATATCGTAATCATTGGCTTTTCCTTTAAATAAATAAGGATTTATTTCACTAATTCCCTGATCATTTTGTGATGATTCTATGCATGCTAATTGTTTTGGTTTAACATTATTTAATTCTGGGCAGTGAGGCTTAATATGTCCAAAACCTTTACAATAATAGCATTGGATGTCTTTTCGCTTTTCGAAATCTTCAGTTTTAACTTTACCTTCTTTGTGCACGTAAACCTTTTTATCTGGACTGTCTACAATTTTTTTTACTGTCTTTCTCTCTATTACTACGCCTATTAAACTGTTCTTTCAAATATACATCGCAAGTTTTTAACTTAAAATTATTTCTAACTTGGTCAAAGTTTTCCAAAGCCTTCACTATATCTTTAGCTTCTTTAAATGTAACCCATTTCTCAAGCATTTGTTCTTTGACAATAATAGGAACACACCTCTTGATTTGTTCCGTGACTAGTAGATCTTTTAAGTTATCTAAAGAATTTATCCCTAATCCCTCTGTCCAACCATCTAAATTAACTTTTAAAATATACGCTAAATCTGCCCATGATTTATCCGGAGTTTTACGTACTGAATAAAATTGTTGTCTTAGTTTTTCAGGTGTTGATTTGAATTTCTCTTTCAACAACTGAACTACCTGATCGTAATTTATATCATCTTTCTGCTCACGAATTAAATATTCTGCTTCTGCTAATGGCAATAGAGACATTAAATATCGTCCCCAATGTTTACGATCTAAATTTTCTGCCTTTGCAAATATTTCAAAATTTTTTATATACAATTCAATATTGTGACTTTCTGGTTCAAAAGCTTTTAAATTTCGCATTAAATTAAGTTTAATATTCTTAACATGCTCTGTTTCAGATTCTAGAAACACCTCATTTTGAATTCGTCCATTGGATGCTTTAGCTTGTATCTTAGCTAATTCTACTTCTTTATTTGCATTAATTTTAGCCAATTCTACCTCTTTTTCTTTTGCTGCTATTCTTAACATTTCCTCTTTTTCTTTTGCTGCTATTCTTAACATTTCCTCTTTTTCAGCAAATATAAAATTATTATACCATTCCTCTTCATAATCTTCATGGCTTTTTATTGCCAATTCTAGCCTACGCATAGTGAGACTTTCAAAATTTTCAATGCCCAAAGCAATAGCCGCTTTCATTAAAATTTCCTTCGACATCTTTGGTTTATTTAATAAGATAATAATCTTTCTTTGAATATATTTAAAAACTTTACCCT
Organism: Acheta domesticus; assembly: GCA_031308135.1. NCBI lineage: Eukaryota > Metazoa > Arthropoda > Insecta > Orthoptera > Gryllidae > Acheta > Acheta domesticus. The sequence continues at coordinate 91,440,344 of JAHLJT010002406.1, read as the reverse complement.
TGCCAGATTAAAATTTTGAAATCTGCTGACTTACCTTTTTTTTAAGCTTCAAACTTCCTGACAATTTTCACAATTTTATAAATCTTGCAATTAGGTCTTCAATAACAAGTCTTTTAAGTCTCTGTTTCTGTTTGCCGCACAAAGGTCTTCAATAACAAGTCTTTTAAGTCTCTGTTTCTGTTTGCCGCACGACACCACACAGCACACCGATAAAATGTTCTGGATTCGTATCACAAATTTCTTCTTCAAATAAAAGTCAAGTTCATCTCATATGCCGTTATACTAGGCACATTCCGCCGCTGCCACCAATTTTACCACCTGACTGTAGCGTCGCAATCGTCAACGACGCCAAGTTAGATGAGCTCCGTCGCAATCGTCAGCGACGTCAAGTTAGTCGTGCACCAGCCGACTCTTATGGAATAATTGCTTTTTATCAAAAACAACAATTTGATTTATTATTATCAAAATCTGCAAACTTCTAACACCATTTGCACTGATAGAAATATTTCAAGAACTTCCTTGTGGACACGAGAATATTTTCAGGTCATTTCACTTCGACCTCTCAAAGCCTTCTAAGCATTCATTTTTTTTTTTTTTTTTTTTTTTTTTTTTAGCAACAACTCCTGTTGCTAGGCAGAACATCATAAACCTTGCAACCATCATAACTACTACGTTACAATTTAAAAATGCAAGAGATATGTGCCCTGATCGAAGACATTTTCAGCCCGATGCTGCTTCTATCCTCCGCATATATGGTGGCGTTTGTGACTGGTTTACTGTACATTGTAGTGCTTGCTATGCGGTACAAAATAGAATTTTTGCAAGTAATCGTGATGATCTTCAGTGGTATAATGACCCTAGTAATTGGCGTGGCGGGGCGCGTGGGTGGCTGGTTCGACCTCTGCCGCGGCGCAGGCAGCTGGCTCGGGCCACGGCGCCGGGTGCGCGCTGCTGCTGGCCGTGAAGGGCCGGCGAAGGGCCGAGTGGGAGGCCACGCTGCTCCTGTGGCAGTTGCGCGCCAAGGGCGTGCGCTTCAGCGCCGGGGGGCTGTTCCCGCTCGACCTGCGCTTCCTCGTCGGGCTCTTCGGGACCATTCTCGGCTACTTGGTGCTCGCCGTGCAGTTCTCTACAGATACAGTGCAGCAGGTTTGCTGGCGTGCATCCGCCTTCAATTGTTCAGCTTATTAGGATTATCAGTACAGTTCACAGAAATGAAGAATGGTGTGGGACTAGCCACGAGAATTTAACTGGTTTGAATTGAACGATTCTTCGCTGAACCAATTGTCAAAGGGATTCTTTCGTTACAACGGCGTTTGGTCTTTCACGTAGTCAGATTCGTGAATTCATGCTGAGAGTTCAAAAATTTTAATGAATTTTATGAAAAATATCTATTTAATATTTTTTATCTTTAGTTATCTCCTTTTTTCAGATAGTTGAAATGTTAATGGTACCTTTTCATTAGTCGTAATTGACGCACGTTTTTCTATCCAATTATCTTCATATAAACCACACTGTTGCACGTGGAGGAAAAAATTGAGCAAATTGAAATTACTTTATTATAAATATCATATTTTAAAAAACAATACACATTTTCTATATTCTGATGTACTACAGGCTTTGAGAGTCACAACAGAGTATTATGAAACAATGACGTGGTCATTGATACGAAAATCAAACTTAGGTCATGTCATTTTCAAATGACAATGTCATTTTCAAATAACTTTTTGTGTATTTTGAGAAAACTAGCAACTGATATTTTGACAAAAAATACATCTTATTACTTACAACGACTAAAAAATACATCTGACTACAAATCAACCACTTGAGAATTTCAATGTCAGAAAAATATGTAAGCGGCTTGAACGAAGCAGAAATGGATCATGGCGATAATCATAAGTGTTGAGGGATATGTAGATACAAACTCAATAGACCTACGACATAACCAATGGGTCCGTAAGTCTGAAATAGGCGGAGGAAAAACTACACGACTCGAAGAAAAGCTTGAGCAAAATGTGTACTCCATATACTCATTCCAATTTATACAGGATTTCCAATCGATTATCATTGGAAGAAATCAAAGAAATATGTACAGTATTAAATTGCAGCCATTGAGTGAACTGATACAGCATTCACTACATGTGCAATTATTAATCTAAGATAGTGTAAATTGACCTCAATAAAAATTAATATTCCTAAGTGTGTACATTTCTTTACAATACATCTAACACTTCTTCAATTCTGCAATTAAACTATCTTCTTTTGTTGCAAGCTCCTCTTATCCCACTTACCTACTCAATACAGATAAACTTATCCAAAGTGTCCAACTGATATTTTTGAATTTTCTTATTTTAAATATCTTTTCAATTTGCTTTTGATTGAGCGGAAGGTGGCAGATGGAGCGGATAGGCAGCAAGAAACGGGCGAAGCGTAATAAGCAAAAAGAGCGAAAGGAGAAGTGAAAAGGGACTTTTTAAAAAATGAACGTTTTGAGGTTACCGAAGATGCTGGAATAAGATAAAAAAGACTAATGTAATATCAACTTTTATTCAGTGCAATGACATCAGTCTCAAAGGTTTTGAAGAAGTCACTGGAAAAGAAGCCAAATCCGATACATTGGGAACAGAGATAAGACTAGCATCAAGACTAGGATTCAGTACAGGAATGGGTTCATTTCTTAAAACCATGAACTACCGCACAGTGAATTCAAGTTGGTACTTATGGAAATTGGAACCTTGTTCTTGAGATGTTACACGATCGTTGTGAGTTTATTCTTTGGTGAAAGAGTTTGCATGGATGGACAGACAGACGGACAGACAGACAGAAAGACGGACGGACAGACGGACAGACAGACGGATAGACACTTAAGACTGCCTGCCGGCAGAAAGATGGACAGACGGACGGACAGACAGGCGCAGAGAATGAAGGACAGATCGACAGGCAGGCGGATAGATAGACGGACAGACAGACACAGAGACGGACAGACAGATGAACAGACAGACAGATGGACAGATGGACAGACAGGCAGATGGACAGACAGACAGATGGACAGACAGACGGACAGACAGACGGACAGACAGACAGACGGACAGACAGACGGATAGACAGACTGACAGACGGACAGATAGACAGAGATGGACAGACAGACGGACGGACGGAGAGACAGGCCGACGGACACACTGGCAGACAGACAGACGGACGGACAGACAGTCACGATATTCGTGACTAAATATCGTTCATATAATTGGTGTAATTAGCATATTATTTACGGAATTAACCAACGACTTATATTATTTTCCATATTTGATATTTACCATTGTTTTCACACACAACATTAGAGCACAAACACCATTTGTTTAATACAACAAAAGTGGATATATTTTGTGTATACTGTGTATCACACATTTGTATTGTGTAGAAATTTCCACCATAAAAAGAAATTCTCAATTATTTCAAATTATGATTTAGGAGCTTGACTTTCTAAATGCTTCAATTCTATAATTGTTTTTACAACAAACAAAAAATTAAGAGGGTATGCAAAAGAAACTTTAATTTTTTGACGCAACTTGCTCTGTATTTAACGAAACTTGTAACACAACTCACATCGTCGGAAGCTGCAGTGTTTCCTTGCGATATCTATGAGCTTTTAAAAATAGTTTTATAGACATGGTGGTGTGTTCTTTAATTTCTATGCAAAGTAGTTATCGTTTCAAAACTGCACTTTCTATTTTCACACCAAATACAACTGCCGTAATGTCAATCCAATCTGGCAGCATGCTTTTGCAACTTTTAGTGCTAATCAATTATTATCTAACGTATACTACTATTGGTTATATGAGCATTTTGTTCTGTAAGAAGTAAAACCGTTAGAACTTGGCTGCATCTGCCCTGTCATCTGCGGTGTGGACCAAGCACCGTTTGATTTACACTGCCCTCTCCCTCCGATTATTAACCACAGGTATAGAGCAGCTAAGTACGGTTTCAGATGAAGATTCGAACTGACGCATGTCATATGAATAATCGGGCCAGAAATATACAATGCCTTAGCTATCAAAGCTTTGTCGACATCTGTCATTTAGGAATGAAAAAAAAGTTGTGTATATGTTTCGTTTAGAATGTCTGCGTTTACGGATGAAATAAAATTCGCAAGTTGAAGTACAAAGTATCATGTAACAATAAAAAAGGCCTCAGATCCCCAACTGGAGATCATGACAGTTAATGGATTAGTAGTTTTTTAGTTCCAATTCAAAGTAGTTGTTGTTTCAAAACTGCACTTTCTAATGCTGTCCATTAAAACATCATTCTGTCTTATCCAGTTGTTTTCTCGAACATAAAATAGAGTTGTAGGCTGTAGTATATATTTATTCTTTTTCTTTTCGTCAAAAATAAAGCATTGGGGAATTACCTTCTTTTCTCTGTATTGCAATGTTTTCTTCGATTCATCTTCAAAATTCCTCTTTAAAATTATGTCAATATAAAAAGGATACACAAATATGAATGAAATATTTTAAGCCCAGTATTGTTCTAAATTATAAAACATCACATGCCACTGCTAGCGTTTCTTTTAGGTACACCAACATCGACGTTTTATTGGTATACTTTCAGACAGAAGACAACACTCTGAATTATTAACTTTCAAATTAATTTCTTTAAAACTCTCAGACACTCTGACATAATGATAAATATATTAACGCCAAGAAACATATGAAAGTTTATGAGAAGTCAAACTTTTATTCTCACCATTTTCAAATGGATATAGATATATATATTTCATCAAATAATATCCGAAATTGATCATGCACAAAATTGAAAATTCTGGCTAAGAAATTAGATCCACACTCCTTTAGAATATGACAATTATTCGCAGAGTATAGAAGGTTTGCTGTTTATCTCACTATGAAACTAATATACCATATCTATGAATATATGTTTGGAAAATATTTTCTAGTATGATCGAGGACATGATGTATATAAAGGTATACACGCATATCTTTTTCGAAAAATGACTAAAAGTAATATTTATTGTAAGCGATGTGTTATTTTGTAAAAACTGAATTATTTATAATGTTAAAATACATTTTTTCATTCTCTGATTCGTTCCAGTTGCGTTCTTCGAAACTACATGATAAAGCTTTCGTAATATCAGTAGTACGTTAAAAGTAATAGCCTAATATTATTTCTAAAATATGTATTAGGGCACCTTACATGAATCTAACATTTATAAAAAAACCCAAACACACAATCACGAGCTGGGGGAAAATGGATTCTCAGGAAGTTCCAGTCAGCATGCAAGGCTTGATGACGATGCTGTAAAATACGCGAGTATTGGGCATTATCCCTTTCTCATTTAAGCAGCATCTGCGAATAGAGCGTAGCTGGTTAGCCATTTCTATCGCAGCCATTGCATACTCCATTCATCCCATACTATTCGCAATCTCAGTATTAGTGAGATGAAACGTTGAAGTCTCTCATTCAAAGAATGATTTTACGGCTTTAACTTTACCCATTACTGCGCAAGTAATTGGCATTGCAATTCCTATGTGGACTGCTCCCAAATTCGCATTGCAGTCAACTCGTATGAAGTGGGAAGAATTGCTACGACTACTGGAAAATGTATGGAATTCTCTCAATGTTGATAAATCCACGCTTCCTTTCACAACTAGACGCTCCGTAGTAATTTCGGTACAAATCACTTTCATCGGTATGTGTCTATGTAGTGTTGCCTTTCTGGTATGGCAGACACCACAGTTACACTTTATGATTGCTTTACACTGGAGTATTCTGCACTACATAATGGGCACAATGAATCATCTCTTTTACGTGCTTGTCGCTTTAGTTAGCTACTATTTCAACACATTAAACAATAATATCTCAGAAATTCTAAAATATATACAAAATGTTGATGCACTTGAATTTATTATATCAAAGCCAAAAGAAAATGACCGGTTGAAGAACCGCATTTATCTTCACAAGCAGAACCCAACCATCGTTAAGGATCCACTCGACTTGAAACCAAAATCTGCAGTTTGCGCAACACACATTTAAAAACGCAAAAGATGTGAAGTTTAATCGACGATATTTTCAGCCCTATTGTACTCCTAACGTACACGTACATGATAGCAATGATAACCATGGTATACGTATTACGTGCTTGTCGCTTTAGTTAGGTATTATTTCCACGCGCTAAACAATAATATCTTGGAAATTCTAAAATGTATACAAAATGTTGATGCACTTGATTTTATTATATTAAAGTCAGAAGAAGAAAACAAAAGTTTTAAAAACCGAATTTATATTCATAACCAGAACTCAACCATCGTTAAGGATCCACTCGACGTTGAAACCAAAATCTGCAGTTTGCGCAACACACATTTAAAAACGCAAAAGATGTGTAGTTTAATCGACGATATTTTCAGCCCTATTGTACTCCTAACGTACACGTACATGATAGCAATGATAACCATGGTATACATCCATGTGCAGTCAGACTTGAACGGTGGCCAACTAGTGGCTTCGGGGGTGACGTCGTTAATGAATGTGGGGATGTGCACAACGGGAGCGTGGATAGCTGGATCAGCTACGAAGGCCGGCACGGCAGCGGGGACGGGCGGCGGAGTGGCAGCGGAGCTTCAACTGGCCGTGAGAGGGCGGCCCGCGGCCGAGCACGAGGCCACGCTCTTCCTGCAGCAACTGCGTGCGCAGCCCGTGCACTTCACCGCCGGCGGGCTGTTCCCCCTGGACCTGCGCTTCCTTGTGGGGCTGTTTGGGCTACTTGGTCCTGGCGGTGCAGTTCTCTCCGGAGATGTGCAGAAGATCTGTTTGCGAGCCGCGGCAGTTAATTGCTCGATCATGCGAGGTCAGCAGTGAGTTTAATAAACGTGAAAGGCGCGAAACTCCCAGTGACATCTACGCTTTACGCCACTTTAGTGGGTTTCCGCCTGAAACCGATCGCAGTGGCGTCGAATTCTTTGCCGTTGCTGAACAACGTGGCGCTGAGCGGGTTTGGGTGTGAGTTCCACCAACTAGGCGTGGACGTGAATGGGGCACGGCAATAGCCCAGTCATCCCTACTGCTGATTCTGAGGTAGAAGCAAAGCGTTTTGATTGCGCAACCAGTGAATTTCAGCGCCTGGGGGCTGAACCTCCTCGACCTGCGCTTCTCCTCGAGACTGTTCCATCCCCTTCGGAGCCGCCCTGGACTACTTGGTCCTAGCAGTGCAGTAACTCCCTGGAAGATGTGCAGTAAATTTGCTCGCGTGCGGCGGCATTGAATTACTGGATCACGCAAGGTCTTCAGAAAGTTTAGTGTGAGTGTGAAAGATGTCAGAAAATCATTGTTACATACGCTCTACGTGTTGTCAAGGTCGGCGTTACGAGTGGGAGTCCGTGGTACGAGTGCCACGACGAAAGCGGCCCTCCACGCAGTTCACCACCCCGCCACCAGAGACAACGCCAACCCTATTGTAAAATGACGGGGTTACTAATAGTTCCTAAGCATAAATTGTCAAATTATATTACGGGAACTAGCATTACCAAGTATGTAAGTCTACCCGAGTCACCCACACTCTCCTCTTGATTATCAAATTCCTTTTTAAGTATTTTTTCAATGATTTACTTGTAAACATATAACAAAAACTTGAATATAAAAAACGAACAATAAAATTGGAAATAATATACAAATTATATTTTACGTAGCAACCAACTGCCTAGAATAGAGATGTCCAACTAGCAAGACTTGGCAAGCGCCACAACAAAACCTTCAATATGGCTGCGGGCCATATTTACATTACTTGGGCGATCTACATCTGACTTGCCCCTTTTGTTGATCTCGGCAATTTTCGCGTCTGCATTGAAGGCAGGGGGCGATGATACCATGTGTTATATCAGGCCGGCAGGGAAATATAATGGGATGGATTATTAATTTACTGAAAAAAAAGGAATTCTTAACTTATTTTTAAATTAAGGGAGTGTTCACCACTACAGGGCACGTGCGCTAAGTCCTGCGCAATGTTCTCGCCCGACGTCGATTCAAGGGACTTTCACTTATGACTACAAACCTCTCGTGGCCCGCAATAAATGGCACGGCGGCGTGCAGCCAGTTGGACAACGCTGGCCTAGAAGCACCTCTCAAATTTCGTTCTCGAATGGCAGAAAATTCGAAGCGGGCGACTATGTCTGTCACCAAATTACATAAATACACTCATATTTTAGAAAAAATCCAACATGATCTTAGTTCAAGATATGCCTTTGATAAACATTTCGTTAAAGAAACATTCATAATTGGAGTTGTAGGAAAGATTAATTTTAATTCTTTCATTTCAAAAAATCTGGGATTTTAACGATCATGAGACCGGCGCCATTCACTTAAGCGTCTTTTACGCCAGCTAAGGTCAAACTTTAATAAAAAAAACTTGCCCTGTTTTTAAGAAAAAATGGTTTAAAGAAATAAGAATTGCCAATATCTTATCTTCGAAAAATTGAACATGGCATTAATTGAAGATGTTTTTAATAAACACATTTCATTAAGAAAACTAGTGGTGATAAAACAGAAAGTACTTTCTTACCCGTATTTTCATGCAAAATTACGCGAAAAGTACCCATTTTTACGAAAAATTGTACATGTAATTATTTTAAACTCTATTTTTTAAGAAACAGATTTCATTAAGAGAAAAAACTCTATCTTTAATATTTTAGTTGCAGGAAAACTCTGCAAACGTTCAAACTATTTTCGATTTTTGAAAATATTTCAGGGACTGAGAATAACGGCATTCTCCGAATTTTCTTATGTGCTCTTGGAACACCACTAGTTGCTGAAAGAGACATTTTTCGATCAGCATTACACACCTTTCTCTTCACAACATATGTATCATGCGAGAAGATTACTTTCCGACCTCCAATATAAGCATCAGACACAGAATGCAACAATGAAATATCCAAGGCTCGGATAAGGGTAGATTATTAGTTTGCGATCGACTGTAAAATACTCATTTCTTTAAATGCTCTAATCAATCTGCAACACGGAATACACACTAATCAGATCAGTCAACTGTATTGAAAATATGGGGGAGACACAGAAAACTGGTGCAGAATTTATCATTGAGACAGCAATGAAATTTGTTATCGACAATAGTTGGCGCTTGACAACTCATTACGAAGTGTCTCATCTTCAGTTTTGTACCTATTTATCATTTCATTTTGTATCATTTATCATTCATCTATTTATCATTATAACGCTCATACAGTAATACTCTCTCACTAATGAATGCTAATGAATATGCAATAGCCACTCTCGCTAATGAAATATAATAAATGACTGGGTTTGAAGAAACATGTCTCCGTAAACCAATAGAAACATTTAGTGCCTTCCAAAACAAGACCATTCTATTATTAATAATTGAACAAATGCAGTTGAATTCCATGAACAGAGTTGAATAATTCAATGTAATATTTTTATTCTACCAGTAATTTATCAGCACCTTCTTCAATGAAATGTCTGCGAAAAAGAAATTACTTTAATTTGGAAGTTTTATAAATGCACATGGTTGATGTTGAGCGATGCTCCAGAGGTGCTGAAGTTGTTCCATGGAGAAAGATCTTAAATATCTTCACAAATACGGATATAAACATTGTAATAGACTATTAATGTTTGTGTACGACTTTTATAAATTGAAATAGCAGGTTGTTAGTTCATCAAAAAAAGATATTAAACATACAGAATCCAACACCGTAAACTGCTACAAAATGGCTTCAGATTTAATGCCACAGAATATGCAAGGGTTACTGATGATGCTGCAAACTGCGCGTAATTTGGGGATGGCCCCGTTTCTACTGAAATACCCTCTGCGCCTCGAGAGAAGTCGCCTGGCCTTTGCAACCTCCATCATCGCCTTCTGCATACATCCAACGTTGTTTCTCATCATCCTTTTGAACACACATAATCTTAGAAGAGATATTTTTTCTCTCGCGTTTTCTGTTGCCCCACTGATCTTAGGCATCTTCATTCCGATGTGGGCTATTCCGCAATCAGCGCTCGAATCGACTCGCAAGAAATGGCAGAAATTGTTATGACTACTGGCGCTTGTCGCAAATTCACTGAATGAAGATTTAAACACACCCTTCTCAATCAGAAGACTTACAGTGATTGCGATGCAATTCGTGTTAATTTTTTTCTGCAGTGGTTCATTTACACTTCTAACAATGTTAAATAAGTCAACCAGCTTGTATGCATTTCATTGGACTCTATTGTATTATATAATGTGCTTCTGGATCCACTTCTTTTACGTTCTTCTTCGCCTAGTAAGGCATTATTTTATCACAATAAACAAAAGCCTCTTGGAACTTTCAAGAACTGTGCAGCTGAATTACGTATTTGAGTCTGAACTTTCTAAGATGAAAAACTGTAAAATATCAAATGGTACACAATTTAATAATCGCATTTGCGAACAATGTCACAGAATGAATGTTATCGCAGATGAATTCCACATTGAAGAGAAAATCGGTCATATTCGGAAAATGCATTTAAAAATGCAAGAGATATGTGCCCTTATCGAAGACATTTTCAGCCCGATGCTGCTTCTATCGTTCGCATATCTGGTGGTGTTTGTTACTGGCTTACTGTACATGGTTGTGCATGCAACGCGGTACGATGTAGACATTTTCCGAGTAATCGTGATGACCGTGGGGGGTTCAATGACCGTTGCGGTGGGGGCGGCAGGTGCGTGGGTGGCTGGTTCGACCTCTGCCGCGGCGCAGGCGGCTGGCTCGGGCCACGGCGCCGGGTGCGCGCTGCTGCTGGCCGTGAAGGGCCGGCGAAGGGCCGAGTGGGAGGCCACGCTGCTGCTGTGGCAGTTGCGCGCCAAGGGCGTGCGCTTCAGCGCCGGGGGGCTGTTCCCGCTCGACCTGCGCTTCCTCGTCGGGCTCTTCGGGACCATTCTCGGCTACTTGGTGCTCGCCGTGCAGTTCTCTACAGATACAGTGCAGCAGGTTTGCTGGCGTGCGTCCGCCTTCAATTGTTCAGCCCACTGGAATAACCAGTAGCGTCTGCGTTAACGTAGCTCGGTATCATATTAGGCAAGATAATTTAATTGCTTTTAAGAGTAGGAAACGGCACTGAATCATTTGACAAAGCGATTGTATAGTTACTTTGGCGTTTGATATCCTAAGTAGTCACTGAAAATACGTGCATTCACGAGAGTTCAAGGAGATGAGATCTTTTCAGTGGAGAATATCTGTTTAACTGTCTTCTCATTCTTGATTATCTCACTTTTTTCTGATTGTTGAAATGTTTAATGGTACCCACTCTATTAGTGACCACTGATACACTTCTACATTTATATCAAATTCAATTTAAAATAACCATACTGTTGCACGAGGTAAACAGTTGAGCCAAAAAAACTCACTTCATTATATTTATTGCTAAAATTGAGTTTTTGACTCCTCCTTTTAACTGAATGGTTTGAAAGATAACAAAGCGAGCTTGATTGATCATGCCCCTAAACTTCTAACATGTTTAGTCAATGTCACGTTTAGTTCCCGCGCTAGGCATGGGCAGACGACAGATCGCCCGGGGCCCCACAAGTCAAGAAGCCCAATGATGAGACTGTTGGAAAAAAGTACTAAAAACTTGAAAAAGAAATTTGAACTCGAGAAAACTTATGACAACTTTGAAAGACGGGATTCCGTCAGTTATGACATACAACTTTTCTTACGTGTTGTATATGTACATGTGATTCTGTAATGAATCACGAACACTGGAATTTCTCTGGAAGATAAAACTTACTGTTGAATTGATGACAACAGGAATGAATTCTCGGCCTTGATATAGAAAGTTCGTAAGCTTACGATGTTTCTCGAATGGTTGCGAAAAAGGATCCCATAAATCGCAACAAGGTTTCAGTTGTTGCACAAAAACTTCCTATGCGGAACAGAAACCTTGTTGCTTTACTCCTTTGCCTGGACGTGACATTTAAGATCAAAGTCAACCTTGCTGGACCAACCGGCCTGTGATTTCTGAGGTGATACGTGCTTCATAAATGGACCTGTTTGCCTCATCAGTCCTAAACAGGTTAAAAAACAGTTGCTTGTCACAGCAAACTTGTCAGATTTTGTACTTTTAAAGACATACTCTCTGGAGGAGGGAGAGAAGAAAAGAAGGTGGTGGATCTGCTACTCGTTGCTGCATGTTGACGCCCGCGCGCACTCCAGCTTGCAAGTATAATTGATATTTGAAGTGAAAAACTTAATTCATTGGATGTGAACAGACTATTCGAATTAAGTGACTACTATACTGCGAATAATATTTCTGCCGACTTGACAGCTCCAGGCTGAGAGAGAAGAGGGGGTTCCGTTATCCAATCAGAGGCTTCAAATTGTCACTACACAGTCATGATGTCACTACAGAGTTGCCGACGTTTACTAAGAAACAATCGAAATCTAATAGCGCGAAGCAACTGAAAATTGAAGAGCGTCGAGCATCAAGAGGCGCGCCAGTACTCGTTAGGTTATGCATCGTGTGTGCGGTTGTGTCGTCTAGTGATAAAGCCTTACTTAAAAGCTGATATATTTATGACATGAAGTATATGTACATTCACCTTATGGGACATTTCTAATTTGTATCTTTATGCCAATGCATTCAATGGGACGCCTCCTTGAAAACCTTGTAAATAACAGGTAAAGTCAGTATCATCTAAATTTCCTGCAATTTTGTGAACGTTCTGTGAAAGGTATGTATTCAAACCAAGAATGTCTTGTTTTTAGATAATTCTCTCTTATAAATCTTTCATAATGAATACTATGCATCTTTCTTCTTAAACCGCGTCTCGCTGTACGTACTTTTCATCTGCTTTGCGCGTGTTATGCAAAAATGTTTCGTTATTTCTTGCTTTGGCAGGATTATAGTGTAAGAGAATGCGATAAAATTGTGTAACAGAATTTCATTAAATAAACTAGTGTCATTATTACAATTCAATAAAAAAAACTATAAACTGGACGTGTATGCCTCAACAGCTGATCTGACGCAAGTACTACCATTTGAGTAATATTCCCCTTTTCGTAATTCCTGTGATTTAAATGATGTAATGTGTTTATTCGTGCAATAGTCATATTAAATATTACTCTAAGTGCTGTGATATTACTTATGATAAAATATGCATGCAAATATGCTTTCATATGCAGGTTAAAAATTGATAAAACATGCTCAATAAAATTTTTGTTTGGTATATTTTTATTTTTTTTCATTGGCTTTTGTAACAGTGAACAATAAACAAATTTTCTGTTTTAATTGGTGAAATTCATCATTTTGTCAGAAATAAATGTTTTTCAAAATTCTTTCTACATCACAAGTCATAAATGAAGCATATTTGTAAGAAGAAATCTGAGCCAACGTTAGGTCAAATTCTGCATTTTCTGCTTTTGATCCACATTTTTTAAAATTGTTTTGGAGAGGTTTCAAATCAAGATTTGAATTTATCGCTTTATATCATTTTTAATGGCAGTTACACTCACTTCTCCAAACACTAATTTCAAAGACGTCTTCTACAATTTTTAATGACTTTTATTTATTTATTTATTTATTTGTCAAAAAAACAGTAAAAACTGTATATGACGTGTGGGGAAAGAAATTTATCTGCGCACATTTTCTTGAGGGTCAGAAATTTTATTTAAAAAAAACAACAAAAAAAAACGAAAAAATGAATTTAGAAAATAATTATTTTAGAAAAATAAAGATATTTGAAAAATGTTTTTCCCGAGTTATAGAAAATCAATTTTAACTGTAAATGAACTACAAGCAAAAGGAGTGCTCAACAAAACGCGCGCACAGTGAAGCTACATTTACGTCCAGAAGCAAAACAAGGGGCCATCTCAGCATTTGCTCAATGGATCAGGGAAACTGGACAAAAACCTGATCGAGATGGGGGTCATTGACCCGGAAGCTGAAGTACATTACTTGTTACAGGCGTATTAAATATTTTTTTAAATGTATACAATGCAAACATAAACTAATTCATTATATATCTTTGTTTTGTTACATTAAACATTATTTTTCTTTTTCACGATCAGTATAGTCTCTAATTGTATAGAAACAGTTTTGCAGCAGAAAATATTTTACTTTTAACTTAAATTTGTGAACCGACTTTAATTGTTTTATGTCATCTGGCAATGCGTTGTAAAGTAACGTACATGTATTGTATGTTGATTTCTTGTACTGAGCTGTTGATACTGACACTTGATGCACGTGATTTCTACGGCGTGTGTTGTAATTATAAATATCAATATTGCATGAAAATATGTTCCCTCCGTTAAGTAGGTCATTTTTGACAAATATTACAGATTCGTAAATAAATAGACAAGGCAATGGTAGGATTTCCAGCTCAATGAAAAGAGGCTTGCAGGAATCACGTGGAAGGCATTTTTTCATGTTTCTAATAATTTTCTTTTGAAATCTGAAGGTCTGAATACTACAGGACGAGCTTCCCCAGAATATTATGCCATATCTCAGGCGGGAATGCACATTTGCAAAATAAACGCAACGAGCTGCATGAAGGCTGACAGAATTTGAAAGAATTCTGAATGCATAGCATAATGAACTTAATTTAGTGTTTAATTCTGATATATGTACATTCAAAATAAACGCATACATTGCAAAATAAACGCAACGAGCTGCATGAAGGCTGACAGAATTTGAAAGAATTCTGAATGCATAGCATAATGAACTTAATTTAGTGTTTAATTCTGATATATGTACTTCACTAGAGATAATCTTGCTGTTTCCAATTTCTTAAGTTCTATAGACAATGTTACAAAATTTAATTAAATACACAATTTTTTAACATATACTATATAATTTATTGATTTATATAACATATGTATTACAATCAAAGGTGCAATCATTATTTTCTCTGTCTATGAAAATCATAAATATTCAAAGAAAATAATCCTAAATTTTGGAGCGATCCAAAATAATCTGCATTTAATAAAATAACCTGTTAATTGGGGAATGTCCCAATTTAAAAGTCACTTCAGAACTGGTTATTAATTTTGTAAGAAAACTTACTATTTTACTTATTTAATAAAATTAAGGTCAATCATTTGGTCCCATTTTTAAGTGATGCATCTTCTCCCACTCTAAACAATTCTAAAATTATGATTTACCTCTATCTCCCACTACATTCATTCGCAGATGTTTAGTGCGCAGTTTTCTCTACAAATTTTTATTGTTACATTCAGGTGATAATAACAACATATAAGTTCGTTTTTGGGCCTATGTAATCAGAACAGACCAATCTTTCCATTCACTAGGTTCACATATCACATATAACAAAATATTGTTTTCATAAATGAAACATGATCATGAAGAATTTGTACTAATTTAATACTCTGGTTTTGCAACAGTTTCAAGTATATTTCCTCCATCAGGCTAAAAAAACAAAATGTTACAAACAACAATGTGCAAAAACGCTTAACAAGTGAAAAATTACAAAACAATTAAATGTGAAGTAACAATAATTATACAAGAGCAAAATAACATAATAAGAATACTCAATATGAGACATTAAGATGGAGTGTCATTATGTTCTCATCAGGTTATAAATTCGAATTTTTGGGGTCAGTAATAAAATTTGCTATTTATATGTATTTATTAACCAATTTTTAAGTGGTTTCTTTTAAATAATTACTGATGTCTGTAAGCACATGCTTAATCTTCTTATGTATTTAATACATTTGATCGCATTAATGATTAAGTGTGTACATTGTTGTTACATTATCATTTGTTTGCACTAAGTTTGTGTCAATTTATAAATAAATATATTTTATTTTATTGTGAGTTATGTTATATGTCTACACATTTTTAATCCCTCATAAATCTTTTAATGTTAAATATTAATATTTTATTTCTAGGTACATGCTTATTTAGTATATTCATTATATGTATAATCTACATTACATTAAATTATGTACTTGTATATCTATTGAACGTGTAATATATAACTTGTTTTATTCAACAATGCAGGTGTTATTGATGTATGTATACCTACCGTAATGACAATCAGACAACAAAATTTAAAAGATTTTGAAGCATTTTGTGTAAATTATTGTGATAAATAAATTATCAATAAATGCATATTTTTATGCAATTTTTACTGAATATTCTATTAAGAGCAAGTACTATGCATAACCCATTCCTATCCCCGTCAACGATCAGTAACTTGTAACACAAACAAGGAATGCTTAAATATGGCAACGTGGACGGCTGAATCCTTCAACCAGTATTGCTCCATACGCCGACACGAAAGGCACGCTCCTTCTATCAGTATCACCCAGATTCATCATGACTAGGGCCCCGATAATTATGTAATTACATATTTCCGTATGTTAACTCTATCAAGTCAAAACCACAATATATTTACGTTTCATGTCGATTAGGGCCTAAAACCGATGACTTTTTAGTACATATATTTACATATTTTACCCGAAAGTACATATATTTACATATTTTTCACAAAAGTACATATTTTTAAATATTTCTTAATATTTTCGTTTTTCTGCATTCTTTTTGTATAATTCTTCATTTATCCTACATTTTTTTGATAAGGAATAACCAAGACAAACAATTCAGCATTGTCAAACAATTTTTCGGGAGCCTCCTCTCCAAATTGGCGCTATTGCATTGCGTAAAAATATTGATATTGCAGCACGCAGAATCCTACAAAAGGGCAAGGTGCTGCACTCCAAAGCTTCCAGTGTGTAGATTTCAGCGCGAGTAAAGCAGATAACAAAATACTACTCAGAAATAAATTTTGTGTATGAAAATGATAAGTCTAGCAAGCAATAACTCGCGTCCACGACGTATTTTTCAGAGGTCTCTCTTGGCCTTATATATATATATATATATATATATATATATATATATATATATATATATATATATATAAAATCCTGGCCCTCAAGAAAATGTGCGCAGATAAATTTCTTTCCCCACACGTCATATACAGTTTTTACTGTTTTTTTGACAAATAAATAAATAAATAAATAAATAACGCCCTTCGCCAAAAAATACACGCACCAACGCAGCTCAGAAAGCGCCATTGACAGTCTTCTTTCCCCGTTTTGTTGCACTGGAGCCTAAACCCTTGTTTGTAGAGTATCTCTGTGAGGTGAAAATAATGATGTGGCACTACAGCTTTTGGATAAGAAAAGGACAGAAAATAATTCACGGCGATTGGGTTAAACTTTGTGGTATCGCAGACTGGGAATTTGACATAGACAAAGCTTGGTTTATCTTTTCAGAGAAGTCAAGCAATAGCGTCTTGGATAAGAACATTATTAAAGAAAGCTGAATTTGTGCTAAGAGTCAATTGATTAAATATCAACCAGCATTATTTTTATTCCCTAATCCGTGAATAGCATTGAACAGTGACATGTTGGGACAAAGTTTGAATATACACCAGTAACTTCATGCGATGTGGAACACTTGGTCGGTACAAGGCCTTCGAACAGATAATAGGAAAAATTTCATCCCTACAGAGTATTTGAGTAAACTCCTCCTGTGCATGCTTGCGGATGAGCCGTTCCGTCTCTTACGGGTAGACTACTTCCCGTGCACTAGTGGAGACCAACGAGGTATCATTCGACGCGTCTCAGCGTCCTAATGGGGAACTGATAATTTGTTTCCAGAAATAGCTATAAAATTCTAAGAAATTTCCAAAAACGCGTTTTTTCGTGTTTTGGCGCTGTGATCTTGGAAAGTACGCCGGGAACTAAATCAACGCCACCTTATTAGATGTAGGTGGTGTTGATTAAACTCCAGTACCAATATCGACGAAGAGAAAGACGGAGAAACGAGGACAACGCAGAAGACAACGGAGACAGAGAAAACGACGACGAAGAAGGAGACGACGTAGAGAAAGGAGACGACGTAGAAGGAGGAGACGACGAAGAAGAAGGAGGAGGCGACGAAGAAGAAGGAGGAGGCGACGAAGAAGGAGGAGGAGACGACGAAGAAGAAGGAGGAGACGACGAAGAAGGAGGAGACGACGAAGAAGAAGGAGGAGACGACGAAGAAGAAGGAGGAGACGACGAAGAAGAAGGAGGAGACAACGAGGAAGAAGGAGGAGACGAAGAAGAAGAAGGAGATGAAGAAGAAGGAGGAGACGACGACGAAAAAAGAGGAGACGACGTTGAAAAAGGAGGAGACAACGTTGAAAAAGGACAAGACGACGACGACGAAAAAGGAGGAGGAGACGACGACGAAAAAGGAGGAGGCGACGACGACGAAAAAGGAGGAGGCGACGACGACGAAAAAGGAGGAGGAGACGACGACGAAAAAGGAGGAGGAGACGACGACGAAAAAGGAGGAGGAGACGACGACGAAAAAGGAGGAGGAAGAGGAGGAGGAGACGAAGAAGAAGGAAACGACGACGACGAAGAAGACGACAAAGAAGATGAAGACGAAAAAAGACGAAGAAAAAAAACAAGTCACACAACCGAATGTAATTTAAAACGTCGGTGACGTCACATTCAGCTATTTTCTAAGTATTCTAAACAAATATTTGTTTCTAATTTTTTACGGAGACCATTGTAAATAACAATTGTGAGTAGAATTAGGTTTTAATTTTGTTCTTTACGAGTATATTAAGTCTACACAGATCAACATTTAAGCAAAAGTATTTTATTAAAACGAATTTATATAAAAATTAAAGTGTTACATATTTCTTACTTTTTAGTACATATTTCTATACATTTTAATACATATATATGTACATATTTTCCTAATTTTTAGTACATAATTATCCGGGCCCTAATCATGACGGTAGGCTGGCTCCTCCAACCAGCTTGTTCGCTTACGCTGGCTAGGAAGCTTTCTCCTCCGATAAGGATGCAACTTCTAGCCGGGTTTTTCTGACAAGATTCATTCAGATGTGTGCAACAAGGTACTCTTTACGATGCAACTTTTCTTTCCAACAATCACCGTCACGAAACAGTAACAGTGATCCTGGATGGGCCTATATTATCATGCATTCCCTTGTTACAGTATAAGGGATTAGGTACACTGCAACTGTTCTTTTTCCGTGTCTTCTGGGCTGAAAATCTTCTCGAATGGTTCCCCGTGCGGTCCAAGTGATATCTCCGATGGTCTGTTTTAATTTTGAAGGCCCGTGATATCTCTAATTATTGGATTAATTTCTTAAACCCTTCGATATATTGCGTCGCGACGCGACTGACCCCAATTTGGGTTCCGTGTGAAACCCTAGGCGCGACTGCAATTATCATCCATTGATGTTATAAATATTCTTTTATCCAGCTACGAAGCTACTCTATCTAAGCCCTTCGGTAATACGAATTCTATTTAAATCTAAACCCTGAAATGAACTCACCACAAAACATAAAATTCCCCGTTAAGATTTTGAATAATGTTTTTGAACTTGAATAACGCTACGCTGTTATAAAAGCATGAACCTCCAAAATGTCGCTTCAAAGTCCTTTTTCCGAATAACTTTAATCCCGATAAAAACTAAAATTTCCACGTACTGTCGTCCGATGTGATCTGCTCGCTGGCTCTAAGACAAGTTTGAAATCTTTCGTCTCCCCCAACCACGAATACTCAAAGTCTCCTTTACGATTATTCCGTGTCATTAACGATTAACTCTAAATTTTGGAAAATTGCAAAAGTTTGAATTTTTCGGCGTCTTCCTGCTACTACAAAAAGAAATAAAACTAATACGGGAAAGCCTATGCCATTTTGTAGCACCGCTAGTTAACCTTACATTGTTAATTATAGTCATTACTTACATGGTGGGTCTCATTCCAAAACATGTATGCACAGATAATAAGAGCTATATTTACTATATGAATATATCTATGAAAAGGAAAAATGTATGTAATCAAATGGCGCTAACATTAAAATTGGTTCTACTGAAATTCGTATTTATTATTTCTTGTATTTAACAAGTGATTTTATTAAACAATAAATAAACATAATTATTTTAGCGTTTTAAACTCACATTGAAAATAGGTTTTAGTGATCAAAATAAGACTTTTACTTAAAACTATTATTTAAAATATATTCCCAAAACATGTTTCCAGTTTAAGCGTTGTGACTTTGGTTTTGTTGAAATAAAATAACTCATATAGTTTCTTGATACATCTTTAACTTTTCCATTTGGGGGAGGGCTACGTTTCAGCATTGGCTCGGATTCAAAACTGTCTATCTCCGGCACTGGTCACATTATTATTTTGAGCCTTATTGGACAATAAAGTTTTATGTTCACCGCCCTTCTTTCTATAAATGAAGGAGGAATCATTGAAAAATCGTAAAAGTCACTTAACTCACCACGTGGTCGAAGAGTAGTTAGTCATTCAAATAATGTTAGTTAGAAAATATTATAAAGTATTTTTTCAAAAATTTCAATAATATAAAATTATAATAATGATTCTTTCCGTTCAAAGATCGGATGCTTTCTTCGTTACACTAGCAGAAATTTAATACCTAACATTTTAAAAGTACGACACAGCCAATAAAACAAATACTTCCTTATTTTTGATGAACTCATACTAAAGACATTAAGTTTTACAACCGCATTTTATTGCACAATAACGTATACTTGTTTCTTTGAAAATTAAACTCAGAGAATTTAGTCATTTTCAAAAAATTCTTTTTTCTATGTGCATTATGAGACAACTTACAACTGCTATTTTAATAAATATAACTTCAATCCAATCTTACTGCAAATTAATCATTTTGGACTATAAGTAATATGTATTTGAGAAAAATGTATATGCTCTAAATATTGAGAGTAACTGAAAACTATGTTAAAATCGAAGACGTTATGTTATAGTGCATAAGCGGTTTATTGGACATCGACATAACAATCGATGTAAATCTCCTCCTAAGATAGATGAGTCACAATTAATGATTGGCCAGTAGGAAGAAAAGTGGTAAGAACTAGTGGTGCTACAGAATGGCACAGACTTTCCCGTATTAGTTTTCTATTTCCTTGGGTCTTCGCTAGCTATTCGGAATTGCCACAAACACTTTCTGGCCAGCTACCATCTATCACCGCCAAAAGTACATTTTTTTGTCATGTTCTTAATTTTTCGGTTTCCTATTGGCAGAACGAAAATATTAATTTTAGAATATTAAAGAACACAAAAACCTAGCCGTCAATGGCAATTTTCTTTTAAATGTAATTATGTGCCGTTCAAGAGAAAATGGCGTTTTAGCGCTACTAAAAATACAAAATTTGAAGCTTATTTTCACAGAAAATGATTGAATTTTCAAAATACTTTATTTGAAGTTATTTGAAGCACATACACTCACAAATATAATAATGTTTACAAATTGATGGTAATGTGCATATTAAAGATGTGAGAGATCTTTCAAAAAAATTACAATTATGTAATTTTTGAAAAAAACAAAAAAATAACTCAAAATAAACTTTACGCTATACTAAAGGGTGTAATTAGCACTATCCGTTACAAAAGTTTCAAGAAACAAATTGCAGCCATATACGAGAAAATTGCGTTTGAGCATTTCTGAAAATGCCGAAATTTGAGCTACTTTTCACAGAAAACAGTAGTGTTTTCGAGAAACTTTACTTGACATTATTTAAAGCATATATAGTCGTAAATATAATAATGTGCAAAAATCGCCGATAGTGTAAATATTAACGACGTGAGAGACAAGTAAAACAAATTACATTTTTGTAAATTTTGAAAAAACACACCGATAGACCAAAATGGCTTTTATGTCATTGATAGAGTACATTTACCACTATCCCTACCAAAAGTTTAAAGAAAAAATTTGGAGCCGTTTTTGAGAAAATCTTGTTTTTGTAATTTTTTAAAATTGCACATATTGCACGCAATATTGCATGAAAACTACCAATATTTTGAAAAACATTTACATGACCTTTATTAAAGAACTCAATATGCAGAATAAATTTTATTTGAAGAAAAAATCTCTATCTTCAATTTTGTAGTTGGTGAAAGACGCCGAAAAAAAGTCAAACTTTCACAATTTTCGAAAATTCAGAGCTGTACGTGAAAATCGGACCTATGCCATGTCAAAAAGTGTATTTTACTCTATTCATACAAGAAATTTAAAGAAAAAATTTGGAGCCGTTTTTGTGAAAATTTTGAATATCCCCGGGGGGGCTTCACATAAAGTACCCCCAAATTTTAAAGAATCTTTTTCAAAATCTCAAAGCTTTGACTAGAATTAGATCGACCGGGGAATATCCATTTTGGAAGAAATCGTGCGTATGGTTTAGGCGCTAGCAGTGTTCACAGACGGACAGACGGACAGACGGACAGACGGACAGACGGACAGACGGACAGACGGACGGACGGACGGACGGACGGACGGACGGACGGACGGACGGACGGACGGACGGACGTTTTCCTTTCAATTGGGTTTTCGGTATCAAGAACCTAGAAAACAGGGTTTCTGGCTACACCACGTGTTAGGGGATTTTTTTCTTAATTTAGCAACTGGTTTTATCCACTTATTCGTTTTCACGGCCCGGCAATTAATTTTTTTCCGCCGAAAATTGGCCATTTTTTTTGCGCAGCATTACATAACTCTCCCTATACTACGTATATCACTCCGTGTATACGTACGTATACGGGGAAGTAAAAATCGGATTGAAAAAGTGATAAACGTTTTGAGATACACTGCTTTGATTGGGGCATTTTGTTTGTATAGTTCAACATTAGTGGTTTTAATTTCATGAGTGGAATAATCAGATTTAAGGCATGTGTAGGTACGAACTTAATAGCACGAATACATAAACAAAACGGTCCATAAATCTAAAACTGGCGGAGGTAAAACTGAACACATTACGAAGAAAACCTTGGGCAAAATATGTACTCCATCTTTTGGACATTCCAATTGACACAGGACTTCCCATTTACGATCCTTGAAAGAAATTAAAGAAGTACGTGCAATGCTAAATTGAAGCTAGGTAGTCAACTGGTATGGCATTCACTGCACGAGCAGTTCTTGACCTAAGAGAGTGTAAATTAAAGTCAATAAAAATTAATATTTCTATGGTGTGTACATTTTCTTATAAGTACATCTAGCCCTGATTCCATTTCCGCAATTAAACTATTTTATTAATGTTCTTTTGATTCCAGCACCTTCTATTTCATTTTCCTAGTCCAGAAAAATAAATCTGAAGTGTCTGTCTGTGAGTTTTGAATTTTCATCTTTTAAATAGAATGAATTTAATCTTTTTAACTTACTTGTTCGATTACTAAAATGAATCCCAAGTCAAAACAATTGTTCTTCTTTAGTCCACCTGTACGTACTGACTGAACTAAAAAACTATTCAGTCCATCAACATGAAATCGAAACACATTATATACATTATTCATGGCCCCAACTTATTTTTTGTATCATCCTAAAATACCCAATGGTTCCGAAAATATGATTTTTTGTTGTTCTCCCTCCCCGATTGAGGAGCATTGTGCTCCTATTACATAAAAGAGAGTGCATGTTTTTGAATGTGCCACAAAACTTTAGAATGTCTGGAATGATTGCTCCCGAATTTGAGCCGATTTCTTTTGAGGGGACAAGAATGAAAATGAGCGTTGACTGCGATTCACAACTGATTTTTGTTTTTTTATACATTCAATAAAAAAATCCCCAACAAACTAAGTTATACAAAGAAAGTGCCTCAGAAAAATTACCAAAGCTCCGTGGTTCATACGTTACGCACAACTACATAGAAAATTAAAAATAAAATCCATTCAAGATTATATTATCAAAATTTCAATAAACTTCTATGAGTTTCTACCAGAATTCCCAGCCATAGCAACTTGCCATCTAGGTAATAATTTCAGCCAATCACAGAGAATCCACTCATGCTACGCGAAGGGCATTTTCTAGCCTCCCTAACTATCTGAAAACATTATCTCTTGCACTCTCTCTCCCACTCTCTCTCACACACACAGCAGTACCTATTATTGCTTACCAAATTCGATTTTATCAAACTAACATACCTATTTCGGAAATAAAATTTACAGACCTGAGAATGGTTATTCACAGAAATCGTATATAAACTCCCTTGAAGACAGAAATGCCTAAAAAGAAGAAATACAATTATCTTTTTTAATATTCAATTAACCCATTTGATACCACTGTTCCATTTTTGGAACATTTTTTCTTTTATCTCAGAAACTTCATTATTAGCTCTCTTTTCCGTGCTAGTTCCCTTAACTATTGAGAGGAAGGATTAGTTGTCTGGTTTACATGCTCACATTTCAGGAAATCTCAGTAACAAGAAAGAATAATATCTTAAAAATACGCCTATTTGCTGAGAAGGTGTCTGAAAAGAAAGAGTAAGTATATAATTACAGACAGTGTGATGTATTTGCATATCAATATTCGTAAACATTGAAGAAAACATGTATTTTGATGAAGAACCTACCGTCCTATCATTTGACTGAAACTTACCCCATAAATTATGTAATAAAGTTTGATGTTCCATTTTTGGAACAGTGGGATCGAATGGCCTGCATGTTTTATTTTGCCTTTTAGCCTAATTGTCGACGAGGTCATTAGCATTCTGAAAGAAGATGACTATTATTGTACGCAGAAGTTTTTATTTCTTCTCCAGAGAATCATTTCCTTTCTGAGGTGGATTCGGTGGGGGGGGGACGAAGATCGAAATTTTAATA
Organism: Acheta domesticus; assembly: GCA_031308135.1. Classification (NCBI taxonomy): domain Eukaryota; kingdom Metazoa; phylum Arthropoda; class Insecta; order Orthoptera; family Gryllidae; genus Acheta; species Acheta domesticus. The sequence continues at coordinate 91,415,670 of JAHLJT010002406.1, read as the reverse complement.
ACCTCAGCAGGAATCAGCTAAAAGTATATACACAAGCTAATGTGCTCATGAGAACTGACTCCCAAATTATTATAGAAGACAGTGGAATTATAGTTTGTTTAGTTGGCACATTCTGTATGCACTTCCTCAATATTACATATTTTCATGTTAGAATACCACTTGGACAATGTATATCTATTGTTGCTGATGTTGTTTCGGCCCCGAGTTCAGAACCTGAAATAGCACTGAATTATAGACAGCATTATGAAACTTCAGATGGAAGACGTATACAAGTGGTATCAAAATCAGATAATTGTAATAAAAGGGAAAGATAATTCGAAAATGACTCCTCATAAACATTCAGGAGGATCCCCCAAAAGAATGGACTTCGCTCTCTTTTAGGGAAGAAGAAGTGATGCCTGTGCACTTGGTTGAATTCTTTTATGATAATGAAATTTTAAATATAATAGTACAGCTTATTAATTTATATACCAGTCATAAGAGTGACTTTTGTTTTGACTTCACTGTTGCAGAAATAATTTTCTTGAAAATTAATTTTCACGTGTCCGATAATTCACATTTATCAAGTTCAAATAATTTTGCTGAAGTTTGCTCTTAATGGAAAACGCTAAACGAGCAGTGAATTCGTGATTTTACAAACGAAAAAAAATGTGTTTTGAGGAAGCGGTATCATCTTATTATGGAAAGGAGGACACCAAGCAGCACATTATGGGAAAACCCATCCGTTTTTCAAGGCGAATTACTACGTGTTACTTCCAGAAATATACAAGTTCTCCATTAGGACGATTATCTCTAGATCCTTGTGCAAGAGTGTGCTTAATGATGTGAGATATGGTGAGCTCGATCATTTAATTGTGGCTCATAACAAGCAGTCTAGATGTGGGCATTGTAAGAAAAACACATAGAAAATGCAAGACGTTCAACATTCCTCTACAAGCACAATATTTTAAATATTTCATAGAATATAATTTAAAATATCATTTTTATTATTTTTGAGCTATTTATCTTGATAAAACAATAAATAACACAATTAAAAATTATATATAGTTTTTAAAAACATGCTACCAATTCGATCCCACTGTTCCATTTTTGGAACATGCAATTTTTCGTAAACAACAATTGATAAAGTCCCAGTTACTCTCACAATATTCTCCTCAGACCTATTTTATGTTGTTAATATATAAACAAATTCAAAAAGTTACAAAAAATTAATTTGGGATTAAATGGGTTAAATAATATCCCCAATCCATCTGAGGTTCATTGTTGCTGAGCGTTGCCGTGTGGCCCGGTGCTGGTCCGAGCGGCACCGGACGGAGCGGGCAGAGCAGGTGGAACGGGAGGGGCGGAAGAAGGCGACGCAGCCGGAAGAATTTAAGGAGCGTCGGGCGACGGAGCAGGCAGTCTGGTGGAGTCTGGTCTAGTACTATTTTGTGATTGAGCTGCGAGTATTGTGGATTGTGGTAGTGATATTGCCTACGCCGACCGTGTCTTGTTAAATAATATTTCTATTTGGTTCCTGGTAACTTTGGTTTGACTTTGCAATTCGCAATTAGCTGATGTTGAGGTAACAAACTTTTTTGGTCTCTCAATTCAGTCAAACCTCAAATGAAATGTACATTTAACAGAAATAAACACTAAATTAAGTTCATTATGTTACGCATTCAGAATTCTTTCAAATTCTGTCAGCCTTCATGCAGCTCGTTGCATTTATTTTGCAAATGTACATTCCCGCCTGAGATATGGCAAAATATTCTGGGGAAGCTGGGGAAGCAATAGATACTCAGACTTTCAGAATGCAAAAGAAAATTATTCGAATAATGAAAAAATGCCTTCCACGTTATCCCTGCAAGCCTCTCTTCATTGAGCTTGGAATCTTACCATTGCCTTGTCTTATTTATTTACGAATCTGTAATATTTGTCAAAAATGACTTACTTAACGAAGGGAACGTATTTTCATGCAATATTGATATTTACAATTACAACACACGCAGTAGAAATTAAGTGTTAGTATCAACAGCTCAGTACAAGAAATCAACATACAATACATTGTGATATACCAAAATATTATATATTTTGTCAATAACATTTGCTGTAAATGGGTTGGGTAAAAGGGTCTGCAAATGGCAATATACAGCCTTAGCAACGCCGGCGTAGTGGTTGGCAAGGTCAATAAACTGCATTCAGACCTTGAATAGGTGGGGGCGCTGGCTAGAAAGACATATAAAATAATGTGGGATTGGTCTGAAAAGGAATGACTATCGAGGGCGTGGCTACTTGATATGGCAAGAAGTGAATGGATTGGCTAAGGGAGAATAGACTGTCGAATTTTGTCGTTTTGTTTAAAAAAATAAGAATGAAGGACGGATACCGAGGCGTTGAGGGCGAAAAACGAGGAGAAAATTCATTCTGATAGAGGTCGTCGAGTAGTACAGATCGCTCGCGAGATTAACATAAGGGGAGTGGGACTTGTAAGTTTTGACGTGAGACTCAATAGCTTTCGGACTCTGAAAGTTGATGGGCAGAAGTAAATTCGATTAAGACTTTGAAACTTTTTTTTATATTGCGGTTTGGACTTTAATGTTTTAACACGTAGTTGGGAGAACTGAAAACTGTAAATATCACGTAAGAACCAGTAGATATTCTAGGCAGTGAGGGCTAGATTCGTCGGCAGTGTCGCAAGATCAGAAGAAAGAAGCTGGACTTGAGATTATCTGCATTCAAGTGGGAAGATACTGCGATACTGATCATTTGGTCAATCACAACTGTTAAGTAGTTAGAGATATATAATTATTTCCTTTCAGTTTCCTGGTCATACTGTATAGTTGGCAGATCAAGTAATCGGCTAGCTAGACGATAGCGATTATCTATTACGGGACCCATTGACCCAGCTAGCCGGACATTTATCCATTCGTTAAAATTAGCTGTAGAAGTATTGGTTTCAATTATCGTAACCTGTTCCTGGCGCCCAAAAATTTACTATAAATTCGGAACGGGTCACGATTATAACCGTCCTAAGGTAAATGATTTCAACGATCTCGTAATAGTTTATGACGAGACATTGTTGGTACATTTCAACATGTACGTTACTTTACAACGCATTGCCAGATGACATTAAACAATTAAAGTCGTTACACAAATTTCAGTTAAAAGTAAAATATTTTCTGCTGCAAAACTGTTTCTATACAATTAGAGACTATACTGATCGTCAAGAAGAAAAATAATGTTTAATGTAACAAAACAAAGATATATAATGAATTAGTTTACGTTTGCATTGTATACATTTTTAAAAAAAATATTTAATACCCCTGTAACAAGTAATGTACTTCAGCTTCCGGGTCAATGACCCCATCTCGATTAGGTTTTTGTCCAGTTTCCCTGATCCATTGAGCAAATGCTGAGATGGCCCCTTCTGGACGTAAATGTAGCTTCACTGTGCGCACGTTTTGTTGAGCACTCCTTTTGCTTGTAATGGTAGGAGTAGAACTGATGTTCATTACTATTTTGTTAGCAATGCAGAAGAATCAAATCAGCAGTTCATTTACCACTGAAATTGATTGATATTGAAATTGATAACTCAGGAACAAACATTTTTCAAATTTTTATTTTTCTGAAATAATAGTTTTCTAAATTCTTGTTTCTAGTTTTTCAAATGTTGCTGCTGTTTTTTTATTTTCATTCTGGGCCTCAAGAAACTGTGCGCAGATCTCTTTCCCCACACGTCATATACAGTTTTTACTGTTTTTTGACCAAATAAATAAATAAATAAAAGTTTACACTCTTTCAAGTGTATTGTTGACTTACTACTAACTTAAACTATGCTTAACCCAGTTCTACTATTGGTACTACATTGGAGTAGATTCCTCATTTGAGCACTGTTCACAATTTGCTTGAGATTAGTTTTAGGAAGGAATCAAACGGGTTTCAATGGTTATTCTGGTCTGTATGTTGTTAGTTCAGGCTAAATTGTATTGTTTTAGTTGATCCATTGCATTTATGTTGGAGTAGAATTTATTGGATAGGCGTGCTTTTTGATAGGTGATTGAGTTCATGTTTAATTCTCTATTCTCTAGTCTTCGTATGATCTTGAGACACTGATCAATGAAGGGTATACAAAAACTTCAGTCTGAATAATAATTTCTGAAACAATTGACATACTATTGACGTAAGACTCGCTAGTGTTGTGACTGAGGAATATATTTACTCTTTCTGTTCTCGTCAAAAATATACAAGAAGGATATTACTTTTTCCTTTCTTTTCTTCGATATTTCATCAAAATTACTATTTTTTTAAATCCTGTCAGTATTAAAAAGGTAGACTAATATGAACGAAATACTGTACAAGAATTAATTCTCTGTAATACAAAATATACTGTTCTCTGTAATACATAATCCACTGTTGCGTTTCATTTAGGCACGTAAACGCCAACTTTTGTAATGGTCTACTTTCAACCAGAACAAAACACTCTAAATTATTAGCTTTCAAATTAATTTCTTTGAACGTTATCCACTTCGACATAATGATTAATATATCAAATCGAAAGTTCATACAAATGTTTGTCTAAAGACATTTTAGTAATTATAGGTTTGAAATGGTTGTGAATATGTAATCAAATAATATCAGCAATTGACGATGTAGAAAATTAAAAATACTAGCTAATGAAATTAGAACTACATTCCTTTAGAATGTCACAAATACTTGCATAGTATAGAAGGTTGGCTGTTAAACCCACGATGAAACTAATTTCATAAACCATATTTTTGGAACTGTTTTCTGGACCGAGGTGTAACATAATATAAAGGCGCATACTTTTTCAAAACAAGATTTGTAATTATATGCGTTTTTGTATATATATATATATATATATATATATATATATATATATAATGACAGTTCTTATCTACTCCTGATAAATTCATAAATAAATTCATTTCTTTCAGTTGCGTTCTTCAAAACGACATGATAAATCTGCCAAACAAATCCGCGTTAAAAATACTCACCTTTCTAAAACATGTATTAGGACTTCTTATATTAATCTAACATAAAACAAGAAACGTCACGTACAATAAGAAATTGGAAGAAAATGGCTGCTGAGGAAGTTCCAGTCTGCATGCGAGGTTTGATGACGATGCTACAAAATACGCGGGTATTGGGCATTATCCCCTTCTCATTTAAGCAGCATCTGCGAATAGAGCGTAGCTGCTTAGCCATTTTTATCTCAGCCATTGCATGCTCCATTCATCCCACACTATTCGCAATCTCAGTATTGGAGAGTTCAAACGTTGAAGTCTCTCATTCGAACAATGATTTTATGGCTTCAATTTTATCCATTACTGCGCAAGTAATTGGCATTGCAATTCCTATGTGGACTGCTCCCAAGTTCGCATTGCAGTCAACTCGTATAAAATGGGAAGAATTGCTACGACTGTTGGAAAATGTATGGGATTCTCTGAATATTGATAAATCCACACTTCCTTTCACAACTAGACGCTCTGGAGTAATTGCCGTACAATTCACTTTCATCGGTATGTGTCTAAGTATTGTTACGTTTCTAGAATGGCACACACCACACTTATACTTTACAATTGTATTTCACTGGACTGTTCTACATTACATAATGGGCACCATGAATCATCTCTTTTACGTGCTTGTCGCTTTAGTTAGGTATTATTTCCACGCGCTAAACAATAATATCTTGGAAATTGTAAAATGTATACAAAATGTTGATGCACTTGATTTTATTATATCAAAGTCAGAAGAAGAAAACAAAAGTTTTAAAAACCGAATTTATATTCATAACCAGAACTCAACCATCGTTAAGGATCCACTCGACGTTGAAACCAAAATCTGCAGTTTGCGCAACACACATTTAAAAACGCAAAAGATGTGTAGTTTAATCGACGATATTTTCAGCCCTATTGTACTCCTAACGTACACGTACATGATAGCAATGATAACCATGGTATACATCCATGTGCAGTCAGACTTGAACGGTGGCCAACTAGTGGCTCGGGGGTGACGTCGTTAATGAATGTGGGGATGTGCACAACGGGAGCGTGGATAGCTGGATCAGCTACGAAGGCCGGCACGGCAGCGGGGACGGGCGGCGGAGTGGCAGCGGAGCTTCAACTGGCCGTGAGAGGGCGGCCCGCGGCCGAGCACGAGGCCACGCTCTTCCTGCAGCAACTGCGTGCGCAGCCCGTGCACTTCACCGCCGGCGGGCTGTTCCCCCTGGACCTGCGCTTCCTCGTGGGGCTGTTTGGGAGCATTCTTGGCTACTTGGTCCTGGCGGTGCAGTTCTCTCCGGAAGATGTGCAGAAGATCTGTTTGCGAGCCGCGGCAGTTAATTGCTCGATCATGCGAGGTCAGCAGTGAGTTCGATTAATTGATTGTTAGTGATTCCAGTGGCGTCTACTATAGAGGTAATTAGTCCCAGGAGTGTACTACATTATTTTTCCTCAAGAGGTGGCGTTGATCTACTCTCGCTGTATGGCGAAATCCAGCGCGGACCGACCGTCGACTAAGAGGGTTTTCCTCAACCAGGTACGTCCCACCAGAGAGGCACTGCTTCAGCTGGAACAAGCTCTAAGTCCCCGAACGGACTCCCGGCAGGTGTGGTAGTGTAGTGAATGTTAGTGTAAGTGTGTGTATAAAGGATTAGGATAGAACAGGGAAGAGGAAGGAGAGATCGCGCGCGGTCCCTGTCCCGGTTTTCAGAGTACTGCTCCGGCATTTTTATGTCATTGATTGGAGAAGCCAGTTAAAACTCCCGATCCGAGCAGCTGAACGCAAGAATTGTCATCCAGGCAGCGACTGAATTCCAGTTACCTGACAGTGTCGAAAATCCTTCCGAATCGAATCTACGACCTACCGGTCGTAGGCACTGCAGTAACATCAGTTGATGCACTAAGCTATCTGTCACGTTATGTGAAAGGCTAGGGTCTCCCATTGGCATCCAAGCTGTAGACAAATTGGAATGGGCTGAATTTTCGTCGAAAACTTTGGCATCGCTGACCAACGTGTCAATGGGTGGAGCCGGGGCGTGGGTATCCGGCTTCATCACTGCGGCAGCTGCGGGGGCAGCGATGCCCTTCACTGCCGGGGGGGGGAGATCTGTTCCCTCTCGACCTGTGCCTCCTCGTGTGTCTGTTTGGGACCATTCTCGTTTACTTGATCCTCGCAGTGAAGTTCTCTCCGGAAGATGTATAGAAGATCTGCTCGCGAGCGGCGGGAGTTAACTGTTCTATCGCGCAAGGTCATCAGTGAGTTCGACGTAAGTGAAAGGCATGGGACTCCCATCGGCATCTACGCTCTACACCAGTGATGTCAATGTCTTCTACTGGTGGCAGTGGCACGCGTCGTGGCTTCGTAACATGCTACGAACGTCTCTGCGCAACTAGCGTCGTGAAAGGAACTATTAGTAGTAACCCCGCCGTTTGACAATAGGGATGGCGTTGTCTCTGATGGTGGGGTGATGAACCGCGTGGAGGGGCCATTTCGTCGTGGCACTCGTGCCGCGGACTACCGCTCGTGGCATCTATCTCGACAACACTGCTCGACAGATATATAGTGAGTTTCTCCTTCGGAGTAATAGCAGTAGTATCGACGACTTTGGCTTTGATGAACAAAGTGGTTCTACTACGTTGGTCACGTCGTGGTCGTGGCACGGCGGAGACCCCTGGTCGTGAGCAGCTGGCTGTGCTCCCGCGCGCAGCCGGTGACTTTCAGCGCCGGGGGAGGGGGATGTTCCCGCTCGAACCGCGTTTCGTGGAGGGTCTGTTCGGTAGCATTCTGAGCTTCTTGGCCCGTGCGGTGCAGTTCTCTCCGGATGATTGCAGCAGATCTATCTATTCGCGGGCGACGACAGTTAATTGCTTCTTAACGCACAGTCATGAATGAGTTCGATGTGCTTCTGGGAGTTGTTGGACTCACCTGACTGGCCGAATAATATGTTTGAGCCGTTGTTGGATGTTCGCTGATAAGTCATTGTGATGTGGTCGTTGTGCAGGTGTGGCCAGTGAGATCAAATTCTATTGCAATGAATTCTAATCATCTTGAACTTCGCTGTGTTGTAACTGACGTTTTTAAGAACAATTAACTGATGTGGATTGTCAGTTAATATAGTGTTCGGATCCTGTAGGTATTGCAAATGTGGTCAGTGGGGTTGTAACCTAAGTGGTAGTTCTTAAAAATGAATTCTTAGGGCTCGATCCTCGCTGGAAAGTTCTGCCCAGGAAACATTCACAAGATATGCTTGTGAACTGCGGCTGTGAATGGCGCCTTTTCTTACGCCCATCACTGAGATTTTCGGTTGGAGGGATATCGATGATAACGACAGTATATCGACGTCCATAATCAAATCAGATAGTTGAAGAGGCATTCCTAGCTGTCATTTAGGTAGGAGAAGAACTTAAGAAGTAGCGCCTACTTTCTGAGTAAAGCCACACTCAGTGGTAAAAAACTTCAAAATACAAAGTAATCATTTATAATTTTTCTTTGCAATTGTAGAATTCAAGGTTCAGTGTTTAACAACATTGTACATTTTATATGATTGTTTAAATCTACTTAAAATTAACTTATAATGATCTTGCTTTCTACGGAGGCGGTAGAGGTATCTTTACATGATAATTCTGTTTGGATCTACGAGGTTCAATATGAAAGCAAAGTGTCAAAATGGTCGACAAATGTTTTACATTAATTGAGCCTTGATTCAATGTTTGCATGTTTTATGTGAGTAGCATTAGTTTTTTAGGTGTGATTCATCGTTGTGTAACTTAGATACATAGAAATAGACACTTCTGTATTGATGATAAACAAAGACGCACTCTCTTAAAAATTAACACCTGCCCTCCGTCTCTCATTCTCACACATCGCTTCTGATACATCAACTAGGAAAACAGATCAATCATATTCATGAACTAAACTTGTCGTTGGATATGAAAAACAATATTAACAATAAGTTAGAGAGCACTAATGCGGAATTTCATAACAGTTTTGATAGTACATTGGGAACATTAGAAATCACTAATGCGGAATTAAAGGATAATTTTGACAGTAAATTAGCATAATTTGAGGATAAATTTTGCTGTGTACAGCATTCGAAGCTGGCGCGCGCGCGGCAGTATGCTGCGCGCCTCGGTGCCCGCTCGCGCGGAAAGCTGGCCGGCGAGCGAGCAAGCCTCAGAGCGAGGCTAACCCGGACCACACCGCCCCAATATAAGCGGGGGCAAGTGGCGGCCAGTCAGTCCGAAGGTACGAGAGCCCAGCATTGAGAGAGCCTGCAGCCAGGGGAGCCTGCAGCCAGGGGAGCCTGCAGCCAGGGGAGCCTGCAGCCAGGGGAGTCTGCAGCCAGAGAGCCTGCAGCCAGAGAGCCTGCAGCCAGAGAGCCTGCAGCCAGAGAGCCTGCAGCCAGAGAGCCTGCAGCCAGAGAGTCTGCAACCAGAGAGCCTGCAGCCGGAGAGCCTGCAGCCGGAGAGCCTGCAGCCAGGGGAGCCTGCAGCCAGGGGAGCCTGCAGCCAGGGGAGCCTGCAGCCGGGGAGCGTGCAGCCAGTGGAGCCTGCAGCCCGGGAAATAGTCACACGCGGACGCATCACCAGAGGCGGTGCGGAGACGCGCAGCGAAGCGCGTGGGAGTCATCGCAGTGCCAAGGGACGCACTGAGGAGATTGGGGCTTGAATGTGAATGCTAGCCATCAGGGAATTACCCCTGCAGTTTTGGGTTGTGTGATGTAATGGAACAAGTAAAGGAATAAATAAGTGTTTTAAGACTATGTACTTTCATTCAAAAAGGTAAACACTTCAAATTTAACAAGAAAATTCGAACAATTAAATAATAATTACAATAAATTATCATTCAATGTGCTCAATATTACGGTTTGTGACGAAAATAACAAAAAAATCGGTATCGAAGATTAATTCCGCAATCATAAAATCGAAGGAAAACGTAGTAATACTACAAGATAATGGACGACATCAATGTAAACGTATGATGAACATTGAAGGGAGTATTGAACGATCGTGTAATATTTCACGTCCCTAAATATAAGATCAGGCAATGCTGAACCAAAATTTGATAACACCGAAATAATGATTGGAAGAAAAGTATATGTAGAAGAGAAAAGGTAATAGAAAGGACGAGGATTCTGAGTGAAGAGAAGAATTGGAAGAAGAAATTAAGAAGAGTATAGGGTTTGAGGGTTCGAAAAAACATAGGCCAAAAAAGAAAGAGAAAAAATAAATAATGAGCAAAAGTGTGACCGAACAATGTACAAATAAAAGGAATCAAGAAGAAAGAAAATTATCAAGAAAATGAAAATTAGCGACATAGAAGAACCGAAAGGAAGAAAGAGCGCGAAACGGAGGGATGTTGATAAACGAAGATCCTAGACGAAAAAAACAGGAAATACAAGAAGAAAATTGCAGAAGGGATGCAGATGGTGAATAAGAAAGCGGAATTTGGAGAAAAAACACCTACATGAAACAAGGAGAGAGTTCGAAAACCAAAATCAAGAAAGAGAAACCAGTAACTGCAAGAAGTGGGAACGAGAAGAGATAGACAAAAAGAAAAAGAGTGTGAGTGAAAAACGAGAAAAGAAGGGTCGGGGATAAAAAAGGAAGAACATGGAGAAGACAAAAGTCGGAGAATAAAATTATTTATTTACGAACATTTAATTTATGTGTTGCAATAAATTACTATAATTATTTTACTTTCAACACAGAATATATTTATCGCAGGTAATACCATGAGAGTTTTGGAAATTATCGATAAATCCCCAATTCGCGAACAGAGGAGTGGGTTTATCTGAGAATTTCCAAAGCACGAGTCCGAAAATAGGTCCAACAAAGTTCAAAAATGTGCCAAATATTGAAAATGTGTTAAAATCAATGAGGTTATGTTATAGTACATAGGCGGTTTATTGGACATCGACATGGTGATCGATATGTACCGCCTCCTAAGATAGATGAGTCCCAGTTTATGATTGGCCAGGAGGGAGAAACGGTAAGAAAAATCGGACAGAAAAAGCGATTAAGTTTCCAAGATACATCGCCCTGATTGGATAACTTTTTATGTATAAGTAAACACTTTTGGTATTAATTTCGCAAGTCGAAAAGTCACAGAAATGACAGTGACACTTGCACGAATAAAACAAAGGATTATCGAGTTTCAAACAAATTAGTTTGAATAAAAGGAAGGACACTAAGATAAGAAAAGCTTTCAGAATAATTCAATGGCTTTATTAATTAACAATTTAGAAATTAAATTTTCAAGTGACGATAAATATTTCATTCTAATTTGGTTTTCCGGAATTAATTAATTAACACATTTTTCCGACGACTAACTGCTGTAGAAAGAACTATTATATTATAAGATACACGACTCCATGAATTCTCTTTATTAATGGAAATAGGTTGGACCACTGGATAAAACATACAACCCATACATTTTTAATACAAATAACACAAGTTCAGAAAAGACAATTGATACCTTGAAACACGGCATAGAAAAATCAAACGTAACCTCAAAGTTGCACGAAAATGATCTCAGAAGAAGTTCCGCAGAGCATGCGAGGGTTGCTGACTGCGCAGCTAGCGTACCTTGGGCATGGCTCCCTTCATATTGAAACTCGCTCTGCGCCTTGAGCGCGGTCGCCTAGCCCTTGCCATCTCCGTTATCGCTTTCTGCATCTTTCCGACGTTGTTCGTCGTCTCACTGTTTGCATACACAATGAAGGATGACAGGCACAATTTTGGAAATTATATTTTTGTTTCCACATTGTCCGTTACTCCGCCGCTCATAGGCATCATCATTCCGATGCGGGCAATTCTGTATTCGGCGCTCGAATCGACTAGCCGGATATGGTATAAACTGCTGTGACTGTTGGCGCTCGTGGGAAGCTTGCTGAATGAAGACGAATGCACGTCTTTTACAATCAGGCGCACTGGAGTAAATGCGGTGCAATTCGCCTGTGTATGTTTCTGCATTAGTTTATCTACAATTCTGGTAAAATTCAAACCTAAACTTTTTTCATCCCTGCATTTCATTGGTCTATCTTTTATTACATGTTGGGTGGCAGAAAAATTTGTGTTCAACAATAACTATTAGCCATTATTTGTAATATTCTACGCCTTAATGCTAGAATCAATATTATTTTCGTTTCCAGTATTACTTGCTTAATTAACAGCCAAGAGATTAGTGTATTAGTCAACTATAACCTCTAATTATACTGATTGTGAAATATGAAATGTCTAAATTAATTTTTTAAATCCCCTGTACATCCTAGGCTATTTAAATAACACTAGTCGACAGTGATTTTGTTCAATGACTTACTCTAGCTGTTTCTTATGTACGAAGGTCGTCTCAAATTCTTTAAGTACACAAGATGGGCGGGCGAAGGCCTGGAATCTCAGGCAACGTGTGTCTAGTGGCAACACAGTAAAATTTCTACGCGTCTACCATTACCGCTCTGGCTGTGATGCACTAGCAACTAGTGGTGATACAGAATGGCACAGACTTTCTCGTATTCGTTTTCTATTTCCATTGGTCTCGGCTAGCTATTCAGACTTGCCACATCTATCGCCACCCAAATTATATTTTTTTGACATTTTCTTAATTTTTCGTTTTTTTAATAGTAGAACGAAAATTTTATTTAAGGAATACGAACAGTAAAACTTTATCCTAAATGGAAATTTTCTTTGAAAATTTTCAAACCGTTTTTAAGAAAATGGCGTTTATGCGCTACTATGAATGCAAAATTTGAAGTTCATTTCCACACGAATCTTTTGTGACTTCGAAAAACTTCATTAGAAGTAATTTGAAGCACTTACACAAATACAATTAGTGTTTACTAATTGCTAAAAGTGCGCATATTAACGATCTTTCAAAACCATTACATCTGTGTAATTTTTGAAAAAACAAATAAATACCCGACAACGACCAATTTACGGGTGCAATTTGCACTATCCGTTCAAAAAGTTTGAAGAAACAATTTCGAGCCATATTTGAGAAAATGGCGTTTCAGCGTTTCTAAAACGGCGGAATTTTCAGCTAGATTTCACAAAAAACAGTTTAGTTTTCGAGAAACTTTACTTGACATTATTTAAAGCACATGTACTCATAAATATAACCATGTGAACAAATTTCCGCTAATATTAACGACGTGAGAGACAAGTAAAAAAAATTGCATTTTTTTACCTTTTGCAAAAACAAAACAATAGAACAATACTGCGTTTATGTCATCTCATAGAGTACATTAGGCCCCATCCTTGCCGAAAGTTCAAAGAAAACATTTTGAGCCGTTTTTGAGAAAATCATGTTTTTTTTAAAAAAATTGCATGGATTGCACACAGTATGACGCGAAAACTACTAAAATTTTCAAAACATTGTACATGCTCTTAATGAATTAACTCACTTGAGAGAACATTTTGTTTGAAGGAAACATCTCTGTTTTCAATTTTGTAGTTGTAGGAAGAGGCCGAAAAACAGAGGCATTAGCAGTATTCTATTTTAACACACCTAATGCTTCAAAACGAATACTGCGTTTTTAATTGAAGGATAAAAATCGGCAAATAGGTGAAAATCCGCAGCTTCGTCATTGCAATTCTCTTTGAAATGCCCAAAGTTGTTCATCTGATTTGACCAGTCTGTCATTTATTACATGTCTTGAGTGGAATCTACAAGATCATATATTTTGGCGACCATTGTCTTGTAATAAACCTGCAAGTTACTGGCGTTTCAGCATAAACGGTTGGAACCTCTTTCAGAAGGGAATTAAAATTACTGTGGGCCTGTTCTCAGAAGAAAGCAATCTAATCTATTTTAATGATGTTGATGTATTACGATGTTATGATGCTTTGGGACACAATCATGATCCTAAGAAATGAAGATTGATTATAGATTCCTCTAAACTGGGTTTAAAACCTGTATTATTCATATCGGAAATGAGAAACAAGCTATTTCTCTTGCCTCTGCAGCCCATATGAAAGAGATGTATGGTTTCATGAGACTTTTTATTGAATACACAATACCAGCAGTATAATGTATATGGAAATTTGTTAGGTCTCAAGCGAGGATATTCTGAATTTTGCTGTTTTCTATGCAAGTGGGATAGCGAAGATCGCAAAACTAATTTGTGCAGAAGCACAGGCCTCAACGATATCTGATTCCTGGACACAAGCTCTAACTTTGCAACCCCTTGTATTGCTGCATACACATTTCTTCCTCCCTTGCATACCAAACTCGGTTTGATGAAAAATTTGGGTGCTGGATAAAAGTGGGCCAGATTTCCCGTAATTAAAAACCAAATTCACGAGGATCAACCATTGAGGCGAAAAAGACAAGGATATATTTGTAGGATCACAAACAAAGAAGATTATGAGGGATCATGACTTTGAAGCAAGTTTGAACAGTGCTGAATCTAAAGGTGGTAATGTCGCTTCAAAAGGTCGTTAATTTGTGTCGACTAGTGTATTTGCTGAGCTATTAGTAGGAAAGATATTAGACTGTCATAATTTACAGCCCACATTCCATTTGTTCATAACATGCCCTGATCTCTTTCAGTGCGTGTGTAAAAGGGGAGAGAAAGGTTTAAGAATTACGAAGGAAAAAATCGCACGTGTTTCGTTTGTTAAGGGACAGTTCCAACTGTCTGTCACTGATCGGAGAAGCCACGGAAATCTACCGGCAGCCGGTCGCTGGAATTGTTCTCCAGACAGCGGATGGCTTTGATGTATCTAGCTAGCTAGTGTCGAAAATTCGCCATCGTGGGTTCTTGAACCCCAAGATCTCCCGATTAGAAACACTGCAGTGACAACAGTTGTTCCTGAGCCATCTGAGCAGCTAAAAAGTCTTGGAGGTTATTAGTATTTTACAACTGGAATCGAACAAAAAATTGTTCTGGTTGAATATCGGACACAATAAATAATTGGCTAAATGTAAATTACAAATATTTGTATTATACCTTTACTTTCGTATCCTACCTTTATTTTCGTTTGTCTTATGAATTACTGATATATTTCAGAGACAATTATGAAGGAAAATATCATTCTATAATGTGATTTACCAAATACAGAGGGAAAAGTAAATAATATTAACTGTCAACAAACCTAGAGTACACAATGCATAGAGGTGTAATATGATATCATAGCACTGTAAGCAGCATTCTGACAGGTGAGTTGCTAAGACGTATTATACAGCAATACAATGTAGTAACGTGTCCAAAACAAAAACAAGTAAATAAGACGCCATAGCAACAAAAAAAATAACATTACGACAGGCAAATGGATTTAGAAGGATTAGACCTCCAGACGACGGGAAGACCCTGCGAGGCGCCATCTATCCCGTCGAGGAACAGAGATCAGGGTATAGTTCGTACGAAGCTATTCATTTTAAATTGTAGAGTTATGTGATTTTTAATATTGATCAAACAGCAAAATAAATACATTGAATAAATTTGCTTGATGCTGTTAACAAAAAGACTGATTATTATTGTGCACTCTAGCACGAATTAAGAACTTTCGGATTGTTTTTGCCTTCCGTATGGAGAGCGGATCGGGTGGCATATTGTAAGCAATAGTGATTTGACGAGCCCAAGAAGACTGAGTTAGAACGTTGGTGGAGTATGAGAAGCTGGGCAAGAGTGGTTTATTTGGGAAACATAAACACATAATTTAATTTTATTTTATTCATTTAAAAATCGCGTATTATCAATTTGATAGCGGCGTTCTATAATTTTCTGTAATTGTATTTATCTCAACATTTAAATGTTCTGCATTGTCTTCAATTTTATTCTACTTCATCAAACGTTTGTTGTAATATTGAGATTTCGTTGAAACTAACTGAATTAAAAGTTGAGATGTAAATGAATTCATTTTCTAGAGGTTAATGGTTAAATAACTAAAAATGTTAAAAATTAATTTCATTAAATAATAACCAATTTAATTTTTTCTCGTAATGTGCACCAGATGTTCAAAATGCCCAACCATTAACCGCCAATGAATTACATAGCCATGTATTTCTATTTGTTGACCTATTGAACTTGTGTGCTTATCATTCAAAGTGAACGGTCTCTGAGTAATTAGGTCAAGAGGAATTAGTAACAACGACAACATGAGATGGGATCTCCTTAACCTGAACGTTGACATAAGGAAAGATGTAGATCTATGAGCTGACGGGCAGATTAGCACCTAGAGAACACATGGTTCTCGAGGAAATGCCATCATGTGTGCAATACGATGACAACTTGCTCTTGTCCGGACATCAAGAACATCTTCTTCGATCGATGTAAAAGGTTTGTATCTGAACCAAGTCAACCACACGTAAGGCGATGGAACACACTTTGGGGAAGTTTACTGCAAGGTGTTTGCATGGTACAAGAACCTCGCCACTTCTGATTTGGAATTTCAAGAAACACGATTGTTCTTTCTGTTATTATGTATTATCAAATAAGGAAACGATAACATCATTGTTGTGTAACCGATATTTCGAAAAACAAGTTAATGTTAGCAAATGTTAATAATTATACAGTGCTTTGTATCTGGAGTAATAATTATTCAAAAACATTGAACTACATTGTAGAAAAGAACAGAATATTTGTAAATACAAGAAGAGTTAAGGTTATCGGAATAGCAACATATTTCGGATACAAAACAATTATTTTCAGTAATATCCCAACAACTGTTACGACTTGCGAGAGACAAAAAATCATTTTGCAATAACTATCAGCTTTCATTTTCATAAGAAAATTTTGATACTTCGTAAAATATCACAGATATCACGCTCTAACCACTTTTTGGTTGTCTGTAAATTATTTTTTTAAATATTATCTAATCATTCTATGAATACTTAGGTATATAATTTATTTGTTTAAGTACCTAGAGTTGTTTTATTCTACTTCATAAAACGTTGGTTGCAATATTGAGATTAGTATTGATCGATGAGGTATAATTGAATTAATCCGCCCAACGTTAAAACGATAAAGTTATAACGTTGAAAATAACTTAATTCAAAGTTGAATTGTGTAAAGAAAACCAATAACTTAACAACAGTGTGCACGTTTTCAATGCCTATTACAAAAATATTGTTATTGAGATTTCATTTTCGAATTGGTCGCTCATTGCTCATTTTGAGGCATTAAATAAAAGAACCAAAGAAACCATTCTGGGAACCATCTTAAAATACAAACCACGCTCACGTAATCTTCGGACGTTCTCACACCTTTCCTTCTTAAAAATCTGTAATCAGCCTTTTCAAGAGTCTTTAGGCAACGATCCTTCCGAAGTGCAATGCCAGTGACATCACTTTTACCGCACACCCTCCGCGGAGTTGCGCTACTGTTGCGCATTGGGCGGTGTTTGGGAATGGGTCCGTACACCGTAAAGCCTCCTCTGAGGTTGGTGCCATCTCGCGCTGCTCTCACGGGTACTGCAGCAGTTTTCTGCCTTCATTTAATCGCTTTTATTTTTTCCCTCCATTACTACGCACATCTTATTATCAAATATTATATTTATAAAAAAGCGCTAATAATGTTTGTAGTGCCTGTTTCTCTCCTGTCTATTGGAGTAATATTAACTCTCTACATGATGGTTATTTCTATAACTCGTCGCAGAATGTACAAATGGGAGAGGTTTCTGCGACTCATGGTATCTATCGAGAGTGAACTGGGTAGGGAAGTAAGGCCTCTACCGTATTTAGCACGATTTTCTGCAGTGATTAGTGTCCAAGTTTTACTTATTATCTTTTATGCAGTGAGACTCCTATTTTTGCAGCTGTCTCTGCCGAGGTCCATGTCATTGTCAATCATTCCTAATTTCCACTGGTCAGTAATAAATTACATAGTGGGTTTGTTTGTCCATATGTTTTGTGTCTTCACTGTTCTTGTCAAACACTACTTCATCATTGTAAATGAGCGTACGTGGGAAATAGTCCAGAGGCTCCGCAGAGGCAATGCGCACTACACCGAATTCCAAGGCGAGTATTCCATGGGAGTGAAGCGTGCCACTGCAAGCAACCGCATCCACGTCCTGCCGGTGGTCCACATCCTCGTCTCCGACCCGCCCAACATCGAAGACGAAATCCTGACCGTGCGCAACGTCTTCTTCACCCTGCAAGAGTGCTGCGCGGCGATCGAGGAAACGTGCAGCTCCATCTTGCTGCTGCTGTACACCTACCTGGTGGTGGCCCTCACGGTCGGCCTGTACGTGGCGGTGCTGGCGGTGCAGCACCAGATGCCGTACGCCGAGCGCGACCTGGTGGCGGCCGGCGGGCTGGTGAACACGGTGCTGGGGGCGGCGGTGGCGTGGGCGGCGGGCGGCGCCACGGCGGCGGGGGAGGCGGCGGCGCGCGGGGGCGGCGCCGGGGCGGCGCTGCTGCTGGCGGCGCGCGGGCGGCGCGCGGCGGAGCGCGAGGCCACGCTCTTCCTGCTGCAGCTGCGCGCGCAGCCCATGACCTTCACCGCCGGAGGACTCTTCTCGCTGGACCTGAGGTTCTTCCTCGGTCTCCTGGGAACCATTTTCGGCTACCTGGTCATCGTCGTGCAGTTTGTGCTTGCCGCACAGCCGTCTGGAACGGGCGCGGCCAATGACTCGCACGGGCTCTCGACGGCAGAGGGCGCGCAATCAACTAATCTTTCTGCTCAACCATCTAATGCCTGAGGTAATTTTATACGCATAGCGCTCGCCCGTTTTCCCCGCGTCTGTGCGCGCAGAGTCATCGTTGGGGCTGTCTTGTAAAAAGAATTTGCAATTTTCAGTGCTAAACCATTTTATGTTGTTAAATTATACTACTAGAGCGCTCCAAAGCGCAAAACGGCAGTCATATTAACAATTGCTTTTGTAAGAAGTAACAAAACCGTTAACATAGCTGCATATGTCCCTTCAACTTCGGTGCGAACCAACCACCCTGTGCTTTACACCGGCCTCTCCTTCCAACTTCGCAACCACGCTGAACAACCAAGCAGGTTTCGCACGACAAAATCCTGATCGTGCGAAACCTTTCTTCACCCTGCAAGAGTGCTGTGCTGCGTTGAGTAATCAAGTAAGCTGTCTTTTTCAGACATAAGAGTTGGAGATTTTCCTTTTAAACACGAAGTCCTTGGCAGGGGCGTGACGTTCAGGCTCACAATGGGGGCGGTCGTAGGTAAAAGAGGGCCTATTTTTAGGCTGAAGATTTTGCGATTATAAGAACTACTTACTTCGCGATAGTTGATACAATAAAATATTAAAAACAGCATATTGCAGGAGAACGAGTAGCTTATGTAAGCGGGTTTCTAAATCAATAACGATAAGCAATTCATTTAAGTTATACAACATTCTTAATTTCATAAAATTAAATAATAAAGACAGATTTTTCCACTGTTGGTTATAATTTACCATTGTTACCAATCAACATTACACACAAACTGTCTTTCGATTGTTGTTGTTTAGGTTTGGATCTTCTCAATCTTATTATGTCATAACGCTCAAAAGAGAGGTATTAACACTACTTGTGTTTGCTATACATTTTTTATAAAGGAGGCCCGAGTCGGCCTCGTGGCCGAGATCGCTAAAGCAGTAGTGTCGTGGCGATCTCGAGCCGCAGGGTCGCGGGTTTAAGTCCCGCCTCGGACATGAGTGTATCTGTGTTTGTATGTGTGTGTCGTCCGCTCACCCCTCGTAGTCATCAAAATTCATCTTCCATACCCCCACGGCTAAGAACCCTGGGGTGTAAAAAATGGGCTAACCAGAAATGCTGATCTCCCCCCCAAAAAAAATAATGTCTTACGTGCATAAATGCACGTTCGCGTGGTCCATGGAGACCGATTCGGAGAAAGAAATGGGGGCCCAAATAAAAGTTTTGCGGGCGGGCTTACTCTCATTTCGTTACGCTACTGAACCTTAGGTTATATTTTCTGCTGGTTTGGATCGTGTACTGTGTGTGGCATATTTGATGATTTTCTTTTTAGGTATGGCAGGGAGGCGCAATGTTCAACCGTCAACGCAGTGTTTCAACTATGTTTATTATGGTAAAGATAATTTCATTCTTAAACTTCTGAATCTTCTTCGACTACCTGGTCATCGTCGTGCAGTTTGTGTTTGCTGAACAGGCATCTGAAGTGGGTGCGATCATTAGCTCGCAAGGGCTCTTGACAGACAAGTAAGGTTTGTACTTACGTTACCTGCACAAGATGATTGGATGTAGAGACATTTAGATATATATGTCTTTATATTATCTTTTCTCCTAGATTGGTCTTTCTCAGGTGGAACCAAGAGTGGAACGCAAATATGGTATTCTCTTTGGTTTTGTCTTTTAGATATTACAAGGAGACGCAATGTTAGACCCTCAAATATATGTCTCGACTATATTTATTACGATGTAGAAGATACCATTTGTAGACTGAAATTTCTGCTGTGTTAAGAACAATGATAATAACAAGCGTTAATATAAGAGTAAAATTATATTAAATATTGTAAAAAAGTAAGTAAACCTTAAGAGCAGTCCAAAGAGCTTATTTGTGTATGTATATCACAAGAGAAAAGTGTACTTAAATTTGCGTTAGTTGACCACATTATTGTGAAGAGTATTAGTGATAATGCGTGTGAAACATAAACGTGAAAACTATTCTTGTTATAACGGCTGTACAAGTAGCAAAATCAGCACCTGATGGATGTTCGTGAATGTAAATGGTATTGGTTTACAAAATATATTTCAGCACTAATCAGTTATTTCAACTTAATCAACCATACATATCTACCATTTCATTTCCATTATACCCTTCCAAGTAATATAAAGGTGTCCGAAAAGGTTCATGATTACTTTCTATATCAAGTGTGCGTAAAATAAATAATATATTATGTAGCAATGTGTCAACATTAAAAACAAAGTTCGCTTTTAACGAAAAGTGAATGTTTTAGTTAAAGCAAAACACACTTAAAAAATTTACTTTGCTTTTCAAATGAATCTCTGATTCTTAACGTTTATCTTCTACTATATATATATATATATATATATATATATATATATATATATATATATATATATATATATATATATATTACTAGCTCTCAGAGTCACTTTACGGCGGCTTCATAAGACAGGAATAATAATGTGCAAAATAAATTATTCATTAAGTAAGTACAGAACACATTATTAGGGCAAGTGAAAAGTTTCTTTTTCTCTTTCTTCATAAATCGTCTTGTCTTTCATTCACCTTTCTTTTTTCTATCTTCCCTTTCTTTTTTTCTCTTCTTATTCTCTGCCTCCTTCTCAAAATTATTACGATACTTGGGAACATAAAAAATGTTATAAAGTTCCAATGAAATATATTTCATTGGAACAACATCAATAAATCAGAACAACATCAAATCTAAATAAAATAAAGTAAAATTAATTTTAGGTTAATTTTGCATATTGCTTTTAAGTACGACTCGAGTCACACATTAATATTTCGTTAACTAATAATCTGCATAAAAATATATCAAGCTCTGCTTCAATATTTCATCAGAAAAAAACGATTGAACACACACATATTATAAGAAGAATTTTCAAGGAATGTTTTGTAAATTTCTTCGTAATTGTTTGAAAACTATAACAAGATAGATTTTTCATGAAAATTTCTGTGAACACTTTTTTTTCGAGTGAAGAAAATTCTAAAATAAATATGGTATATATTTCCTATTAAATAATGTGATTTAATGTTTAGTGTTTTCAAAGACAAGTTTCAAAATTCTAAATACAAAAGTTCGTGTTCTCAAAATCTAAATTTTTAGTAGATCTCTTAAAAAGCTTCTGAGCATTTTGCTAACCAGAAAGGGAGAATGATTGATGACTTTAAATAAAAAGGATGTGTCATTTTAATATTTATTTCGAGAATAATGAGTTTTACAGAAATGACACATATCCTTTTTTATTTCAAGTCTTCAATTAGAAATTAAACTGAAAACAAACCTCCCCACCTCCCTCCCGAAAAAGGAACAGCCGTCAAAAACATCATTTTTACAATTCTAAAGTTGGTACATAATTCAAAAGAATGTAACAGCGAAATACATTTCTATTTTCTTTTTATAACAATCCCCGGAATCCGCCATTTCGTGGAATGTTTCTACAGGCTATTATACGATATATTAGAGAGCGCGTGGAAAAATTAAAAGCATTACCACCAAATGTGTAACACTGGTGCAAATCAGTGCCTTGCGAAGCGCGCTTCCAAACCAAATGGAAAATAAAATCCCAAATGGGTTCTGTTATTGCTTAATGCAGTACGCGTGGCGAAGCGCCCTTTTCCCTAATGGCGGTCCCCCGGGCGTCTACGACCGCCGCCGGCCAACCGAAACGCACGGTCGACGCCCCGCGACAGGCCACAATGTTCTCTGGTATTTCAACATAATTCTGGAACAAATCTGGGCAAAGATTCGCGCAAAATTTACAAACACTGTAAATAAATAATGTTATAAATAATTAACATGTAAGAAAATATAGTACGGTAGGAAATGACGTGGTGTTTACATCATTGGCATCGTTAAAGAAATAGACACGAGGCGTTGTTGTTTATTTTTCCATTAAACTTTTTCGTTCAGATTGCGGCCATCTTTAGTGCTGCAAAAATAACGAAATATTTAAATTACAATTAAAATGTGGTGTATTACTGTATATTATTTACGCTTGTTAGTGAAAAATAGAATCAGCATCATAGAAAAAAGGGAATATAAAATGCGAAAATATTAACATAATTTTGAAGAATGAATACGTGAAATAGCAAACGTACAGAGTAAGATAATTGTTAAAGAAGTTAGACTAAGAACGTTAATTTGGGGTGACATCAATTATTATTATGAGATAAAATAAAATAGAGTGAATAGAATAGATAAATGAATACATAAATATTTTAATAGTAATTTGATATTTTGTAATTTTTGTAGCACTGAAGATGGCCGCGATGCGATCGAAAAAGGATTATGGAAAAACAAACACGATAAAATAACGCGTCTTATCATTTTTCCATAGTAACATATATTATCAGTGCAAAGTAATAATACCATGTACAATGAAAAAAACGTATTTGAGACATATATTATGTAAAGACATATATTATGTATATTATCCACATTCAATACATGTACGTTACTTTACAACGCATTGCCAGATGACATTAAACAATTAAAGTCGTTACACAAATTTAAGTTAAAAGTAAAATCTTTTCTGCTGCAAAACTGTTACTACACAATTATAGACTATACCGATCGTCAAAAAGAAAAATAATGTTTATTTGAACAAAACAATGACATATAATGAATTACTTTACGTTGGTATTGTATAAATTAAAAAAAATATTTAATACGCTTGTAACAAGTAATGTACTTCTGCTTCCGGTTCAATGACCCCAATCTCGATCAGGATTTTGTCCAGTTTCCCTGATCCATTGAACAAATACTGAGATGACCTCTTATTTTGCTTTTGGACGTAAATGTAGCTTCACTGTGCGCACGTTTTGTTGAGCACTCCTTTTGCTTGTAGTGGTAGGAGTAGACCTGATGTTCATTACTATTTTGTTAGCAATGCAGAAAAATCAAATCAGCAGTTCATTTACCGTTAAAATTGATTTTCTATAACTCGGGAACAAACATTTTTCAATTTTTTATTTTTCTAAAATAATAATTATTTTCTAAATTCTTGTTTCTAGTTTTTCATTTTTTTAAAATTCTGGGCCTCAAGAAAATGTGCGCAGAAAATCTCTTTCCCATACATCATCTACAGTTTTTACTGTTTTTTGACCAAATAAATAAATAAATAAATAAAAGAAATGCCTTCTCTTCACACGTATCTTTTCTAGACCCCTTTGAAACTACATGAGACTCGTATCGATTTTATTAGCTATATAATGTTTCAAAGCTTCGAATTTCTTGAACTAACAATGTCATGTCGTTAATCCGTTTTGTTAATGAATCAAGCAAATGTACTGATGAATTTTTCATTACAAACTTCATTTTCTAACTCACGTCAAAATGACATTTTTACGAGGCCCCTGAACGTGTTCTTAGGTGAATGTTTTAATATCAAATATGACCGATTTTTGAAAACCTTACATCACTCTATACCACACTGATTTGTATCATTGAATAACATTTACAGTGAAATGAGATTCAAAATAACAATATACCATATAAAACAGTTTCTTTCGTCTCAGAATGTTCTACCTACAACAGATTTGCTACTAACATCTACTGCGTATAAGTTGAACGGGAATACATTCTCTTGATTTAGAGCAAACGAAGAAGCCATGATTTTGACCGTGAATTGAAACACAAAAAAGGAGAAAATACCAAACACTTGGATGATCAGAAGAACAGATATTCAGTTTGAATAATTAAAAACTGTTGGAACATTTGTATGTTTTGTTTATTGCTATATATTTAAAGAAATATTTATTCTAAAATATCAAAAGGGAAAAGGTACAGTTTTCTAAATTAACTTCGTTCTTCAGCATTTTTGATATAAGGAACTTCAATACATATATGATGAGTGGCAGCCCGCAATTTTAAACACGATTCTCACTATATTCTTGTCAATATTGTACTGTTATTTTAACATACTAAAATACCTAACAATCCAATGTCCAATGAGAACGATAGAAACACATGAGTTATAGCAGAGGAGAGCACTTGTAAATATTCTGGCAAAACGACTAAATGACGTTTTTCAGTTGGGTAGAGGCAACGGGAACCAGGCAAGAGAAGGCAAGCAGCAAGAGGACACACCTTTTAAAGTAAGTGCAAGTTACTCTTGTATTTCAACTGTATTTAACCTGTTTAAATAATTTATCTAAAGTGAATCTTTTTCGAAATTGACACACAATGCGTAATATGTACTATTACAGCTCAATTGTTATAGTAACACATGACCAATTTACTACTGTCAACATCTGTCAGTCACATATCCCAGAATGAATAGTAAAATTTAAACAAAATGTGTAGTACATAGAAATAGAAGTACATAGAAACACGTACAAAGCAGTATGCGGCATTTGTATCGTAGCATCTTCTTACAATATTTACTTCGTAAATATCTTTTGTGACCTGTAATGAAGATTTAAAAAATATGTTAAATTGATTTTTAAATGGAACTAAGCAAAAAAGACGGTGTAGCTGCATATCGTTGTTCTAACACATTTGCTCCAACAACCTCGCGGGTCCGCTAGGTACCGAGCACGTGTGCCAGTAACATTTAGTTTGCAGCTAATGCACTTTTAATGCATTCGCAAGGCACTGTAACGTGCGTTTCTCGCAAGGGCGCTAAAATATACAGACCGAGCTACTTCCTCTCAGCTGCTTGTTGGGAATTACATCTTCCTCGGTCCTCTGGTGATGACCTCTACCGGTAGTGGTTGATATTCTTGAGACAATCGGCAATGATTGCATTGATTGAAAACGAAATAATCTCTACCAAAAATCGTTTGAAGGTTCCTTAAATGGTTGAGTTAGGTCATTATTAAAAGTAGAGGTACGGTGTTACAACAGCACAAATTTTATCGTATAATTGGGTGATAGATTAATCGATGTTTCCTGGCTGCTGAATAACTACTGAGGTCATTAGTCACGTTAATATAGTGAATGTTTGATTCCGGAAGTTGGCGGTATTCCTTTCCCAGATGTACTTCTCCCCCGGCGCTGACCTACACGCCGGCTTGCGTGGTTACCATCTCCAGTTACGTCCCCCGATGTGGCACCGCCTTAGCGGGTACAAGCTCAAGGCTCTAGACTGGTCTCCTACGTGTGTCCGGCATGTGTGGTAGTGTAATACATGTAAGTAAGTAAGAGGAGAGGATAAGACAAGGAAGAGGAATAAAAGATCGTGCACGATCTATGGCCCGATTGATAGGAAACTGCTCTGGCATTTGGGCAGGTATTGAACGGAGAACCCACGGAAAACTACAGATCAGAGCAGCCGGCCGCTAGAATTCTACTCCAGATAGCGGCTAAAGTCAACCTATCAATGGAAAATTCACCACGGTTGGGACTCTAACCCTTCGATCTCCCAGTCAAGCCTCTGTGGAGATATCGTCAATGCTTTCTCTGAGATAAATACAGCCTGTGGAATTATTGGTAATGGTTGCGAAATATTGTAATATTGCAACATCTATGCTACTTACAGCTGCCACTTGAATAACTCCCAACACAAAGTGCGAAAGGGTCGAAAAAATACACACCTTTTATTTCTAAATTCAAAAGTTTATATAGATTTGTTGATTTAGTGAACTCTGCTCAATTCTTACTAAAGCTTAAAGAAAAAGAAAACAAAATTATTTACTTAGTCTGGGACTTGAATAGAAGCGCTGAGAATAACGATGTAACAGATCCCGACGCTTCCGACTAATATTTCTGAAGCAGTCCATTTAATATCCTTCATTTCGTAATGTTACAGTTATTCTAACACACCAAGACACTGTTTGTGCAAAAACTGTTCACATTCCCATAGGACTCATCTATTTATTGCATCAAGATATAAATATGTACCTTCAATAATGTACTGTAGATGTTCGTACAACTACAGATGTCGAAACATTTTCTTTTTTTAAATTTTTTCCCCAGAGATTCTAATGAAAATCAGACCTATTTCATGTCATTAAGCAAATTTTTCCTCATTCCAAAAAAAGGGCGTTTGGAGAAAACTTTGTTTACGTCTTCTTTTAAAATTCGTTATTTCATTCAAAATTACGCGGAAGTTACTCATTATTTTACAAAAATAAAGTAACACGTAAACTAAAATACGTAACCTTTATTCAAAGACCTACGAATGAAGCACTTATTGTATTAAGAGAAAAAAGTTCATCTTCAATGGTCGAAGAAGAGCATTTAATTTATTTAACTTCTGAAATTTTCTAAAATTCAGATGTTTTACTGAAAATCAGACTTTCGCCATATGATAAGCGTACTTCGTTCTCTTCGTTCAACGAAATTGACGAGCCTAGCCACATTTTTGAAAAAGAAATGAAATTCTCCGAGGGACTAGTATAAAAAATATTAAATTATGAAAAGAAAGTAGGCAGCTCAGAGAAAGCAGATCAGGGTTACATTCGGGCAGGTCATTCCATTACTAACACTTGCGTTTCCATCCCTTTCCCATTTTAAGGTTAGATCATTTAAGAGATAAACCACACCAGTCCCAGCCAGTCTTGGTGCTATAAAAACATGTGCAAATTTTGATTTTGGTAAAAATGTGGCTCATCGTGCCACTGTATATGTCTTGTCTTTATTGAAGAAAAGCTGTGGCATGAACAAGTGGCAAAATTGGGTCATGAATATTTACGAATAGCTAGAGAATTGTTAAGTCACAAGTTCATCATGGAGCTTTGTCGTAGCTCCATAAGAGCTCCAGAGGGGAAAGCAGGCAACGGTGGTGGCGTTGAAAAGCAGAAGTGGAATTGGCGAAGACATGTCGCAGAATAGCTGTCAGGTAAGAGGTGTCTGTCACAATACTACACCAAACATGCATATATTATAATTGTTTGTCTCGTAACTCAATGAAGAAGCAACGTTAGAAGCAGTGACACTCATAATATATTGAGGGGAATGGCGAAGAATAGACACGGAATTTGATCGATACCACAGTACAATATCAAACAGTTATGTATTATATGTGTTTGTCTCTTGACTTAAATTTAACCTTTTCGGTCGTTTCACGTGGCAGCGTGCATACGCTTCTTGCGTCAGCTACCCTACTCCACGCCCCAAGTTGACTACCCCTGTCTGCGGCAAGCAGACGATCGGAAGGGCGCCTGGAAGCGTTGAAGGCAACCCGCAGGTCACCGCAGTGGCAAGCAGTCTCGAAAGGGGCTGTGTTGGTTGTGGAATCGTTTTAGCGGCATAGTGCGCCGTTCCGGGCGCACATAGCAATACCGCGAAATGACTCCCCGCCGCTTCAGCCGCCTGCGCCGCCGCTTCGGAATGCTTGCGTCGCCCGCCACGCCTCAGCCTCCGCTGCCGCCTCCGCTGCCACTGCCTCATTCGCCTCCTCCTCCACCGCTTCAGTCGCCACCACCTCTGCCTCCACCTCTGCCTCCACCTCTGCCTCCACCTCTGCCTCCACCTCTGCCTCCACCTCTGCCTCCACCTCTGCCTCCACCTCTGCCTCCACCTCTGCCTCCACCTCTGCCTCCACCTCTGCCTCCACCTCTGCCTCCACCTCTGCCTCCACCTCTGCCTCCACCTCTGCCTCCACCTCTGCCTCCACCTCTGCCTCCACCTCTGCCTCCACCTCTGCCTCCACCTCTGCCTCCGCCTCTGCCTCCACCTCTGCCTCCACCTCTGCCTCCACCTCTGCCTCCACCTCTGCCTCCACCTCTGCCTCCACTTCTGCCTTCACCTCTGCCTTCACCTCTGCCTTCACCTCTGCCTTCACCTCTGCCTCCACCTCTGCCTCCACCTCTGCCTCCACCTCTGCCTCCAACTCTGCCTCCAACTCTGCCTCCACCGCTGTCTCGCTCTCCGCCACTGCCTGCGCCTCTGCCGCCGCCCCTACCGTCACCTCCGCCTCCATCGCCAGCGCCGCTACCACCTTCGTCTTTACCACCGCTTCCGCCACCGCCTTCACCTCAGACACCACCTCCGCCGCCGCCTCCTCCCCGGCGCTCCATTGCCAACTTACTGCCGCCTCCGCCGATTACGCCGCTCTCTACCGGCGGCGAGACGGAGCTTGCGTTCTCAGCACTTCGGTGGCCGCCGCTGGATTTCCTGCCCCTCACTATCACTGCTCGCAATTTTTGTCAAATCTTCGGCGAATTTCGTACCATGACTCTACGTAAGGTATTTTTAAGGTACATGAAGATGTTCCCAGACGAGGCAAGACCATAGTGTACGCTTTCCTTGCAATGTCCCAGTACACGTTGCTGTGTGACGATAGGACAATTCATTTCTTAGGTTGAGAAGACCGGAATTCGGCGTGGGGATGTCTACGTGCTAATCACACGTATACCCCTTAACCAATGGCAGTGAGGCAGGGACGTCGTCGGTTAGGCCTGAGTCCGTTCACGCGCTGTCGCGCCAAGTACATACATGCATATGAAGACGTTAGAACCGGAGTGGGCCGTCCCCACAGTAAGCTCAACGTGAGATAATGATGCAAAGAAGACGGGTCTAAGCTGATGCGCATTCGTCTCTCATGATCTGGGTATGTTTGGTGCCACTTTTGTTTGCTACTTTAAGTACTACATTTGAAGCACTGTCTTTCAAAAGGAAGTTGTGGCATAACCTCTTTAGGTTTGGTCAATGATTTTGTCCACTAATTGAGTGTGAAGATATTGTTATTTGAACTTCGAGGAATTAATAGGTATGTTAGCCTCACTTGTTGAAATAGTGATTGTAAATGTAAAATGTTCTTTATTTCACATGATCACTCATAAATACTCTCACTTAACACGTTCAATAATCGTCGAAAATTCGTACACTTTAGACAATATCCACTTTTCCACAATGCTTCCTTGCACTTAAATAAACGTAAATCTACAATTACAGCCGATATCTAGCTACCACAACCAAAAATAGATATAACAAAATAGATGGTTTTATGGAGACACGTATGTACTAAATGACGTTTATTAGCACGAATGGATTAAAATATTTTGTAAATAAGTATTTTAATGAAATATAGTACTTTTAAGTATTTTAATGTGATGTAGTGAACTTGTGTGTGTTCTTAGTTTAAAACACACTACTAGATACATGATAGTATAGATTGATAAACATTTATTGAAATGAAAAGTTCAAGATCGATAAAGTTACTAATAAGAGACTTATTAAAATCGTTTTTCTAGCAGTCATTAATATCTCGAAAACTTTATTGAACTTGGATGTTTCTATAAATATATTGCTTTCTTGAAAATCAGTTGTAAATGAGAACGTTGGGAGTGTTTGGAACCTTGGAACAAACTGAACATTAAAGTGCATATTATTGAAATGGAACTGAAATTAAAATACAACTTCCTTGGTTATTTTTCAAAGTTTTTGGCATGCCTCTCAATATGATATCCGTGAAAATGCAAACAATCTTGAATAGAACTTTTATATAAAACACCAACAAAATTTCATCACTATACAAAACTATTAACTAAAGTATAATTAAATATTTTATTGCTTAAATTCATTGTCGATCAGTACCATTCACTGTTTTCTTTACGGAAAAAAGTCAATATTTTCTTAAAGCTGTGTGTATTCGGACAAAAAACAGATGAAAGAGCCAGAAATGACAAAGTAAAGACAGACAAAGCATCTGAAAACAGACCTGAAGATAGAGAGCCTTTCTAAAGACGAGAACCGAAATTTATTTAAGGAAGCGAGGCATGTTTTGTCAAGTGCTTTTTGTTAGGCTGGAGCGGAAGTCAAATACAATTAATCTCCGAGTCTGATTTGTTCTTGAAGAGAAGAAAGTTTGAAGTGAAGACGTCGCGAAAAGCACAGGAGAGTGACAAAACAACGGGTCACTTATATCAGGGATGGCCAAAGTTTTTGACTGTTTTAACTTACATGATTTGAATAATTTCAAAATATAAATTTTACCCGTTTTAAAGATACTTGGTCGAAATAATATTTCATACTCATTAATATATTTCTCTGTATAAGATGTGTAAACCAGTAAAGTTCCAACGTACAAAATATTTTTCATAGTACTTTTAGAGTGAAAAGGAATTTCATGTTGGCGATATTTAATTTATTAATATCACAAATTTGTAAACAAAAGTTTAGTATTTTATTATTTCTTATTTTTAACTCATATTTATTTTATTATTACAAGTTATATGATTACCACTAACAATTACAAAACTTAATTTGATGTAATTTATAACTGGTGCTAATAATGTCAACTGAAATAACAGTTTTAGATGCAGTATTCAAATACACAGTGAAAAATTACCGCAATAACTACAAAAACTTCAAATTACAAATACAGCTGCATTATGATTTTGTAACTTAGCTGTAGTAAGTATTCATAGTTATAGACATACATCACAAACTGTATAACTACACCTACTATAATAATTCAATCACATCTGAACCAATTCAATATTTTTTTATGATTTTCCAAACTTTTTACCGACTTCCTACTGACGTCAGTGTAAAATTTTAAAGCAAATCTCTTAAAGACCAAGTCACAATCAAACGTTGCAAAAAATCACATTATCATTAGCCAATAATATTTGTTTTGTTAATTAATTGATCGCTTTATAAACGGAAACGTCATAATGTCTGTAAGTGGCCTTCTGTGTATTTATTTCCTGTTTTAATGTACGCAGAGATTTTTATCCTAAAAGTCAATAATAAGCACATAAGAACCAATGAGAATTGTGTAATTTATGCTGGAATAAGGAAATAAAAGGTTAGGGTTAATTTTGGCAATGTAGACAAAGAGACCATTGAAAGTACGCTCGCTCAATTTTGCGTTTTACCCCCATTCACCCTTCTTAAACTTCATGTAAGACTAAAAACGCATGAGATATCGTTTAATTTACCTCCCTTACTGTGTTAAGCAAAAATTAGTTCATTAAAACTTGAATGAAATTTCATTCATACTGTAAACCAATTTTTTTTAATTTATTCACAATATTTAAAAATTGGTTTTTAATCATTTTATCACATGTCTGTAATGTAAAGTTCGTAACATAATTGCCACGGAAATGTTGCGTAACGTACAACATTTCAACAATTCTCTCTTCCTCGTTCGCTTTAGTAACACATGTGTGAACCCTGTCTCCCTAAATACGAATGCATTTTTGAAGGGCCCCAAAATCGGTGATGAGACAAAATGAACAAGCTCAATATATTTGTAACATACACATCTTTGAAAAGCTACAATGCCGAGTACACAGAATTTTGAGGAAATCATTGTAAGGGGTTTTCTTGAGTCACTTATCCCATCATTTTTCAACGTGTCCATCATTCACATTGGCCGCCACCGATAGCCATGTGGTTTCTATTGCTGTTTCATGAGCTCAAATTCGTGGGTATAAAATCCAGTCGAGGTAGAACAATTTTGTAGGCACTTTACCGTATACTGATTGCGGCGTGTTAAAGAAACAATTAATATCACTAAGATATTGTCAATAAAATTAGGGTCGCATAAGAAATTTAGCTGTTACTGCTAACTAATGGTGAAGCGTAACTATTTCAGCATACCCTCCAAAGGTCAAATACTAAAGGTCAGAAATAAGTTTATGGATTGAAATTTAAAAAACATACACAAAACTGTTCACATCTTTCATTACATGGCACTTCAAAACGGACACGATGAATGCAGAACGATGTACATGAAGTAGTAAACGTAAGTACAAGAAAAAAGGTAATTATATTCAAGTTCTACATCAGTTTTTTTTATTAGTATATTCAAAAATTCACGGAAAAATGTTTCAATTGAATCTTTTTTATTTCGTCTGATATTTAGTAATGGTAATATATAATTGTTACAATAATAATAATAATAACAATAATAATAATAATAATAATAATAGCCGAGGTATGTTCTATCACCAAACATCGTAAACGAAATTGTTATCCACCCATCGAAAAATTCAAATAAAGGATGGGAGAGAACATCGTCAATAGTCATTTCACGATGTCGAATAATATCCCTGACCTAGCCAGTGCCTCGTCTCCCGAAAGCGTCAACTTCTTCGCAGAGCGTTCGCTCTCCTCACAGCTTGGGGAGCCCTGTTAGCTCCGAGGGGTCAAAGTGACGCATCGCGTGTTCTTCCTTGAGAAGTGCCTGCTGCCTCCGCCGCCGCCGCCGCCGCCGCCACGCGTTTTTGCTGCGATGATTACGGGCGGCAGGTCGCGAACAACCTTCTTCCTCCCTGTTACGAGGGTGTTGACTGCGAAACTTCGCCTCCGCCTCCTTGCCACTTGCTCAAACTGTTCTCCCCTTGCCCAGATTCGCCCGTTTTTACCGGCTCCTCGAAGACTGCAATCCTTCAGCTGCGCCAGGCAATATGGAACGCTTCGGCGTCCACGGTGGGGAAAAACTGGAAGAGATGGACGGTTCGAATGCTCCTTGATTCGCTTAGAGGAAGAGAATACTGAAGAAAAATTGTAAGAAGTGAATTTGATTGCTGAGATGTGTATTTTGCACTATTTTGTTCTATAGTACACACACTACACTTTTCGCGCCTTATTTCACTTGATTAATTAGTAATTCCGCGCCTGTCAACTGCTAAGGTCACTCGTTCTTAGTGAATTTTTTATCGTGGGAGGAGTCGGTGTCACTGGTTGTCGAGATCCGGCGCGGACCTATATATTAGCTTGGGAGGTTTTCCTCAACCAGGTATCTTCCTTCAGCGGGACATTGCCGCAGCCGGAACAAGCTCTAAGTCTCCCACCATGTGTAGTGAAGAGCAAGTAATTAAGGGGTAGTATGCGTGTAAATAAGAAGTAAGCATTGTGTCTAAGTAAGCGGGGGGAAAGAACAAGGAAGAGGAAGAAAAGATCGCGCGCAGTCTGTGGCCCGTTTTTTAGCCTACTACTCCGACATTTACTCAGTTTTTATCGGAGTAATCACGTAAAACTACCGATCAGAGCAGCCAGCCAAAATTATCAGGAATAAATTAGTGTTAAACTGTATAAATTCACAACTATTTTGCTCACATAACACAAAATCCAAATTCTTAATGGCGCATTTCATTTGAATTAAAATTGAGTACATACGTGCTTTATCAAATAGAATACGCAGCAAAGTTTTCATTTCAGACTAGTCGTACTTTTTAAATTGATTTAATACGCAATCATACATTTTCTCTAAAGTGCTTTAAATAAGTATTTGTGAATTGTGATCAACTGGTGAAGTGTTGTCGATATTTGAATAAAATGGAAATGAAAATCTAGTCTTCATTGACATTTGATATAAGTGGTAAGCAGTTGACGAAGGGATAAGTATCTTTAGAAATATCGTCTGAAATCCAGAATTCATCTAGAATCTACAATTCGATCTCCAGAAAGCGAATTCTGATTCCTGAATGCCGGATTTCAGACCACTTGCTCTCAGACGATGAAGCCCACAGCCTCAAATCCTTCTAACAAGTTAAACAAGAATGGTGACATTAACTTATTTCTACTCGTAATGTACTCGTGTGTTGATAAGAATAAAAAAATCGGTTTCTTTTGAACACACATTTTCGTAAATTAGAGAAGATATTCCTTCGGAGAAACGTTAAAGAATAAAATATTTTCTTAGTATTATAACAGGCTGCAATCGCTCAGTGGCATCACCGTTGTGTATCTATCTCGGCAGATATTAGGGTTTGAGTCCCGGCGTTCGCCGATTTCACGACACTAGCTACACTTCAATTGAGTTCAACCACTATCTGAAAGATAATTCTACCGGCCTGTTGCTCGCAACGGTATGTCTATTGTGGTTCCTTCAATTAAAACCAGTTCATTACAATGGTTTTTGGTATTCTCCACAACATTGGTACAGCAAAACATTTTAGTTTTCCATACAGCCACAACCTGAGGTTTGTCGTATAGGTGACACAACACTGGTTAGCAGCCCAGCAATCACGAATTATAAAGAATATGCAACTTTATAAAGAATATACAAGTGTTGTAATTTCGTGTATTTTTTTCCTTTGAAGTTTTAATTTCAAACCACTGCGATTTCTCATATTTGTCCCTTCCTGTCAGACACAGTTGCACTTCCTCATTTACACTTCCATGTGGTACACAGTCACGCTTATCTGAACAACCATAGGGGGTTCAGAACTCGTTCCGGCTGGGGCAGTGCTCCATTAACGGAGATATTTGGAGAATGGAAAACAGGTAAGCAGTCTGCAGGCCAGCGCCAGGTCACCAAGAGAAGAACATCGCCCTTTTTCTGTGATATAACATGAGCTACACATACGGGACTTATAGTTGACGCGCCGGAAACAAAAAATACGTACTCTCTTTTAGTAGTACCAAATGAGAAAAAATATTTTTGGGATAGTGAAGGGCGTTTTATTCATTTCGAACATGGCACAATCGTAAATTCCTCTTTCCGCCCAAGTAAGAAAAAATTATATCATCAGAGATATGCCAAAAATGTATTATCCCAACAAACCTGCACTTATTATGATATAAAAAGCCATATGAAATAAAAAATAAGATTTTTTGAATACCCGCATTATAAAAAACCTTTTCCGTTCAAATAAATAGTTCATAAAATGGTATTTTTTGACATACATAGAATTTTATGGCACTGTCCGACCTCTCTGACACTCTTTCCAATTTCTTCTTCTTGGTCTTCCTTTCAGCAAGAGTCGTAATACCAACATGTCGCCAACTGCAAAACTGCTTGATATTTGTTTTCCAAAATTAATTTTGTTTTTTTATAAATTTATAATTCTGTTGTGCAAAAAACAGCGTACAACTCAATTGTAATGTTGCTTCTCTGGATTCGTATTGTGTTGCTTCCCTGTAATTGTTTAGCATTCTACGTTTTGAAAACTCGCTCCTAACGCCGCGACGTTCTATTTTATTTAATTATAGAAAGATAATAATTAATACTATTATAAAGATTGTTTCTACTATTGACTCTATGAAGATATTTAATAATAAGAATTCTGTGCGTTGCATTACAAATCATTCCCTGATGTGACATTAAAATATATTTTTCGTCACCAGTCTGCAGAACTTCGGTCCGAAACAATATTCCTTTGTGGAATTTTTGCATAGATGAAACACTTTCTGCATGCTGGAAAATAAAATAGTGACACAACAGACAAAACGAAAACATTTGTCTCATTTCTCGTGCGTTGTCGGGCTAGCGAGCGCTTGAACTCGACATGAAAGGGTGCCAGAAGCCACACGCTGACTAGGCGAATGTGCAAAGCTTGATCGGCACAGTGCTTTTCGCGAGAGTTGGACGGCGAACGGCGTCCTCCACCGGAAACAGTCGTCCATCGTCTCAAAAGCCCCTTCCTCGCCTCCCCGAGCGGACGAAATCGAATCTCGACGACTCCTTTCTGACTTAGTGATGCACAAGCTACGCTCCATTGCGCTACATTTAAAATCGAAGAGCTACGGCCGTTTAGAAGATTCCTCACAACATTCGCTTTTCTACGTGCTGGAAGAAATGTGTTTTCCTATTGTTTTTCAGTCGCTTTTCAAGCACCCATGCTTTGAGTCATCAGGTGAGCATCAGAAATCAAACGTTCAAGGACCATAAACGTAAATCAATTTGGATATTGGAATTCTATTTTTGTATGATTTTACGAAAGCTTTTATATCATTTCTTCAATAAATTTTTTGGCGGGAATAGAATCCAAAGAAATCTACTTCAGTCCTGTTCAAGGCGATGTGGAGAGTGTGACTGCTCGCCAGAGTATTGTAGCATTAGTGGACAGAGCCTTTGCTTCGCGGCGATGGTGGCAGCCTGCAGCCGCAGGTCGGGATCGTAATTGGAGAGCGGAGTCTCGGATATCATTGTTGCATCATCATTGTAGCCTTCACATGAAAAGTAACAGTGGAGCCGAAACCAAAAGTTGTGTAGCTCATTATTTTGTACCGTTACTTTTTCATTAATTTCGCGCGCGAGAAATCTTATTTGCTTTTTTTAAAAATTAATTTAGCGCTATCCCTTTAATTTTATGCTATTCCTGTTTTCAAATATCGTTGATAAAACATGGAGGGCATGTAATAATCACCCTTTTATATCGTAATTTTTAATTTATTACGATGGTTAATGGTATATAAAATGTATATAAATTACAATAAATAACACTAGGGAACAAACATTTTTTCTTACCTTCAGAGAGAAAGTAGGAGATTTCAAACGAAACGATCATGTTGATTTCGAAAATCATTATACAAACTTTCGATCACGCAATGTTCAAAAGATATGAAAATATTTAGTATTTGAAATAAACAAAATCCTATACTAATTTGCGCATGAACGATCCGGTTATATTAATACAAAATTTCATGAGCATGCTTCGTATGAGGTGAAACCAAGTTAAAAACGGTATACCCGTATTCGGGCAATAATATTGAAACATCTTGGAAGGAGGAATTCCAACTGCATTGCTCAAAAATGGTTTGCGCCTTGGCATTTACCCTTGAATTCCTGTTTACTCTCCCTGACAAAAAACAGCAGTAATCTCCCATTATTGCAAGATTCTTACACCTTTGGTATTCTTCAGTATAGCAATATCTTGATGATTCTGTTTACTATGTTCATCACTAATATCACCGAAATTCTGCAGTAAAAATTAAGATGGGAGTGAAAAAAATGAATTTTCAGAAATTTCATTTTCATTCTACTTCCCATATTTTTGAAGCTTCCTAACCATTCTGTGAACATCGTTTTTATGAATTGTCTTCTTTCTTTGTCCCAAGAAATGCGTGCAATCTCTCTGAAAGGAATGATAAGCTGCTAACTCAATATCTCGTAATTTTTCTTCCAATATTTCATACAACAGGAGTTTTATGATTTGCGGGCCGATGAAAATTCTTTCCTTTGATTTTTCATTACTCATACGTGAAATTATTCCAAAGCTTTGAAACTATCTTTTAAAACAATTGCCATTGTACTGGATTATAGAGAACTCACAATTTACTTATTAACTCCCTAATGTATACACAAACAAAAAGTACCTTCAAGAGCAGAATATTGGTCAAATGTTTCCTGACCCTTACTAAACTCTGAATTTTTTATCCCGAGAGCAAGTAGTTTCCTTTACTGTAAACTAGAGTCTAGCAGTTCAGATTTCTTTTGACAAATTCAGATCCCGTGCCAAATCATTTAGGTCTTCCTGCTCTAATAAGTGCAGGCCAGTGTCTGACTTTCCTCGTAAGTAGTCTGGATCTTTCGTGGTGGCTTCTGTTTCTGGAGGAAACACAGTTTCAGTTTCATCACAGTTTTCTTTATGAATTATTGACCATGTTTTCGCGAGTACAGGCACAGGTAATCTGTCATTGTGTCACGCAGGTCGCGTGGTAGAAGAATTATGTGGATATTGATCTCGGCAGACCAGATATCTTTATCATGAGGAAGCAGTTGTCATTACAATGGTTTGTTGGTATTCTCCACAACATTGGTACAGAAAATTATTTTAGTTTTCCATACAACCACAACACAAGGTTTGTTGCATATGTGACACAACACTGGTTAGCAACCCAGCAATCACAAATTACAAAGAATATACAAGTTTTGTAATTTCGTATATTTTTTTCCTTTGAAGTTTGGGTGTAAATCTTCCACAAACCTAATGGAAGTTATCAAGTTGATTCGCACACTTTCATTGTAAAATGACTATTTGCGTTTTATCGAACCGATTCAAATGCACAGATCATAGGGAAAATTTCACTTAATAAAACCCACAGAACTGTAATAACAAAATACGATATGGTACGATATAAAGATATGGTATATTTAAAAGCTGTGACGTGATACAACGTTTTTATTGTGATATTCGTTATCTACTTATAAAATTGAGTACGTTGCACACTTTATCGTCCGGGAGGTAAAAATATTGTTCGGTAGTGTAATTACTTGGATTCTTATAATGCATAAAAACTTACGAAAAGCGATTCTTTGCAAATTTTAATGAATTTTTTACGCGAAACGCGAAAATCAACGTTTCACTTTAAATCCATTTGATAGCAAATATTCGTAAAATTATTGACTATATTCTAGATCACAATCACACCGTCGAGGTAAAACAAAATTTATCTATTTATACTTTGTCACTATTATCACAATTGCAAACTAATGGTGCTACAGAAGGGCATAGACATTCCCTTATTATCTTTCCATTGCCTTTGGCTTCAGCTAGCTATTCGGACTTGCCACATACTCGTGCCAGCTGCCATCTATCGCCGTCTAAATTACATTTTTTGACATTTTCTTAATTTCTCGGTTTCCTAATGGTAGAACGGAAATATTAACTTTAAAATATTAAAGAACAGTAAAACCTCGTTCTAAATGGCAATTTTCTTTGAAAAATTTGGACCCGTTTAAAAAAATGATTTTAAGCGCTACTAAAAATGCGAAATTTGAAACTCTTTTTCACAGAAAGCGTTTCAGTTTTTGAAAAACTTCGTTTAAAGTCATTTGAAGCACTTACAGTAACAAATACGATAGTGTTTAAAAATTGCTGGAAATGTGAAAATTAAAGGTGTGAGAGATCTTTCAAGAAAATTACATTTATGTAATTTTTGCGAAAACAAAAAAACACTCCAAATTGAACTTAACGACTTATAAAATAGTGCAATTAGCATTATCCGTTCCAACAAATTTGAAGAAAACATTTGGAGCCATTTAAGGCAAAATGGCGTTTGAACGTTTCTGAAAATGCGGAAATTTGAGCTATTTTTCACAGAAAACGGTAGAGTTCTCGAGAAACTTTACTTTACATTATTTAAAGCACATGTACACATGTACTTGTAAATAAAATAATGTGAAAAAATCGCCACTTATCTAAATATTACCGACGTGAGGGATAAGTCAAAAAAATTACATTTTTGTAATTAAAAAAAGGAATATAGCAACATGGCGTTTATATCATCTAATATAGTCCATTTAGCACTATTCCTAACAAAAGTTTAAAGAAAAAATTTGGAGTAATTTTTCAGAAAATCTTGCTTTCGTAATGTTTTTAAAATTGCAAATATTGCACGCAATATTCCGTGAAAACTGCAATAACTTTCGAAAAAATGTACATGACTTTAATGATAGAACGCACTTTGGAGAACAACTTTTATTTGGAGGAAAAATCTCTATCTTCAAGTTTGTACTTGTAGGAAGACGCTGAAAAAAATCCTAACTTTTGAAATTTTCGAAAATTCAGAGTTAACCGTGAAAATCGGACGTATGCCACCTTTAAAACTGTATTTTACTTTATCCTTACAAGAAATTTAAAGAAAAAATTTGAAGCCGTTTTTGAGAAAATTTTGAAAATGTCCGAAGGGCTTCATGTACAGTACCCCCAAATTTTGAAGAAAGTTTTTCAATATCGCGGCGCCTCAAGTGGACGCACATTGACCGGGGAATATACTTTTTGGAATAAATCGCTCGTATGGTTTAGACACTAGTGTTGTTCATACACGGACGGACGGACAGACGGACAGACGGATAGACGGATAGACGGATAGACGGACAGACGGACGAACGTTTTGAAAAAAAGACACTTTTTCGGTATCAGGGGACCCCAAAACGTGTATTTATGTTAAAATCTCGAAATGGATTTCCCATATTACATAACTTTCCCTATACTACGTATATTACTCCGTATATACGTATGTATACGGGAAAGTAAAAATATCACTTTTCTGGCCATCACGACGCGAGAAAGACCAAGTTACCCTTCACGAGCCGTCAGTCGAGCGTTCCCAGTTTGTCCTCGCAAGCCAGCTGCTACGTACTGTTTTGTGAATGAGCTTAATCTATAATAAGAGTTAATGAAATTCATAATTTTAAAAAAATGTACATTTTCAAATTTGCCTTTTCAAGAGAATTCTTAATACTTTGCTCATACGTTTATTGGGCGGTTGAATACAAACTGTTTTACTCGATATGGATATTTACTCTGTAGGGATATTTGTTCCCGAAGGTTATTTAACGTGGGATAATTTTTAAAAAAAAATTAATTGCCCTCTGTGAACACAATTTATAGATTACTATTTATCTTCAGCTCTGAATTACAATGACCTGCCAAATGTAATAAATTGTTATTACAATTTGTTATAATATAATATAATGTAATGAATTATAATA
Source organism: Acheta domesticus (assembly GCA_031308135.1). Taxonomy (NCBI): domain Eukaryota; kingdom Metazoa; phylum Arthropoda; class Insecta; order Orthoptera; family Gryllidae; genus Acheta; species Acheta domesticus. The sequence goes on along the minus strand of JAHLJT010002406.1, from coordinate 91,374,975 downwards.
TATTTATTCACATTACTGAAAAAATCCGAGGCCTTTAATACTTCTCCTATAGTTCGCTCAGTCGCTGTAAATGAAATATTGTACGTATAATCACTACTTGCGAAAGACGAGAAAATATATTCTTTGTGTACCTACGACACTTTTAGTTCTATTACCACTTAATCATCACGAGTTCAACATCCTCCAGTTGCATCATACGAGAGCCCGTAGGTTTTCAGTTGCTATCAGAGGCGCCAAAGGGGAAGATAATTGCATTGTCTCCTCCGTCTGTGTCGCGCGCACCTGCAATATACGTTGGCACGACTACTCCACCGCACGCGAAACCGTCGTGTCGCGAGGCACTACGAAGTTACACAACGCCGAAGTTGGCGCGCTGCAATCTGCTTTTACGCGCACTCGCCTTTAAAGGCGGAGGGGCCCCTTTGCGTCCCGGCGACGACGTTGCGGCGAGAGGACTTAATTCCACGTTCCCGAACGTTCTTGTCCCTTTCACGAGAGTACGTGACGCGCTCAAGTGACGCTACTCCACGTTGCAGTCGTCACACGCTACGTGCGAGTTATCCCTTTTGCCTTTGACAGTATGTGCAGCAAGGATGGCGTATTTGGGGCAAATGGGGATGTAGCATGCTCTCGTTGTAATTCTTGAAAATTCGTTAGTGAAAAAAGAAAATGTTCTGAATACATTTACATGAGAATGTAATTAATAACAATTGAGTGTAACTAAACAATGTAAATTACAAGTATTCATTGATGTTAGGTGAAGATTTTAACATGAAAATATTGAATCTATGCAAGCGTTTTATTACTTAATGTAAAGGGAATTTGAAGAATAATCTACCAATGTCAGTTTACCTGTCAAATAAAAGTAACTTTTACAAATAAGGTAAAAGTAACGTTTACCTTAAGTGATTTTCCTACTTTACAATACTTTAATCAGCAGATGGAATCCCACCAGTCAAATCAAAACTTCATCACGCAAATTAGACTTCTGAAAACATTTCATTCCAAAAAATAATACATTTGAGTAATTAATTCCATCATTTTTGTCATTGTTTATCAAAACAAAATATATATTTGGATTTGTACACAAAGGTATTAAACGTTAAAATATTCTAAAGAAAAGAAAAAATGATACAATATTGTTCGAAAGAATTATAAAATTACTCGAATGCCAAATTAGTAAAAACAGAATAATGCAAAAAAATCCGTAAAATCCAATTACTGCTTCCGCTTTAAAAATTAGTAATATGGTTATTTAAAATATAAGGAATTTTTTAACTTTCGTGATTACTCCATTGGCATAAATAGTGACAAACCACATGATATAGTATTACTTATACTACAAGAAGTAATAGCAAACTTAATCCAATAGATGTTGATGTGCTTTAAATGTCCCGACACAGGCGACGGTTCGTACGGGCACGTCATGTGAAGTTTATAAACTCTGGTTCACTGAAAAAACAGTTAAATGAAAATATAATTTAATTGTTTTATGCTTACTTAGATCTGTACATGTATGTTGAAGTGGGCGATAGCAGAAAATCTTCCTACCAAACTTAACTTCAATGAGTAATACAGAACATACAATTAAAAAACCTGGACAGATGCACATCTAACGCATGATTACTGGATATAACTTTTATATACACTTATTCATCTTTGTATTTAAAAATACTCAATATCCGAACTTCAAAAAAATTGCTCCTTTTGCTTCGCTAACTATAACCCTTTAACACACACTTGCTTGCGCTAAGAAACGACTGCTTGTCATAGATCCATTGGAACTCGAAAGAGGAAAGTGACTCGTGAAAGGAAACCAACTTCATGTATAGTTGGTTTTGGAAACGATATAATGAAGAAATGGCGGCACATGAGTGCTCATCCTACTGATTTTAAGATATTAAATTGGAGTTAATACTACAAAAACGGTTAATAAAAGCATTCTATAAGACAATTAGGGCCCCACCACATAAATGTAAACAAACAATCAAGTAATGTGATTGGGTATAGAGCTAAAATCTCTAAGTAAATATCCTTGGTTTTGTAAATATAAAGATTAGGTCCACGATTTAATTTGCAAGTGTGTTTGATAGTAATCCCCCAACACAAAGTCGTGACAGTTCCTTTGAACTACAATATCTTCCCTTTTGACGTGTCCGTCTCTTCGTGCATAAGAAGAGAACTGGGCAAATCTCTTCTGCATTCCTATACAGTCTTATTAAAAATTACCTCAGCTTCTTAATTGTTTTCAAATTTTCCGCTCTGCACAAGTGTTTGATTGTTTAATATTCAAATAACACTGCCACGATTCTTATTTTCTTTCACTCCCTATTCGCACAGCACGGAGGGGAGAACAAAAGTATACGAAACTTCGGCGCTGCCTGCCGGTGGAGCAAGTGGAAATTAGCGCTCTGGTGCGATTCTTTCCGTTATGTAAATGTGAAGACGATTTAGTCGGCATTCAAAACGCAGAAAGGAGGAAGTTAGGGGAGCAAAAATTAGAGCTTTCTTTCAAAAGTTGGAAATTAAATGCAAACCAAAGAATTAAACAATGGAGATCCTCTTTTTTATCCGAACGCGAATTGGAAGAAATATGAAATAAGATTCCGACACGGTAATGTTTCATGCCAACATCCTAGGAGGGTCATGTATCATTGTTCATCTTAAAATGTATGCTGCGATTTTTCTTAAACACAAACACCGCAATAAATAACGAATATAATAGAGCTGCATACATTATATAGTTATTTCCAAGTTAAGAAACAGAGAACTCGTCTCTACTGGCAAAGATCAACAAATTCAAACATTTTGCTTCGGGTTGTTGAAATACCCCAGGTATTAATAATTAATACAAGATGCTTATAATCACTATAATCGAGAGCAAAATAACTATTCTGAACTCATTATCTATAATAAACTATTTTAATTAAGCGATGACTTTGTTTACTTATCTATCATTAACTACACCAGTACCATTAAGCAGGTTTTATTCAGGGAACATCGCTTTAAAGCAATTTTATTGACATCACTATGCAGTACAACACAATATTTGAAAAACAGTATTTTGCCGTTTAAAAATCACCCGTACTGTACATTGCCATGTCAGAAAAAAATAAAATATTTAACTCCAACATAAATTAAACATAATGTGTGGTATAAATTAATTAAATTATTGTTTCACTGGAACGATGTTTTATCTTTAGAGAATTAATGGAATGGATGTTGATGTGCTTTAAATGTATCGACATGCTAAATTTAGTCGGGATCGTGAATCTTCAAATCCCCAAAGATGTATTAAATATTGTCATCCAAGGGAAAAGAGAGCTTTTTAGCTGAGTCCTTCATAGTGACGACTCTCGTGACAAGAAAAGACTTTATGAAGCCTAGAAAATAAGAGGACCACTCGATCTGATGTAGACAGCGCTCAAAAAACCCTGCTTCAACACATTTCTCTTGGCATCGAAGCTGATGGAAAGCAGGAAAGAAAAAAAACATTTTTCGGTATTTTAAAAACGAGAGAGGATATTAAACTTTTTTCCAATGCCACTTTCACTTCTATAAACAAACCTATTAAACTTCTCAACTTACTCCAATAATATTTCCTTCCTCTAAGAAATTCTTTCACAATTTCTTCGCTTCGTCATCATGTCTTTGAGCAGATTAAAGTAAGAGTTCTTATATACTTGCGTGCGCTTTCACTGAAGGTGAAGAGGGAAAAATGTCCAAAGAATTACCGAGTCTCAAGAAAGGAGATTCGTGTCGATAAAATATTTTCTTTAAGTCATTAGAATTCGGAATACAATATCTATAAAACTGAAGTGTTGAATTTGTTTTTATAACGCATTTCTGTTGAAGACACGTCAAGCGCTTCAACTCGTATGCTGAGAAGTGATGGCAAGGAGGCATAGGCGGTCTACAGAGCATCGTTGAAATGAAGAATTGGTTTACTTAAATTAGGTGATGAACACCTTGTAAAATTAAAAAAAATAATGGATCAACACGAAATGTATTATGTTTGTTGAAGAAATCTTAAATATTGAGAATGTGATGCGAGTAAACATATCACTAAGTTTAAAATTAAATTTCTAATAAAAGCTTACTTACACAGCAAAAATGTTAAACGTACTAATATTTAACCGTTCCGTATTAATAAAGTCGTTTCACTTTTACAATCTGGAGCAAAAATATATTTCCAACTAGAAAATTTACTTACATTGTCGATTAAATTGAAATTTACGGTCAAATTTCCACTGACATCGAGTTTTGTTGGAATCGTAATTAATAGGCTTTTATATGGAAGTACAGTATACTACATGGCACAGCTCATATTGAAAAAGTATATTAAAAGTCTTGCCATATCACACTTTTTCAGATGTCAGCGTACGAGACATTTGTACACATAAGAAGAGGGAATTCAATATTTCATGAGGCCAATTAAAATTGAATCAGTCATTTAAAGAGCATCTCATCTCGATTCTTTTGTAAACTGAGACAGCCATGTAAATTCACCAAGGCAAAGCTTTTCCGAGCAAAACACTACTTCTGCAATATAAGGGCAAATGACAAAGAAATATTATGTTTTTCATTCGACAGAGAATACATCTCTTAGAAAATGATCATCTGAAACCAACGTGAATACTACATAAGTCATCTTTCAGTAAATTTTGGTATGCAGCAGACCTACAGCTGGCAAGAGCTGTTGAATTGATTGATATTGTTGTTTATAATTATGTTATTCAATAAAAACTTGTTTTAATTATAACGTACACATTATATATAATTATAATATACAGGGTGAGTCACGTAACTTTAGCACCTCCTGTAACTTTTGAACGGTTGAAGATATTTCAATGCAGTTTTCACGGAAGTGAATGAGGGAATGCGGCTAATTGATATGTGTATTGATGTCTCTTTTATCACTTGTATTTTACGAGATATTTGAGGTAACTTTGTTTTTTCAAATGGGACTATACATATTTTTTCAGTCTATAATGACAAGCGTTAAAAGACAAATCCAAAGATATAAATATTGTCATATGTTAGATAAGCATTTTTTTGAGTAAATGTGATTTTTTTGCGACTAGAGTTTAACGGATATTTTCATTGTAACAGTCAGTCCCACGAGGTCACGCAGCGCTCCCCCAGCAAACGCGGGTTCGGGAAAGGGAAGGGATTTTAGTACTTGAGGATACGAAAAATATTCACGAAACTGTTGCATTTTTCCTGAACTATTCTTTCCATCCTGACCCTACCTCAAATATCTCGTAAAATACAAGTGATCAAATAGAAATTAATGCACGTATCAATTAGCCCCTTTCCCTCATGAACTTCCGTGAAAACTGCATTGCAATAACTTCAACCATTCAAAAGTTACAGAAGGTGCTAAAGTTACGTGACTCACCCTGTATATATTATATAATTATTATAATTGTTTTATTCCTAATAAATGCACCTACTATAGTCCCTTGAAAAATAAAGCAAGTCGTATGACATTTTATTATTTACGAGTGATATTAAGTAAAAATAATATTTTCTTCTGATACAACTAGCGCGGACCCATAAGCTTACATTACAAATGCATGAATACTAGTAGTTAGATTACAAATTTTTATATTGTCCAAGAAAGGATTTTTCAAGTTTTGCAAAAGTTTACTTCTGAAAAGGGAGAAATTCCTCAAATTACTAACTAATATCTGCGTAACAAACATTTTCGTGTAATAATATCAATAATTATCGATTTTTCATCGAGAACCGTAAAAGACGCATGCAGATACATCTCGGAAACCAAGAATACAAACAATCCAACGATCAACACAAAGAACGAAACCCCCAACTTCCCTAAACAACATTTCTTCGGGGAACGCTCTCAGCGGAGCCTGGCGAACAAAAGACGTGCGAAGAGCGCGGTGGCGTGTAGTCGCCGGGGGAGGTGGCGGGGGCGGGAAAGGGCAACGCACGTAGCCGGCACAAGTTGCGCGAAGTGGGGCGGAGGAGGGGGTGGCAGGCGGGGGCGGGTCGTAGGCAGAAGCGGCCGTGGCGTCGCCCCTTCCAGAACTTTTTTCCTCGTCCCGGCCCACGCGCCAGAAGGTGACGACTTGTTCAGTGGGGGAGGTCTCAACAGGCTTCGGGGCGACGGTGGTGTCCGAAAGGAAAGCGGTCGATAAGACGCACACCAAAAGAAACAACGCTCGAAAAGAAACTGTTATTAAAAATTAAACTTTAATAATGACTTATGGTTTTCATTAGTTAAGCTGATTCCTTATTAATGTTTATAAGCTATTTTTTTATCGAGGTATCAAGTTGAGCTAGGTATCCATTATTGAAATTATTGGTGTTACATCATCACAATCGTACGGCACACTCAATAATGTACGAAACGACAAAGGAGCGATTTAAAAAACACACGTGCTTGATATCAGAGATCCTCCTAAATGTGCTATCATCATATTCTCATTATTGTACTCTTCCAGACTCTTCCATACCTCTAACATCACATTTCCTCATTTGAATACATCTCTTTTTTCCTGTTTGCCGTCTAATTTCCTTTCGAAACCAATATCGCACATTTGTTCGTATTTTCTTATTCGCTTGCTTTCAGCCCATCACATTTTTTATCCACAAATGTCACTTTTCATTTATATAGTACTATTTACATCAAAATCGTGTTACGTTTCCGCACACTTTTTTTTCAATTTATTAATACGTTTAATTAATGTGCCAAGTTCCGTCTTGCGTCGTCCAGCTCTACTTCTCTCCGCCTCCTTCCCCCTCAATCGCGCCCCGATCCGACCCTCTTCGTCTTGCTCCCACCTCCTCCACGTCTTTGCTCTAATTTATCTCGTTTTCATTTAATCTTTTCTCTTCTGTAATTACGTTTGTAGACTCTTAGCCTTTGCTTTTATTCATATTTATTTCTATACATTATTGATTTCATCTTTTTTCTTTTTAGTCGCTTTCTTTTTAATACTTCTCTGCATAACCTGCTTCCAGGACTCTCTCTTTCCTTTCCACAAACTTCCTCTTTACCGCTTTCATCGTCTTCTCTTTTCGTGGCCCCTCCTCCACGAGGGTTGCCTCCTTCGTATGCCACCGGAATATTAACGGGAACATTACGCTTGCCTCCGCAACGCCCCATTCCCCGCCTCACACCCCGTGCCACTGATCCCCGTCTCACAGGCAGCCCCGCCAACGTCGCTCCACCCATCCCTTCTCCGCACCCCTCGCCCCTCACACTCCGGCCGAACTCCTCGCCTCGCCCCACACCGTCCTATCATTCCTGGCTCTTATATGCCTTAGCTCCCTCTCTGTTCCGTACCGGTGCGCCTTGCTCCGTCCCTTCCGTCCCCTACGACCCGCCTCATTCCCATCCATCCCATCCCGTCCCGTCCCCTCCGTCCCGTCCCCTCCCGTCCGTCCCATCCCATCTTCTCCGTCTAATCTCATCCTCTCCATCCCGTGCCATCCCCACCATCCTGTCCCACCCCCTCCGTCCCGTTCCATCCCCTTCGTCCCGTCCCATCCCCTTCGTCCCGACCCATCCCTTCCGTCCCGTCCCGTCCCGTCCCATTCCCTCTAGCCCACCCCGCAAGGTTATCACACCCTCCACCTCGTTCTCACTTCTACGCCCTTCTCCTCCCTGCGCCGTCATTCCCGCACCTCTTGACTCCTAGTGAGATGCGCTATAAGCCGAGAGAGCTTCTCGCGAAAGTAAGGAACTCGAGCATACGACCAAACGGCGGGAGCAAAAATATTATTTGCCCTCGATTCTACACGACTTGCGATTCCACAATTTCCAGCGGAACTGCAATTTCGCTCTGGTGTAATGTAAGAAAGTGAAGAAGATCCTCCGTAAGAAGTTTCTTCTACAGGGTGATGTAACGTACGTGCAGGGGAACCGAAGGAAAAGTGGAAGACGTTAGCGTGAATTTGAAACGAAATAACCATTTCAGCTGCCCTAATGCGCATCTTGTGAATATAAAATGTGAGGTTACCAAAACCCACTAAAAGGGATCTTTTTCCCTATCAAATAATACGCATTATGTGAAATTTTACGGACGTAAATTTACGAAATTACAGAACCGTATGTACGATTTGAGATCTTTTAATGTATCGATAAACTGTCTGCAACATGCACGATATTACGTACATACATTTTTAATACCTGAATTACTTTTGTTTTCACCGTAATTTTCTGAGCAAACAACAAAGATTGTTTACAAATCAGTGTTGTAGTCAAGTCACCAAATCACGGTAACTGATGAAAATGAGAGGTGTAAATATATAAAGACTATTTAATAACACTCCATTTAGAGATGGATTTTGACTCATTTTGAAATCAGAATACATGATTATCATCATATACAATTTTAATATCTTCAATCGGAAATATTGAAACAATGTCCCCGTGTAGGGTAAACGTAGCGTAACATGACATTCAAAACGCTTTTTGCCGGTTGTTTGCAGTCGATAATGTCTGCGGAAAATTGGGAAATTAAATATTTATCTGGACTGCTCGCTGCTGATTGCACTTGACAGCAAAAATGAGAAGGAATTATCAGAACTATTGTTGTGCAACCATATTCATGCGATAAAATGTAGCCATTGAGATTTCCATGTCATAGTTTCGTTTACAATAAAATTTATTTTGAGATGCTAAACTGACTCTAAAAAGCAAACTTCACAATTAATTACTGATTCGTACGTTTAAAAAGGTGACGGTATGTAAATAATAGAAATGTAAATCCTGAATGTTATGGGTAAAGAGGAAAGAAATGTTTTTAATGCAAATAAGAGAACGTAGTAAGGCTGTAAATGCGGAATTGCGAAGTAGGGGAAATAATACGTATGAAAAAGGAAAAGGAAAGGAGAATTTCAGAGAGACATAACGCAGAGAGATTTTCAATATGAGAGGGGAAAAGAGAAAAAAGAAAAAGGAAAAGAGAATTTGACAGTTACAGAATGAAGAGAGATGTGCGACAAGTGACGGGAGAAGAGAAAAGAAGCGAGAAGAGGGGAGGCAGGAGGAAGGAAAGAATATGAAGGGAGAAGGGAAGAGGAAGGATATAAGAGGGGCAGGTGGAGATACATGAAAGGTGAGAGTAGAGAAAAGAAGAGAGAGGGGAGAGCAAGGAGAAAGGAGAGGAATACTATCGATTGCATTATAGGTCCGGTACTGTGCGAGGGTAACACGCTTATCATGAAAGATTATTTCTGTACTTTTCCTTCAGTTTAATTTTACATAAATTTCGGCATGATTCTGACCATCAATTTTATGAAGTGGGGACACCCAGACAAACCAAATCCCCAAAAAAATTAAGAGAAGTTTTGTAAAGGTTTTATTGTGCAGAATACTCCCTAAGAAACGTAGGTTGGATCCCATCATTCCTCGTCTGGCTCCCGCCTGTCCCTTAAGCCCTATTGTATTCCTACCTTCATGATTTTTGCCATTTCCTCACATGTTCCTATTTGGCCCCAATCTTTTTCTTCAAAAATTATCCTTAAACACATATGCCCTACGAAACTCGTGCCTCTTTAAGAATAAGAATAACTGGTTTTGATTTTTGACGAGTTCCGCGTGAGTATAATGGACTTACTGTAATTTGTTTCTTACATTATAATCTGTGAACTTCTATTTTCTTTCTCTTAAATATGTTTGATGCGGAACTGTGGAGTAATTCCTAATCTAGCAGCAGCATACTTATAAGCTTATGAGCCGATCGTTTCTTATAAATTGGCAATAACCGTCATGTATTCTTATCGTATCATATACCGACAGGATATATTGATATACGGAATTGGGCATTGACAAAATATTTTACCCTTTATCAATAAATAAAAAATCGTAATTATTAATCAAGTCTTTTCTATGAAACATTGTTTATAAGCAAATAGAATTAAGATATTTCTTATGTTTTCGCAACACCTACATCAAAATAAAGGAAATCCTAGCCATACGTCCCGTTCTTGCAATGCCAACTCCAAAAAAACTGCAAATTTTGAGTTTTGAGTGTTATAAGACATTTAATAATAATTATTACATCTATTTAAATGTATCGTAATGCATCAATTAGCAAGCGTGTTTCGTACATTAAACTTTTAAACTTCAACAGAAACTTCAAACATATGTTAACCAAAACGTCATTTTTCAAGTTGTTCCAATGTTTCCAACCAAGAATAATATGCCGAGATAAATTATGGAAGTATTGCCTTTCAGAGAGAGGGAATGAACGGAGCAGGAGCGCGGATGACGAGCGCGAAGGAGTCGCAGCAGCGTTCACCGATCTAGCGCTGTGCGCGGCCGGGGGCGGCATCAATCTTGGCGGCGCCTCCACTCGCTCGCACGCCGGCGGGCGGACGGCGAAGCTCCGTGACGTGACTGACGAGCGCAAGTTGAGATACTTCGCAGCTCGGTGACCCCGCCTTCACCGCCACCGCCTCCATCTTTGTCGCCACCTTCGCCGGCTCCGCCGTCGCCCCCCCGCCACCGACTCCAGTCCACTCCCGACTCCGACTCCACTCCCGACTCCGACTCCCCTCCCGACTCCGACTCCCCTCCCGACTCCGACTCCACTCCCGACTCCGACTCCACTCCCGACTCCGACTCCACTCCCGACTCCGACTCCACTCCCGACTCCGACTCCACTCCCGACTCCGACTCCACTCCCGACTCCGACTCCACTCCCGACTCCGACTCCACTCCCGACTCCGACTCCACTCCCGACTCCGACTCCACTCCCGACTCCGACTCCACTCCCGACTCTGTCTCAGTCTCAGTCACAGCTTCCACTGCCGCCGCCGCCATGGAATAGGACATGCTTTGCCGTCTCCCACAACCAACGACAAACCCTTTTCGTGTCTGCCTGAGAGGTGCGGATGATTCGAATTATTCGAAGCGATGAAGCTAATGTCGATTGTGGAGAGTTGTATGGTTTAAATGGAAGTTCGTAGCATCATTGAAACTTGTAATATTTATTAATACTCATACTCATTTCTCTTATAATAATTTCTATTCTAACCTACTTTGTGAATCAAATACTGTTTCTTCTTCTATTATTTCCACTTATCTATTACTACGAAGACTTCTACTACCATTTATTCTTCAATTTCCATTTATTCGGCATTTCTGTTTTCATAAATTTTCAACTAATTCGTTTTTCCCCTTCTTCTTTATCTTCTTCTTCTTCTTCTACTACTACTACTACTACTCCTTAATCGTTTTCTTGTCCATTTTCTCTGTTCTCTTCATCTCACTCTTCTGATAGTCCAATCTTCAACTTTTTCGGTATCATTTCCTCGGCTTCTTTTGTTTTCTCTATTTCTACTTCTCCTTCCTTCTTTATTCTGCAAGTTGACATACGTGGCAGCGTGATGACGCCGCATCTCCTGCGAGAAGGGCATGCGACGCCGCCAGCCGCAGACAGCGGTGGCAGACAGCCCCGTGATGGCTTGAGGCGGGATCACGGGAATTATCCGGATGGATGGAGGCGAAGATGGATAGGGGGAAGGATGAGGTTGAGATGAAGGGTGTTATAGCTCTGCTCAAACGTATTTCGCTTTCGTAATGCTTGGTAGCTCGATGATCTTTTATATTCCAATCTTTGAATATCCAGTTGTATTTTATTACTATAACCTCCTTTGAAAATGATCTACTAAAATTTCTTCTCTTTCTTCCGATTCTGCTACTGTTTCATTTCCTCCACTTTTTTCTTGTGTCTTTTCTCCCTTTTTACATTTTATTTTCTACTGCCCTTTATTTCCTTTTCTTTTCTTCCACTTCTTCTTTGTCTTTTTGCCTCTCTTTTTTTTATTTTCCTTGAATTTTGTTTCCTGACTTCTTCTATTTATCCACTTTTGTCTTTATTTTCTTCTTCTCCTTTTAATTCTTCTTGTTCCCCGTTTTCTTTCATGGGCGCGTTCTTCGTAAAAGACTGATGTTTTCATACTGAGATCTAATACATGGATACCCTGCTCAATTATGAAATGAATGGTAGTGCAGATGATAATTATATATATAAACTTTATTGTCTTTGCACAACACACATCAATAAAGAAGTGGAAAAATTCATAACTTACACGAGATATGAACTGATGACTATCGAAAACAACCATTTCTCAGTAATCATGTAGTTGGATACAAGTACGTTCATCTGAGGTGGACGCATTTGAATCCGAAATTGATTGTTTATTGTCTATCAGTGTTTTGTTTTCTGTTTTTTTCAACAGTTTGATACCAGCAAAACTCTTTTTCTTCTATTCCACTCTTCCTTCTGTTTAGAATTTTCATTTTTCACTAAGTGGATGGGTACAGCAATTCTTAATCGAAACTTCACGACCATAAACAAGAATAAACTTCGACTAACCAATTAATCTACGTACACAGCTCATGTTTCTCCCATTTTCATTATCTTCCTTCTCTTGGCATCCAAGACGTAAAAGCACGTAATAATTTTAAGAAAATTAAGGAAATTAAAAGTTAAAATCTTAAGAAATAAGTAAGAGAACCTATGTTTAATAACAATAACAAGATAGAACATCTCGCAGTAGAATCTTTTAACAGCATCTGCAGCTTACCACTCAGATACTCTTTTCTACTCATATTCGAGTACAGCAACTCCTAAAAAACACAAACAAAACACGTGCTTTAACGAAGAAAATCAACACAACGCATTAGAACATTTTAAAACCGGAACAGTGAGACTAGATATGAAATCAACTAGAACCATACCGACGCTAGACGCTAGAGGCGTAATTGGCTAGCAAGCTTGGAGATATCGTCCGTGCAGCCTGCGTCTCTGAACAAGCCATTTGCGACGCTGGCGCTCTTGCGGGCTACGCAACTGAGGGCGAGCGGCCAGTAGCAGTGCGAGGAGCAGGAGGGGGCGGCGACAGGGGAGAAGCGAGAAGCCAAGAGATCGGGTGGAGCTGGAGCGGGAAAGGCGCGGCGAGAAGTATAAAAGCAAAACGAGAAAGTCGAATGCTCCAGAGAGTTTTATCTCATTTCTCCAGAATTTATCACGGGGATGGTATACGTTTCCGAGACACGTACTCGATACAAATCTACCGCAACATGACATGTTATGAAACCACACAGACATAAAACAATTTATTTTAGATCTTCTCGACATCTTGGGCATTTATCTGCGCTTTTCTCTACGCGAGAATCTTTCTTTTTGTGTTCCGGATTTCTTCTCTCCCTACAGCTGCAGTTAAAAGAAATTCTACTGCGAGATGTTCTATCTCGGTATTATAAGTGTATTAAACGTAAGGTCTATTGAATACTTCAGGATTTTAATTTTTAATTTTAATTTGTTTAGTTATTGTTTTACCTTATGAAGGCTCGAGAAATGACAATGCTGTTTATTTTTCCTTTCTTGTTTGATATTTTTTATTGTTTCCATTATTTTGCCCACTGTATGTGTGAATTTAAACACTTCCTTCCACACCAATTTTTTATCTCTTTGCGTCATAACTAATGACAATATACTACGCAATTAAAATAGTAGAAACGGCCATTAATTTATTTGGTACGTTAGTCAGTTAATAATCCGCAAATTGAGCAATAAATCCCCAATACCACAAATTGCTCTCTTGCATAGGAAATAAAAATGTAGTGTTACTCGCAATAAAAGAAATTAACTCCAACAAATAAAATGGCCAGAGCTATGTAGATCATTTGGGAAAACGGAAAACAATGTGCGTAGTCTGGAAACTTGGCATGTGCTGTGATTACTGCAGACTGCGGTATTTTGTATTTTTTCATGTAATTAACTTTTTCATTTTCGTTGTAATTATCAACATTAATACGTCACCAAGAATACGTCATCGAGAATATTTATTTTCGTTGAATATTTGAAACTGAAAGAGACATTATACTAAGAATTATGTTCAGTCTCCCTTAATCGCTTTTCTCGCAAGGTAACGCAGATATCAACGCAGCTATCATTTTTTCTTGTAACTACCGTTTTCTCGTCTCTGATGCCCAATTAATATTTTCAAATGAAATTTCATTTGAAGGATTTCATCCAGTATATTTTACCAAAAATATTTAATTGTATTAATGACTATTGTTTATAAATAAAGACATTTAAGTGTTTCTCCTAGATGTTCTATCTCTTTATCGCCACGCACGACTAATCGTACGAAACTATCTCTAGTAGACACTTAAAAACATAATTTACGATTTATTTTCTACAAATATTTATATCTACAAATCTGGAACTTTCCTTGAGACATATATTTTTTTGTGGGTTTAGCTTTTTGTAGGGTATTTCCGTTCTTGGGCAGACGGTCAAGAAAGTATAGTATCCTATTATACTTATATTACTTAGAATGAACTTTATTATTTGACATTACGTGCGACTTGATCTCAGGGTTCCAAATCCACCTGCTTATTAATAAATTCTATAATTTATAAGAAGATTGACAAATGCATAATACAAGATATAGGGGATTTACACGATTCACGCCTCTTTATATAAACAACGAAAAAATCTATGAGTTCAGCTAGCTTTTCAGTAGGAGAGTGCGTAACACCGTGAAATTCATTCTATGAGACTGAAACAAAATTTTTTATCTCTATTGTGAAGGTTCTAATTTTTCTCTTTATTGAATCAAATTCATTATAAAAAATAGAGACCCATTTATTTGTTGGGGCCGATGATTTGTCTAGTGGCGGAAGAAAAAAAATACAAATGTGATTTCGACGACATACCTTTCCTTTCCTGCATGGGGATGAAAGTCTCTTCTAGAAATAGGAGTCTCTCCGAAATAAAGAAAAAAATAAGGTTTTTATAAATCCAAAGATAATTATCTCCACCTGATTCTACTTTCTTCCTACCGCTACCGTGGTAGAGACAAAGTTATGAAATACTGTGCGAAAAAAGGCGAATTTTCGATAGAAAAACTTATCAAAAAAATTGGCAACAAAAACATGGATAAATCCAAATGTTAAATTTAGAAAAAATCCTCTAACGCGTGGTGTAGCCAGAATCCATGTTTTCTGGGTCCTTGACACCGAAAAATCGATTGACAGCAAAACGTCTATTCGTCCGTCTGTATGTCTTTGAACAACGAACAACCTTTTAGCTGATTTGCCTCAAAATTGACTTTCCTTCATTGATTTGGCTGATGTCGCGGCCCTTTGAACTTGAAACATATATTTTAATTTTTGGGGGTACTTTACAAGAAGCCCCAGAAACACTTTCAAAATTTTCAAAATAATGGCTCCCACATTTTTTATTAAACTTTGTAATTGGATATTGTGAAGGACGTTTAAGAGAATGGTGCAGGTCTCATGTTCATTAAAAACTCTCATTTTTCGAAAATTGAAAATATTCAAAATATTTGGCGTCTTCCTACAACTGTAAATATGAAGACACATTTTTCTTAATCAAATGTGTTCATCAAAAACAGATATAAAAATAACGTCATGTTCAATTTTTCAAAAATATGAATATTTTTTGCGAAATTTTGTGACAAATATAGGCAATTTTTATTGTCGTTAAACCATTTTTCTTAAAAACGGCACACAACTTTTTGATTAAGTTTGAACCTTAGATAGCGTAAAGGGATCTTAATAGAATGGTGCATGTCTCATGTTCTTAAATACCTGATTTTTCGAAAATTGTAAAACAATTAAAAAATTTCAGTAAAAATCTTCTGTAATATTTCTAATATTATGAGGCATCTCTGAGAACTATTAGTGGCCACAGAGTAAACAATGCACCCGCTATAGTCTGTGTGGACACATAATGTATGCATTAGAGGTACATAGATATAGTCTATGGTGGACACAAAGTGTGCCGATAATCGATACCAGCGCAACAAAAGAGCATCGCGTGTTAAAAATGAAGTGGACAATTTTGGACTTTTAGGGTTTGTGAGAAATTGTACAGAAACTGTGACTATTCAAGTAAATAGAGGCAATGTCGTGGAATATTATACATGTTGTTTGAACACGATCGGTTAGCGGGTTCGCTTAAAATCACAGAAAAACGAGTTCGGAAAGAGAACCATTCGTACTTTCCAAGAAGCATCAAACCGGAATTTATTAAAATTTAAGAAGAAACACTGAATTAAATAATGAAAGATAATGGGATTCATTGGAAGATAATTTCGGCCGAATTTAGAACTGGGTTTCTGAATTTTAGAACACTGGGGAATGTATTATTAAATAAATATTAAAACGTAAGAAGATGATGAAACAAACGAAGACATGTTGCATAACGTCAACATAGAAATCCACGATTTTTGGCTATAAATATTTAGAAAACGGCACTTTTAACAAGATAATCATGACATTGGATGCATGACGAAGCGAATGAACCCGAAACCCGTTCGAAACTCTTAAAATGGGATATTTTGAGAAAATTTTCTAGGACGACAATGAGAATAAGCGAAAGAAGGTGGTCGGCATTTTTTTTTGGAAAACAAAGGTGTTGTGTTAAATCGACGCAAGTTTTTGAGACAGTTGGGTTCTGAAAGCCGTGGAAAGCACATCGAATTCACGTCGGTCCGATTCAAAATTCATAATTATTTTTGGGACTTGTAATTTTTTTGTGGTGATCGAGCATTCAGTTAAGAACTGTGAACGTGTAGTAAAACGGGACGTATTCGTATTGAAGACAGAAGAAGTTTATGTTATTTTGTTAATGATTTTTCAATGGAACATTCTGGAAATTTATGGGATTTTCCACGGAAGGAGATTAATTGAAGAAGACGAGCCGCACGAGATTCAACAGACCCGACGGCAACGCACGCGAGGAGGCGCGTGTACATCGAGGGAAGTGGCAACGGCGCGGTTCTTCAACAACACACGCAGGAAAGTGGCGCATCAGCAAACGTTCGCGACGTAATTCATGAATCCAAGCTGGTTTCGCGATTTTTAACAATAATGTGAACAGTAATGGAGATTACGGAACTGAATAGTCAAAAGTAACATTAATCCAGATAAGAACGATTTAACAAATACTAAGCAAGGATAATTAATTTCAGTTTTTGTGTATTAGTATAGAATAAGTACGTACGTACGAGATTTTGCACAATATTAATAAAATTCAATTGCTACAAGGAATTCCTTTAATTAATTATCATTCATGATCAGCTGGTCAATGATAAATAAAGATTAGCATAAGAATTAATTGTGATTTATAAAACAGAGCGAATCGTAACAATCACGCCAAGAGCACCTATATTAAAATTTATATTGTTGCCGCAGTTAAAAGAAACGCTGATTAAAGTTTTGTTTTCATGTTTAAAAGGAAACACCGTGTTTGATTTCAGTAGCATATTTCCTGGAAACTGTTGTTGTTTTGAATGTTGTTTTCAGCCTGGTCCGTACGGAGGCACCCACCGCCCACGACCCATAAATTTTTGCAATCACGGGATTTAGCAGAGTAATATTCGGTAGTAACGTCAGATAGATAGAGAATCCAGAGGGTACTTTGCATCCCGTGGGTACTTTTGCATTGGCAGCCCCGTGTGGGGCACAAAAGGGGGAGTACTTTTTGCACTTCCTACAACTACAATTGTGAATGTACATTTTTTCTTAATGAAATATGTTTATCAAAAAACAATCTTCAAATACAGTAATGTTGATTTTTTTGGAAATTGGAATCTTTTTTGTAATTTGGCGACAAACGTAATCGTCTGCTCCGAATTTACTGCGCTTGGCTCCAGGCAGTTGGATGTTTCGTAAGTCAGAATTTGTTTATTACAAGTATTTAATACATTTTTTTGTTATTTTCTTACATTCGATCTTTGGTAAACATTTACACATTTATCTTTTAGAAATTATTTAAAATCTATTTGAAATATATGAAAATTTACTAACCTACAGATAGGAATGCAACAATGGCTCGGCAACAATGACTTGGGAGCAAATTTTTGTGAATTATGTCTTGTTGTTGGAACATGATTTACCTGTATGTAAAGTAGTTATACTTGTCAAATTTGATTTTTTGAAAATAGTTTTTGCATCAATTGTTGTACAATTAGTATTAAGTTTTGCAAGAAATTATTACTAAAATGTGTTAATTCAGAGCGAAATTTTGTGGTATAAATAATATTATATAACTATTACTAAAGGCAAGAATGTACGTGCAGTTTTGGCACCACTAGCTTAAATAACGTGACAAAGCTAATTAATCATTTAATTTTAAGACACTTTATCTAATTTCAGATTTCTGTTTTACGAATTATATTGGATTAATCATTAGAGACAAGCTGAATAAATCATTTGAGAATACGTGAGTGAATAGATAGACAACGTACTAATCAATAAACGCTGTATCGATAAAATCAATAAACGTTTTGTCGATAACAGTAATTTTGTAAATGGGAACAAAGGATAAACAAAAATAAAACTGTTTGTAAGGCGCATGACCATGCACGCAAGAAAGGGGAAAAAACTTTTCGAAGTTAATCAACCGGAAAAATTCATTTACAGATACATCATGAAATAGAATGAAATATTCCGTTTCTGACATTTAGTACTTAATAAGAGATTGAGAGAAAAAAGTTGATAAATTGCACGTCACAGGTACGCTAGAATAATAATTTTCATAATTTTAACACGTATTTATTGCAGAAAACGCTAAAGAATACCTTGGCTGAAAAAAGTAAAAAAAAATTAATTATATTCTTCTGTGCGATGAGAGGATATCTATATTTAAATAGTGAATTGATAGCTGGCGTGCTCAGATGACTTCATATCTCACGAACATACTACATCTATCAGATAACAGATAATTTGATCTTCTATTGGCATGTTAATTACTGTGATGTTTGTCTCCAGACACATTGGCGCCTACAAAAGTTCTTTGGTCGTTCAAGTACATCAGATATATAGGTAGAGTTAATAATATAACATATAAGTTATAACAAGTTTTGAAAGTATAAGACCATTGGTTAGCGTGCAGTGAAATAATAGATACTGAAAAAGTATACAAATGGAGATAAAAGTGAGTACATTTCAATAATTTACATTAAATTTTATGAATTTATCAATTTTAATTACGAATATCTCTCATACAACTTCAATGAATTCAAACACTTGTCAGCAAGGTAATACAAACAGCCGAAGACTTCCCTCTAAACTTTGCTTTGTTGTGGAACTAAAATTGAATTAAAATAAATCTCTGATTTCTAAGGAAAATACATTTTTGATTTGGTGACAGGCTAGTTCGGCAACGCTTTGGCCATAAAGTCTTGGCCTTGTTCAAGGATACAACGCATTTCAGATTGTCGGCCAAGCCACGACGCGACGTCACTCCAACAGCCGAGAGCAATCGCGAGGCTGACAGCGGAAGCTCGCGGCTTCGGGTCGTTCCCAGGGGGCGTGGCTTCCTGAGGGGGGATGGCGCTACGGCTGGCGGCGGCGATGGTGGTGGTGTCCGCAATGTCCGTAGCCACCACCCAACTGAATGTCCTGCGAGGTCAGGAGACGCTGGGAAGATCGGTTGCGTCTCAGGCAAAGGCGGAGCAAATGCAGGCCGAGGTCTGGGCCCCTACGGTCAGAGCGGCCGCCTCAACAGGGAAGTATTCCAGTATTTCTGTGTTTCTCTCTCATTTCTTTGTTTCTTGTACTTCAGGAGACATTATAAGCATCGTATTATTTCCAAATGTAAGGTGCGCCTCAGAAAAAGGGGATAACATATTGAGATCTCGCAGAAGTATGAGAGTATCGTGATTCGAGGCAGACATGTGGTTTCATGTCACGCTAGTGTTTTGTTCACTCTGCGATAGACCCTATTTTGTACCACTTTGCGGTACGAATTATTTAAGGTACAAAATTCTAATCAATAAATACTAAGCAGAAGTAGCGCTTTTTGTAGCACGGGTGCTGAAAAATAATTTAATAAAGCTTTTTAAAAAGTTTTGATTTTCTTCTTCTCACTCGATATTGTTTGTTACCTATAAGATTTAATTCGTTTCTTCTAATTGTGATGTTAAAAGAAGTATCAGGAAACAATCAAAATTATGTTGAATCAATGTAGCTTAACTTTTTATGCACGAGAAATGTGAAAATCATTTAAGAATTATGAGAATACAAAAGTATTTTATTCGAATGCAAGGAGAAAACAGTCAAGAAACGATGTGTCGTACACTCAAAAGCGTAGCGTAGGGTATTTTAGGATAAATTAGTTTAAAATAGACGAGATTAATATTAAAGTAACATGACTGGTTGAAGCAGTTACTCTCTCCACTGATTAGGCGGAAGCATGTAATACTCGTACAATATATGTAATATATTATTAAAAATATGAAATATATCGTTGTGTGATAGAGTAACTTATCTTTTTGTTTTTTGAAGTTGCCTTTTCCCGTAAACAAAGTTTTCTCTTGTCATCAGTTTATTTTAAATTTGGAAAAAGTAATTATTTCGTCTATCTTCGTTCTTTCAGCATTACTTTCAAGCACGTTTGTTAGTATAAATTTGTCTCGACATACGAACTACAAAATATTTGGTAAACAAACAAAAATGGAAATTTATAAAAGTTTTATTTAGTTTCCCAACCCCTATTATGGTTTCATTAATGCAATCAATAACAAAAATCCCCATGTAAGTAAAACAAAAACGAAAATTGTGGAACAATTCCATGTCAAAAGTTTTTGATATTGAAGTCGGTCATTTGTTGTAACATTATAAATGATGTTGATAAACACGAACTGAAACTATTCATCAAAACCAGAAAAAACTTCGTTTTCCTTGCGCCGCGTAATCTAAATAAACTGGTAATGAATTTCAACGAATATTATGCATCTAAAATACCGATTACTGAACTTCTTAGTTTCAAAAAATAGATTGAAATAATAATACTAGAAAGTAATGGAAACCAAATATACCTCGTTCTATTCAGTTTAGTTTCAACAGCACATTTCCACATCAAATTTTGTATTTCGGAGGAAATGCATTCAATCATTACATTTATTCTTGTGAAATAAACATTGCTAGGATAATGAACAAAACAATAAAACCAGGAATAATATTACTGTGGTGTTTGTGTGAGACGTGTAAACGAGCCGCGCCCGGGACAGGATGGCGCAAGCTTTCAGGGCAGGCCAGCCCTGAGAACGCAGCCACCAAAACGATGAGTTTCGTGGCGAGTCAGGGCGTGACGTTACACTGAGCATGTAAGGGGCTCCGCGCATCAAAGCCACAGGCTGAAACGGAGAGAGTTAATTGGGGAGTGAAAGTTCTTTTGAGGTCGCGCAGTTCTAGTGAGAAACAATTGGTGGTTATATTGAACTGGATAGAGCTCTGGCAATTCTTGTGAAGGAACTGTGACTACCGCGTGGTATTTGGACATTTGATGTTATTTTGGAGATAGGCTTTTGGATGCGACTTTCTCTTGGAAAGTGTGTGGTACTGATTTGGACATTATGAATCTTTGTCAGAATAAACTTTTCCTATTGTTGTATGAGAGACTATCTAATTCGAACATTTCTTATTTAAACGGTAAATGCGTATTCCATTAATGTAGTGTAAATAGGGGAGGTTGAAATTGAATGAACTTCAAAGATAGTTAAATTGCAATGACGTTCGTAGCAAAATATATATAATATGTAGTTGATTCTAGAATACTTCGAATTATGTGAATCTAAATCCTAGAAATGGAACGAATTCTGACTTTTCAATTTAAAGCATAATAGGTTATTGACTTCCTGTAATGTAAAAGCATTCGGATCCTTCTTGTATAAAAAAGTGAACATTCTTAAGAGTCCCGCGATGAGATGATCCCTTGTTTCAACTACGAAATATTTTACGATATTTTTTCTCCTCCCAAACTAAGAAAGCAAGCTAAAGTTGATAAAACACATTCACAGACATAAGTGGTGGATAAATCCATTAATTGCCTCCGTGAAATTTTGGAAATTGTGCCATATTCTTGCGCAAAATTTATTCGCGACGGGACCGATGATGCTGTTTTAAAAACTGATTTTAGAGTCTGGTCATATGATAGTTCAATTAACGACTTTTAATTTATTGGTACTTTCACTTTCTCAAAGTCTTCTGGTTTCGACTCGTGTCTAGCGATTTCTGTCCCACTAATACGCTATTTGCAACACACAGGTCGGTAACCGTTGCTGTAGAGTATTAAGCTTTACAAAATCTAAGAAATTTAAAGAGTCTAATTATAATGTCCAGTATTTTTCTTTAGACGCATTTGGAAACAAAAGTTTGAGTTGCAAAAAGTGTATTTCGAACACTTTTTGTGTCGGCTAATGTTGGATATTCAAAGGTAGGATCTACATCATTCCGTTCCAGACTTTGATCCTGCTAAAAATTGAAAACCAAAGTGAGTGTGCTGTGCGTTTATCTATATAGAAAAGCCATGCAGCTACCGTTATTGGATTACAAAAGGGAACTCATCACCCTTGCAAAGCTTTCGAATATCAGTGACCTATCAAACCATTCGGATATTTTAATGGACAGTGGCATCAAAGAATTAAAACATTTTAAAACACAGTTGTAATTTTGTTTTATGTATTTATTTTGAGATATTATAGACAATGTTCGTTCAAGTAACCGATACAGAAAATAATAAAGAGTTCAACGACCATTTATAGTTTGGGTGCCGGGAAGTCATTAAACAGGTATTTTAGTGATCAGGTTGCTTATTTCCTATCTCTCGGTAGAACGATTAAATCTTTGATCCTTCATTGGAAAATTGTGGTGTACGAAATGGGACCGCAGCTCCGTCATGTAACAGCATCGTTTCACATGTCTCACCTTTCATTTCTTCCGCAATCATCTCGCTGTTTAACAACTGTTATTTAGTAATGGAGCAATCTGCTATGGTTTTTTAGTAGCAAATCCAAGGAATCAGGTGTTGAACAACTGCTTCTGATTGTCTCAAAGCCAATAAATTAGTGGTGGTACGACAGCACAAATTTTCTCGCATTATTTGTAACGGTTACGGGGGACAGTTACCCCACAAAATTAAAAGGGCTCCACAAAATTGAAATCTCCCTTTGAAATACAAGATGCCGCAACATCAGGCAGATGGATTCATAATATCAATTCGTAAGAAAATCATGGATTCATAAAATCAGTTTGAGAAAAATTTAGACGCTAGTGTTGCTAACAGACGGTCGGACGTTCGGACAGACGAAAGTAAGTTCGGGCAGGCGGAAGAACGTTTGCTGCAAACCAATTTTCGGATATAAAGGACCGAAAACACGAGCATTACACACTACGTGTTCGAGAAATCATAAATAATTGTCGCATCGCTGTCTTATTTTATTACACATAGGTGAAAGAATCTTCACTGTTTGCCTTTTCTTGCTGCTATATTACATGAATCCGCCGCTGCATTACACACTACGTGTGCGAGAAATCATAAATAACTGTCGCATCGCTGTCTTATTTTGCTCAGGCGAGGCGGACGACGAGGGCCAGGGCTCCGTCCTTGTGGCACTCCCCATGGACGAGCGGGACTGGCCCGGGCTGGACGCGCTGCTGCGCCGGCTGCACGCGGAGGCCCCCGCGCCCCGAGGGGTGCACGTGACGGGTACGCTCCGGCCCATGCTCATGTACCCCGGCGTGGTGCCGTCGCAGCCCACCGTGGGCCTAATGTTCATCCCGGTGTCGCCTTCCGACCCGATGGACGGCATGTCGTTTGCGGCGCAGGTGAGTCGTGATGGAAAGAAATGAGTGAGCCAGAGGCGTATCTACGGTATGGCAGACATGGCATGTGCCATGGGCGCCACTCACAAGGGGCGCTGTTTACAGTATACCCAGGAAAACAAAAAACCTTATACTTGGGTTTTTCGTTCTTGGCGCGCTAAGGTCACGGACGAAAAATGGAGAGGGATGACTATCTCCAATAGGGAGCTGCTATACACTACTGTGTTGTGACGTGGATGCTCCCTATTGGAGAAAGTCTTCCCTCTCCATTTTTCGTCCGTGACCTTGGTGCGCCAAGAACGAAAAACAACAACCTTAATTTCAAGGATCCTAACAGGGGCGCAAATTCTGCGCTTGCGATGGGCGCCTAAATACCTAAATACGCCTCTGGCTATTGCGCATCGTATCCGACTTCAACCACCGACCATCAAGCACCAGTTTCCGTCACAATGTTAGCGGGAATTTTAAATTCAACCAGATACCAAAATTATCACCTTGTTACAAGTCATTCAACCAGATAAATCAAGCATTTCTTTTAAATACTGTATCTTTTACACCTTCATGGTGTCATTTTTGATTGGTCACCGTTGAAAACTTTCGCTTTAATCCACTATCACAATTTTTCTCAATACTTCTCGTTTCCTATGCAACATGGCGTCCAGTGTCTGAGTCCGTCTTTGCAAACTAAGCGCCAGAGTAGTGGTCACGTGACTCAGAACGAGCAAACATCGACGTTGTTGGCTCCGTGTCACTAAAGCAGTACTGCCGTAGTGATCTTGGACCGCGGAGTCGCAGGTTCGAGTCCCACTTCGGGCATGGTTGTATGTGTTCGTCCTTTCACCCTTAATTCTCACCATATCGTTTCATCTTAATACCGTAACAGTCCTCATACATCCAATAGTGGTCGCTATTGACCTAGTAGTTTGATGCCATCTTTAACCTTCCAGCGGGCGCGCGTAAAATGTTCACACCAGCAGGCGCGTGTCATAAGTTTTACGATATTGAATTACTCTTGAAAAAATCAAAGATGTTGTAGAACAATGGAATTTTATGTAGCATTATCATATCTAAGAATGATATTTACTACCAAAAAACATATCCGTTGATAAACGTTCGTATTTAGTATCAAAAATATCTTGTTCCGATCCACTGCCACTATACAATTCATGATCTTCCTTCGATCAGACAGCTCTTCAAGAATATTCTGATTTTTGTTCACATGAATTCTTTATATGGACATTTTACAGAAAATTTCGATTAGGCCAAATTATTATACAATATTTTAGCACAACAGCCGGCGCGCAGCGTAAAGTTTACGTCACTATGCACTTATCCCGAATAGAGCGTTACAAAAACTAAATATAGCGTGCAAACTAAACAGTGGTTGCAGGAATGCATCACTAAAGATAGCTGCAAGGAATACCAGAACGCAGAAGTCTTTGACAACAATCAGTTGACAGCAAAACAAAAACATCTGCTATTGCCGTAAAGTTTACGACAGCGCGCCCGCTGGAAGGTTAATAACAAAATTATGGAATGATTCTTGAGATTAGGTTATTGACAAAAAAATTTCAATCTGCCAACGTTTCGGACTTTATTCAGCCTTCATTAGGGATACAAACAGACGGATTTTTTAACATATAGGTACACATTAATTACAAAGATTATTTCACAATTTGACTGATGTATACAATATATAAAGATTGTGTTATTACATACCACATTCTCCGCAAAGATTATTTCACAATTTGACTGATGTATACTGTGATATATCAAAATATTATATATTTTTTTTAAAACATTTGCTGTAAATGGGTTGGATAAAAGGGTCTGCAAATGGCGATATACAGCCTTAGCAACGCCGGCATGGTGGTTGGCAAGGTAAATAAACTGCACTCAGGTGTTGAATAGGTGGGGGTGTTAGCTAGATAGACAGATAAAATAATGTGGGATTGGTCTGAAAAGGAATGACTGTCGAGGGCGTGGCTACTTGGTTTGATAAGAGGGGGATGGATTGGCTAAGGGAGAATAGACTGTCAAATTTTACAGTTTTGTTTTAAAAAAAGAGGAACGAAGGACGGATACCGAAGCGTTGAGGCCGAAAAAACGGTGGAGAACAGGACATTCTGATAGAGGTCGTCGAGTAGTACAGATCGCTCGCGAGTATAATATTAGTGAAGCGGGACTTGTAAGTTTTGAATGAGATTTAATAGTTTTTTCGGACTTTGAAGGTTAATGTGCAGACGTGAATTCGCGTAGGACTTGGAAAGTTTCTTTTATATTGCGGTGTTGGACATTAATGTTTTACCACTAGTTGGAAGACTAGGAACTCTAAATATCACGAAAGAACCGGTAGATATTCTAGGCAGTGAGGGCTGGATGCGTCGGCAGCGTCGCAAGATTGGAAGAAAGAAGCAGGACTTGGGATCATCTGCATTCAAGTGGGAAGATACTGCGGACCGTCGTCGACCAAGACGTTAGATATGTACTGCAGTAAAAAAGTTTTATTTAAAAAGGTCATGATCTAGAACAATTGTCAAAATTGTTAAATAAATTGTTGAATTTTTCTTTTGGAAATGAAAAGACTTTCATTTGGACAATCACAATTGTTAAGTAGTTACAGATATAGAATTATTTACTTTCAGATTCCTCGCCATACTGTACAGTTGGCAGATCAAATAATCGGCTATCTAGACGATAGCGATTATCTATAACGGGACCCATTGACCTAGCTAGCCGGACATTTATCCATTTGTTAAAATTAGCTGTGGAAGTGTTGGTTTTAATTAACGTAACCTGTTCCTGGCGCCCAAAAATTTACTATAAATTCGGAACGGGTCACGATTATAACCGTCCTAAGGTGAATGATGCCAACGATCTCGTAACAGTTTTTGACGAGACATTGTCGGTACATTTCAATACAATGTATAAAGGTTGTGTTATTACATACCACATTCTCCGCAACACAATATTTATATATTGTATATATCAGTCAAATTGTGAAATAATCTTTCTACGCGATGTGTACATATAGGTTAAAAAATCCGTCTGTTTGTAGCCCTAATGAAGGCTGAATAAAGGCCGAAACGTTGGAAGATTGAAATTTTTTTTTGTCAATGACCTATTCTCAAGAATCATTCTATAATATTATTAATAGAGGTCAAGAAATCAAGTACGTGTTAATAACAACCAAAAATCGATGCGGCGAAGTAGCTCCCCCTTCTGTTTCCGGCGTGAAGGTGAGCTTCGACAGCGGCATGTGGAGCTTCCGCACGCGCCACCTGCTGGCGCTGGCGTCGCCGCGGGGGTCGGGCGCTCGCGCGCCGCCCGACGCGCTGCTCGCGCGGATGGTGGCGCGCATGTGGCGCTGGGGCGCCGTGCGCGCGCTGCTGGCGCGGGAGGTGCCGCGCGAGCCGCAGCCCAAGCTGTGGGCGGGCGGCCTCGGCGCCAAGGGGATCTGCAGCCACCCGCAGCCGAGGGCGGTGGCGTCGGTGCGGCCAGGTGGGTGCCACAGTCACGGAAGAGGCGGTTTGTAGCAAAAGCTCAGTACCGCGATTCCCTGGCGTTTCACAATTGGTTTGTTAGGCAACGCCCTTGAATTTTATGGGTTTCACGTTTTCGTGTTGAAGTGACCCCAGCAATGGTCATGTCTAAATATCTGGGACATTGAGGAGAAGGACAAGAAGGGGAAAAAAGAGGAAGATGTTAGGAGAATGGAAAGAGGAGCAAGGAAAGAATAAGAAAACGAAGAAAAATGGCACACAAAATGGAGGAAAGGAGGATAACTCAAACAAATTTATCCCAGCACTCAGGGTTTTATATGCATGTAACAAATGTATTTTGTCCATTTCTCTTTCAGGCTGATGTAGACATGAGGTAGAGGGACCTCGAAATATACGGAACAATAGTAATAGTGGTAGTGATAACAATATTCATAATGTTTGTATGTACTTAGCATTTTAGGGTCGGATTAATCCGACAATTGCCTGCTGGTAGTGGTCCCAGGCCTGGGCCTCGTTTGTATTTATTATCCATGATGAGAGTTAAAGAGACCTGTGCGAGCATGACTTTCACTATATCATACTTGGTCTACCTGAGGTTGGCAGTATGTAGCATCTTTTGTCTGCTGAGAAATCTACAACTCTATGGTTCCTCCATCCAAAAATCGAATCTGGGTGTGTACCTTGGAATGCTAGCACACTGTCCCATGAGCCATCCCAGGGGCTAATATTAATAACAACAATAATAATATTTGTGTGACGAGGACTCACGTGTTAGTCACAAGAGGTGCTCTTACATCAAACATGCTTTGTCATATCTTTCTATGCCACTAGACGAGCCAGGCAACTGCATTATATTCAAAATGTCCTGTTTTTGCAAAGCACGAGTAAAATGTTTTATCACAAAATATCTGCGGGAGGTAGCATAAGAATTAAGTACTATAACTAGGGATCGCATTTTAATGATTTTTTTTCAATTTACTGTAGTACAGCAGTGCTCTTTAATATAGAAAATAAGTTTATGTTATGACTAAGGGAAATGCCCCATTTTTATACGTAATTTGTTTTTTCTCAATTTCGACTAAAGTCATTTTTACCTTTTGTCGTCATTTTTAACGCATTTTTGCTGATTTCATCCATTTTAATATCATTTTAAAAGTACTTCCTTCAAATAATATTTAAGAATTGAAACAAATGTTCTCCACATAATTCCTGAGTAGTCTAATCAGTTTCTTCGCTCAGAAATTGTAATGACGTCTATCAGCGTCAATGGCGTTTCGCCCGATATCGGGATAACCAAAGGCAAATTTCCTGGTAATGAACAGTCCAATGCCAAAGTTTGCAAAATGAGTCTCACTTGCAGGAATGAAAGAAGCCTCGATTACATCAATAACGTATCCAACATCTTGAGTGGTTCATTCGAACTGGTCTTGATCACATTTTTTAAAATCATTTTCCTTCGGTTTTATGGCATTTTAAAAACAATTTAAGAGCATTTTATTAATCATTTTGGCGATATTTTAGATCAGGGGTCGCCAAAGTTTTAAGTGACTGAGCTCCCTTATAGCTCATGAACCTTACCGTGTGCTACCCTTCAAACTAAGAAAATAATATAATAATTTTTGTTTAAATAATACAGTTGTTTATTTTCTCTAAATAAACATTTCTATTTTATATTAAATCAAATTAAATGAGACTTCTAACATAGCAATTAATAGCATAAGAATTTAAATAACGAAATATTTGCATAGTGAGGATGAATAATGCAGATTATCCAAGCCAAACGCTGCGTCTGAAATATCCTCACGAGCTGCCAAAACTTTTCCGGCAAGCTACTAGTAGCTCGCGAGCTACTCTGCTTTAGATCAGCAAAATGCGCCTCTTATGCATCCCTCCACTTGAAACGCAGGCAGCCGTCTGCGCTTCGCCCCGGCGCAGCGCGCCCTGCGCGGCTGCGAGCTGCGCGTGGTGGTGACGGACTGGCCGCCGTACAACATACGGGCGAACGGCTCGTGGGCGGGCGGCCTCGACATCCTCATCCTGCAGGCGCTGCGGCGCTATCTGCGCGGGCGCCTCGTCTTCCCGCTGCCGTACAACGCCTCGTGGGGCGAGGCGCGCAACTGGACGCGGGACGGCGCGGCCGACTTGGCCTGCGGGGGGCAGTTCGTCAGCCCCAACGGGCCGCACAATCCGCTCGAGACCATGTACCCGCATTGGGAGGAGGTAAGCGGATTGGGGGGAATGTTTATCACGCTTGCGGGGTAATGGTTAGCACGTTGGTTTTGCGCCTGTGGGTTCCCGGTTGGACCTCTAGTTAAAACCTGCGGAATCTGTGGTTGTCAATGCGAGCTCTCGGCAGGTTACCTCGGGTTTCTATTGTTTCCTTTGCCCCTCATTACAGCATTCCTCAGTCAACATTTTCACCATCATTATCCTCAGTCTGTCATTAATCTCATCAGCATAAAATTTATTCGTTTCTTACTCTTCTGAAAGCGGCGTGTGTGAATAAAATGAGGCAGGGAATGGATTTAAAAAATATTTTAGATCTCTGTGCAACGGCATGCAATAAGCGATGAATATTGTTTTGAATAATATTGCGTTGGTCATACTAATATCCTCTGGACTGTATTCTTATGTTCTCATTACCGGCTGACAAACAGAGACTCAGAGAGTAAATCTTTAGATACATCGGTAAATCAGCACAGGAACTCAATCACAAACTGAAAATCGGGACTGACTGGGAAATGGAGTAATTCTGGAAAGAATACAAGGCAGACAAGAGAACGGGCAAACCAGGGAATGGGGCGGACCAGGAAAATTTGAATTGAAGTAATGCCTTATTTTACGTGGCGAGACTCAGGCCATGAGGCCTGGTCTTTCGTCTGACCACGCAAATTTCGCTACGCTCCTTTCACCAACTAGCGTAGAAAGAAGGTATTCCTTGGGCGACGAAACAGGCGATTTTTTGAATTTAGCTCAGAGGCGTCATTTAGGCTTGAGGATCTTATACATGCAGTAAATCTACTAACATGGGACAGCCGGCTTTACTTCCCCTCCGAAGGAAGGCGTACGAAGGATTTTTTCGCCCTTAAATCCATGGTTTCGATCGGGTTTGAACCCGCGAACTTGGGTATAACAGTCCGATACGCTAACCGCTACACCACCACTGCCACTAGGGCGCTGCCAAATAGGGCGGACCAGAAAATAGGGAAGACCAAAAAATATGGAAGATCATAAAATAGAGAAGACGGAAAATGAGGCAGACAAGAAGGCCGGAAGACATGGTAAACCGGGAAACCGAAAGATGGGCAAACTGAGAGGCAGGGTATACCGGGAAACGGAGCAGACAGGAAGACTGGCAGGCCAAGAGGCGGGTAGTCTCGGAAGCGGACAAAACAAGAGATGACTAGTCTGGGACATGGGTAGTTTCGGTGCAGCGACCGAAGGGTCCACATAAGTTTAGAAGCTGGCAAGCGCGAGGAGTGGCGGAATCCAGCGGAAGTAAAACAGTCATTTTATTATTATTAATTACTGTTAC
The DNA here is from genome assembly GCA_031308135.1 of Acheta domesticus. Lineage (NCBI taxonomy): Eukaryota > Metazoa > Arthropoda > Insecta > Orthoptera > Gryllidae > Acheta > Acheta domesticus. Next base: position 91,344,308 of record JAHLJT010002406.1, on the reverse strand, counting down.
CATCATTAGTATTGTAATAATTAATAAATTCATTATTTTATTAAATATATAATTATATTTTAAGTAGTATTCGTATTGAAGTGTGGTGACGTGTTGTGAAGTGAAGTGGAGTGGACGTCAGTGCAATAAAAAGTCGTGTATTTATTGATGTCAAATATCTGTACAAGACCACCATGAAATGTAGAATTAATGCGGATATTGTTGTTAAAGCCTTAGTTGTCATCATTGTGATCATTTTATTATTAATATTACTGTCTTAAAATTATTTTAAGTTACATTGTATTTAATTCTTAATTATAATATGTAAATTTTAGTGTTCTGCCACCAGGTTGCATAAACCTATCTGCGGAAATAAATATCTATCTATCTATCCACCAACAGTGACGCATTTGTCCGCTTGTCCGTCGGCAGGTGGTGCTGTGGTTCGTGCCGCGGCGCCGCGAGGAGGCGCACTGGCGCGCGCCGCTGCGCGTCTTCTCGCTGCCGCTGTGGCTGGCGGTGGCGTGCGCGGCGGGCGCCGTGGCGGGCGCGTTCCGGGCGCTGGGCCTCCGCGCGTGGCTGGCGGCGGCGCTGCTGCCGCTGCTGGGCGCCGCCGCCGCGGAGGAGCGCGCCACTCGCAAGTACGCATCACAGTCGCTAGATGCAGAGAGTAGCGCATTCCATTGTTGCGCCGATCCCGGAATTTTATGTCCAGTTGTCAAGAGAATTGGAACTGTATGGTATTCTGTATGTTGAGAACGGCAAATCTATCCCAAATTAATATTAATAATCCTAAACATCTCCTTAACGTCACCAATTGGTATCACTTCTGTTCAACTTCTGCATTGTGCTTGATGGGGCTATCGGGTGAAAGGATATTAAATGGCGGCGGTTGCGCTACTCTCTGCATCTAGGGATTCTAGTACGCATCACAGTCCCTAGATACAGAGAGTAGCGCATTCCATTGTTGCGCCGATCCCGCCATTTTATGTCCAGTTGTCAAGAGAATTGGAACTGTATGGTATTCTGTATGTTGAGAACGGCAAATCTATCCCAAATTAATATTAATAATCCTAAACATCTCCTTAACGTCACAAATTGGTATCACTTCTGTTCAACTTCTGCATTGTGCTTGATGGGGCTATCGCGTGAAAGGATATTAAATGGCGGCGGTTGCGCAACTCTCTGTATCTAGGGACTTTAGTACGCATTACAGTCCCTGGATACAGAGAGTAGCGCAACCGCCGCCGTTTAACCCTCCGGCGGGCGCGCCCGTCTTTTCCCACCAGCAGGCGCATGCGGCACTCCGTACCGCATTTATCAACTTCGATTTTCGCGTCAATAGTTATTACTTTTTTTTATTGAATGTAATGGAAATATTCTTTATGTTTTTATACATTTTATTTCATAATAACTAATTAAACACCAAACGAAATAACAATATTAATAAGAATCTGATCCATCACTCACTCACTCCGTGTCTTGGTACGTGTTACACGTCGGGGAATGAATACGGTGCAAACGTGCCTTATAACGTTCCTTCGGAAACAACGCATTTAAATTTGAATTAGTAGTTAGTACCCCAAAATCTATGTCATAAAGCCCAATATCAAAAAAGCAGTAAGAATTCTATTGGATAAAATACGCAAATATTATACTTGCAGGACGAATGGCGTGCGGTACGGAATGCAGCAACTGTTGCAGAGTCCGAATTACTAATTAATAACGGTCGATCGGCAGTCAAAAATCCTGATTTGAGTGTCATGCGGTTGAAAATATAATGAATGAAGAACAACTATGAGCTCAATTGTGCAACACGAATTATTTAAACGAAATCAACAAAAATGTCAGATCGCGGCACTGAGTTCCGCTTCGCGCCCACCGGAGGGTTAAGACGTCTCCACACCTTCAGTATCCGGCGAGTAGTGAGTGAGTGCTCGCCGAATTCCGAGTATTGTGGACGCGTTGCTTCCTCTTGCCGCGGGACAAACATTCGATGCTTGCCCTGCCCATCGCGTGTCGGTCTTATGATCACAACAAAAGAAGTGAACATTCAGCCAGTACATCAGCGGCTCGGGATGGGGTGAGAAGTAGCTCGCTATTTGGCGAATACCGAATGTGTGGAGCTGCATTTACGGACGAACTGCGATTATAATTAATTCCCGAATTATCTGATTAATGTTTATATTATCCAAAATAGGTGGATAAAATGCAAAGTAGGGACAGCCACGAAGAATATCTGGAACTTTGGTCGGATGAAGTTGATATTAGCCAACGTAGTGTGGTTGACGTTGATGAACTACGTTACGGATACGAATATTATGTGATTAACACGAATCAGGCAGCTGGAGGAAGTTTTCTAGACAACTATTAAAAGACAATGTCGTTCCGAGTTTCACTGCAAATCGTACATTTCTTCGTTATTGTGTAAGTTGTAATATCATCGGTACCATTAAACCTATCAACATAGCACCTCAGCTGATACACTGCAGAACACTTTCGATTTGTCTTCTAGTCTCCGGCACTCCCCCTTTGCGAGTTACATAAAAAGACCTTCAGCATGCAACATAAAATTTCCAATGCATCTTCATGTTCTTATTGGAATGCAGGGGAAGTTTCACACTCCCATTACTTTTGCCAACGCTGTGTTGTTGCTACCAGTAATATTCCAGTGAATTCCGAAATGATCCGTTTTGTCGCCATTCATACTGATTTATCGATAGTGTCTGACTAATGTGAGATTTTTCCGGGTATTTCTAACATTATTAATATATTGTTCTTTAACCAGGACATCGAACAAAAGAGATCGAATGATCAATACCTTAGTATTTTCGAACCTGAGGTGTCCATATTTTCAATGTAGTTTGATTTTATGAATGCTTAATAATATAAAACTAATATGACTGTTCCTTAAAATTCCAAGAGTTTGAGAATATTTTAAATAAATCACTATCTTTTCTTGATTCACATTTTCGTTCGCTCACTTTACAGTATTTTGTTCAGATAGACGATATGTCTATGCCAGTTGTCAGTTCGTCACGTAATCAATTCCCTTGAATACATAAATATGCTTACAGTTATAATACGGTTGCACAAGATTTCTCACCACCTTTCCCCATAGCAACTAGTGGTGCTACAACTGCACTTACTTTCCCGTATTAGAGGAAACAGCTAAGTAATACTGTAATATTGCACTTTATGCGCTACTAACATCTTCGCTTGGAACTCACTATTTCCATTGCAGTGTTGTCAGAACTATGTGAATTCTACAACTTCACAAAAATAGAATGCAAAAGTTTTGTAACCCTGTATTGGAAAAAGAAGCCTGATACCCTGGAAATATAGAAATGCCTTCCATTGGGCCATGATTAGGGAAGAGTATTTTAAAACCATGCAACAAATTCTCTACTCACTACAAATGGTACAGCATTTGGTGCAAAACTAACTATTTGCCTGCAAATATCAACATAAATTAGACAATTATAACTCCTTTTCATACAGCTCCATTAGGTCACAACAATGACACTAATTCACAGATATTCGCGAGCGCAAAGTGAATTCCATTGTTGCAGACCCTGCATTGTCGCTATTCTGAGAGCTATTAATTCTTTTTACTTATTTCAAATATTTCAAAATAAACAATTTCTAAAATATTAATGTGTAAGTCTATAACAAAGTTCGAATGTAAGAAATGAAGAAAGAAATAATATACAAAATTGCACATTCTAATTTACGACGCATCCAGCTGTCCGAAGCGCAGTAAATTTACAGCGGCCTATTACGTTTGTCACAAAATTAAAGAAAAACTACTCGTATTTTGAAAAAATTAAGCATGACCGTATTTATTTGATTTATTTATTTGTCAATATTCGGAATTGCCACATACTCTTTCTTGCCAGCTACCATCTATCATCGCCAAAAGTACATTTTTTTTTGTCATTTTCTTAATTTTTCGGTTTCCTATTGGTAGAACAGAAACATTATTTTTAGAATATTAAAGAACACAAAAACCTAGCCGTAAATGGCAATTTTCTTTTAAAAATTATGTGCCGTTTAAGAGAAAATGGCGTTTTAGCACTACTAAAAATGCGAAATTTGAAGTTCATTTTCACAGAAAATTTTTGAGTTTTCAAAATACTTTTTTTGAAGTTATTTGAAGCACTTACACTCACAAATATAATCATCTTTACAAATTGCGGATAATGTGCATATTAAAGATGTGAGAGATCTTTCAAAAAATTTACATTTATATAATTTTTTTTAAAAAAAACTCAAAATAAACTTCACGCTATACTAATGAGTGTAATTAGCATTATCCGTTACAAAAGTTTCAAGAAAAAAATTGCAGCCATATACGAGAAAATGACGTTTGAGCATTTCTGAAAATGCCGAAATTTGAGCTACTTTTCACAGAAAACGGTAGTGTTTTCGAGAAACTTTACTTGACATTATTTAAAGCATATATACTCGTAAATATAATAATGTAAAAAAATCGCCGATAATGTAAATATTAACGACGTGAGAGACAAGTAAGAAAATTTACATTTTGGTAATTTTTGAAAAAACCAACCGATACACCAAAATGGCTTTTATGTCATTGATAGAGTACATTTACCACTATCCCTACCAAAAGTTTAAAGAAAAAATTTGGAGCCGTTTTTGAGAAAATTTTGTTTTTGTAATTTTTTAAAATTGCACATATTGCACGCAATATTGCACGAAAACTACCAAAATTTTGAAAAACATTTACATGATCTTTATTAAAGTACTCAATATGCAGAACAAATTTTATTTGAAGAAAAAATCTCTATCTTCAATTTTGTAGTTGGAGAAAGACGCCGAAAAAAATTCAAACACTCACAATTTTCGAAAATTCAGAGCTGTACGTGAAAATCGGACCTATGCCATGTTAAAAAGTGTATTTTCCTCTATTAATACAAGAAATTTAAAGAAAAAATTTGGAGCGGTTTTTGAGAAAATGTTGAAAATCCCCGGGGGGCTTCATATAAAGTACCCCCAAATTTTAAAGAATCTTTTTCAAAATCACAAAGCTTCGACTAGAATCAGATCGACTGGGGAATATCAATTTTGAAGAAAATCGACCGAACGGTTTAGGCGCTAGCGTTGACCACAGACGGACAGACGGACAGACGGACGGAATGCCGTCAATCGATTTTTAAGTATGAAGAAGCAACAAATCATGGATTTTGACCACACCACGTGTTAGGGGATTTTTTTTCTTAATTTAGCAACTGGTTTTATCCACTTATTCGTTTTCACGGCCCGGCAATTAATTTTTTTTCCGCCGAAAATTGGCCATTTTTTCGCGCAGCATTACATAATTTTCCCTATACTACGTATATCACTCCGTGTATACGTACGTATACGGGAAAGTAAAAAGTAATCATCCTCGATCCCTCTACGTCAGTGTTGTCTCTGTCGATGCCACGAGCGGGAGTCCGTGGCACGAGTGCCACGACGAAATCGCCTCTCCACGCAGTTTATAACCCCGCCGCAAGAGACAACGCCATCACTATTGTAAAACGGCGGGATTACTAATAGTTTCCTTTCCCGACGCTAGTTGCGCAGGGAAGCTCGTGGCATGGCACGGTGCCGCGAGGCGTGTCACTGCCACCAGTAGGAGACCTTGACACCACTGCTCTCCGTGTACTAGAAGTGGGTGACTTTTGTCCTGATACACCAGGAATACATCATCACTTTGATGCTGCGCCACTCCCAATCTTGGTGTGCAGTAGCATCCTTTGCGGAGTGCATTCTGAGACGCAAAAATAGTGACAGTGACGAGTTAATAAACTCAAGGCGAAACTAAATAGAAAGAGAAGCCCGGAAGGGCAATTAGAATCGACACTTCCCTGAAGTAATGCTAACGCGGTTCCGGGGCAGGAATCACGTCGATTAGAAAGACCGAGAGAGAAGGCTCAGTGCATCAACCTAATGTCACTGCAGTCCCTCTGACCAGGAGGTCCTAGGTTCGAGTCCCGACGGTGGCAGGATTTTCGACACTAGCTTGTCAGCTAGGTCGAATTCAGTCGCAGTCTGGAGGAGAATTCTAGCGGCCGGCTGTTCTGATCGGTAGTTTTCCGTGGTTTCTCCGATCAACACCAGATGAATGCCAAAGCAGTACCATAACAAACGGGCCACGGACCGCGCGCGATCTTTCCTTCCTCTTCCTCATTCTATCCTCTCCTCTTACACACACACACACTTACACTAACATGCACTACACTACCACACATGTCGGGAGACCGGTCGGGAGCTTAGAGCTTGTCCCGGCTGGGGCTGTGCCCCGCTGGTGGGAGATACCTGGATGAGGGAAAACCCCGTAAGTCGACGTTAGGTCGACGCCAGATCTCGCCATCCAGCGGGGAAAAGATCATCGCCACCTCCCGAGAAAAAACACGCACTACACTTACGGGACTAACGACCAAAGTAGTTGACGCGCCCGGAAACACGAATCGATCAATCAATCGATTAGAAAGGGTTAGTGAGTTTAGTGAGTAGGAGTCTCACACTACTTCGGGAGAGCGGTGTCTCCCAAGTGTCCATGATGGATTCTCACAGTTTTCCTCGTAAAAAAACAGGGCGTGTGTTGGTCGCAGGGCTCGGACGCGCGTGGCGCTGCTGATCTGGCTGCTGGCGGCGCTCACGCTGTCCGCCGCCTACCAGTCGGCGCTCGTCGGCCGCCTGGCGCACCCCGCCCTGCAGCCGCCCTTCGACAGCGTCCGCGCCCTTCTCGCCGCGGGCCTCAAGTTCGGGCTCGACAAAGCCATGGGCATCATCGTCAAGGAAGTCAACGACTCCATCCACACCAAAGTTTACCAGAAGTGCGTGTTAGCAGAAGTACTTTTTAAAGAATGGTGTTATAAATGTAGGTCAGATTTAGTTGTGTTGTTCCAGAGATTAAGTTAATTAAGTTTTGGGGGTCGTACTTTACATAGAGCCGCAGTGACACATTCAAAATTTTCTGTAAAATGGCTGCAATTTGTTATTCAATTTTCTTGTTCGAATAGAAGAAACTGCGTTTATAAAAATGCTCTTCGTTTTTTACTAAAACCCCTAAAATTTTGCTTCAAAGCTCTGAGGGATTGCAAGACACGTACAGTAGCAAAATATTATAAGTTACTGTGCTGCCTTTCTTCGCATTGTAACACAAACTGTTGCCACTGAATTCAATAGACCGACAATAAACTAAATTTTATAAGAAGGCAATTGGTTGAGAGTTTCTGTAGATATTTTTTCAAGTACCTTTCTATGACCGAAGACAGACGAGTCAATCAATTGTATTATTTTTTTAAATTACGAACGTGCATATATAAATAATAGTTGTCTTACAAGTGGCTAAAATTTCGTTATATGCAAGTACGTTTAATAAGAGTTACCACCTTTGTAGCGCGAGTGTATAACACATTTTTCAGCCACATACTTTTCACAGCGGGTGTATAATAACCTATATAGGTTTTCTCTTATCCGTACGTCTTAATATTTTGACATATTTTCTAACTGAACGTCTGTATTAATGGTGTTATATTGACATCGGCAGTGAACTTTATTAATTCGAATAAACTAATTAGCCATATTACCTCCTGCAGAAAGGTATCTCATATTGGATTTAATTATGATCCATTTAACCTATCCCGAACACGTAAGCAAACAGTGAACGCAACGGATAAGATAAAACTTGAAAAGTTGTAATTAATATTTTTATTTTCTATCAATATTCTCAAATTTATCAATATGTTTGTCCATAAATTAAAAGACATTCTTGAATTAACAGTATATAAACAATATTAAATGAAATACATATTCTTCACAACGTTTCGGAAATAACTGGTTTTCATCAAAAAAGATATTTGCTAACTTCTTTTTTGTTTTTGTCATCTGATGATGGAAACCAGTTATTTTCAAAACGTTGTGAAGAACATGTATTTCATTTAGTATTATATAAATAGTCATTTCGAAAACATTTTCTGTCTTTTAAATGATGAACCAACATATTGCTGTAAACTTGAAAAGTCTTTGCTGAACGCTATTCAGGCCATCCTGACAGGTAGTGGCGTTTGTTCCAGACGCCACCACTGCGACACGGCGAAATCGTGCCTGGCGCGCGTGTCGCAGCGCGGGGACATGGCGGTGCCCATCGACTCGTCGCTGGCGCGCTACTCCTTCCTGCGCCACCACCGCGGCGCGCCGCCCTTCGAGTGGCTGAGCGAGCCGCTCGCCGTCTTCTCCCCCACCTTCGTCGTGGAGCAGGGCAGCCCGCTGCGCCGCCCCGCGGAGCGCGTCGTCGCCGCGCTCACCGAGTTCGGCATCCTGAGCCGCTGGTGGACGCAGCTCACCGGCGAAGGCGTGGACATCACGGCGGCCGCCGCCAAGAGGCTGGACGCCGCCGGCGGCGACGCCAACAAAAAGTTGACGATTCAACACTTGCAGAGCGCGTTTCTACTGCTGGCCCTGGGGTTGTTGATTAGTGCTGCGATTTTTGTGTTGGAAATGGGACGCGCAAAGCGAGTTATTGGGAGAGTTACAAAATGGCGTCGTGCTCACAAGCGGGTGACGCAAATGCGCTTGGTTCGGGAGACTTGGTATCAGGGTCGCAGGGAGTTTATTGCTGGGCCAATCGGAACACGGGTTCTAGAGAGGTGAGCAACCTGTTTGAAAGATTAATTTGACGCTACCATTCGGTGTGTACAAACGAAACCAGGGCTTGGACTCACCAGAACGGGCTCTACTCCTTGTGCAGAATAGCATTCTGCAACTACGGAATATGAATGAATTGGTCGTGATCATTGCAGATTTGATTCATCATTGAGCAAGGATCGGAAAGCGACATTTCTGCTTTCCCCAAATTAGACCGCTGGTGGACGCAGCTCACCGGGGAAAGGGTGAACATGTCGGCGGCCGCCGCCGGGAGCGGCGCGAATAAAGCGTTGACCATTCAACACTTGTAGAGCACGTTTCTATCGCTGGCATTCGAGTTGTTGATTGATATTGGGATTTTTGTGGTGGAAATAGGATATGGAAAGCGCGTTTTCGCAGAAATTAGCCGAGGTAAAAAAATTGCGTCGCGTCGGGCTCATGCGCAGGTGACGCAAATGCTTTGGTTCAGGATTCTTGGAGTCAAGTTTGTACGCAGCGTATTGTTTTGCAAATCGGAACTCGGGTCCTAGTGAGACGAACGGTCTGTAGGTCAGATAAATTAGATCACAGAATTCAATGTCTGCTATGTTGTACAAAGAAAATCAGCGTTTGAAATCATCAGAACGAACATCAGAAGATAAGTCAGAGTTCTACTTTTATTCCATTTGTAAGATAGCGTTCTGCTACTCTGAAATATGATTGAAGTTGGCGTGATCATTACAGAATAACTCATCGTACCTCAAGGACCAGAACGTGCAGTTACCACTCGCACCGTCTTGGGCACCTTGCGTTGCTGGTGGTTGCACCTTACCGGCGAAGGCGTGGACATGACGGGTGGTCGCGGCCAAGAGGATGGACGACGGGAGCGGCGCCGATAAACCGTTGACAATTCAACACTTGTGCGTTTTTGTAGGAATTGGGTGAGGTAAATTATGGCATCGTTCTCTTGACCCGGTGACGCAAATGTGTTGGGCTCCCGATCGGCGGAGTCAGGGTAGCAGCATATTGGTGTCCCAATCTGAATATGGATACTGGTGAGATGAGTGTCCACAATTCAGTGATTCAAATGTTTACAAAAGAAACTAGGGTTTGCAGTCAACGGAACGGACATCGAAATAATATCTCAAACGTCTTTCCTCTATTGCATGTTCAGAATAGCAATCAGCTTTTCTAAAATATGATTGAACTTGGCCTGATCATTACAGATTAATTTAATCGTACAGCACTAACTGGGAATCACCGTCAGCACGCTTACTGAGAACAGTGAGCTTACTGAGTACGCTTACTGAGTGGGTTGCTGGTGAACGCAACTTTCCGCCGAAGGGATATGACGACTGCCGCGGCAAAGAGTCAGGACGCTGGGGTTGTTTCTTAGTGCAGGGTTCTTTGCGGTAGAAGTTGGCTGCAGGAAGAGGTTGGTTGCAAAAAGCGGCGATGCGCAAAGAAATCATGAAAATACAGTGGGTTCAAAATCAGTTGAACCAGAGTCGCAGACAGAGCATCGAAATTGAGTTCAACTTGGGTCCGAGGTTGTATCAAAACTCCTTGTACTATTCTGCGTGTGACGTATCGTTCTACTCTGAAATATGATTTAATGTGGCGTGACAATAACACAGGTAAGATTCACCGCAAACTAGTCACGGTCATCGCCGCACTCATCAAGTGCCCTTGATTCACTGATTATTTCGAGTTTCTGGGCGCATCAACTAAAAGTAACGTTAGTTAATAACGTAAAGTTATTAGTTTCGTCGTGCATCACGGCAAGTATCGCTGATCTTCTCCTCTCTGGATGGTGAGGTCCAGCGGCGACCTACATGCGGGGTTTTCTCCAAACGTATATCTCCCGAGAGCGAGGCACCGCCCCAGCCAGGACAAATTCTAAGCTTCCGACCGGTCTCCCATCGTTTGTTGTTGTGTAGTGCTTGCAAGTGGTGTAAGTACGAGGTGAGGATAGGGCAAGGAAGAGGAAAAAAAGATCTTGCGCGGTTAGTGACCGACTTGTCAGAGGCCTTCTCCAGTATTCGCTTTGTGTTGATCAGAGAAATAATGGAAAACTACCGATCAGAGCAGCTGACTGCTAGAATTCTCCTCCAAACAGCCTGTTCGAACAAGCTAGAAATCTCCATTTGCAGTTTATATGCGATACGACGTCATGCAATAACGCACATCCTGGTCATAGATACAAGCTCAGTAGAAGTTGTTTTATTGTATTTTAAAATGTATCATGTGTGTTTTGTATTTCACATAGTTAAGTAAGCCGACTGGCAACCGGATGCCACGTGCCAATTTCATCTTTTACTCGGAATCGCCTGAGAGTCCAAACTGACATGAGCATTTCTGAGAATTCAGATGACTCCCAACTGCCTCGCGGCTCACTAGAATTGCCCAAGCAATGACAGACGTGACGCCCAACGTCTTGCAATAATTACATTATAATACATTATAATTTTCAAGATTCAAATCCATGTAATTAATTTTAATTATCATTTAGCAATACCTTACTTTCAATTTCATTAGTATTAGGATTAGCGACCTCCTATTGGTCGATTCTAAACGTCAGCACCAAGCATAGCTCGCGTCATCTGCGACGGGATGCTTGAAGTCAGACAAGCTCCAATCTTTACAGAGAGCGCACGTCTGTGTCTCGCTGCCTCGCACTCAGGTTGCACTATCTTCACATTACAAAGTTCAAAATATACGTGTGTGTAAGATTTACTTTAATGTGTTATTCTAACAGTTCAGTGTATTCTTCGATGAACTAATTAGAGTCATTTTAACGTTCCGGACTCGAAACGCTTACATCTGAGGTAAATGTGTGTGTGCCTAAAAACTGTTGATTTATCATATCAGCGATTGGATTATTGCCATTCTCTTGTATTGCTCAATGTACTGTGTTAATGTTTGTGCTCTTAAAAGTGATTGTTTTTGCGGGTAAGTATTTTATTGAGCATGTATTCTCAAGATACTAGACACTCACTTCTGTTAGTGTGACAATGAACAGTGTATCGTTGGTATCGTGAATGTTTTCAATCATCCTGCACGAGTGCTAGTCTTCCAGCGGGTAGCACAGCCATGCAGGCCACGCCTCCGTTGACCTTCTCGAGACTCGCTCCTATCGCGTGGGCACCCCCTCGCGCCTTATAGCGCTGTGGAATTCGGCGTCTTGCAAGACAGCGAGCGTGAATGATATTTTATTTTTTCTCTTTTTTACAGCATTACATGTAAATTCTAGGGCAATATTCTATATTTGTTCTATCTTTTATGTTCATGACATTCCTACAAACTGATAACTTCAAAATGTTTCATAACGATTCAGTCGTGGCATATTATGCTTTCAAGCTTAGTTACACCATATGTGGGTTCTTTCATTTTCATGACTTATGCTTCCACAAGGCGTCACAATTTTCCCAACCTAATTTTGTAACAATTGCATAGATTAATTATATCCAATTAATATATCCAATGTGTATCAACTGTCTTCTGATTCTTCTGAACATCAGCTATCCCTAGAATCACCGATTTCAGGAAACGGTTTGTGCTTCCCCGTAAAAGAGGTGCTGGCCCTTCAAAGGTAAGTGATGTATACTTGAGTTTTTATTTCTTGGCGCGTGGGTGCGTGTCTTCAGGATGGAATATCTCACGGTATTTCGCGTCGTTCTTGATCGTGCCGCTAGGAGTCGCATGATCATCAGCACTGTTTGATAAGTCGCGATCATGCGACTCCCAGCGGCACAACTGAGAACGACGCCAAATACCGTGACACATTCCATCGTGAAGCCCCTACGCGTCAAGAAATAAAAATCCAAATACAGTTGGTTAATTACAGCTAGTCTCCTCCTGATACAGCCCACTGTCAACAAATCAGCGACACCACAGTCCGAGTTTTCTACTTCTTGGGTCAGTGGAGTTCAAGCTTTCCCCAGAACTTCTGAGGAATGCCGGGACGGAGAGATTGGATGCCATGAATGGCACGGATAAACCGTTGGCGGTTCAGCACTTGCAAAACGCGTTTTTAGTGTTGGCCAAGAGGTTGTGGATTAGGGTATGAAATTTTATAATGAAAATAGGGCACGCGAGTTGCGCACTTCCAAGGGAAGATAAAAATGGCATTGCCGCTCATAAGCAGTTGACGCAAATTAATCTGGTTGAGGTACATTGAAATCATGGTCAAATGCAGCGAATTGGAATTGCACTGAAACCAAAGGCACAAATTCGGTAATCATGCTGAATTTTCCAGATCATATTATTTGCAGAACATCGAAAAAATCAATTTGCAGACTTGAAATTTGAAATCATATTCTTTTCCATTTATTTCAGAAATTTGGCTTCGTACATTCCATTAAAAATAACGTAAAACAACTACCTAACAATGTAAACAATTGTGACAATATGGTGAGTTATGAATAGGCATAGTGCGTTTAAGCGTTTTACTTTAGGTGTAGTATATCTTGCTATGAAAGAAAGTTTTATTCACCTCTAGTGGATTGCTATTTTACAGTGTAATGTATTCCTTTTTTTTGATTTTCCTCTTGCCTGTGTTTTCATTATATAACATTTCTTATTGATTTAAATTAATTAACTTTATTACAATACAGTAAATAAGAAAAGTTATAGTGTCAACCTAAGCTAGGTTTTTTAAAAATTAATTCTGAAATGTTTACGTTTTGTAATAATGTATTTGATGCACTAAAAATATGTCAACATTTTTAGGTATCAATAAACTGGATATTGTTATGTAATTATTGAGTCTCTTATGCAGGATTTAGTCTTGATGTGTCACTAACGTGCTAGAACTATTTTAATTAATTTTATGATGGCGGACACTCAAAAAGCAAAACTTTATAATTTCTTTTAATTCATCGACCAAAATTGCCGAACAAATTATTGAAAATATATTGTAAGAAAATATATTGTAAGTAATTGTATTTTCAGGCTAATACTCGTATTAACCCGTAACTGGTGATGTGGTGGCTGTCAGTACCCCAGCCTTTGAAAAATACCATACCTGCCCGAAGCGTTTGCGCGAAGGAGCCTATGCTTTTGGATACCTCTCAGGAAATCAGTTGTTTTGGGAACCCGGCAGTGGTCACATTTTTTAAGATAAGCGGAAACGTATTTAATTTTTTCTGGCGCCTGGGGTATAACCAATCCCCACCTCACCGATTACGTAATTTTTTTATCCCGCGTTATTTTTTTTTATTTCACAAAACTATGGATGCTTCGAGGGATATTATTAGGTGAGGTGACCCAGGATTTGAGCAATGGGTCAAGGTTAATGTAGAAGCTGAAGAGAGTGAATTCTGTGGTGAAAAGGGGATCGTGGAGAGCGTGTAGTATACGGGCATTGTATAGTGAATGAGGGACTGTGGAAAGTTACTTAAAATTGAGGTTGTGTTGTATTAATTATACTATTTGATTAATTGGTCCTCTTTAATCAGATTCTGGTCCTCAAAAAACAATTTTATAATTAGTCTGTGGATTTATTCCAAATATAGTTGGAGGAGTTCCAAATACAGTTGCTTTTTTAATGATTAATGTTGACACTAAAATATTTTTTTAAATTTTGGTAAATTACAGTGCTTCTTATTTAATTATTTTTGTAATCATCCTAATAATAATGCATAATATTTCTTGTTCATACCACCAAAAAAAGTTTTATTATTTCAACACTTTTAAGCAAGTTTTTGTGTTGGGGTACGAGTTGTCCCCACATCACTAGTTATGTGACAAAAATGATCTCACTAGTTAATATTTTCTGAGAAATAATTACCGGGATGTTTGTTTTTTAAAACTAGAATTGAACATTTCCATCCCGTAGTGTTTTAAATCAAAGTGTATTGTCTCACATTACTTTATTAACATTATTTTCCTTGAAATGAATAAAAGTATTTTCACAAATTACAAGCAATAAGTTGATTTATATTGAATTGTACTTATTTATAATTTATTTTGTACATACTATATAACATCTCGTAGGTTGTACGATTGTGTTTTTTTAAGATCAAGTTATTTACTGTTAATCAAATACGAAGTTTTGATAAGCACCTAAGTGTATATTAGAAAATGCACAATTTCCATTTCACTCGGTTTCTTAACTTGTTAAAGCCCTACATTGATCAGTTAAGTGAAGTATTACTCAAACACACGTGTACACGTTCTACGAGAAATGCACATTGAGCAAATCCTAATCCAATACCTAGCAATAGATAAGGACCTGTCAATTGATTTTTGTTTAAAGGTTGTATGTGTCTGATAGCTCCCGTTTTCACCTCTGGCGCTCGTACTCCATTAATTATCATTCTCTGTCTTTGTGACTTAAACCAGTGACCGAGCAAGCCATTCTCAAGTATATGCAATATAAATTTATTAAATATTGGATACAATGGCGATTTTTTCCGAATCATTAATGCAACATGACCTGGACTATTGACGCACTCTGGAATCAAACGAAATTTTGGATTTCCTCCGTCAGTGTTATTGTGATTCTGAGAAAAATGCCAAAAAAACGATTGCGATATTAACAAACCTTCTTCGTGGGACATACTGAAGAGAGTTTTCCGAATGTCAGTGAACTTGATAAAATGTATTTTTCGTCGAATATTCCTAAGGACATCACTCGTACCTTTGCCTTCAAAAACGCTGTTCAAAATGGTGTACGCGAACACACGTTTGAGCAAACGATCGGCTTCTACTAGTGACTGCGGCTCAGGCATATGCGGCGGCGTGGTGAGGTAGCCCAGGAGCTTCCCTTGGTAGGCGTTGCTCAGCACGAGGACGAAGAGGACGAGGGCGCTGAGCACGGCGCGCTCAGGAAACGTGTCGCTCCTGCGACTCAGGGCTCCGGTCAGGGCCACCTGGACGCAGACGCGGAAGCGGTACAGCCATGTTTCCCAAGCAAAGTAATGGAGGCAGTCAGGATAACAACAAATCTTTACATTCTTTACATATATGATATACGTTATGATCTATCATAACGTTGCCCCCACCTCTTCATTATCCACTTCGCGGGCAACTTTTCAATTGAGAAGCTCAGGATAATAACGTAAGATCCCAACCGACCTCGCATTTTCAGTATAGAAGTATAACAGTAAACTCCTGCCATTTACTTATCATATGCTAAAATATCAAATGAATTGGTATATGGCAACATCCTCAAATTCCATTTTCAGAAATTTGTCCGTGAATGAAAACAGAAAATGTCATTTCACTCAAAACGAACTTTGGTTGGGATCAGCCATTATTATTCCGAGCCTCAATCAGAATGTTGCCCGGGAAGTGGATATTTGAAGAGATGAGGGCAATGTAATGATAGATCACAATAATATAAAGAATGTAAAGATCTTGGTACCTTCTCCGCAGTGAGTGAGATTTGCTGAATACGTAGAAAGGGCGATGCAGCCAAACGCAATCAAAGCTGTCAAGTAAAATAATCAATTGACTAATCTAATGAAATCTAATGAAAAACTATTCAAGGGCGTGAAATGGGTCAGAATTCGTTAAATATTATTTCTCTGAGAGGTTCATTTGTAAAAGTTGATAATTATCGACCACACATCATTCCATAAAAGTTTGCAACATTTATTCTACGTCACATGTATATCTATATGTAAATAATGAAGTTCTTACCTACCTGCGCTACGTCAACGATAGAGCTCTGAAGCACGTATTTTCTCCAGCGCTCGGACGTGTGAAAATGTAGGCGTTGCGTGAGGTACCACACCACAACAACTGCGACCAGCGATACCAAAATTGCGCTCCACGCCAGGACTTGAAATGGCAGTAAAAGTACTCTGGCGAACGGAACGATGGACGCTCTCTTCATAACGATGCAAAAGGGAGTTAGCGAAACAGGCGATGTGTAATCAGCGAATTCATATCTGTCTTGTGTCATGTACAACATACTGCATGCTATGTCTGCTGAGCCATTTTGCAACAACCCCATTTCACCATTGTATGTGCCATTCTCCATTACTCCAACATTCAAAGGGAATGGTCTTACATGTTTAAGTTTGATTCCTGTTTTGTTCTGAAAGATATCAAACATAATGTTCATTGGGCCATTCTTAACTTTTACGCCTTGTTTGTTGATCCAATAGTGGTATATGGCTCTCTCATAGTACACTTGATTAAATGTTTGTGTTTCCGATGAATTCTTTTTCTCTGATATTGAATTAACTTCAATATTGTTTTCAAACTCACTTCCTAAAAGCAATGGGCGTTTGATTAATCCTTTACCAAAACAGTTAATAATCAGTAATGAAAATAAAGACCAGAATCTCTGCATATCGATGTGTTTGTCCTTACTGAATGTTCATGGCTGTGGTTACCTTCATACTGCACAGGTAGGAAGATGAATGCCTGTATTTGAAAGTCATTATCTGGTATCATAAATTGTACTTCTGAATCGAAAATACACTTTTTTGGTGGATAGTGATTAAATCAAGCCGTGACTGATAGGTTTCATATGAAAAAAGTACAGAAGCCTTGTAAGCAAAAATAGAAAGGTCAATATTGACGAGCGCGTGCAGTAAATGAGTTAAGCTTCATTTTACTGGATAGAGAATCACTTGCATGAGACACGTTTTTCGTTGATCAATAAGAAATAAAATTTAACTCAAGTAGCAGAACGTTGAACGTTCAGTGTATCATGGAGATGTTAATGTGCAATATTTTATGAATTAATATTTTTAAGAACATGAATAAAATAGGAGCATTTAGCTGTTCTAGAATGAAATTAAATGATCGAAAGACAATACTGTCATTTTCAGGATCCTGCCATTATTGACAAATATGATATACAAAAACATTGAAATAATGTACTTGTTTGAAATGCAGTAGGAATATTTGCTGCCTTGCCAAATCACGGATTAGATGTGAGGAAAAATAAAGTTCATGAAAACAGCAAATACATTTCAACATTAATAAAAATAAATGTGTTTGCGAAGAAATAAAAGTCTTCAACTTTGACTAATCCCGTGCAAATAATGCGCAAATGCGCAAAGTGCAACAGCACGAAGCTCAAACGTAACTCTCTTCCGATAGATTGGTTTCGACTAGGGAATTTTCAAAATGAATCAACAAATTGATAAGAATTTCCCAAATTGCAATGACGGGCCAAATTTGCTCTAAAACAATGCACATTAAGCGTTGACCTAATTACTGGCGTTGCTTTCGTTGATTTTATTCTCATAGTAATGAACTCACCCACAGTACCCATGCGCCTCAGAGACAGTGACACTTTCGATCGGTCGATAATGTGATATCAAATTACCGGATCAATCAAATTACCGGATTATCATATCAATAATCACCGTACTTTATTAACACAAAGATATTTCAGAGTGCCCACACTCAAATAATTGTAATTCCCAAGATAAACAAAACTATTAAGAAGTATGTTCCCTTTCACACACCAAAATTTGCCAAATATCGGACGACGGTTTAAACAAACGATACAAATTCAGCGACAATTTGGCCAGAGCGTTACTCGAGCTTAGGTGTGAGTCATTCATTCTTTGACATCAACATGAGGCCCATCAACATCAGGCCCATCAGCATCAAGCCCATCAACATCAAGCCCATCAACATCAAGACCATCAACATCCAGCCCATCAACATCAAGTCCATCAACATCAAGCCCATCAACATCAAGCCCATCAACTGTCCAGTGAAAGTGTATGCAAAACAAACCGCGAGAATAGCGGCGTAATGACTGATCCAACTCATCTAATAAGCTCATTGAAACAGTTTAAGAGCATGTGGATGATCTTGGCTGTCCGGGTGACGCCGCGTCGAAGGATGAGTGGCCGACGTTTCGACCATTCCAGCCCTGAGGAAGACCACGATAAGATGGTCGAAACGTCGGCAACTCATCCTTCGACGCGGCGTCACCCGGACAGCCAAGATCATCCACATGACTCCGGCCGCGGAACCCTACATTTAGTTTAAGAGCATTCCAAAAAATGCGAAAAAACTTTAAATTTCGAACAACACCGTTCGATATAAATTGACGTCGCAGGAAGCTGGAATTGCGTCTTTTCTCTCGAAAATACAAATAATCTAGCACGCTTTCCTGATTATGTTACAGTTTAAAACTGCTAGAAGCGACCAATCAGTAGAGATCAATCTACAAAATATGTCTGGACCCATGAGGTAGCTTTAAAGAGGGGAATGCACGCGCCTTAGAGAAAAGTCAATTGGTTTCACAAAAAATGCGTTTTAGGAGGTGACCGCTTAATTAAGATGGCGTTTGTTCAGTGCGTAGGCAACTGGTGGACCACTATTGGGAGATTGTGAAGAGAGAGATGCTAATTGTGTATAATGCTTTAACGTTTGTCTTTTACACTTGATTTAAAGAATTAGTAACTAGGGTCTTTTTATTGGCTGTCAAGAAACCATTGCCATATCATAACCCTAAGTGAGAGCTTTGCTTCATAATAAGAAATGAAAGTCAAGAACCCAGCTAATATATTTATAAAAAGTAAACTCGCATTTAGTTTGTTCTCAGGTTAAGACATTCCAACAGGAGACAAATATTTTATCCCCAAGAAGAAATAATTTACTTTTCTATGCTCCTTTTTATTTATAGTTTTTTGTTTTCGTGTTTGAAATTGGGTTGCCACAGAAGTATTCAATATAAATTAATTCCTTTTTTATTATCTTTTATAATTGATTTTTATTGTGCCGCAGAGTACAAATGTATTCCCCAAAACCACCGAATGCTTTGAATTCTATCGAATTATTGCTCCCAAACCCAATTTTGTTGCTGACATTTATTTACACTGTTTGGTGCAAGTTTACATTGCAGGACCAAGTGTGAGTGAAAGCTTTTCAATTTTTATGAATTCATGAATGTCGTCACTAAGAGGAAGTACATACCTCTGTGAACTATAGTCGGTGCAACCCTGCTTTAAAATTGTCAGGTATTCCCTCAGACAAACGATACATTCAAGAAAGTTAGAAAGTTATTTGATTGTGATAAAACACAGTGATGCTTTAATGTCCAAAATTTTACTTCAAAATGTATTCGTATATTTTTTATAATTTAATATATTTGTGTAATAATGTAGCATCGTGTTCGGTGTGCATAACTACATGCAACTAGATACTGAAAATATGAGCAAGCAGTTTAACATTAAATTAATCAAATAAGTGACATGAAAAATTCGTCACAAGTTACCATTTACTTTATAACACATTCTACGAGAGGAATTTTAATAAAAAAGGAATGATGTATTAAAGGGTTCATTGATTTTAAAAATGTAACCACCAAGAGGAAATAAAGTTATGATAGAGAATCTCATGATCTCTAGAGTCATTTCCAAAAAACATTACTTAATTTATCATTTATTTCTTCTTCCCAGCCTTTTCATATTCGCGTTTTTTCGTTGCTTCTCGGATCAACTGAAAACTACTCCAATGCGAAACGAGCGGGAATCAGTCGTTCATTTTATAGAGTTTATAAATCTGGAAGGTCTTTCTCAGCCTCCCGCCTGTCGGAAACTGTAAGGTAGGCCAATCTCACGCCTTCACGGACTCGCGCCCTCCTTGTCTCACCTTCCTCCTCGATTTCCCCTCCTCCTCGCGCCCCTGGCAGCCCAGGCTGCCCGGGCCGCTTCGCTCATCTCCATTGCAAATTCGCGGCCTGGCTTCGTCCGGCGAGGAGCTCTCTTGACGATATTTTGCATATTTGACCAACATTAAGTTGACAAGTTAATAGAGCGATACAGCATAATGCCGCGAATGTAATGTGTGCTGGTGATAAAAGAGATAATGTAATCACTATCACCGCCGTAGTTGATGCGTGATTAAACGTTGCTGAGGGGGCTGAAAATGGCAATTAAGTGTCTGACGAAAACAAGTACGTACTGGAAATGTGAAAATAAAATGAATTACACGCCAAAATGTCGCATAGCAATTTTAAACGTGGTTACTTACTTGTAACCAAAATTATTAATGTTTGTCATCCATTATTCATATAGTACATTCGATCCGTGATAAAATGTTTCGTATTAACCAATGATTCATGTAATACTTGCCCCGGTGAAAAGAACTCTAGTATATTTTGCCAATTTGCACACTGAAAAAAGAGTGTTGTTGGGAAATAATTTTCGTAGGAATTGCGTATAGTAAAAAATAAATTTAGGATGAAGACAGATGTTTATTACCGTATTTCTTTTATACATATTTTAAAGGACAATTTTGTAAACCCTTTTCTTCTGTTCTTCACCATGCAATATAATATTCTGCACTTTAGCAACACGTAACTTGATAATAGAATATTAGATATATTTCATTTCACTTGGTAATTGAACGCTCAATAATACGCTGAAACGTCCATAACTAACAAAAAATGTGTATATTTTCTCTCTCTAAAACTGACCTATCTCAAGGAAATCTAATATTTTAAAAGTCCTCAAAATTCGGAATATCGGATTTATAAGATAGATATACATTAATATCTATAAAACTGTTGTTAATAGAAAACAAATAAAAATGGTCCCGATGTGAGAAAGATAACGGAGATTTTAGAGGGTACACTGGTGCTATGGATATCTGATATAATGTAAAATAATAAAGTATTAAGAATAAAGTAATATTAAGATACCAAATATTGTATCAAAGAATGAAACAAATTTTAATGTGTTAAAAAAAGTCTCATATCCTGAGAGATTAGAGTTCCTTCTATAGCTCTCTCATAAAATTTAAAAAAATACATCATATCACTTAATTATGGCTCGATTTATGAATAGCACACATATTAGAAACAGCAGCATATAAACAACGTACGAGCTATATGAAATAAATGACGCATTCTCAAAAATTACCATATCTATCTATAGGATCCATAAAACTATGGGAGTGATGAAACTATGAGAACCATAGAATTGCAAATACGGTAGAATGTTTAAAAAGTTTAAAATGTCTAAAAAGCCCAGACCCAATTTGATAATCGGTGAAGCAACTTTCAGCTCGCCGTGTGCCACACACACACACACACACACACACACACACACACACACACACACACACACACACACACACACACACTGTATTTGATCGGCTTATTGTACGTTCTATTAGGCGTAGACCCATCGCTTGTATTCCGCTCGGGGCGGCCAAATACAATGAGTGGGCTACTAAAATGACAAACGACCCTCCTGCATGACGCCGACGTGAAAAGGGCAACTGGCCGTGACCGTATTTGAACCGGTAGCCGAATAATCAATACCCGTGGACAACATGGCCCTAATTGATGTCGGTAATGACGGCCGCTTTAATAGAAACCTCGTCTCTCGTCCGCGAAAGGGAGCGACAACGACAGGCGGCGGTGATGTTCGTTCGCGCAGCAAGGAGATTACGCTGACGAACGTTCGGCGCCTCATTCAAGGGCTCGTCCCCGAGAGCTATTGAGGTTTCGAATTGTTCGCGAGCCCTTATTCGCGGCGCGGAAGCCCCTGCTTTTCAGTGTTCTTAGTATTGTTGCCTCGTCCGTCTTTCATTATCGGGGACATGTGGAGGAGAATGGGCCGGATGGTCTTTTGAAGGTAATTTCGGATGGTGTATGAAAACGTATAATGATTTATAATATCGAACATTTCGTCACTAATGTTGAACATTTTTCTATAAAAAATAAAACTGTTTAGGTAATCTATTAGTACTATTTTTTAATACCCGCCGAAACTGAAAGAAAACTACGCAGCTACCGGCGTTTTGAGAGGTCGTAAGAGACCCAAGGACTCGGAAAAGATAAAAAATAATCGAAGTTTTTGTTTGAAAAATTTTGTTGAAAATTTGTTTGAAAAATGCAAATTCATAAGTTCCCCGTGTCGGTCTGAATAGCAGAGATCGCTAAGTCTTTTGGGCCGTAGTTGCTTCCGCTCGAAGAGTCGCGGGTTCGAATTCCGCCTCGGGCATGGACGTTTGTGTGTGCTTGGGTGATACTTACGTGTCGTGTGCCCCTATAGTTACCCCAATGTAAACATTCAAAGTGGTCACTATATTGCCTAGTAGTTAAAAAGCGACCTTAGGGAAATAAAAAAAAATATTCCACTGTGTTATTCCGTCTATTGTCATACTGCACGTATAAACTGGATTCTCATTCTAAGTGCGTCACTGCTTATGATGTCAAACACAGCTGATGTCAAACAGCAAGCTCCAAAGGAAAGCCGCTCCCAATGAAATATTTAGTACTTACTTGTTGCGTTATGGAGCAACAACTTTTTTGTTATTTTTCGTAAGTACAAAACGGTTGTACTGGACATATACACTATAATGTTGTTGCTGTAATCTTAAAATTTTTGTTAAAACATTTATTTACTAGTGTATTATTGGCGAGTATTTCATTGATGATGATGAAGATTATTATTATTATTATTATTATTATTATTATTATTATTATTATTATTAAGTTTTGAGCAGTGCGTTTACTCGTTTTTTGAAGAATTATTTTGTGTGGTTTTGTTCATCAGCATTTATGATGCTGCAGACTTGAAATGTTTGATGTAAGAAGTTCATTTGTAAATGTCTGCCAGTAAGAATTTAAATTATTTTATTTTGTTTTATTTGATGGATGATTTTTTCAAATATTTACGAAAGAGGGCTTACACAAAAAGATAATAAAATTAATTTTTAAACTCTTTAAAAATCGAATAACTCCTGACGTTAAATGGACGTAGTTGCTTCATTACTTTCCTTTCCTCTTTTTCTCATGACGGTAGTATTAAGTTATCAATGGAAATTTGTGAGCACAAATATAAACTTTTAACTACCATTATTTATTCTTTTGGAGTGCTTATGTCAAAAGTATTATATGACTCTTCTTGCTTCTGTTCTTCAATTACATGCTATATTGTACATTCTTTAAATTTATGTAGTCGCCACTGTAAAATAAGTTTTCGAATATAATTTGCATAAAAACGTGCTTTATTTTCAAAAGCCATTTATTCTGGTAAGAAACAAGTCCACAGAAATGAATGACATTGCGAAAGACAATTGATTTAAATTACATGGATAACGACATAAATGACGTTAATAAAACCACCGTACTTGCAAGATTACGACGAAGGCATAGGATCGTTTTGATGTGATGACTGCCTATTACGACTGAAGCTGTTGTGTAAATTGTAACCCTTGAGTGTAAAATATATTTGGAAAGAGTCTGATAGCATTCCGAACAGTTGCACGCGTTAAATAGGGATCACATTTTTTATTTTGTTTTACTTATTATAGGTCGCTTTTTTATGACTAAGAACATACAGTGCCCAATGAAAATACCATTGGGGGTAAAGGAAAAGGTAAACGGATACACACAAACATCCAGGCCCCGGGCGGGATACAAACTCTCGTCCCTTCAGGCACGAAGCAGCTAGAGCTCTTGAGCCTTAGCGACCTCGACTATTCTGGTCGGCTAGGGATCACCATGTAGTACTTGAGGTTCAAAATTATGATTGCTCTGCATTGCTTGCCGTTTTGGTTGCTTATTTGTTACCGTATCACGATGTTTGCAATAATGGATAGGTGTATAATTGGACAGTCAGTACCCACAAAGGGAGAAACGCCAAATTGTCCCATTATCGTACGTGAATTGTGCGTCATTCCGTACACACAAAGGTGACTTCTTTAATAGATACTAGCTCATTTTTGTACGGAACGCTGTCTGGCAAATCAAAACACGTGGTGCAATATAGAATTGGTAAAATCAATTGTAAGAAATATTAGTATCCTAAAAATTAAGATATACGATAAATTATTATCAAGGTTGTTAAGTTGAACTTCGATCACATTAAGGAAACAAGCATCTTATAAATTATTTTTGTTAATTTCTAAGTCGAAAATGAATATATATAATTCTAATATCAATTATAGATTAGTCAATGTTCAATGAATATTTCATTACGAAATTCAATACAGTGCCGTAAATTCTATTAATTTTTCTCTTATCTATTTCTACATTACTTTTAAACCTTTTTAATGTATTTCCAATAGTCTCTATGAATATCAATTTTTTCACACATGGCATACAGTGGGAATTTTTAATACTATAGGGTACTTATACGAATGGACATTAATTCAATAATTCAATCCAAGTTAATATTTAATTTCATACGAATATCTATGATTGTGATATCTATGAACAAACAAACGAAACCTTCTCCATCTTACTGTCAATAATATATTGAATTATCAATTAATAACACAGGCCTACACACAAAAAAAAGAATTGTCAAACTCAAAGTCTTGACACATGTATCTCTATGAATTTCGATGCGCTGAATTCGAATCTGAAGCCAGAATTGCATCACGCTCCAATGTTTTTTAATGTTAAAAAACATCGTGATATTGTATTTTTTGTTTTCTGGGGATGTTGTCAGGCCCAATGGCATAACACATGTTTCTCTATGTATTTCGATCTACTAAATCCGAATATGAACTCAAAATTTCTGCCATTCACATTCCATTCACATTAAAACGTGAAAAAAACACCACGAAATTGTATTTTTTGGTTTTCCAGGGTTGTTGTCACGCACAAAGACTTGACACGTTTCTCTATTTATATAAATGTATATCAACGCATGAATCTGAAGCCAGAATTGCGCCACCACCATTCAATTTTTTTAAATCGCAAAAAACCATCAATTTATATTTTGTTGTTTTCGGGGTTTGTTGTCAGACCCAAAGATTTGACACATGTCTTCCTATTTTTTGAAAGATTTGACACATGTTTTGCGATGAATCCGAAACTGAAGTCAGAATTAAGTTCTTAATTTCTTAAGAGATCATATTTGGTGCAGACTTTGACTTTCCTGACGAATTTCATTTCAGCTGCTTGTATTTTGCTATTATCTCTCTCCTTAATTATCCACCATTCACTGTCATACAAAAGAAAAGGGACAGCCATTGTCTTGAAATTTTTGATTTTTGTGTCTTTTCATGTTTTATTAAGGAGGGTTCTATTTAATATCGCGGATACTGATTCAAATATATTGATTTTATTTTCAATGTTTTTAACGACGTCATTATATATTTCACATCCAAGATAGTTAAAATGAGAAATTTGTTCTACGGGAGTATCATCGATCGAGAGGATGGGATGTTTTCTGTAGTGTATCATGACATCAGTTTCTCTTTTGGAGATTCCAAGATAATATTCTTGTTCACCAAGTTTATGTAGCTAGTATAAAGCTTCTTGTAGCTTTCCTTCTGTTTCTTCCAGAATCATTACGTCATCAGCATATAATAGCACATTTAAAAATTTAGTTCCACTTGTACGCCAGAGCTTATGTTAAGTTTCCATTACTTTATCAGATCTTCTATGTATATTTTAAATGATGTTGGAGACAAGCTACTTCCCTGTTTGTGGGCACGGTTGACAATTATTTCGTCGGTTACTCTTTTCCCTATGTTTATAACCATATTTTACTCTTGATACATACTCTTTAAAACAAGAGAATAGAGCATACATTAAGATTCAGTATTTCAAAATTTATCATTAGATTATTAAATATTTTTGGAATTTTTATCAATAAAATCAAATTATTTTAACTTTGAATCTAAGAGTGGTGTCATTAGTGAACCACAGATTCTGAATCTATTTGAGCCCAGTCTGTATTTGAGAAAAAAATCGTATTAGTTCCTGAATATCATTTAATTGTTTAAACCTACCACAAATATTGTTTTTTATGAACCGTTTAAAGATACGTTTTCATTTAAAATATTCAATGTCATGTGAGTGAATATTGATTACGGGCGGGTCAAATGCCGAAGCAATTATTCCTGTAAGATTAGTGTTATATTCCGGTATGCGGTGTAATTCCTACTCTTCAGAAACGTGAATTCTGGCTTCGAGCTACGAGGGGTTACACCTCCAGGTTTTTTTCTCCGGCAGAGCACAGCACCAGTTGTGTTAAGCCTAAGGCTTATCGGCTTCAAACAAATCTCGCGAAATAAAACCGAATAATTTGTGACTTTCTCTGCTAATGACTTTTAATGTAATCTATTCTGTAAAAAATAGTGACAGAGAAAATGAGAAAATTACAAACACTTTGGCCTTTGGTATGAAGGAAATGGGTGCAATGCTTTTCTGATCACATTATCGTCGTGATTTATTAAAATCTCTCATCACAACAGTGACATTGTTCCATTCTAATGGGTACATTTACAACCATTTTTAATATATGATTACAAACGCCTAGGCAAATAAAAGAATCCCACTTTCATCCCGATTTTCCTTTGCTGCACCCGTAATGAACGCGCCCCGAAGCAGTATCTGCCCAGAGCGCCATAGCTTCCGCCTTCCTAGAGCGCGCTCTCAAACGAGCTTCAAATCCCGCCCTTAAGGGAAGACGCCGATATTTGAACTCCGCCGCGAAGTTAATTGCTGAGGAAATTATTTCATACAACAGTGTTATTTTAAAAACCCGAGAGTAAAATTTTAGGTTCGTAAATGAATACCTAAAACGTGAATATATGTAAATACACAAATCTCGCATTTTTTATCAATTGCAGTTCGAGCACATACACGTGGTTAATCTATAACAATTGACACCACAAAAAATGCACGTCACATTTGGACGGCAGATAAATTGAAGCCATACTTAATATATCTTACAAATGCAATGAGGAACAAAAATCCCATCAACATTTTCCTTTGAATGAGACTGTAACGAACGCAAATCGGATCTTCCTGGGCGCCAAGTCTTCAACCTTACTACATCACTCTCTCTCACGGAGAGTCAGTCCAAACGAGAATCAAACTCTATCCCCGAGAGACTTCACCTTACCATTCACCAAAATGTTAAAGAAAATGACTTATAATTTCAGATCATAATGTATTAATTGTAGCTTAACTTCACACATCCACGCGACATCAATCTACAGCCATTTACCGAAGTCTAACAATGTTAAACACGCCAATCCTACGTATCTACAGCACATAACTCCCAGGTATATACGTTAACAGACACAATGGCGAACAACAAAAGAATCGCAATGCGCTAATCGATTATGTGCTGGATGCGCAATTTTCCTACACTTTTCAGCCGGAGCCGCCTATACAGAATTTGAAATAAAGTGACTTTTAAACGTTGTCTCATATAAGAGAGAGCAACATTAATCTTATAATTCCGTCGTAAAAAATATTCTTGAGAAAATTATGATATTATCTCTCCAACAAAACGTTAAGCATAGACACAGACAAAAACTTTTGTCTCCCCTTTTTTTTTTCAGAAAGAAAGATGCTGATTTATCCGCACTAATCAATGAAATATACATATAGCAGAAATATCTTTCAAAATATGCAATAAAATATGTATTAAAATGTACCTTAACCAGTGACACCGTTTCTTATTATGCTTACGCACATTAATCCGATACGTCACTTCTACTAGACCACTCAATGAACTTTTCTAAGAACAGTATTAATTAACAATATAATTTTCCATAATAAATTATCTGCCTCCAAATTATTAATTAGCATTAGAACCACATTTGAAAACCATTCCGAGGATTATTTTAGATTCGGCGTTTGATATTAAATTCAATACAATGACGTAAATATATGGGTAATAATGAACGTGTTTAAGCAAAGAAATTAGAATCATTAGTACTTTGCGGAAATATGATGCTCATTAAGAAAAAAAGGCACTATAAGATATGGATCAGAAAATCATGTTTAAATAATTAGAAAGTGGATGTTTCATGGCCAATATGTGAGAATACGTTCTGACTAGAGGGGGAAAATTGTCATTGCAATCCGGTCCTTACTGATAAGACGCTGCGGAGACCGCACTCTACTTGTTGCCAGACCGCCAGCACCAGCACCTCTGCTCTCGGCCGGACACCTGCTTTCTCTCCGTCGTCGACAGCCTTATTATCAACCCTACTGTTACTGTGACTTGTGAAACCCAGAGAGGCTAAATTAAGTATTAAAGTAGCTGCTGTTCTCCATTCTTTGTAAATATTTATTTTTATGTTAAATATAAATGTGTGTTAGGAAATTGAATTATTGGATATCCCCGCCCTTCAAATTTTTGATTTCAGTTAGATGATTGAACGATATGTGGGATTTATGATGAGATGTTGTTGACGTAATTAAATGGAGTAATAAAAGATGTTATCTCCGTCAACTTAGTGTATTTAATGAGAGAGCCGGCTTTCTTTTATTATTTCATTGATGCACAACGATGTTGTGCAGGAAGAGACCAACCCTCATTTAATATGTTTAAAGAAAACAATAAATTTCGATTTCTTCTTTATAGGGAATACCATGTTCAATGTATTAAATATTTAACCATAAATGATAATAGTTGTCAATTAGGAGCTGAAACCTTTTGGCAAAAGGCAGATACCTGTTCATTGAAAATCTTATCATAATTTTTATAATTTTGAGAGTTGGCATCCTTCTGCAAAATACCGTCAAATTGTGAATTGACCAAAAGCATGAGGTGGATCAAGCTACAGCTTTGCACATAAATCTGGTTTGATCACAATAAACTCATCATATCCAAACGGCCTTCGATTCACAACCATCCTCTATACACCATCCTATACGCACGACGAATAAAAAAAATCCCACTTTCATCAACATTTTTCTTTGCAGTGCCAGTCGAAACATCATCTGCCTCGGGCGCCGCGTCTTCAGCCTTCGCCTCTCAAACGGAGCGTGAGCTCAAACGAGCATCAAACTCGGGGCCCGAGGGACGTCAACGACGTCACCCCCTCCCCCACCCGCGTCTCACCCTGTTGCCGCCTTCATCACGCTCAATATCCTCTCCGCACATCGCCACCTGTGACCTCCCCGTTCCGGAGTGGCCCGAGCGGGCGCAAGCGGAAGGGGGGAGGACGGGGGGGGGTCGCTCCTCTAAAAATTCAGGGCAGGCGCGCCTTTGCCATGGAAATGAGGGGCGACGCTGCCTGCCACCGTCTCACTCGACCCGGCCTGACACGCACCCGGGGCGCAATCGACGGCACCGGAGCCCGGAGCGCCGCGTCGCAGAGAACGGGAGTGACATTTCTCATGACAAAATAATTAGTATTGGAGATGCGGTGGGCTCTTGATTAGCCGAATCTCAATCCCTTGAATTTCTCGGTTGAGAATGTTACAGAATGCTGCAAAAATGAGCTCAGTGTCCTTCGCGATACACGTTTTGGAGGTTTGTGATACTAAAAGTGTTTACCCCCAAACAAGCTTTCCATTCACCCGTCCGTCCGTCCGTCCGTCCGTCCGTCCGTCCATCCGTCCGTCCGTCCGTCCGTCCGTCCGTCCGTCCGTCCGTCCGTCCGTCCGTCCGTCTGTCCTCCGTCCGTCTGTCCTCCGTCCGTCTGTCCGTCCGTCCATCTGTCCGTCCGTCCATCTGTCCGTCCGTCCATCTGTCCGTCCGTCCATCTGTCCGTCCGTCCATCTGTCCGTCCGTCCATCTGTCCGTCCGTCCATCTGTCCGTCCGTCCATCTGTCCGTCCGTCCATCTGTCCTCCGTCCATCTGTCCTCCGTCCATCTGTCCTCCGTCCATCTGTCCGTCCGTCCATCTGTCCGTCCGTCCATCTGTCCGTCCGTCCATCTGTCCGTCCGTCCATCTGTCCGTCCGTCCATCTGTCCGTCCGTCCATCTGTCCTCCGTCCATCTGTCGTCCGTCCATCTGTCCTCCGTCCATCTGTCCTCCGTCCATCTGTCCTCCGTCCATCTGTCCTCCGTCCATCTGTCCGTCCTTCCGTATTTCCGACTTTTTTAATAAAATGATGAATGATGATATTTGTAATAGGGGTTCGAGATTGTTCGCTTTTGTTCATCATTCTCATACGGAATTAAAACTTTCTGGCGCGGAGCGGTTGATATCACAGTTCTCTGCAGTACGCAAATCAGCAAACTTTTATCTACTTAGGGTAGTTCCATGTAACTGAAACCACCATTTGTTTTATCATAATGCACATATTTTAAATTCGACTCCAATCCAAAAAAGCCAAAATAATGAGTTGATTTGAATGATTTTTTACTAGGAATACGCAGCATATGAAAACGTCCCTCTTGGTGATAATTACTCAATAATTACTCATATTGTTTTAAAAGAAAACGTGCACTGAGAGAAATGCTGTAGTGGAATGTACTAAATAAGTTTAGTAAGCGATCGTATCGTAAATACAATTATTCGTGTAGTAAGATTCACTAAACATGATTTAGTTTGGTTTAGTACATTAAACAACTCATAATCGTGAGTGAATGAACAAAGAGAATTGTCAGTGGTACTATTCTTGTTTTGTAGATAAAATCATTTGGTGAGATCTACGTTTCATGTTGTCACACTTACTAAACTCTGTTTAGTATGCACTGTTTACTAAATACTGTTTAGTAAGCGCGCGTTCTCAGCAACCTACCCAGTTGAAATGGCTATAGAACCCATCTGAAGTGTGAGAATTCAACTCCGTATATAGCATTATATGCTATATAAATGGAGAGTTTAGTATTTTACTAGTTTTCAATAATTATTTTAATAATTAAATTTGTTCAAAGAATTGGTCGGCCCGACCGGGATTCGAACCCGGGCCTTCTGGTTTACGCCCAGCTGCTCTGACCACTAAGCTACCGAGTCAACCAACCCTTTGAACAGTTTTCACGAGCGCACTATCGCTCCTTATATGTATATATAATTGTCACCATTCCCGTCACCTTGTTGGATAGTGCGCTCGATAGTGCGCTCGTGAAAACTGTTCAAAGGGTTGGTTGACTCGGTAGCTTAGTGGTCAGAGCAGCTGGGCGTAAACCAGAAGGCCCGGGTTCGAATCCCGGTCGGGCCGACCAATTCTTTGAACAAATTTAATTATTAAAAAACGCATTGTTACTTGGTAAGATGGTCACAATTTGGAGTTTATCAACTATCCGATGGGTGTTGATTCTATATGACTGCGGAACATATTCTCCGAGCGTATAGCTTCCAACAAGGTGACGGGAATGGTGACAATTAAATAATTATTTTATATTCTAAATTAATGGTAGAGATATCGTCGATATAGCTTGTGTCCATAGCTGCTCTGCTAGGCTAGGGTCTATCAGGTAGCCGAAGTTAAGGAAATGCTAGTCTGCGGGTCGGAGGATGGGTGACCGCTGCGGAACCCCAGTTGCTACCTGCTTGGAGGGACCGAAAGAAAATATTCCCTTTCACGTTTCCTTTAGTTATTTTCACCGCACTGTTTAGTAAATAGTACTCAATGTATTAATCAACGCAACGATTCGTATAGTTTTCTCCACTAGATGCCATTCGTCCCGGGTACGACCTGTTTAGTAAACATTACTATACGTGTGTTAGTATCTTTAACTAAACAACAGTTTCGTGAACTTGACTAAGCACTTTGTTCTACGAAAATCTACTATACTGTTTAGTTGAATCTATTACGTGATTAATTGTATGAACTAAACATTTCTCTCCGTGTGCATGACGTCATTTAAATATCTACAATTTAATAAGCAAAAATCATCCATGGCACAAGACGCAAAGTGGTTGGAAATGGCTAGGAACGTTGGGACGTATCCTATACTTTTGAGCAGCAAAAATGTACGCCGAAAATTAGACATGTATGATATGTGAGATATGAGGGAAATACATTAACAAGCAATTCACAATAATTTTTCATAAAATAATAATTGGCCATCTTCTACCATTTATGACCGTAAGAATAGTAAAACGTTAATTCCTACAATCCACCTCAAGTTTCAAACATATTACATCACATATTGTAAGAACTGAGTTTTTTTAAGGTACCTGTTTCCAAAGATTTATGAACAGTGCGTTATTCACTCACCAGTCTTTGTATTAAATTAATTAATTTTCAAACGTTAAAAACTAGCAATATTTGCTACGCTATGTAAAACTTAACACACTCACACGCTTGCTTGCTTTAAACCACAAAACAGCGAATCCATCAACAGACCTATTGCAACGCACATAACGTAAGACGGCGTTAACAAACGATGGCATTAAATGATAGCATTAACAAACGTCGGAATGAAGAAAAGACGGCATGGAGAAATGACGGCCCGAAGAAACGACACCAACAAACGATGGCACTGTAAAACGGCAGCATTAATTAAGTTTGTCAGATGACCGTTCATTATAATAATTAAGATGTTATTAAAATTTAGTATTTACATACACTATTCACCGGTTAATAAAACATCTGGGGCCCAATACCCTTCATTTAAGATAAAAATCACGAAATTTGCTTGGATCTTAAGTGCATACTTCGTTCTAAAAAACCCTTTGTGTTTTGAATATAATTTTTGAAATTTTGAAAATGTTTTGAGTTTCTAACGAAAATGGAAACCATACCTTTATTTTATTCGAGGATAAATTTTCACGAAAAATTATCCAGTTATTGTTCAGAAAACGTTGATATTGTCATCAAGGGTTTCAAGTGCCGACAAAAATTAAAATATTCTAACGATATCCGGCTAGCACAAATAGATCTTATTCCTAACGTACTTACCGAGTTTCAGCTCAGAAAATTCTAATCTGGCAGAGTTATGCGTGACACATGCATGCATACAGATTCCCGATTTTCGGGGACAAAATTGCGGTGCTTGCGACGTGAACTGCACTACCATCTTTAGAACAGCACTAATATACCTTCATCACTACGTGTGTTCAAAGGTGCAGCTGAAAAGAATATTAAATACGAGTTTTTTATCAAAACTTTGAGATTGTTTTATTGGGGTGTTTCCAACACTTTTCTCCCTGTTCTGTAGTATAAAGAGAAAAAGTCAAATATATAAAGTTCTTGGGCTCACCTATCCACATAAACAGAGTTACACCAGACAGAATAGATAGAAGTAAAATTTGTTTACAAAATTTGTATTTTATTACATTAATATATATGAATAATTTCATAAGGAATAATGGTGACCCGGATGCGTAATGGTATCGTAAATAACCAAACACAAAACGCTACCTAAAGCGCATTTTACTTACTTAAAAAATAGGGTTTTACAAACAATTATTAGAAACTTCTAGATAGACCTGCAATAATATGATCAACTCCTCGTGAGGAAGCCGAGACGCGTCAAATGAAACGTCATTTGTTTTGAACGGACAGGCGAGCAGACGGGCGAAAGGCAGAGGAACGAAAAAAGGTTACTCCATTATTAAAAACGGATATACCAATACAGATCAGTGGTGGGTTCATCTCACAATAAATGTACGCGGTACTCGACTCTTGAAGAAGAACACACAATTCACAATTCCGTGGACGTGAAATATTTGCTCGGAAACATTTCGTCAACCATTAAAAACACAGTAAGGCCTATTTTTGCCCATTTTCGTAGTATTTGGCGACTAAATCTTTTTGAAGCTTAACTTGGGTGATAGGTTCGATAATAGCTGCAATTGTTGTTGAAAATGGACAAATGGTGAAGAACATGGTACTCTAATTCGAGTAGGGAGTAGAAAAACGATGCAATTCCCATTGGAATATTGCTGAAGGTCGATATTAAATGTTAACTTGTATTCAGTTACTGTGGTTACCGCCAACAAAATAAATTCTTAAGCTTTAGAAAGCAGTTAGCGATTTTTTTCAAAATGTGTATAATTTCACATTAAATTATTTAATGCGGAAATCTCTTTTCTACTGTTTCAGCTCATAAGACAGTAAAGCACTACAGTTATTCAATTGTGGTGTAATTTTTTTCATATGCAACTTGCAAAATTTATTACCAGAATACATTAATCAATCATTGGTTTTTCGCATGAAAGGGAAAGTATTGAAAAGCAGGTTGTTATTACCATTTAATTTAAAACCACAATTTTATATGTGTTATTGTCATGTTATTTTCATTCCAAAGAAATGTTATATTACGTTTATTTCAAGACCCAATACTTCCTTACTTTTCCGTCCCTAGAAGAAGGAAAAAACGCACATTTGCAATGAAATGCGTGGTAGCCATACATCTACATTACCAAAAGCAATATAAATTGTTACGTTTCATTCTGATTCCTAAGCTGGAACATTATTCAAATAAAACAGGGATTCTAGAACAATTTCTCGATTCGAGCGAATCTTCTAAAGGCGCGGTTAAAGAAAATAAATGA
Source organism: Acheta domesticus (assembly GCA_031308135.1). Lineage (NCBI taxonomy): Eukaryota > Metazoa > Arthropoda > Insecta > Orthoptera > Gryllidae > Acheta > Acheta domesticus. Next base: position 91,309,598 of record JAHLJT010002406.1, on the reverse strand, counting down.
CTACTTTGACCGCGTTTGCAGGCGCGAGCTTTGTGGATGGTTCATATATTGAGTCATACTTTTTTGATATATCTTTTATCTAGATGGACTCTCAGACCTTCTATTACAGCTGATTGCTCTCCCGCAACAGGATTCATCTAACAGGTTTCTTTGGCGTGATTTTTGTTTTTGACAAAATTGCCGGAGGGATATTCAACAAACGTATTTTTCAGGTCAGACAATCCAGTTTTTCTGAGGAAAATGTCAGAGAATTCACATGCTTTCTCAATATTTATTTTGCACAAAAATAAAATATTCTTTACTAGAAACATTCTCTTTCAATTTTCCTCTTTGGAATCAAAGTTAATATATTTAAAGTAAATATTATATCACTTTAAAACAACTCGTAAAATTTCTCAGTTTTCTAGTGTTTTCCCATTATAGAAGATGTTGTTTTTTTGGACTTAACATCGGGAATCAAACTAAAAGTTGTACTTGTGGGCAGATTTTTTCAATCTAAATTATTGAAAGTCAATTGCTTGTTACTAAACTTTTTGCAGAATTCGCTGAAATTCCTTTAAATTTTCGTAAGAAGTTTTAGAATGTCTTTATGGAAAACATTGTACAAAAGAATTGAGTACATCACTAAAACACAAACAAAGAATATATTAACGAATTAATTTCTAATGACGGATCATACACCAATCCAGGTTGCACACGTATTACTAAATAATTTTCATACTGGAAGAATACTATGGCGGAAATGGCCATCCAAATTCATTGAACAGAAAGGACTTCAAAGACATGGGACATCTTTTGCATGTCGATCAAGCCCAAACAATGACAAGAAAATACTTCAAGCTCAATATCTCACACTAGGGTTCTAATTTTGAATGTTTTTATATCAAAATAATCTCTTAAATGAATAAATAATATCCATAATAAAAAGTAATATATAACACATTTTTTATAAAAAAAGAAATTTATTATTCAAGAATAAAAGTTCAAAAATTTCTGTATAGCCAGCACTATACGAAACTTTGGAAAAAGAAGAAACAACATAAAATTACTAAGCGAAATAATTTTTAACTGGACACATTCGAACACAAAAATTATTTAAATCTTATGTTTCCTAAGCTGATAAGCAAATAATATATTCAAAACGTCACTGTCTTGATCAAGTGGGTGTATCTGCTGTTTATTTTTAAGCAGATTTCACATTTCAAATATGTTAATAATTCGCCACCAAATATTATTGGAATTCAGAGAAAATAAATCACGCGTACTTGGATTAAAACAGCCTGCAATGCAAATTGCGTACCCTTGCCCCGATAGCTAATGTAAATTTACCGTAATACATTTATATTTGATTCTCCGCAGCCAAAACTACTATGTGCTTTACTGTTGGTCAAACAGCTAAATAATTAATATAAAACGTAAATAATTCATAAACTATTTAACGTTTTAAGACTACAGAATGTAAACATTATATAGCATCAGCTTATAGACAGGAAATTGATAAAAAATTAACTTTAGGAAACTTCTTTTAAACACGACGATAACAGAATTACAGGTAGTACGAACTAATTTAGAAACGATATCTCAATTAAAAATTCATATTGAATGAAGAAAGAAATCCAATTGGCGAAAAGCTAGGGATGGTGAAGCATAAAAAATTATGAATCCGTTTGTTATTAAAAGTATTTTTGGTATTATTTATTTAAATAAAATAATATTGTTGTGACAAACTCATCATCAATCATGAAAGGAAATTATGAAGTGTGTAGGGAAATAAAAGAATCGCGCCTTTTACAAGATAAAAATGTATTTTAGATGTTTCTTTCTCATTACAGTTATTCTGAAATTAAGGGTGAGCTTAAAAATATGGCCTTTCTTATTTTTGTAACGAAGAGAACGTTGTTTACAAAGTGATTCATCCGGATAGAAACGCATAGAAAAAATAATTTTTTGGCATAATTAAATGTTAAAACTTATTATTAATTACATTATTATTGTTATTAGTTATTAGCAGAAAATAAATAACGATATCAACAACACGGCAATCGATGTAATATACAAACATGTACGATACAAATTCCTTACAACTAACAATTGATGGCAAGATAGGAAAGTAATAAGACCTTGAGGAAAATGTTTCTTGGATCTTGACTCTCAAACAACGATGAAATATACCTCATGTTGCCACAAAAATTATACGAGCAAAGAATTGAATACACTTTACGAAGATCTCCTTTAAGGTTGAACATTCTGTAAGATTGACTAAGAGAAAGAGGAGAAAGAAAAATGAGGAGGAGGAGGAGAAGAAGAAGAAGAAGAAGACGACGGCGTGTTAAAACATTTTAATCTTACATTAGTGAAGGTACGTCATTAGAAAAAGACGATAATACCTTAGGAATATCTTAAATAGAAATGTAGTGTCTGATTATCAGAAATTGACTTAAAGTCTGAAGAAGTTTTATTTTCTCTTTGGCATAAACTCAAGTTATATTTGACTGACAGGTTTATTTTGTCAGGGGCTCAAATTATAAGATAAAGTATTATCAATGCACTGAACATCGAGCTCTACCAGCAACGAAAACACATGCTATTCTTATAAGGCTCCACACACTCCGATTGAAAGCCGCACCCTCCTCATCCCAGGCACCGCGACGCGCCCCTCAATAGCGCGACACGACGTCAAAGGCAGCCGGAGCCGTAAGTCCCGGAGACGAACGCATGGGCTACGCGGCACGGGCGCTGCGTTGTCGTCAGCGTCTCGGCGCCTTTTTCCGGGCGTGTAAATAAGGCTTAACGCCGCCTGCGCCTCCGGGGACGCGCACCAGGGCCGAGGGCGCGGGCAAAGACGAGGGCGGGACGGGGGCGCAGGCGGGGCGCGGACGAGGAGAGAGGGGAGAGGGCGGGGACGAGGGTGAGGCCGGGGCGCGGGAGGGGGCGCGGGTTAGGGTGCGGGCGGGGGCCCTGGCGGGAACCCGCGCCAGGGGCGAAGGCGTGGGCGTGGGCGGGGAGAAGAGGGACGGGACGTGCTGCACCACGGCGCACTAGGGCACGGAGGCAGCGAACAGAGGAAGGAGGCAGAGGAGGGGGAGCGAAGGGGAAGAGCGGAGCTGCAGATTTATGGCGCTGCTCCCACGCCGGCGCAGGGGCGAGCGCTGCACGGCGCGCAGCCCGACAAACAGGCCGGCGCCGCTTATCGCGCTGCGTTCGACGGCGGCGGAGACGGCAGGAGGCGCTGGCAGCAGTCTCGAGGCTAGGGGGAGGATGTAGGTGAGGCATGGTGAGGAGGTGTGGGAATAGGTGCGGTCGGGATGGGGAAGGACGTTGTGGGGTCGTGGTTGGAAAGGGAAGAATCGGGTCGGGATCGGATGAGGCCGGGATTAGGGCGAGGTGGAGGTCGGAGTGGGAACGTTGCGAAAATGGGGTGACGAGGAGAAATGAGGTGGAGACGAGGTGGGAGAGGGATGGAGTGAGAGTGGGGAGGGTGGGATGGAACTGGGGGGGGAGTTGGGAAAAGGAAAGTGATTGGGAGAGGGATTGGGATGGGGTGGGGTGAGATCCGGGTGGGGTTGGTCGGGATGGGAGTGGAGTAGGGCTGGGGTGGGTCAGGATAAAGGTGGAGTGCGGGTGAGGACACATTGGGGAAGGAATAAGGATGAGGTGGGGAAAGGATTGACACGGTGATGGGACGGGGTGGGGACTGGGTGGTGACGGGTGGGTCGGAATTGGAAACGTGGAGCAGGGTTGGAGACGGGATGTGGCGGGATGGGGACGGATGGGGATGGATGGGGACGAAGCAGAAGAGATGGAGACGGAATGGGACGAGATGGGGTGGGGTCGGAATGAGGACATGGCGGGGACGGAAGTTCAGGATGGGGCCGGTGAAGAGGTTGGAATCGCGAATGGCAGTGGTAGTGAGGTTGAGGATAAAGGGGGAGTGGGAACTTGGCGAGTGAGGACGCTGTGTGAAGTGAGGATAAGGTTCAGAAAGGGGCCAGGGATGGCGACCACGACCTAGGCAAGGGGTGAGGGCACCGGCGTCGGGACCGTGGGGGGGGGGGGGGGAATACGGCGTGCGTAGCAAGGGAGGTGGAGTGAAGGATGAGGCAGTGAGCGGGAGGATCACAACAGGGACTGAAAGCGGAGCGAGGGCGCGGGGGGTGGCGGCGGCGATGATAAGGCGACGCAGGCGGCTGCGAGGAAGGTGGTGGTTGCGATGGTGGCAGCGCGAGCAGTGGTGGTGGTGGTGAAAGTGGTGGTGGAGATGATGGTGTTAGTGGAGGTGGTGGTGGTGCTGCTGCTACTGCTGTTGGTGGAGGTGGTGCTGTTGGTGGTGTTAGTGGTGGAGTGGCGGTGGTGGTGGTGACGGTGCTGGTGGCGGTGGCGGCGACGGTTCCCAGTGTACGCTTTCTAACTCCGGTCGTCCCGCTTCTTTCCGTGTCTGTCCCACCCCCAGGGAACTGTGGCACCTGAGGGCCTTTCGAACGTCCGCACGCCAAATTCGCCAAATTTTAAACTTGTTCGACATACGCTATGGAGTCTCAGCCTCAACACATTCAATCCTTGCTTCAATTCATCTTCACGTGCTAATGCTTAATTTGAGACAGCTGTATCGCGTTTTTAAGTGCACCTTTCTCGATGTCTCATACACCTGTTCCGCTGTTCCCCGCTCCAGACTTCATTTACCTTTGCATTGAATCTCTGGATCTACGAATGGCTGTATGTTTTGACTTCAGGGAGCTTTAATTAATGTCTTCCCATGTTTCTTCGCCTTCTCTTCGTTCACTTTCTTCTCGTTTATTGCTTTACCTAACCTCTACCTTCATTCCCATATTTAAACTTTATACTGCGATTTTTCTAACTCTGACCCTCAAGCCCTTACGGCCACGATGGAATATCACTCGGCATTTCGCGCCTTTCTCCGTTTTGCCGCTAGAAGTCGCGTGATCGCAAGCACTGCTTGATACAGTCGCGAGTATGCGATACCTGGCGGCACGAAATACCTTGAAATATTCCATCCTGAAGACAAGCCTTCAGGGGCAAAGTTAGAAAAATCGCAGTGTATTTCCATGTTTTCACATTAACGACACTTCGCCGCTTCTGTTTTCACCCAGATTTGATCAGTTCTTTAAATTATGTAGGACATAGTTCATTTCCATAACCTCTTTCCGCTTTTATTTAGGCTCCTCCGCACTCACGATTTCAATCATACAATATATTTATTATATTATGATTATTACTATAAACGAGAATAAAAATAGCATACTTTTTATTTTTGTTTTAAACAAACTGATGTATTACTTTTCATACTCGTCTGACTCAACTGAAGTTTTCAATTTTTAATTTTACTCACGGTAACTTAAGTGGTTTCCACCTGTGAACAACGGACGCTTTTGATGGATGATGGCTGTTTTCAACATCTCTGCACCCTTTGCTGTAGTTATGTAGTTACAGAGAGCGGAGGGAAGTCGTTTCCCAAACATGCTTCCAAATGTTTGACGTAAACGTATTTTATATTTTCGGTTAATAAGTCTTTCCATCATGGCCTTAAAATAGCATAGAGAAAAGAAGAAATAATCAATATTGAGGTGAAAGCATTTCACACCACTTTGAGATGAGAATGTGTCAGAATTTTATAACTGGATTTCCCGAGTTATTAAGTAAAAATATTTCCGACATTTCATTCTGGAGTATTCTCGTGTCAATTGTTTACTTGGAGGGCTTTCCTTTACGATCCACTTCTTCTCTGCTGTGGTAAATTCTGAATCCCGTAACTTCTGAGCCATTGCCTTCACTACCTCTGATGCCACTCATCCGTCAATTGAATGTCAATCATAGGTGCAGAGCCGTCATCTATCAGAGGGTATAAATGATTCATTGAACATGAATAACGTGACTGTCATATACAGGTATGATTGCCCATTTCAATCACTGATTCACAACAAGGTAATAAACTCCTAGGTTACCCAACTATGCTAATGAACAACTTGAAATAAACTGTGTTTATGAACATGTTTATAAATCTAAAGCTTCAGTGAAAGTTTTTGCTGGATAATTCTTGGACATCAACAGACGTTTTGTGCATGCAGGGTACTAGCATACACTGAAAATGTTATTACAGGGGATTTACTTTAGAGGAGCAATATTTTCCAAAGTTTCATTTCAAAACAAATTTATATTGCTGTACTCGTAATAAAGTATCACTGAATGCATAATAATGTAAACTTAAAACATTTAATTTATTTTAATTAAGCAATGATTTAAAGTAGTAACTGAAATGGAAAAGAAATTCCTCAAAGATGGGTTGATAAAATGTCTTCTAGAGAATTCCGCTACAGGAAAATAGGTTGTGAAGCATATTGTTTTTAATGAGACAGATTCAGACACTTGTGACATCAAAGGAACGCGATCAACATTCAAAATGTAAGCCAAGGAACATCAACACAACAGCAGAAAAACTTTAGTAGTACTTGTTATAATTTATAAAACAATTAAAAAGTAAGTATACGTAAAAAGAAGGCCATGGACAAACTACAATAATTATTTATTTATTGAAGCACATTACCGCTTATGTCATTACCATGACCTCTCTAGTTATTGCCAACTTGACAACATATGTCATTATAAAATTTGGAACTGGAGGCGATGTATCTATATTAATTATTTACAATGCGCCCATACATTGAAAGAAAACTATAAACTTTAGAGTCTCGCGATGTGAGACGTGTCTACGATTTCGTTAGGTACCCACGAATTCACGAAATATTCAGAGAATGAAATTTAAATCAAGGAATTACTGATACCGTAAAAATATTTCTTTATCCTAAATTGAGTAAATTAATTTCTGTAGTTCCTAGCATAGTAAGAATCCACATCTTGCGATTCCTCAATACCGAAATTTGGATTTTATTCAAAACGTCACTCCGTCTGTCCGCCTGTACGAACGTGTACAACATCGGAACCTATTTGTAGGATTTTTGGCAAAACGAATATTCCTCGACCGATCTGGGCAGACTTGAAGTCCAGTGATTTTGAAAAGAATTCTTGAAAATATGGGAATACTGCACATAAAGACTTTGGAACATCAGCAAAATTTTCGCAAAAATAGCTCCAACATTTTTACTTTCCCCTATACGTAGGTATATCCTTTGCTTTTTGCGTAGATACTTTGCTTACCACTTTGTTATATCATGCTGCGCGAAAAAAAGGCGAATTTTCGGCGAAAACAAAATTAATCGCCGGGCGCTGTTAACGAAAAAGTGGATAAAACCAGTTGATAAAATAAAAAAAAATCCCCTAACTGCAACATTATTCCTATATTTATTTATTCCCCCTACTCTTACTTGCCCTCACGTTCTGGTGCTAATGCAACTGTTCCTCCTACCACTACTCAGTTTACCAATACTATTATTATCTAATGGCGTTGCATAAATTTGTTTGGGTCGTAGGTCGTGGACGGCCCCGTACGGGAAATACCTGTAAACAACGTTTAATATGGCAACATGCACAGGACTACTAAATACTGGAATGATAACATGTTTTCAAAACAGGAAAGAAAGAACTTTAATTCTTTTCTTTGGTTGCTCACGGCAACAATGCAACAATACGTGAATATTCCCTCAAGCTTGGCAACATTATTTGGACACGAAATTACCATCAATTACATTACATGAAATTTCAATTAATCAAATTACGTGAGATTACCATCAATCCAGTTACAAGAAATTACCATTAATCAGCTGATTTGCAATTGTTTTATGTTCAGGAATTCCTTTACTCAAGAAAAAAAACCAATATCATTAACAACCTTTTCTTATACGTACGTATTTGCCAAATACAACAATGAAAATGTAAAGAAAACAATACTAACATTTTTATTGCCGGCTGACAAACAATTACGTTCGTTCTGTTTTAAAATTTCGAAAATTCCATTATTCTTGCCAATGTTTATTTAATTTATTTGAATGTACGCGAGCACAGATCTGATGCTAAATAATTACGCTGCGAACGCGACACTTCCCTGCTGCTGCGTCGTTGAAAACAGCGCCGTTGCCAGTTCGGTCGTTCTATGTGCGCTCAATTGCACGCGCCGACATACTCGCGCGCTCCAATCTTGCACAGGCCGGTTTCCTTCAAAATAATTCTCCCCAGGAATTCCATAAATTGTCTGATCACCTCGAACCACAAATTCACAAAAAAATAATACTTCTTCTTTCTTCTAATTGGTTCACTGCATCAATAAACGTTCGCGCTGTTTACATGTCCATTACGCACTTTCGATTCGCCGCCAAAAATGTCTAAGTCCGAAAAATTTTACAAATTATGAGTTCGTCAAACGTGGACACGATGTCTCTCTCACTGCTGACTAGACAGAACTGCCCTAAAAACCATGTCGATTTAACATGTTACCTCGGAATATAAAAAATGCCGGCGAAATCCATTTTCACCTTTTCATTGTTGTTTCCATAATTTTACTAAAATGTCCAATATTACTTATTTTGACATGTTTTCGCGTTTATTCATTACGGCTTCTTCCCAATGTTAAGATTTTCTTGTCCAAACAGATGTTTTCGATTTATTTTACGTCGAAAATTTCTCTGTCGACATTACACATTAATTAGCCGTTTGTTTTTGGTATCATTAATTTGTAATATTTCTTTATTTCGCAAATTCAATGTTCTATAAACTCTTTAGATCATTTATAAATGTTGTTAAATTTATACCATGACGATTCACAACACCTCTCGTTGCCTAATTAGCATTTCTTCATAAAATTTTGGTAATTCAAGTTACTATATTCGACATGTTCGAATGGTTTTTTTCTCTAAATAAAAACTACAATGTTCATTTAATTTTTCTCTAAATAACTGGACGGTCAGATTTTCCCCAAATTATCGAATTCATTGTGTTCTCCAGAATTGCCGAAATACTCTTTCCGCGGCGCGCTGTTCTTTTGTCTTGCTCAGATCGATTCACAATACACGTTGTTTGTTTCATTGACTATAGCTCAATAAATATTTACTCTTTGTCCACAATTGTTTTGGGGGAATGTCTAATAAAAATGAAATCATTACATAACACGGCTTCCTCACAATAAAACTGTCAAGTATCTTGGAGTTCTGTTTGACAAAAGACTTACGTGGCAGCAAAATATTAAACACCGAATAGCTCTAGCGACTAGTAGAGTCCACCAATTGTATCCGATTCTCAAAAAATCATCCCCCCTACAGTTACATGTGGCTACTCACCTCTATAAAGCAATGATACGACCCATACTTTCTTATGCTTCCCCAATCTGGGCTGCCGCAGCCAAAACAAACATAAACAAAATTCAAATTTTTCAAAATAGATTCCTTCGAACAATTACTAAAGCTCCCTGGTACATTCCAAATGCGCAATTACATATCGAACTTGGCATTACACCCATCCCCGTCCACTTCTCCCTCTTAGCCGCAAAATTCTATCCTAAGATATTAAAGATCCCATCAGCCATTCACTTTCATATTGGTAAACAGAATCTTCATCGAAAAAGACTAAAAAGAAAGCTTCCAAGAGAATTTTTCGATCCCCCATAATGTAGAACCGATGAGTCTTTTCTCATGACATATCACATAAGCACGCAAATGCATTATATTTAAAACTAGAATAGTGCCTCTAATGTATCCGAATATTCATGTATATATTTCTTTCTAATGTATATATCTTATGCGGCTGCAGAGGGGCAATGGCCAAGCTAGAATAAATGAAAAAAAAATTACATAACACGTGGTGTAACCAGAATCCCTGTTTTGTGCTTCCTTGATACCGAAAAAACCAATTGAAAGGAAAACGTCCGTCCGTTCGTCCGTCCGTCTGTGAACACTACTAGCGTGTAAACCATAGGTACGATTTCTTCCAAAATGGATATTCTCCGTTCGATCTGGTTTTAGTCGAAGCTTTGAGATTTTGAACAAGATTCTGTAAAATTTGGGAGTACATGAAGCTTCCCGGACATTTTCAAAATTTTCTCGAAGACGGCACCAAATTTTTTCTTTAAATTTCTTGTAAGAGTAGTAAAACAGTAGAGTTAATATGCACATTACCAGCAATTTGTAAAGATTATTATATTTGTGAGTGTACGTTCTTGAAATAACTTCAAATAAAGTGTTTTGAAAACTCAAAAATTTTCTGTGAAAATGAGCTTCAAATTTTGCATTTTTAGTAGCGCTAAAATGCAATTTTCTTTAAAACCGCACATAATGTTTAACTGAAAATTGCTATTTAGGACTAGTTTTTTATGTTCTTTAATATTCTAAAATTAATATTTCTGTTCTACCAATAGGAAACCTAAAAATTAAGAAAATGACAAAAAAATGTACTTTTGGCCGTGATAGATGGTAGCTGGCAAGAAAGAGTATGTGGCAATTCCGAATAGCTAGCAAAGAACCAAGGAAATAGAAAACTAATACGTAATACGGGTAAGTCTGTGCCATTCTATAGTACCACTAGTTCTTTATCACGGCCCGGCAATGAATTTTTTCCGCCGATAATTTGCTATTTTTTCGCGCATTACATAACTTTTCCTATACTACGTATATAACTCCGTGTATACGTACGTATATGGGAAAGTAAAAAGTAAAATGCAGGTGATTTTTAATAAATTGCCGCATAAATATATCGATTGTACCGAAACGAAAAATAAATCATCCCATTAATCGAAAATATTCTCTAAATATTTTGTCTTGTAACATTTTGTAACGTGTTTGTAAATAATAATGAAAATGTGAATATCCTGTCGTCGCACGTTCAAGAGTTGACAGGTGGTTTTCGTAAAAATCGATTACCATGGCAGTAGTTTTGGATAAAGTATGTCTTCATTTTCACGCTATCAAATATGAATGTAGAGGCCATTGAAGACAAAGTTTCAGAGATTAATTTTAGCGAATACAGTGTTCCAGGAATGAAATATTGAAAGAACAATATAGTTTAGTATATTTGTCTTTGTAGTTTAATTCTTACGTAATGTTCAAATGAATTTGTTGGAAACGTTTTAGTAATGTGAAATAAGTTTTTTCGCATTCTAATTTGGGCTACAGAAGTAGGAGTTGCATCGCAGATCACATATTTAGATATTTTGAAGAGATATCGCTAATTGTAAATTATCACGTAGTAAACTTAAAATATCTCACAATTTTCTTCACACCAGCCAAGTTATCGTCCAGAAAAATTAATTGGATATTAGAAAATAAATTGGATTGGTATAATTGGATTAAGTCTTATGATGGACATAACACATTCAAGAGTTACATTTTGAATATACTATGTCAAATGTAAAGTACATTTTTTGCTCTGTTCCTATCTATGAGAGAAAACAATATTCTTTCTATTAAAATTATAATATTGAGTACAGTTCCATTATCACATATTAGTTTAAAATTAACAGAAAGCTTTGTGGGTGTTTTGTCATAATATATAATCATCATCAGAAACAATTTCAGGGACATTTCATTGCGAGAAAGCTGGATAAATGAAATGTGACTCGTGAAGCCAACCGGACCATTTGCTAAGCCCTTTGTTTCCTTAATGCAATCTGTTCTAAAAACCAGCTCTTTAAATAAGGCCATGTTCAATGTTTAAAAAGCAGTAATTTTCAGCTAACGTTAATTACAGAAAGTATGGCCTGCTTTAACACCACAATTTTTTAAAGTTCTTTCTTACTGAATTGTTTTATATTTGTTTCGTTACAGTTTTTTACATTTTGGAAAACACTATCTCGGCAACTATAGAGAGTCGTTGAAAGAATCTTCTCCCATTTGTATGAAAAAGTGCTTCAACTAGTATCTAAACGACCATTGAGTTTCCTCACCATTCCCTGATCTGAGATAATACCAGAACACGATAGGAAAGCCAGCTGGAAGAAAATTTTACAATGACCTACGACCTCTTAACTATCTTTTCGTTGGTTTAAAATTGAATTAATGTTTAATCAATTTTCCATTTTAATTTAATAATAAAATTGAACCAATCTTCGTACCGATTTTTACATTTCATAGAATCTTTCAATATCCAAGCTCTGAGTAAATCTATTTGTGACCATAGACCACGAAGGCTGGGCCATATGATCTAAATTATTCTTCGGCTCGGAAAAATATTCTGAAAACTAACATTATTGTTACGTCCCAATTGAATCCGGTTTATTGGATTTTTATTCCATTGCACCCAGGGGACTCTTGCAGCACAATTATTTAAAGTAGTTCAATCATCTGAACAAGTAATGTAGTGTTTTATAAGTGTCCGAGCCGGTGAAATGGAATCGCTCGGAGGGGCCGTCATCCGACTGTCCCTGAAAACATTATCGGCTGGCCGCGTCACTCCTGGAGGTCCCCGCGTGCGCGCTCTGTTCGGGTGGCACGCGCGTACATGCTGATTGCCTGATATTCCAGGGGTTCTTTCGTCAGCTTTCAGCTCCTATCGAGTTACTTCGCTCCAAGTGCATGCGTGCGCCTGAGTGCGTGCAAGAGCTTTGTTCCCGCTCCACCAGCGCTAGCCATCAGTTGCACATACAAAATTGACACTAACGCTACTCTGTTCCACCAAAGGACATCACTACGGTCAGTGATGTAGCTAGGGAGCAGGGGGCGGCTCGCCACGGGTAACACCATTTTAGGGGTGACACCAATTAAATTATTTTATATTTGGAATTATATAATTTAAATTATTTATTTAACAAATTATATATTAATAGTTCTTAGCTTTAGTAGTTCGAAATTTTTATTGTTCGAATTATATCATTTGTATGGTTTATTTAGAAATTATTTATATTAATTTAATAAGTATACATATAAATCATAAGCATAGATTATGATTTAATTGCAATTATATCATATATTGCAATTTTATGATATACATTTGCTTATATTGCTATTTTATTGCTTATATGTGATATATATTTGCTTATATTGCAATTATATTGCAATTAATTTTAATTACATTGATAGTTGAAATATAGTATAAATAACTATCATGTGCAAATATGTTCCTATTTTAATAAAATAATGTACAATCAATGCAGCAATAGATATTTTTATACCTAATTTAAGGGGGGGTGACAGCATTAGCTTCGCTCCAGATGACACCAACTGAAGCTACGCCACTGACTACGGTCCACCAGTTTTTATTCAGTTACATCCTACAAGAACGAACACTCTTCTGGCGACCTCCACGGAAGTCAGACCTTTTACTATGTGGTGCAAAACTTAATTTGCTTACCGCAATCGGTTGCAAGACGCGACTTCGTTTCAATAAGCGGTGCAAAACCTAATTGCCTACCGCAGTTTGTTGGAAGCACTTCAACACTTAATTTGGGGTTGCAACTCTGGCGCCAACCCTAGCAACAGCCTCTTTCTGCCCTGCGTAACTGGTTTCATCCAACGCCGTTCGGCCGTCATCCGCCGCTGCACGAGAAGTCATCAGTGCTCCAACGGATAAGTGACCGATCTTTTATTTTAAACTTTTTTCTGATGCATCAGAATTAATTCTACCCTGAGTGCACTTTAAATTTTGCTAATTAAGTCAATAACAAGAAAAGACTATAACATAACAAGATTTAGTGATTATTATTTTTAATCATTTTTATGTTTTATGCAATACCTCTTTTTATTCATTTTTAGTGATTTAATATTTTGTTCTTTTTTTCATTACAGCGAATTTCCTTTTTGACCCCATCAAATTCCATCCATGTATGCAATACCATACAGCACAACTAATTTTCGTGTTTTGTGTATCTGGCATATACAGTCTGCTGGTCTTCCAAATATCAAGCTGTCACGGATTGCTCCATTTTCTACTTTCCATCTGTAATAATTTAATGTCCCTTGTTTTCTTTTTTCATCCCGCCATATCACATTGCAGACGATACACGTGACAATCATCTTAATAACAAGACGGCGAGCTTAACAGACTTGTTAATTCAAGATATATGGATTAATATAAAGGATTCCTATTTCTAATTTACATTTCATAAGTTCAATTAATTTTGTCTTTAATTCTATGATTTTTATTTATTAGAACTTCTCCAGAATTACAGCTGTATTGTATTTACTGAAAACTGGGGAAAACTATAACACATACCAATATTTCTTCCAAATTTTTATTCTACGTTTTTGTAAAACGAATTTCTTTACAATGACTATTGCACTAGTGGAATTGAAACCAACTATGATAAATTATATATAAAAATGCCCCAATCAGGGGCATTTTTATCTCAAAAAGTATCTCAAAAAGTTTATTGCTTTTTCTATCCGATTTTTCTTACCGCTTTTCCCTACTGGCCAATCATAAATTGTGACTCATCTATCTTAGGACGTGGTATACATCGTTCGCTATGTCAATAAAACGCGTATGTACTAAAATATAACATCTTTGTTTTCAACGTAACGTTTAGTTGTTTTCAATATTTGGCGCATTTTTGAACTTTGTTGGATATAATTTCATTCGTGGAATTGTCCTATTAAATACCACTCTTGCTTTGGAAATTCTCAGATAAATCCCCTCCTCGCTTCGTGAGTCGGGGATTTATCGACAATTTCCAAAATACTCGCGGTATTACCTATGAAAATTCAATTTCAGAATGTATGAACGTCGGTTCTCTCGTTTGGATACGAGTTTCATCTCAGATATTCCTTACAATGGACTGCAAATTTTAATTGCAATCCGGTATTTTAATTGACTGTCTCTATATTAATAGACATTGAAATAAAAAGGCCTGGCTTTAGATTTCGGTGGCTTCAGTCTCAGCCCTGCGATACCCCAGATCAACCCGACGACCCGCGCTGTAGAGCTCTTTTCGCTGCCGCCGCCGCGGACGGTCCGAGACGGTCACCTCCGCCTCCGCCGTCGTTCTTCTTCGTCGTGCAAATAAGAGGCGTAGTGGCGACCAGTCTCTCTGCCCACTTTGCCTCAAAGGGCAAACCCGTGTTCTGCTGTGCACAGGACGCGCGCCGGCCCGCCACCCATCTTCCCCTTCCCCCGCCCCGCCAAGCCTCGTCCTGTCCCAGGCCACGCCACGGGCCGGCAGCGGCCGCCACGACCACAGTGGGCCGGCGACGATCAATATTGGATTCCAAGTGGCTCCACGCCCCCATGGCTGAGCAGGTATGTGGCCCGGTGGCGAAAATAAATAAAAAGTAAAACTTGCTGTTGATTTTTGAGTTGCACGGTGTGTACTATTTTAACCTTTAATTGGTATCGCGGTCTGACATACCGCACCGGCAAGATGTGAAACAATGATTGTTGTGTCTACACGTCCAGCGGCTCAGTACCTTCCTTCTTAGTGTAGATCTATCTTTGAACAAAGTTAAAGCTTCACTAGTGGTTTCTTTTTAGAGTTATGTAATATTTTTTTGCGGTGCAGTATGAGATACCACCGATACCATTTGCTTTTGGTATTTTTTTTGCGTTGTGATACCAAAACTGTTGGGTGGAAGAGCAGGCTAAATGGCCTGAGCCTCGCCACAAATAAAGACATTTATTTATTTATTTAAAACTACAAGATAACATGTAATTAAAGAGGTCATGATCGTGATTTTGAAACAGAACAGGAGCAAGGGAATGAACATGAATATGAAAATGATTCAAACACTACCAACAATCAATGCATTTATAATGAAAGAAAGCTTCAAGTGGTGTGTCTATCCTACATTGATTATTTGGTGTTTCCGGACGGGTCAACGGCTGTCATTTGTCCCGTAAGTGTAGCGTATAATATCCCCGGGAAGAGTCGGTGCTGACTATCTCGTCAGATAGGTGTACCCAACCAGGTATCTTCCACTGAAGTGGTACTGCCCTAGCATCGCGCCCGACTAGTCTCCTTTCATACATTGTAGTGTGGTGCATGTAAGTGTGTGTAAGTAAGGGATGAGGATAGAACAAGAAAGAAGACGGAAAGATCGCGTGCGGTCCGTGTCCCGTTTGTTAGGGTACTGCGCCGACATTAGCCTGTCGTTCATAGGAGAAAACATGGAAAACTAAACTATCTATCAGAGCAGCCGACCGCTGGAATTCTCCTCCAGAAAGCGGCTTCGTTCGTTCTCGCTATCCAGCAAATGTCGAAAATCCTGTCTCTGTCAGGACTCAAACCCTAGACCCCCCGTTCAGAGGCACTGCAGTAACATCAATTGAAGCCCTTTGCCACCTCAGCCGGTCGTTTCTTGATGTTGTCTCAACCACCCAATGAAATTCCACTACTCTCGTTCTCACTCCGCCCACTGACTCGCATTCGTTTTCGACGAGACTTACCCCGGTTCCCCAACGTGTGTGTCAGAACCTTGTGAAAAATTCTGGCATCACCGCGACTCGAAGTTAATTTTTTGTATCGTCATATACCTTGATAAAACAAATGTTAATTTTTAGACTAGCAGATGAGTTCAATGTTGTCAAATAATAGATCAATAATAGAACTTAAGCGAGAGCGATATCACAGACCGGCGATACCAATTAAAGGTTTTCAAAAGCGATACCAATTAAAGGTTAATCTCGATTAATGGGGTCACAATATCATCTTCTTGCTCGTATTACTTGTAACTATTAAGTAGTATAGTAATAGTTGAATTCGCAAAATGTTTTCATACCGCAAAAATATATGAACGGGAAGGGACCGAGCTGCGAATCCAAGTGGTCAGTTTCCGCGATCAACTCGCTTATACACTGGGCTACCATACAATTGACCCTGATATATTCTTTTTTTTAATTTTCGTACTTTCAGAGGTTTTACTGAAAATCGGATCTACACCATTTGTACGCGTATTTTACCATATAGGGTAAAATAAAATTAAAGAAAAAATGTGCAGCCACTTCCGAGAAATGCAAATGGTGTAAGCGCTTCATTTAAAGTAACCTCCAAAATTACTAGATGTGTTTCAAGTTTGGGGAGCCGTGCATAATCCAGTTCGATTAGGAAATTTCAATTTTGGAGAAAATTCTGTGTACAGTTTAGGCGTTAGTTTTGCTTGCTGGCAGATGGATAGAGACAAACACAAAGAAAGAAAACATATTAAGAAACGAAAAATTATTCCAAAATTTATCGAAAATCTTCGTATAAAAATAATAGAAACAAAATTATCAACATGTATGAAACAAAATATCATGTAGAATGACGTGTTGCACGTTCTTCGCACTACTTCTAAATACACGCAATAAAATATCAGAACGTTACAGTACATATGCGTAGTATTTAAAATCATATTCAAGAAATGTGAGATCACTTACTCATATAAACATCACTACATAACATTGGGGCAGTTACATTTTTGTGTAAGAATTTGTAAACTGATTAATGGCGTAATAATGACTAATTATGTTCACTCATGGTCATAAAAAAAGCTGCACCCCAAAGAAATCTGATCCGCCGCAAACTCGGTAGGTATTTTGCACATCATTCCTTAAGCCAATAATTTCGTTTTCACGGTTGGCCGCGCACTGGAGGTTAGTGGTTGGTGCGTGACGTCGCGCCCACCGGTCTAGATAAGAGGGTTTCAAACGGCCGCGCCGGCCATTGCGAGATCGCGTAGCGTCGCCAGGGCGTCACTTGCACGTACACTCTCCATAGGCGATGTGTTCGACAGCCAGTTGTCCGGTTAGACGCATTCGAGAGGGGCCGCATCGTAGGTGTGCAGGAGGGTGGTTGGTCCTGTCGCCGTATTGTGCAACGCACCGGTCGTCCGGATACCACCATCGCCCGCTGTTTACGGCAATGGATTGAGGAAGGCACGCCCACACGAAATGCAGGATCTGTACGTTCGCCACGCACCACGAGGATAGAGGACCGACGGACTGTTCGCCACGTGCGAATAGATCGAACGGCAACGAGAGGTGCTATTCAACGGCCTGTGTAGACTGCATAGTCACATCCTGTAAGTGACAGTACCATTTGCAGGCGGTTGCACAATGCAGGGCCCGCCGCGCGCCGACCGTTACGACGCCTGCCACTCAAAGCCCGCAACGTCGCTACAGACTCACTTGGTGTCGGGAACGACGGATTTGGGGCCACGCAGACTGACAGTGGGTCATCTTCAGCGTCTCACACCTCCCTTGATGACGACGACTACCGGGTTCGTGCCTGGAGGCGCAGTGGGGAGCGCCACGACGAGCGATTTGTGGTATCCCATCACACGTCCCACCAGCCTGGTGTGATGGTGTAGAACGCGATATCCCATGGTGCCCGTTCACCGTTGTTATTCCTCGGAGGCACCGTGACAGTAGCAGGGTACGTTCAGAAGATCCGAAAACCGGTGTCTCTGCCGTTCCTGAACGCCCACGCCAATGCCCTTTTCAACAGGACGACGCGCGTCCGCATACCTCAGCAATCTCCCGAGCATGCCTTGCAGCCGTGGATTCTCTGCCATGGCCAACCGCATCGCCAGACCTCTCCTCAATCGAGAATGTGTGGGGTGCTATGGAGTGTGCAATTAGGATCCCACACCTATCCACCAATTAGCAAGAACTGCGCGCTCAGGTGCATGCTGTATAGAATGGACTACCACACGACTCCATTTGATACCTGTACAACTACATACCGTGACATCTGGACGTATGTGTTCGCCAACATGGCGGCCCCACGCTATACTAACATGTACCCTCTGTGACCGTGTAGTGCAATAAATATTGGTGCTACAAATATAAAACTGTAATTATTTTGTATGCGTGGTACCCTCTACCCTGCCTGCCAACAATGATTGCAACTATGTGCCGCGTCCTTCTGGGTGCAGCTTTTTTTTATGACTATGAATGTATTTTTGACTTTGCGTTATATTTTCAAAGATGTAAAAAATCATTCAGTACATTTGTTTTTGATAAATAGATTACTTAAAAATCTAACCATATCTAAATACATTTAAATATAAATATATAGACAAACACACCCACAAAATACACATATATAAAAATACAAACATATAGAAAAAAATATTATGTTTTATGGAACGACCAACGATTTTAGTACAATTACAACGCAGAAGTAAAGATCATTGAAATGATTTTGATTATCTTTCGCGCAAGGTGAAGCATAAGTTGACTCTTGCACAGACACGTGTGCTTATTTACCCCGAAATATTTATATAATGAAAGGACTATGAGCTTTTTTCATGACTACGTACGATTTAAATTGGAAACTTTCCACATGACAGTTCACATTTGTTTTACATTTGGAAGATACGAGGAACAGACTGTTAAAAATTGGGCACCGAAATCCCGGACCTTGCCGATGTGAATTTAGAATGAGAAATATTTTGAAGGACAATATTTGTTTCTAAGAAATCAGGAGAATTCCGAAGAAATCTGAAGGAAAGCACACTTCTGCGAGAAAACTGTAAATCAGCGTTTGAGCGAAGTATTAAATATATAGATTTGCAATGAATACTTTATATGATGTCTATAAGGTATTTTTATGACCACTTTTGATATTACAGTAGCATTCATTGTAGATCGTGCATTTCGGTCAACATATGGTTTTACACCACATTCGACATTTGTCCACCAGGAAACTCCTCTCAGCCACCGACCGTTCGTTCCGAAAGGGCGCGTGGGTTGGCGGTGAGGGGCCGCAGCGGAGGCGGATGGGCGAGGGGGTGGGTGACGCAGCGCTGTTAAAACGCCGCCCTGTCTCGTGGGATTCTGTGCCTCGCGGTCCAAATCCGCGCCGGGGCGGAGAGTTAACCTGACCGACCTCGTTCCTCCGCGGACACCACTGTGCAAAGGCTTCTGGACACAGCGCCAGACTTTAGACAATTCCAGCGGAGTAAGCGCTTTTGATTTGCTTTTTGGCAAGTCAAGTGCAGTTTTCGACCGTATTCAGCAAACCGTTAAGACAATAAGCTCTTAATAGTTATCTACACACACAAACATTCAAACAGGTTTATCTACGAAGGACTTAACTTTCCAAGTGTATAAAACTGTTGGTTCTACTTATGTTGTGTACAATACTTTATTTATTTCACTTATCTTTCAAAATGTTTTGAAGAAATAGGACGTATTTTTTAATAATAAAAGACCCCTAGTTCTAGTAATAGTTTGATGCAGTTTTGTGAATCGTAATATAACTTGTGTTGCTTTCCAATAGATTCGTGTATTTCATTGGAAAACAATTGTGATTAAAGTGATTGTTAATACTAGTAAATAAATTATTCGAATTCGGATCATATTAAGATTTCCTTTCATGTGGGTATAATTTGCATAATTAACTAACCAAGTCTTTTCTAGGCTTCAGTTTCTCGATTGCAAAATTTATGAGGCTAATTTTGTGAGCGTGCTCCAATTTACGAAACTTTTGGTACTGTATCATTAAATATATTGTCAGGTACGATTTTGAAATATTGATTTTTACTTAAGATGGCTGTAGTTTCATTTCTAAGCGCTGGTTTCACCAAATACTTTTTAAGTATGACTTTGCCAAGTCATACTTAATTTTAAGATGCGTTTTATGTCGGGCTTTGTTGTTCATCGTTTCACTACCCCTTTTAAAGCAATGCTTATTGAAGTATAACTTAAATGCATCCGAGAGTTGATTGGCAATGCTAGAAACCTGGTGAAACAGCCGGGTGACCATAACCAGCCTCGTTCGTTTTGGTTCTGCTTTGTGCCCTGATTCAAAGGGTATATACCCTGGAGTACTCTTTATTGGTGCTTGTACACACCTGAGTGGGTTATTATCGTTGTGTGCATTGACAATATTTCTAAGAAAATTTGCATTAATTGCCTCCTTAAAAATCATAAAATATATATCAAAACCATCTTGTCCGGTTTATGAGAAGAAAATGATATACTTTCTATTACTACATGAATTATTGTTCCACTGGTTTATTAATTGCTTTACATTCTGCAATAAAGTACAAATAGAAGTCGCTTGTATAGTTGAATACAGTTGAAGAGAGTTCATGAGAGTTAAGACGAGAGAGACAGAAGAGCGATTTGCATTGTCACTCGACATATAAAGGGCGAAAGGTGAATCATCTTAAAACAATGAGACCCCTCAGAAGTTGCATCAATAATCGATTATCCTAAGATTACTGCAAAGTTCTCAGGTATAATGCGATCAGATTAATTTACCGATCACGTCATATATTACAGAAAGATTAGTAGAAATAGGGTCTTACTTTCCCAATATCCATTTCAATGAGAATACCTAATAATTGTTCTCTTAGAATTACCTTCAACTACTTAGCAAAACACATCGTTACCAATAGATTTTATTGGCTACAATGTACCCAAAGTCAATAGAAATTTATCGGTCACAATATTTCAATGTAATCTAATAGCAATAATTATTTCATTAGACTTTACTTAAGCGAAATGCTTAAGTAACACTGTTCCAGTGTGTTCTCGGCAGAGAATATCGTCAAAAGTACTTTTTCATAAAATATTATTGTTAAACATTTATATTCATTAAAGACCCAGGAATAATAAAAGAATGTAGTTTTATGATCTAAAAACTTATGAATTTCGGCTACTATTGTTTTACACAACGTACAATGAAATCGTTCTGGCTTATGTCGCTTACGTTTGCGGTGTGAACCACATAACGGGATGTTTTAGTAACAAAATTTTAATATTTTTATACACCTATTCTGCATGAAATGTATTCAATGGGTTTCCATTCCTGAATATATTTTTCGAGGAGAGAAAACGACCCATTTACTCCGTCCAAAACTAACCATTCATCCGCATTCAGTTATCGGAGCATTCGAGCTAGTACACACACACAAGCATCTAAAAACTAGGAATTTCCAAGAATGCTTGTGTTTTATGGAAGCTACGTTCGAAGAAGTCCTCACAAGCCACAAACGACGAATATTTTTTTTACAGTAAAATATCTATATTTGCCATGCAAATACCTTTTTGAAAGAATATATTACAGCATTTTTGAATTTTGATTTTTAACTTGAAGATAAATCAGACTATCTTTATGTTGTAGGTTAAAAGAAATTTCCAGAAAACAATAAACACATTTCGATTTTCGATGTGGTTTCTAATTTTAATACATTCACATTTTTCGCATCAGATTTTAATTTTATTATATTCACAAGTGTATACTTAAATACTATATTCAAATTATTATTATTATTATTATTATTATTATTATTATTATTATTATTATTATTATTATTATTATCATCAGCCACACTCGACCCTTCACGAATGTTGGACATATCCCCGACGGCGAGTTCCAAAAAGGAAGAATCCCATAATTCCTCCTTCCTGCCGTGGGTCTCAATCTGAAGTGAGCAAAGAGAACGGAGAAGATAGATTGCGCGCAGTGCGTTGTTGCTGTCTAGGATGACGCTGGCACATCAACCCATAAGTAATCAGGGAAACTCACGATCAAAGCAGTGTAGTGCGAATTCCATTCCTGCCGCAAACACTCGCTGCTGTTTGGTATAAACAAGTAAAGCACGCACACTGGATTGGTCCCTCGTCTTCAGGACAACGACACTTTCAATATCACTTTGCTACGACTACCGCAGCTTCCGACACTGGTATTTAAATGGAAGTGCCCTTTGAATGCAAGACATTTTACAGAACAACACGCTGAACGCCTGATATTTGAGCATCGAATATTTGAACATTGAGCAGAATGCGAAATGAACGTGTTGATCATCCACTCATCGCACGGCATTTCACAGATCGCCGACCTCCGCGAGAAATTGAAATTCCACCGTCACATGGCGCCCGTCATCCCGGACGTCCTTTCCCTTTGAGGGTGCAGGGCCGACGCAACGCAGCCCTTTGGCCAAGTTGACGAGCGAGCGGGCGGGCGGACGGGTGGGTGCGCGGGTCACAGGTAGCGGGCGCCTGGCGGTGGCGTGGGCGGAGGCGGAGGCGGGAGCGGAAGCGGGGACCCGGCCCGCCCGCGGACTTTGAGGAGCTCACCGCCCTCTGTCTAATCTGAGGCGGCCCTTTGTCAGAAGGGCTTGAGGCGCCGAGGGCGAGGAGACGGGAAGAAGGGCCCAGGCCCGATTATCTGCGACCGCCGCCGCTGAGGTGAGCTGTGAGACCGCGCACGGAATGCGTGGGCCGCCCCCGCCCCGCGTGGCGGAGTTCGGAACTGAATAATTCCTGACGCGTACACCGCCGAGGGCAGGGCGGGCTTGTCGCGGCGCGTCGGGTCTTCTGTTGCGCGACCATATATTACTCGCCCCATCCTTTTCATCGCACCTTTGCCGATGCTGTTTTTCTCGATCGCATTTCTTTCTGGTTCTCTTTCTTTTCCTCACCCTTAGTTCATCATCGTATCTCTTACATCTCTCCAATCGTGTAATACTCGCGAAATTCTGATTTTGCACATACAATGGTAAAGAATGAAGAACGTGATTTGCATCGTCCAGAATTTGCCCTCTACTGATATCTTAATGTCGCAATACGTCATAAAGATGTCATTGATACTTAGGTATCTTTTAATTAATGACATATCAATAAAGTTACAATAATTATTTGTTTTAGAGGATTATATTCGTCCCGTGTATCTTCATAAAATCTCATATCTAAATAACATTGAAATTATCAGAAATATTTGGTTGACGTGAATCAACTATTTCTGAGACGACGAAAAGTCGTTCTTAATTTCCCATATTTAGAAACATACATTTTTAGACTTTGTAAGCGTAAAATTCTTTTATTTCAAGTGAAGGTGTTCAATAAACAGAATCAATTTGATTTTCTGGATTGGTAGGTATTTTTTGACTGATATAAATCATTGATATTTTATTCATATTAAGCCAGGCGTTTTGTATAATTTAAATAAAGAACGTATAGCATACAAAATTATGGAAATGATTTGGAATGGGTTGGCAACGGTTAGATTTGTCGTTGCCCATATATTTTCTCCGGTAACAAAAAAGCTTGTAACTCTCGCTTAGCTTTAATTAATGACAATATATCTTTTTTAAAAAGCCCATTAATTTTTTAAATGATCTTCTTATTTTAAGCCTTCCTTATTTATGTGAATGTGTATTTAATATGGTAATGTAACTTTGATACGTAATTACGTTATTTCGCTGTTAATTTTACGAATATTGAACTCGTTGCAAATTACTTCTAATTGTTATTAATATTGTCACATCGTCACTATGGTCATTGATTCCGACATTGAGAGACACTTCCTAAAAATCATGCATTTTCTTGCAACGTCAACATTTTTCAAAACAACTATGCGATGAAAAAAATTAAAGCAGATCTAAGTTTAACAAATCTTAAGAATTTTATGAAAATAAAATTAATTAGCCAGTTGCATGTTAATTTACAACATTTTCTTTTCTTTTGGAAAATGATGTACATTTATATCTAACAATGGGAGATATTACGTTATCGTGACACAAAATTGTTGCAAAAGAAAAAATTCATATGGACAAAAGTACAACTGTAAAGTATTACGTTGCAAGGTACACTAATATATCTTACGTCCCACGTTTACGAGACAGATGAGCAAGAAGACATACTATCGACACTGAGCGCTAAAATTTTACGTTGTCAAGAGAAAATCTCCCATCCGACGATCACCCACCGTTACTTCCAAAGAACAGCATGACAGCGACTTCGGAGGATTCATGAGAGGCGATATGTCTCAGCAGAGGACCAGTGGCATGAATGTGCAAACGGATGGATGACTGCACTCTGCCCTCTCATCTGCTCCATCCCCAAAGCCCCCCTCCCGTTTCCTCCAGTTTCGGCGCCCATGGCTCTCACGCCCCTACGCCCTCGACGCACTGCGCCCCCTACAGATTCTCCGCAACTCCTCTTCCACACTCCTACTCCATAGTCAGCCGCTGGTGCGGTCTCTGCATCCCCCGTTCCCACTTCCATCATCCCTATCTCCAGCAAATCCCCCTCTCTCAACTATCCCCTTCACTCAACACTCCCCTCTCCCTCCACCCTCCCCTCTCCCTCATCTCTCCCCCTTTCTCTTTCAACCCTCCCCCTTTTTATCAACCCTCCCCTTTCTCTCTCAACCCTCCCCCTTTCTTTCTCAACCCTCCCCCTCGCACAAACCTCCCCCTCTTGCAATCCTCACCCTCTCTCTCAACTCCCCTCTCCATCAATTCCCTCTCACGATCAACCTCCCTCTCCATCAACCCTCACCCATTTCCATCACCCCTCCCCTTTCTCCAGCAACTCACTCTGTATCAACCACTCGCTCCGTCAAAGTCATCTCTCCAGCATCCCTTTTTCAGTAGTACCCTCTCCAGCAACCACATCTCCGGCAATTCCCTGCTCTACCAACACCTGGTCCCCGCAACCTCCACCCCCGTAACCTCCACCTTTCGCAACATTGCTCGTAACCTCCCCCGCAAATCCACCCTTGCCTTTTAGCCAATCGTTTTATCCCGAATTACCTTACTTTGGGTAATTGAGGGTGTCCTCGACTTCCCTCGACCCTGCGTGTCATTGGAAGCACCCACGTCCCTCTTTTTTCTTGTTTGTCTCCCCATGTATCTCGTGGAGGATCCAAGTTGCTCAACGCCATCCTTTCTCGTCCTAAGATTATCTGCCTCCTTACCTCACCTCTTCACTCCTACTACCTTGCATCTATCCACACGTGCCCAAGTCTCCCGGAGTCACCGCTACTCCGCATTCCGCATATCTGGCGGGGCCGCACTCCATCGCACCTCCGCCTCCACATTCCCAGATTCCGCCCCTCGCCACTCACCACCATCCCTTCCCCGCTTTGGTGTCGTCCGTGACCCCGCAGCCCCTCTCCCCTTCCCTCCAGCTCTTCTGCCGGGTGCTGCCGGACGGCCCGGCGAGGCGAGGCGGCGCTGTCTGCCCTCCAAACGGCCCCCTTTCAATCCCGGAATTTATAACGTTCTATTTAACACATTGTACGATTTTCGCTCGCGCGTCGAGCTCGCGAAGTCGACGAAGGGCCATACATTACACCACCTATGATAGATGTATGTGGTTTTATATTTAAGCCCGGGTGGCGCGGAAAGAATGAAATACGGCCTCGACGACTCGCGCGCTTCCGGTAGTGAGGGAGTTGAATGTCGTCCTCTTTTCTGCGGCCGTATCCCAGTTGCTATCTACCTCCAGCCTCTTTCCGTAGGACCTAGGTTATTGTGTGGAGGTGAAATCGACCGAATCTTTGGTCGCCTAGACGCATTAAGGGAGAATAATGGTAATAGATCTGTTGCTCTGATGAACTGTCATCATGCCAGTGGCAATAGCAATTACGCTGGTTGAGATAGGATTCATGAATATTAATTTTGATGGTGACATTGGCAGGGGTTATTAGTTATGGATGAAGTATCTACCATTGTTTTACGTAGTGTTGCGCGGCATGTCAGTGGTAAAAGATAAGGAAAGCTAACGAGAAAGGAAAATGAATGCTGAAGTGTTAAATGATGGTAGGTGGATGGATACCATCCATACCCATCTAAGATAGGTAATGTTGATGGAAGTGCTGTCAATAATGCCAGAATAAATACTGTGGTTTTAACAACCATGGCATTTGGCGGTAGTAGCGATAAATAAATGGGCTATGGTAGTGGTGGTGGTGGCGATGGAAATCGTGTATTGAAGATGGAATGAAAGCTGTAGTGGTTGCTGTTGTAGCGATGGTAATAGTAGGAGGGGTGGTGTTACTGACACTGTAGAAGAAGTAAAGACACTAATAATAATAGTGGTAATGGTGATGAGTGGAATGAAGGTCATGGCGGCTATGGAAGTGGACATAGAAATAGAATTGGAGAGGGAAGAAAAACGGATGGAGTCAGCAAGGACTTTGGAGGTTCTAGAGAGACAGAGGTAAATAACAATTAGAGAGGATACCATTGGTGATGATGGAATGAAGTCAGCATGATGTTGAATCTTGGAGTTGTCATATTATTGACATCGTGCTGTTTTAACTTAATCGGCTATAAACAGAAATGTCGGTAAGACATAATGAATTATTACAGAACGTAAAAAAGGAGTTGATTTTGTTTTCTAAAAGACAAAATTTAGCAGTAGATCGGCAATGAAAGTATCGTAATAAAAACAATAAAAGTTGTAATACTGAACAGAATAGAAATGTCAATGTACGACGATGACAGTGTAGCAATGAAAACGGTTCTAACAAGCTCACTAATGATGGTCAGTTCAATAGGGCTGCAGCGAAGTTTCCAGTATCTGCAATGGTAAAGCGGTGAAGCCCGGCTCCATTGCTGCGGGAGCGGCAGGGCGGTTGCTACGTTCGAAAGGGTTGCGATATCGCTCGGCGGCGGCGGTGGCGGCGGGGAGGCAGGGGCGGGAATAGCTGCGAGGGCGGGGACGGAGGCGGCGGTGGGGTCGGAGGCGGCTGGGGATGGGGTGGCGGGGTCGGAGGTGGCGGGGATGGAGGCGGCGGGGGCGGAGGTGGCGGGCGTGGAGGCGGCGGGGTCAGAGGCAGCGGGGGCGGAAGCGGCGTTGCGGGGGCGGAGGCGGGGGCAGAGGTGGCGGGGGCAGAGGTGGCGGGGCGGAGGCAGCGACCGGTGGCGGCGAGGACCGAGTGCGGGGACTGAGGCGACGTCGGAGGCGGAGACGGCGGCGGGGCCGGAGGCGGTAGCGGTAGCGGTAGCGGCAGCGGCAGCGTCGGGGGCTTAATCCTTATCGGGCACCGGACGCCGCCGCCTCCTCCCTCTCCTCGCAGCCCCGGCCAATGCGGCCGCGCTCCATTACTGAAGTGGAAGTACCCTTCGGCGAAACACCCTCCGGCCACGCTTTAAGCGCGCAGTTTTAGTTATCTGATTTCAGGACTAGTTGTCAACGTACGTCTATTATTACAACTCTGCGTGTGTTGCATAAATGTTCTTTAACCTGAAATATTTCTTTAAGAAATATAAGAAACTCAAGATACTACATACAGAGAAGACAATAATGTAACATAAAACGATGTTTGATATCTAATTTATTTATTCTGCATTTTTCATTCCATTGGTATTTGTTTAGGACAATAAGGCTCCAGTCGGTGGTGGCAAGTGCAAACATCTCCATCAAATACAAATATCTGATTGGCAAAGGCATATGAGATAAGACAAATTCGTTGTAAGGGAAATGGGTGTGTCGTCTGGTTCAGCCAAGGGAACTAACGTGTAAATTTTCGGATTATGAAAAGAATCGACTTATTTGCGTGACATATGTGCGTTTGTTAAAAGCATAGTATACATAGTATTCTTTACGTTTCTTTGAAAATACTGATTGCTTTGAAATTGCCTGTAATTTAGGATATTTTAATAATTTGATTTTCATTAACGGGTTCTTTGCAAACATCTGTACAAAAATAACTTAAAGTCAATTGCCAGGTAAACAGACAGAGTGTAAGACCGAGAGGAATAGAAGAAAATGTCTATGCATGCAAAATGGAGAAGACATGGGCAGGCAATGGCATAAGCAGGTATCCGAGGCAAACAGAGCTTATCTTAAGTAACATTTAGGAATATACCGTCTTCAAAAAGTTGAAATCTGAAAATGATTGCTCATTCGGGTTTTCATTCTTTCACACAGTCGAAAAGAAATAACTTAGTTCTGTAAGTCAATTTATTTCCGTAGAGCCACAAACCGCAACGGAATGTAAGAAATTTGTGAACGTATATTCTCTGGGCATTAATATACGATTGACTTACAGAGAAAGGAACAGAATGTCAAACGGAAAGGAAATCCTGATATGACAGGGTAGGTCAGATGAGGTATCAGATAACATGAGATGAGGATCAGTTCAGATCAGGAAGTGTGGATAAGAACAGAGAGATCTGCCAGACTTACAAGCGATCATGTTTATAGGAGACACATTTGGAACCAATGTGTATTTCTTTGAAAACCACTTAGCTTTTTCAGTATTTCCTATGTTTCCTTTCCTCACAGTCGGTCAGAAACAAATCAGTGGTATATAGTGCTTTCATTTTATTTCGGTAGCAAGATTTGTAGCAAACGAAATGCAAGAAAGCTGCAAAAAGAACATTACCTGGGCCTTAGTGCGTTCAGAAAGCCGCGCAGACCGCGCCAAGTCGCAGTAAAGGCGCCGACAGCTGCGAAGCCTCTACGCCGCCCTTAATTGAAGGTAATTCGGCAGCTCGGGCCAGGAAATTGGGTTACGCCTCGCCATTACTAAGTTCCGGCTCTCCTGTGGGGATTGGGCACCCGTTGCGCCCCCACCGACAGCTCCTGTGGCACACAGTGGCTGCAGTGGCCGAAACACACAGTGCAATTTTCCTTTTTTCAATGTCTGTATGCTCGTCGTAAGAGAGTTTACTTGGGACGTAGGCTGAAGTCGAGATCATATTTCGATTATAAAAACTAAATCATTAATAATACATGCAATATATGCACTGAATTAAAATCGTTAACTTATGGTCAAATTTAATTGATTTCAGACCTATTATCATAATGATGCATAGTAATTTTATGACCTGAAGAAAAACTGAAGCGTTCCTCTTGGATTTATTAATTGGGCGGATAAGTGTAGTATTCATTTTTGAAGTATAAGATAATATTTTATTTCACACTTCCCATGCTACAGGCGTACTTTAAACTGGCTATTAAGATATAAATTCAGGAATTGTTTGGTAATATTTGCTAAAGGAAATAAAATAATTGTGTAAAGAATAAATACCTAGCTACCTTGTATTTTGTTTGCTAATTGAGTAGCCACTATATTGTAAAACATCATGCTTTATTGTGCACCATGCAGCATATCTTTGAGCTATTGGCGTCAATTCTTCGATATATCCTTCAATGCTTTCCAAATCACGTTAATTAATTCTTATTGAAGTCCTTAAGAAATCAGAGCGACAAAAACAAATAAATTAGTATTCAGTACATTTACGCGTTCTCATGATTTATCAACATATTCAAATTACATTTTTATTTATTTAACTATAAAGATGTAGGTTAGTATTCTCATTGAATCAGCTAAATTCTTATATTAACAAACTATTTCCTCATTGTCAAATTATTCACGATGAGAACAACTAGAAACTAATGAGCATTTTTCAATTTGTTACATAAAGCGAAAAGGTGAAACTTATTTAAGAAACTGAAAAAACACGAAGATTTATAAAAGACTGTAATAAAAATAGTTTATTTTTGTCACTAATATTTTTTCAGTCAAGAAGTTTTATAATAGAAACAAATATTTGACTAAATGCGATTGTGAAGAAAGAATATCGAGAGCATGCCCAGGAAGAGACTACAAATTTTCTAATTTTTGCGGATTCGTGTTATAAATCAAAGATAATAGTATACGTTTAGTTTATAAGAACTTCAAAATTCTTTTATTCAGACTTTCGAAACAAATTATTAAATTATTTTAAATCTGAATTTGTTTCCAAAAGCAATGTTTCAAAATAAATTAAATGAAAGAAATGACTAAAGAGCAGAGTACACAAAAAATAGTTTAAAATGTTAAAAATTAATGCAAAAAAAGGAAAAGTCACTAGGAAAAGTAAAGAAAAAGCAGCACACAATTTTAAACATTTTCAATTTTTAAGAAAAATCAGTTATGTAAGTACAATCCAGAATACAAATATTCATTACAAATTCGCAAGGCTTCACGTTAATGAGGTTTCAAGTTGATATCGATCAGAGAATGTTAATTTTTGAGAGAATTCTTTGCACGTTTTTGAAAAAAAAATGTTTTTGTAAAGAAGCCTTCTTGATGTGAGAGACTCTCAAAACGTGTGTTTCCTTCAATATACCGTTATGTATTTAATAATGTATTTGTAATCCCGGATATTTGTTTTATGGCAACGTTACGTAGTAACTCGTATCAAACCAATCTAAGAAAGCAAAAATACAAACGAAGGAAACAGCTTCTGTAGTGTTGATCATATACACGTTTTTAATATATTTTTCAGAAAAATAAAATATATTTTTCAGAAAATAAAATGTGTTTTCTCGTTTATTTACTTTTACCAGAAGCCATCCTTGTTGCCCGTTTGCTTGGGTGGTTGGCGCACTGTGGGAGCGGGGCGCGAATGCAGGCGGCGGCCCCGAAAGACCCATCGGGCGGCGGAGGCCAGCGAGTGACAAAGCGAAGGGAGATCGATCGGCCCAGGGGGCGGGCGCCGAACAGAAGCAATCCAAGTGCACTGAGACTGATCCGGAGTCAGAGAGAGAGACGGAGGGTCAGAGGCGGAGGTAAGAACGACTGAGCGAGAGTGAGAAAGAGAGAGAGGAAGAAAAAGAGGGAGAGAGGAAGGAAAAGAGGGAGAGAGGAAGGAAAAGAGGGAGAGGGGTGAAAGGTGGAGAGAGGCAGGGAGGGGAGAGAGAAGAAAGGGAAGAGAGTTGGAGAGGGGGAGGGGAGAGAGCAAAGTGCATTGAGATAGTATATGAGGAGGACAGGGAGAGATAGGTGGACGGAGAAGGTGAATGGAAATGGGAAAGGGAGGGGGCGGAAGAGAGATATGGATGAAGGAAAGAGAAGGAAGAGAGGAAGAGACGGTGATGTGAAGAGGTGGTGGGAGACGGGGAGAGGGAGATGGGGAGAGATTCTGTAAGTACGAGAGACCCAAAGTAATCTGAGAAAGAACACAAGAGTGAGGAAACAGAACTTGTGGTGAAGATATTTATAAAATAAACATTAAGATATTTATCCTGAGAGAAAAGGGAATAACAATAATCTTGAAAATTGTATTAAAATATCATATTGAGTCTACCTAGCAATATCAGTAACAAAATCGGTCAAATGACACTAAACAAATAAGTATGGACAAGAAAAGTAGGCATTGATTTCATATTTAGGGACTTATTGTTAGATAATATGGTAGTAATCAACACAATTGATGCTATTAAAATTTAGAAGAAAAATCAAATAAAAACAATTCTGAATATACAGTCCAATTTGCAGATGAGCAATAATTAGTTTAAAAGAGAAAAATGGCCCATGATTAGGTTTAATTGTTAAGGACGAACGTTTCTGATTTAGATCTAACGATTTCAACCAGAGTGAAGCACTTTGGAAAATAGGAAAACAAGGCACAAAATAAAAAGAGCGATAAGAATAGAAGAGTAAACAATAACTTCTCCCTCAGAAACAAAAGACTCAATTCTAATCATTCACCAAGTAAAATATATTCGAGTCGCGGACCCCATCATCTACGTAGTATTGAGAAGATCTCTTTCAAGTACAAGTACGTAGGTAAAGCCAAAAAATATCAATGAAATCACCTGTTATAAGATTAGAATAAATTGTCTAGGTTATAAAATTAGAAGCGGAAAAGAAATACAAGAAATTTACAATAATATTGAGAATGAAAAAGAAAAAGTTAAATAAGTAACACGGACAAAGTGATAGATATTAAGGATCTCTTCGAAATCAAATTCGATTAAGAAATAATTATAGAGAGATAAGATGAAATACACTCAAAAGCGAAGTTTTAGGGGCTTTGAATAAGTCAGGTTGAATGTGTTGTAGGTTCGTGTTTCACCCTCGGTACAGATGTTTGAGTTTGTCCTATCTTCCATAATATTCCTTCTAGTTTATACACACTAACTGTTTAACTATTTTTAAAACAACAACTAAACAACATGTAAATCTGTTCCCTCTAAGAGTTTACGAGTCATTTTATGTTCGTTAGAACAAAACTAAAATTATAATTATATTAATAAATTGTATTTCTTTAGTGGTGAGACTCAGTTCAAGAAAGTCATTCCTCTGCTTTATTTTATGGCTTTTAGCTGGTGATGTAATTCCATGTGTCGTTTAGTTGGACTAAACCGCAAATTAAAAAAAATATAAGGTATAAGTCAGTGAAAGAGAGCAAGAAATTCAGAAAACACAATATTCGTCTCAACCATCATATATTAAAATAGTCAAGAGGGATTGGAGATTTCTGGATAAATACTTGGAAGGAGTAGAGGAGAGGGAAAGCTATGGCGAGGGACCATGAGTGAGGGGAAAATGGAAAAAGAAGTAAACAAAGAGAAAAAGGTAATCAATCAGAAAGAGAAAGACGGAGAGGTAAACAAGTAGAAAGGGGCTGTAAACGTGAGAGGATGTGAGAGGGAAAGATGATAAAAATTTGGGTAAACAAGCTTGTCGGATGTGAACTGGCTGATGGGCAAAGGAACATGCGATGCGACCATCAGCGGAGGGTGGCGGCTGAAGTGATAAGCAACTGGTAGCCGCGTGCAGTATAGCAACACAGTCTCCATTTCGAAAGCTCCGCCTCGCTGTCCCACTGATAGAGGCGGTACACGCCAGCGATAGAGGCATTCCCTACACATTAGGGATATATTGGAAAAATCTGCAACTGATTTTCCCTCACTTATATCAGTATTGCTAGGACTTAAAATGTATAAAAGTTCATTGTAATAAACGAATTATATTATTGAAAGACATTTTAACTACATTTTTATATCCTTTCGAATACACTTTTTTATTTCAAAATAACTTGTTTTTAAAATATTACTTCAAAAATATTTATGGAATGCATGTGAACTAAAATTGCGCCTATCCCCTAAACTGCTTCCTGGATCAGTGAAGTGAACGTGAAGTGAACATGTTGTCTAACCTATCCCCAATTCAGGTCGTCGCAAAAAGGCAGCTAATTTAATTTTCTTCGTTCTAAAAAACAGAAAGAGCTATACAGCAGAGCAGAGGGGCTTCCCCTTCCAGGAGGAAATGAGCGGAAGCTGCCCAGTTCATTAGCGCTGCCGCTAGAGCTCGTCGCACCGTCGTTTCCTTTCCGTCCGCCCACAGCGCTGCAGCTGCCGCCTGCCGCGCTTTTGTCGCCTGTCGACTCGTTCTCGACGGATTCCCCCACCCCTCTCTTCTCCTCCTCTGTTCCCTGGAGTGACTCGACGACGGCGGCGGAGGTAATGCGAAAGCTCATTGTGCCGGCGTGTTGGCCGCCATATAAACTGAAATGCATTCGGTTTGCTTCTGTTCACGCCGTATTTATCGTAGATAGGATAGTGAGAGATGAGGTACTAAGAGATTTCTCCTCTATTTTAGCACCTTCTTTAAGCTTATTCTTCTATCCATTTCCTGCATCCTTTCCAACTTTTTCATTATTTT
This sequence comes from Acheta domesticus, assembly GCA_031308135.1. Lineage (NCBI taxonomy): Eukaryota > Metazoa > Arthropoda > Insecta > Orthoptera > Gryllidae > Acheta > Acheta domesticus. Next base: position 91,275,607 of record JAHLJT010002406.1, on the reverse strand, counting down.
CATTTAGCTCTGAAGAATGCAATATATTTTAAGCATGGGCGAGAATGTCACGTCTCGAAATAGGCAAGAAACAATAAAAAATGGTTTACATTACCACCATCGTTATTACTCTCAGTCACTACTATCATTACTAACGCATTGCTGACAACGTATCTACTGGCTTTGTAACTCAGCAATACACCACTGCTAGCCTTCTGGACATCCGCCAACATTTGATAATGTATGTCACGCTGGTTATCTCTTCAATAAAAATCATTCCTTCCTCATACATTTTTTTGTTTAAATTATACCTTCATTAGTATTTTTCGAAATTAAATAGAATAGCTAATTTATTTGTATCTTACATGCTACGGTGTACCTCATGGTAGTGTCTTCAGTTCAATCCTTTACTTGAATAACCGTTGACCTTCTCATATCGATAATTGCACACGATAATTACCCGACAGTAATAAAACACGATAATTGCCGACTTCGCTGTAAAACAAAACGATTATTGTTGTTGTTGATTAAGATGAAGTAAGTGGCGCTTGAAGATGAATAAAGTTAAATACGCTTATATCCTTCTTCAGCTTTTATCCTTCACAGAGGGGTCTGTCCTGTAATGAAGATATACGAACAAGACGTGCTACAAGTAAATATCGTGGTCTTTACCTCGACCATCGCCTTTCTTAGTGGCCGCAATTCTTAAAGAGACAGAAAGACAAATGAGAAATAAATAAGTTAGGTTTGTTGTTGCACAAAAGATCAACGTTATTCCCGACAAATGAAATACTAATCTACAGAAAAATCATTCAACCTCCCTGGACGTACAGCATGCCAAAATAGAGTTCGGGAAAAGCATCAAATCTCTGAAAACGGTTCCAGAGAAATTCATAATGCAATATTGACAATGCACTGTGGTAACTTAAAAAAAACTCAACAAACGCCTTCAAGCTTCCAAAATTATATAATCAATAATGAAAAATAGTTTTAGGGACCCAGCAAACCTGAAAATGTCATCTATTAACCATTATTCTCTGAAATAGTGCAACTGTGATGTGTAATAGTGCAATCGTCTAATGAAACGTTTTACTGTACTCTACAATTCCTGACGTTTTAAAAAGTAGTTTTCATATAAACAATCGTAATGTCTATCTCTGAACATATGTACTTCAGTTATAGAAATATCATCCCTATATAGTATTTGAGTAAACTTCTTATTGTGTATGGAATTACGGTTCCTTCGCTCACCAATTGAGACATACCATGCGCCAATCCGTGTACATTCCCGTGCACCAATCGAAACATACGAGGTGTCTGTCATTCGCTTTCCTCAATGCGCGTCTCGGTCTCCTGATGGGGAAATGGTAATTTGTTTTCAGTTTCGGCCACAAGATTCTAAGAAATTTCCAAAAACCTGTTTCTTCATGTTTTGGCGCTGCGATCTTGGTGAGTATGTCGGGAACTAAATTAATGCGACCCAAATATGTCTCTGTAGATGGCTTTGATTAAACTCCAGTACTAATATCGACGTAGATGAAGACTAAGAGAAAGACATAGACGACAATGTAGATGACGTAGAGGAAGACATTGAGGAAGACGAAGACGACAAATTGAAAAAAAAACATTCCAAAATATCTCTTCAAGTCAATTTTTTGAAACCATTACATTACCTAAGTTCAGGAAAGCCAAAGGCATAAATCATGCTCATTATCACAAAATAATTTGTAATTGGTTTATTTCTTAATATTGCAACGTACTGGCAAGTGAACCCCGTGGCAGCTATTTGGGAACGGGCGGAAAGGGATTAACAACAGGAAATCGCCTCACTACAGCAGGAAGAGAAAGATTTCCTAGAGAAATCACCCAAAGGCTGAACAAAGGGCCGAGGGCAAAAGCATAGTGACGGAGGCGGCGTGACGTAGGAGATCACGTGAGCCACAAGTATATACGAGAGAGCAATAGGCCAGCGGGCGGGTTCTAGAGAAAGATTGAGGACCTTGTCCTGATGCACAAATTTGCGCAAGGGCGGTGTAGCGGCGAGCAGGGCTCGCGAGGCAAGTCACGTGTTGACGCGCCTGAGGGGACTCTGTGTCCCAGATGTGACTGGTGGTCACGTAGGACTGATGCTGTGTGCGATATCCGAGTGAGGTGTGGTTGAGATCCACCACTATCAATCGGTTAAGATCGCTCCTGCGATCAAGACACATCACGGATTGATGCGTCTGTAAGGACTTTGTGTCCAAGTGTGACATCCGGTCACGGCGCTTTGTGCGCACTTCGAATTTAGGAGTGGCGAGTGCCACTATTTAAACCAATTCTCAATCGGATTTGGGATCGCTCCCGCGATCTGGGGATAGAGGAAGGCCTCTCAGAGCTATTGTATCAAGTGTAACCATTTAAATGTACATATTTGTTTTGTAAATATAACTATACTAGCGTACCCGTGCGAGAACTCTCGCATGTTAAATCCCACCCTTTCCCTATCCATTTGTCTATTTTTCCCATAAAGGAGAGGAACTACTAATGTTCTTACAGAATATCAAACATAATAATAATGCACTTGATGTTTGAAACAAATTTTCAATTAAAGTTTATTCAACATTACAGAGAGATGTTCTTGGAAAAATACATACTTCTTTAAAAACAACATTCGAAAAAATGATTCAATCTTCCTTGAGAGTTAGCTTTTCGCTTTCCTTGATAGTCAAATAATAGAAAAGGTTTTTACTCTTGAGAAAGCCAAGTAAAGTGGTGCGAAAATACCGGATCGGGCAAGAACAGACCTACTCATTGCAATATTAATTAACTTTTCTTGATTTGTTATGAAGGACCGAGTGGGTTGTTCTTCGTGTTGTGCCATAGCACAAGTTTTCCCCCACTACCTCTGCGTACCGTGCGAGAACTCTCGCATGTTAGACACCACACTCATCCCTATCCTTCTATTTTCATTCTAAGAGGGAAAGTAGTTAACGAAACGTGTTTATTTGTTTAAAATATATCAAGGTAACTTGCAATGTACTAACACAATTACAAATAAAATAAAAAACAATGCAATTAATGTGTAAAAGAAATTTACAATAAATATTTATTCAATATCATGGAGAATTTGCTTGGAACAATTCCCAACACATTAAAGACATTTGAAGTAATTATTCAATATTCTTTGTCAGTTAGGGTTTAGTTTTCCGTGATAGTCACAAAAATATTAGCTTTTTACTTTTGAGAAGGCTTCGTGTCTGAACCTGTTGACTTGAAAATTTCATCGAATGATAACGAAAATATTGGTACAGGTCAGTTGGCACAAACACAGTCTTGACTCTTCACTGAACACCCATACCCCTGCAGAATTAAGTACCCAGCACTTACAGACCATGAAAAAACGTTAATTGAATAGTTTCACTACACGCGTAAGAAACAATCTTCGTAGGTATCAAGCAACTATAATAGTACTTCTAGTTGTTGCTGGAGAGCAAATCTTGAATTAATGATTATGCAAATAAACCTCGTCAGACTGCACAAACTACGGTGTTAACAGAAAGCGTAAATAAAGATTGTCGAATCTAAGCCTTCTAAGCGTGTCGCCACAAAAATTGCTACCAGCAGGAAGGGCTGAAATATTGAGGTGGCCTTGATAGTATTGATGCGTGGAACCGAAAACTTAATTGAATGGATCGGAGAATCTCTCATCTTGTAGATTATGGTGTGAAAAACGTTTCTTTGAGGCCTTTGGCCTCACAATTTTACATTTTAAGGTTCTAAAATGCTTTGTTTATGAGTTATTTGCCGATATAGGTTGACATGTGATGCGGATTGCATTTTATATTAATATTTCGATGCGGTTTTTTAAAGAAATCATGCAGAATTTTAAAGTCAAAGTGGAATTCGTCAAGTCTCCGTAAAATTCTCTTTCTTTAGAGACCTCATTCATAAAGATTGGTTGCGTGTGAGAGCCGTAATCTAAAGGTATACTACTGAAATAATACACGAGACGATATGAAAGCTCGTATTTGTGTTCGCTGTGATTACCCATGACGTCACAATATTCTGTCTCACGTTGTGCTCACGTTCGAAGTGGTATGATGCCAAAAGTTAGTAAAAATGTCGTAGAAAATATTTTTAGTTTTTTCGAATCTGCTTTTCTATCAACTTTTAGTTAAAATATTTTTTATTTAAATGAATGTGCAAAGTAACTTACTATGCAACTATTGTAACTGAATACACATGTTGCGTTTTGGACAAACGACAAACAACACACTTTCAAAGAATATGTCTATTAAAAAATTATCAGATTAACAAATATTCATATATTTCAATTGAAAGCTTTGTTTTCAAGCATTGAAAGCTTTGGCATTAATTCATTCATTCTTTGATATTCTTTATTACATGAAGAATTCTGATTATGTGCTATCAAATATGGAAATAAAATTATTATATGTTTCAAAATAAGCGGATTATCCTATAAAGATCATCTGCTGGGATTAATCGCATGTGCAGCCCCAACCGTCTAAGTTCCATTTCTCAATAGAACGTTAAACAAACTTCTTCTTTCTCGGTTGCTCATGCGACTTTCCTCTTCGTCTACAGAGGTTTGCACTTCTCCGTCATCCGCAGAGGCAAATAAAATTAGGTGTAGTTAATGAGGAAACCCTGTTACTTCGTTTAAGGAGAGGTTCACATCTTGTCGAGGAAATGGAATGCCCTTCAAGAGAAACAAGTGGTTCTGCCTCGCTTCTCTAGAAAGGAAGGCACCAGCAACTTTAGTTACATGACACAGTAAAGGAAACCGTTGAAGGAAGATTGATGAATGGTTGGACAGCCGATTCGAATGATAGAATTATTCAGGCCTTTTGATAGAAAGTCTTAAGACTAAGAAGGGATGAAGATAAATTTCGGATTGTAAAAATACATTCTTCGGTAATTATAAATTAAAATGTGTTTGTTGTTTCAGAGATTTATAAACTGGCGAATCATGTTTTACCATTGTTATTCAGCAACTGTAGTATGTTCTGCAAACAAACGGCAATAATATTACTATTTACAGCATCAGCACTAAAACCAGTTTGATTGTAAGTACAGATGTTTCCCCTTACATTTCGTTTATTTAATAATATATAGCATATTAACACAGGTGGGTATGGATGTATATTGCTACAACGCATATACTAGTTTTACGTAAATATTATCAACGTTTCACGTGAGTCATGTAAGAAAGATCAATATTGGTTGTAATTTTATTAATCCATACATTTTAAATTATAGCTTTTAATATTTTACTGATTACTTCGAGAATTTTAGTACTTGACGGGATTAACTTCGTTACAATTTTTTAAATATTTTATACACGTTTTTTCTTTATGCAATTCAAAATTGAGCATCCCTTACACTTAGTTCTTAGAAATAATATTTTTGAAAGGGACTTTCAATAATTTTGGGACAAAAGCTCTAGAGAATTAATTATCAGACAGAATTAAGGTTACATTTGTTAGAATTAAGGTTACATTTATTATCGTATATTAATTACCACCATGTTACTTAAAACATTATAATGTAAATTTTATAAGTGTTTAATACATGTTTGTTCGAAAATTGGAATTACAATTGGCTGGCCTCGAACTAAAGTGGTCTACAAACATTTTGGATTAAATTCAGATTATGGTAAATTTGATCTGAACACGTGAGTACCTATACATTCCAAAGTGGTCTATGTATAATTTATCGTTGTAAGAGCTCCATAATAAAGGTATCACTTTCGTACTGGCAGACGATTTTAATGTTATTCAATATTATTCTTAAGTGGTCTAAAATTAATTTTGTGATTTGTACCACATACCACTTTAATTCTAGGCTGTCCAATTATTGTAGAAATTTGGTAAGTAAAAATTGAGTCCATTTTCTGAACATGTGAACCACTGTCCTTTGCCTTATGAAAGATTTTCGACATGGCGGAGGAACTCGGCGCTCAGGAGCGGAGCAGAGAATCACCCCAAAAACAATAGCAGTGGGATGGAGACGACACGTAACCGATATTGGGACCACAAAACGGAGTGTATGAATAGGTACGAAATTGTTACATTCTCTTCAGGATTGTCCAAGAGACCTTGCAAAGTTTGGTAAAGTTTAATGCAACATAAATGCCGAAAATAAATAATTTAAATAATAAGTTGTTAGATGCACTATGATAATTATTTCTCGCCTATCGCTACGAGGATTGATTCCTAATATATTCCGCCAGAGATCAGCAGTAGTGCAGCAGAACAGGTACCAAATAGTTTGCTTAAGAACAGAAGTGGTATGTAAGATAAAGTAATTACAATATAATAGCAATGTACTGTAAAATAAAATGAAATAAAATTCTAGTATATTAGTATAACTGTTGGTAATGTAAATAACTTTTTTCAATAAAGATTGAGACACTGATGTTGTCTGGTATACCAGATTTTACCGTAAAGTAAATGCATGTTTTTCACTTGAATAAACGTAGTATGCACATAGCTTTCTACAATGGGCAGAATAAATCATATCTATTGTTTTGACCGTTCGTCACTTAACCAGAAAAAATGTTCAAAATTCTACCTGTCCGTCCATCTGAGGGAAGCTAAATGAAATTCGAGGGGATTTGCTGTAGCTTCCTTTTATAAGTATTGTGTAATTGACAATTTAATTCTTGTTACTACCTTCGCTTTAGGAGGTCGAACGTTGCATTTAAGATATGCCATGACGAACATTTCAATGTATATTAGATGTACCTTCATTTTCAACACTAATATGACATAATCTTAGAAGTTATTATCCTATATATTGCATGAAAATAATTGTAAACGAATCTCGGGTAGCATTGTGCGCTGCGCGTATACTCTTATGCTTTATTTCTGTGGCTACACATAGTAGGTGGAATCGTTGTATTTTTCAGGTGATTTAATATTACTAAGAACTGGTTTTCCTTATTTCAAGAGTTCTCTGTGCAATGTTAAATTAATAATACTGATATAGAGTTATTTGCGATTTGATTTGAATTAGTTAACGGGTTTATTCCTTAAACATTATTACTGTTAACAAGGATACATTTCAAGAACGTTCATTGGAAAACAAATATTAGGAACGCTTTTTTAATTGAAAGAGTGTAGGAAAGGTGTTTGCACCACTAGTTCAATATATTTTAGATCAAATACAAATTACCTATTTAGGATATTGTTTTAGATTAATTTGATGTTTAATATTTCCCGATACTTAAATAACTCGATGTGATTTGGCATACTTTAGAGTAAGCAATGCAAAAGTAGATAATATTATCCATAAGAACTGCGTTTCTAAAATATAAAGCGTCTCATTAAACCGACAAGAGAACTCATTTCATCAGGTTCCTTTGAGATGAACGTACTATTTTATATAAAAAGGTATAAGGACACTCAAAGATTCTTCCAACTTTTTCTGTAATCTTAGCTACTCATCTCTTCAATTACAACTCAAAGGCGATCTTGGTCTGTTGAAGTTTCCAGACTCATGACTTTCTCCCTTACAGAGAGCAACTTGCTCTTTTCCGAGTCTTAAAGGGCGACTCCAATAAGATTCGTGCTCTAGTTTCTTCAAGCAGCAGTCTTATCGAAAGGCGACGAAAGAGGGTTACTTTTTATTACCCTTTTTATTCTCAGTGCGAACAGAAAGTAGGGCGATAGACGAAGAAAAAAAATATACGTGGGTAGAGAACATTTGAAAGAAAGAAACAATAAAAAAGTAGCTAAATGATGAAAGTACTTCGTTACGGAAGATGTGAAATGTAATAGGATATTACTTATGCTTCTGTTTTGAAGAGAGAATGTAAAATGAAGTTCATGAGAAGCTGCGTTTGTAAAAGAGAGGTAAAGAGATTTTGCGAGAACACGGAAATAAAAAAGTCAGAAATGTAGATTTGTAAAATATATTGTAATTCAAATTGAAATCTAAAAGAATTATTCTGTACTTATCAATAAACATTAAGACTTTCTTTTATGGACATAAATTTAATGTATTTCTATTTCCTATTTCATAATTGAGTAGAAAACGTTTTGGTAAAAGCTTGTTTATTAAAACTGCCTCTAATTTTTAAAACTAAGCCTTCTTTCCTTTAAAGCCAGTTTGATTCAAATGTCACCCTATTTAGAGTGTAAAAATAACTGTGTAAACAAGAAATTAAATCAATAAAGGTTTTGCCAAGGAACTGCATTAACAAATCATTTTGAAACGAACATTCATTAGAAACGAGAAAACATTTATTAGCAATAGGCAAAACAATATGAAATTCTTAAAACGATATCGTTAAAACACACGCGTGCAGCTGCGGAAAAATAAGAACTGAAGAGGTGATTGCAAAGATTGTTTGCGAGTCAAGTAAATGTAAAGTCATAGTGATTGAAAAGCTTGTTAAAGGTCAAGTGTGGGTCATATAAAATATTTGAGAACAGTATTAATTATTACAAAGTACAAGTATTTTTTAAAATTATTTCCATTCAACATAATCGTTCTTCAGATACTTTAACATCTGTTTCAATATGATTTTAATCCACACGCAAACTGAAAGAAAGTTGGCATATTATTTCGAATGTTGACTTTTAGAATTTTATTTTTAGAGCAATTGTTCGTAGTGATTTTTAAAGTAATACGCGTTTTCTTCCGATTGACGCTTGCTTGTCTCCCGTAGGAAGGCTTAAACGTTTCTACACATTAAGGAAAGGATTATGGCTGTGAATGGTCAAGTGCTTAATGGCCCAACTAGAATATTGTTGCAGGGTCAGCATGGAAAGATGTAATACATTCTTTTGTTATATCGTATCTTCAATTCGTTATGTGGCTGACAGCAGATATGCCATAGTCGTGTTTCATTCCCTTATTTACCTTATTTTAATGATCCGTCCCGTTAAAAATAAACATCAAAAATTAAAATCTCTGCCTCGCAGGAAACGAGCATCAAGCCACATTTTCTTAATTTCGCAAGAGAGGCAACTACAAATGTTTTAATTCCGCGAATGAAAGTAGCTGTTATTTTTATTTTGTCTGAGTCTAACTCAAATATCGACCTATTATGAACGCAGTTCGCAAAACTCCAGAAACATGAATTAAATTGAAACAACAATGCCAAAATGTGTCATTTGGTCAAAAAAGAAAAGGTTGACCTAGCACCTCTGAGGTCCAGAAAAACTGTTCGCATTGTCACGTTTCCAATTCCGTCCGTTGGCTCACGGGCCGAAGCTCCGATTTACCGCGCGGCTCTCCAAGTGTTTCACCTTTCCACTAGGCGCCGCGAGAGCAGGAAGCCAGGTCAGGTGGAGCGGCGCGGCGGCGAGACGAGACGAGACGAGACGGGACGAGACGAGACGAGACGAGACGAGACGAGACGAGACGAGACGAGACGAGACGAGACGAGAGCGCGATCGGACGCGGGGGGCGCGAGGCCGGAGAGCGGCGAGCCGAGCGCAGGGAATGTCACAGTGAATGAGAGAGCCCTCGGCCCAGAAGTGAAGGGAGGGTATGGGATGGGATGGGATGGGATGGGATGGGACGGGAAGGGAACGGCCTTACTGTCAGCCGAGAAAGGGAGCGCGGGCGAAGGTCAGGGTTTAGGAGGACACGCAGACAGACAGGCGCCGGCGCTCCGGGGGAGGGGGTCGCGTCGGCTGGTGGGGTTTGGGGTGGGGGTAGGGGTGGGGGCTCGAGTCGGACACCGGGTCGTCTCGAGAAGAAAGCGAGGGAAGGAGAGGAGGCGGAGGTGAGGGTTGCGCGGAAGCGAGTAGATCGAATGGACACCGGTGAGGTTGTGAAGGGCCGACCAGACGCCTGGCGGGAAAGGCGAGAGCAGGAGTGTGTTGGGTGGAATGAGTGTGACTGGGCAATAGCGGTTGTGAGTGCGGTTGTGGTAATGGTGGTAGTCTGGCATGGTGGGGTGTGATACTGATGATTGTGGCGGAATGGAGACCAGGCGCTTGCAGGAAAGTGGCGGTGAGTGGCAGGACATCACGTGGCGGGAAAGGTGGCGGTGATTGGGAGGCCACGGGGCCGTTAGTGGAAGGTAATGGAAAGGTGACCAGATGAGGAGGGGGGCGACGGGCTGTGAAAGATCGTGGGTGGGGCAATGCCGCAGAGGTAGCGGGAAGGAGAAGAGAGAATTAGGGCCTCATGACGAAACTGAGTGGGCGTAGCTTCAAAAGGCAAAAAGCCTTGAAAGGTTTGAAGGGCAATAATGTGTGGTAGGTAGGACTTCTGAACGGGACTTCTGAAGGAGGGAAAAATGAAGGCGGGGAAACGCAGGGTGTCAGGGATCAGGGAAGGAGTAGAATAGAAGTATGTGCTATTGACGTGCAGACTTTCATGATTGTTCCACGGTAAGGGAATGCGGTCAGCCAGAAGGATGTGGGGCAGTGAAACGGGCAAGATGTGGACCGGAGAGAATGCCCACTGAGGAAGATCGGGGGGCGCAAAGGGTTCGAAGCGAGAGGGGGAGAGTCGCGCCGGACGGAACGATGCGAGGGGCCGGCCGGCGAACGTGGGTCGGGGGCGGGGCGAGACGGGGTTGGAATCGGAAGGAAAGGGGCACGGGGAAGGGGCGGACGGGCAGCCGCCGCTCCAGAAGCGCCGGCGGATCCCAGGAAAAGGATCACTAGACGCGGCGTTTAGGGCGGCTCCGCGCTTCTTTATCTGGGCAATAATGGAGAAGGGGCAGCGCGCCGGCGCCGGCCTAACTTACGTCAATGGCGAGTCGAGAGGAGGAACACGCCGCTTCCTGGAGTAATAGGGGTGCTCCCGGAGATTTATCCCGGGGTTCCATGTCTCTCTCAGGCGCTACACCCGCCTCGCTCCGCCCCCGCCCCCGCCCCCGCCCCCGCTGCTGCGTCTGCCTGCGACCCCATCCACCTTCGTCCTCTGCTTCTGCCGCTCCGTCCAGACGCGGTTCACTTCGATCGTCTTATAGTTCGGTCTGACGTTTTGCTCTTTATAAGACTCAGTCGTTTCCGTTGTGAGGTGTCCCTCTTATTCGCATCTAATAATGGAAAATTGGCGTGGTATTTGCGGGGTGGTGGCAGAGTGACGGTAGGGTGGTAGACGGGTGGTTTGGATGGTCGTAGGATAGTTTTGGGAGGCGTTTGTAGGTTGGTAGTGTGGTGGTGGTGCTGTGACATTAATTAAGAGCTATTGTCTGGGTAGTAACGGACAGTTTTCTTATATGATGCACTTCGTAGCAAATGTTAACCTATTAGCAAATTATGGATTCTATTATGCACTCATTTTGTGAAACATTGCGTTTAAATGAAAGTATGTTATAAAATACGTTCAAAATTTGGTATATAAACTCGAATTGAACAAATCAGCACTTTTAATGTAGATTGCGTATTTTTTCTTTAAATATTTCAATCAATAAACTATGTCGCTTGTGATAAAATTAACACAAAATTTGGAATTTATGTTATAAATTGAATTCATAAAAATGTTTATCCCAGTATTAATAAAATAATTTCGTTTTCATGGAAAATGTAGTTTTTTTAAATTTTTTAAAAACATCTATCAACACTTGCAATAACTGAAGCTATTTAAACCGCACTATTGTTTGGATGTTCTGTCAGTCATTTTCGTTGTTCGGTGTTCCTTTCAGAGTTTAGCCAGAGAGATGAAAGTAATGCAGTTGGTAAATTTCTAAATTCTTTGAAATTAAATTTTAATTTTTGACTGTGAAAAAATCATATAAATGGGGAAAAACATCAGTACTGGCCGCAGTTCAGAATATTGTTTTAATCCTTTATAATTATTGGATTACGGTACTAAGTTTGTTTTGGGAAACGCGATGGGGGATTAGCATACCTCATTCTAGAAAGGTCTCTTGTCCATTGATTGAGACCTTTAATGAATACAGAGATTGAAACCAAAGTACAAAAAAATAGTGTCGTAAAACATGATTATCACAACTCTTCATCATTTCATCTACAATTCTTTAACACATCCTTTTTAATAGTTATTGATTACAAATAAAATTTATTTCTGTTACATTCCTGAACTGCCTTCCCCTTCCCCGCTACCCGTCTCTCTCCTGTAGATGCCATCAAACGCTAACATTAAGTTTCGTACCAGGTTAAGGTTGACGTTAGCAATGGTGTTTACCTTGTTAAAACATGCGATCATACAGAGTACTTTTTACAAAAGACGTACTTCAGCTCAAAATTTTGTGTTTTGTGTCACAGTGTTTTAAAGTATTTTATTTAATGTTATTGTTTAATTTTGAAAGAAATGTTTGTTAACATGTGTTATTTGTGAGTTACGTTGGCGTTACGTTACATGTTATTTGTGAGTTAATTTAAAATGCACATCGTTTCTTTTATATATACGTTCTCGTATGTAACTCACACTATCGATAATTCTATTTGCCACTGTCAAAAATAACATGATTTTGTAAATGGATATTACCGTTGACAGACATAAAAGCTAATTAACAGAATTTTCAGTTACATCTACTTAATTAGAAACGACGCAATTTGTATCTGCACACAAATACCCATTCGTGTGACACAAATAGAGCAATATTCACCCGATGCGTCAGACAAATAGAGCACGTCCTAGGCTGCAGCCGTGGCGCGCGCGATGACCTCAATGGCGGCGTGAGTCAACCCGCTGAGCAAGGAGAGCGGAAGCGGCAGGGGTTCCCTCAAGGTGAAGGCCCGGCGGATCTCCCGCGCACAGCGCGCAGCGGCCGGTCACGACCGACGCCAGGAACCTGTCTGGCTTTCGTCGCCCCAGGCACCGGCGGCGCGGCGCGGGCGAGGCACGCGAACAAGCGGCCGTTGTGCTCGCAAAAATGCAGCGTCGGTTGGCGGAGACGGCCGCTGCGGTAGACACAATAGCGGCGAAGATGACTGGCGGCGAAGAAGGTAGAGGTTGCGGCGGAGACGAACGTTGTGAAGGATGGGGGCGAAGTAGGAGGAGGTCGAGGCTGCCGGTGGGAGGTAGAGGAGAACGGGGTGGGGGTGGGGGGTAATGATGGCTGTGGCGGCGGCGTAAGTGAAGGAGGAAAACGCGCAGCCAACGTCATTGGAGGTTGCGGCGGCGGACGTTTTAAACGACTAGCACGACCACCAACTGAATAAATATTCAACTAACTGTTCAAAATATTAGATGTTTGATTCAAACTTTTTCGCGTGGGATTTTCATGTTTCGTTTCTTGCGATTTATCTTTCTATGGGGTCTATTTTGAAGTTTTTATGAAGAATTTCTGAAGTTAATTGAAATTAAATCTGAGTACGCGTTCCGAATTTAGTACGACTCAAAAATACACCATCTTCTAAATAGTCTTTTCCCATTTATTTTTATTCAAGAGATCCGTAACTCAAGTGAATTTCATTTTACATGAATGTTTTTGTTGTTAATTAGATACGAGAGTTATCACTTTTTTGAGAGATACCGTGAGTTCTGAGAAGACACTATTACATATCACCGCATATTCGTAGCCAACGTTCCAAGTGATATGAAATCACAAAGTTTTCTTCTATGCAGACCATTAGTCAAATGTGATAAGTTCGTAAGGTAGGTCTACAATTTCATGTGATCAAAAATCTTCAAAATCGGTAGCCCGGACTAGAAAGAGTTTACCATTGTTATTTCAATTTTCATTCATATACTAAATACTTATTGATCAGAGTGCACCTTCCATCAGTCTGTAGTAATGAATGTCTGGTACTTCGTCAACTGCTTATAATCCATATTACGACCTTTTGCAATGTAATACTGTGAAGAATGACTATTTGCATGAACTTTTCAATGGGAAATGGGTGAGAAACACTACACAGTACATTTTCTTATTACGAAGAAATACTGTACAAATCCATGGTATGACTTTGATCGATCCCGTTTTAATAATATTAAGCTATTAAATGCCATAATGGAGATGTGTTTAAAATGCTTAATGTAATTGTTTTTTAAATTAATTTAATGTACAAGACCAAAACTGTAATGTATTTACCGTGGTCTGATTAAAAGACAAATAAAAAAGATAAATTGGAAGTGAGAGTAATAAAAAAGTTTGTGTTAGTGGAATTCCGGGATAAACCGATCCATTACAGCCATTAATGCAAAAAATATAAAAAATATAATTACGCAAGATTAAATGAGAATCGAAAAACGACTTTTAAGTGAACTATTTAAAAAAACAGTTGGGTGAAACAAGAAAATAGTACTATTTTCGCGTATGTTCAACTGAGCAGGAGAGATTGATGTGGCATTGAAGTAAGACGAGTGTTATGAGATCGTTCTTGGAACAAATTTGCTTTGAAGATTGGACAAGCCCTCAAATATGAAAGAATATTTCACGTTTGCAAATACTATATTAGTGGTGCTACAGAGAGGCTAGGACTTTCTTATTACTAGCATTATTTTGCGTCTGAACTTGCTTTCGGGTTTTGCCCTAACTTCCATATATTGGGACTTAAAATATATTTTTTCATATTTTCTCAATTTTTCTGTATCTTTTTGAAATAAGAATGCCAAAGACATTTTTGTACGAGTTGTGTCCGTAATTTTTTGATATGAATTCATAGAAACTCAAGTATATACGCTCGGAATCATTCGCAATATGCGAGGCGGCTGACGTATTAATTTAGGTCGCCGCAGACATTTGTTTACTTTGCAGAACGCATTTATTTTATGCAAGTTGAATGTGACATCGCCGACGTTGTCAACTGTTTTAATAGTATTTTCATGTCTTGAAAATTTCTTTGCTACATCCTTTCTTTCATGTATAGCTTTGTTCAGGTAAGTTCTTACAGTCTCTAGCATTTGTACACGTAAGCGCCCAGGCAGAACAGCATATAATACTGGACGCATAGAATGTCATGTCACTGCCCTGAGGAAGACATGGTAGGCGAAACGTCGGCCTCTCAGCAAACGCGGCGTCACCCGGACAGCCGAGAAGTTATGTCTCTGGCATTGGATATATCAATGAATTGTATTAGGTGACAATGTTTTATTTTAATATTTTTCGTTTCTGTCTATATTACGTATTATATGTCATAAGTTGGTCCATCATTGATAAGACAGAAATCTTTTAAAAAACAGTTTTATATACAAATTTTCCACAACGTTTCGGAAACATTTCGTTTCCATCATCAGGTGACAAATAATTATAATATATAAAAACAATGGAAAAGTGCCAAACAGAAGAATTACAAAAAAATTAATATATACACGAGTCAACAGAATGCACCTTGTTAAAAATCTTTAGAAAATTTAAAGACATATTACAAACAGTATGAAAGAAATTGGAAAAACAGACAGAAAATTTAAAAAATAATACGTGAAATATCTTAATGTTTAGAAAACAAGTTCAATAAACCATCATATACTTTTGTAAATTGATTTGATTCTACCTGTGTATTTAAGCTAGGAGAAGTTTTGATGAATAGTGTTTCTAATATTAATCTAGGATAAGACAAATTTTCACGAGGTAAAATTTTTTATACCATTAAAATCAACATAATGTGTAACACCCCCCCCCCCGTACACACGACCACTCATCGGTGTCGGCGGTGTTAATCTCTCTCAGGGCGTGACCCGACTCACCTGTGGATTCCCGTCTGCTGCAGGTTGCCTCATGTGCTCGGCTGGAATCTATTTAGGACGCATGCGTGACTGGGCATATTCATGCACTACACAGTAAAACGCTCTTTCATGATTTCTGAGTTTAATTCAAAGCAAATTAAAATAATCGGGTGAAGCCCCCCTACAGTTCTTAATACTATCTTAACCTAACTTATAACTAGCTTAACTTAACAGTCCAACCCTTCCGGGTCATCGCACGGGCGCTCCGTTCCTCCGGGCGTCGGCATCGGCCCGGGTGTCGGGCGGCAGGGCAACGGCGCTCCCCCCGTTTCCTGGGCCGGACGGGCAGCTGGTGGCCGCGGCGGCGGTGTAGCGGCACGCGGCAGGCGTGCGCGGCAGGCGCAGGGCTGCGCGCGGGCGGGCGTGCGCGGCAGCGCAGCGGCGGCGGCGCGGCGCGTGGGCTGGCGCGGCGGCGACGACGGCGTGGCAGCGGCCCGGCGCGCGGCACTGTTGACTGCGGCGGCGGCGGCCAGGGATCGCCACACCAAAGCGTCTTTTAGCGGCGGCCGGCCCTCAGGCCGCGTCCGAACGCTTCTTCGTTCATTCGAGTATCGGCACTCACACGGTGTTCCGCCTCTCCCATCGGCGGCACCTGAGCGGGCGGTGAGGTGGCGACGATGCGTTGCCGGCGGCGATCTAGCGTCTCGCGGCGGTCGTTGCCATCGGACCCAACACCTCGGTCGTCGCTTACATCGGAAGGTAACACTCGCGGCCGTCGTTCGTATCGGAATGGCCGAGTCTCGCGTTCGCAGCAACCTCCCTTGCTCGCGAGATCACATGTCTCACCCCCGCCTAGTGTTCGACTATTGGCGCAGCCAAACCGCGTGATGCGCGCCGTCCAATTGCCATGGGTCCATCGACGGTTGGAACCCGATTTCGAGTGGGCGTTCACGTCACCACGATTTCCGAGAAGACGCGGGTTGTGCTCTGACGCAGCGCTCGGAAATTCCAGAGGTGTGGCAAACGGTCTTTGAACAAAGGGAGGCGCTCCCATCGGCGGCTGGCGGCGACCCTTCGCGCACTCAGGTAGCGGAGAAACGCACATTTTCAGCCAGCTAAATTTTCCCGGACTCCCTGTTATATAAAATATTCATCTCGCACACGCCGAAATTAGTTCGTGTGCGACCGTCCCATTACAAATGTGATGTTTCAATTCTGTGTTGCGTTAATGAATTTTGTTTACATGCTAAATATTTAATATTCCTTTTATGTTCTAATAATCTGGTACTCAATTTTCTTTTAGTTTGACCAATATAAGATTTATTACATCATTACAATTGATTTGATATACTACGTTATTTATATCTAATTTTGCTAAAATCTTTCACATTTTGGACTATATTGCATTGATTTATTATTTTATTTACCAGTTTTCATTTAAATTTGTTTAAAAGTTCATTTTTGAAATAATTATTTATTTGAGGGATGTAGGGTAAACAAATTAAATCATTCAGAATTTCTGTCTTATTATTTCTGTGAGGTTTTCCATATTTTATGAATTTCAATCTCCTAGATATATTTTCTACGAAATGCAAAGGGTAATTATTAAATTGCAAAATTTCTAAAACTTTACGTAAATTATAATTATGAAAACAGGGAGACGACAATTGTATAGCTCTGGCAACTAAATTTGACACAACTGAATTTTTAATACTAACAGGATGCTTAGATAGTTCAATATAATTCCAAAAAAAATAGGTTTGGTATACCAAGATGTTTCAAACGTTGTATTTGTCCTCAAAACAGTTACATTTAAAAAGGTTAAAGAACAATTTGATCCTGTTTCTGAAGTAAATTGTATTTTATTATTAAACGCATTAAATTTATTTAATTATCAATTATCAATTAATTATCAATTTGATTTTGAGGTAAAACAATAAAGGTATCATCAACATAACGTATTTAGTTGAAGTTCAAGGTTAAAAGTTCTAAGGGAATACTTATTCGTACGTTTTTGCAAAATTATTTTTGATAACGCGGATGAAAATTAAATCTGTCGCGTTATTCACTTGTTGCTTTAGAGATGGCAACAATCAGTAACGACATCCTCGTGGAAGAAAATTAGGGCGTCGTAGAGCGAAAATTGTTTTTGGGGTTTAATCAACGCCACATAAATAGATATATTTTGATGGTGTTGGTTTAATTCCCGGCATAAACACTAAGATAGCTGCGCTAAAACACGTAAAATAAGTTTTTAGAAATTGTTTAGAATGGCCGATCCGAAAACAAATTATCATTTCCCCATCAGGAGACCGATCGAATGACGCATCGAATGATAAGCACCTCATATGTCTTGATAAGAGCCCGAGAAGTGGTCTAACCATAAGTGACGGATACGCACACAGGTGCACTCACAGTCACTCAAATACAGTTTAGGGATGGATGTAATTTATTTGCGGTACGCGATAATTACGGTACGACAAAATAGTGTACCGCAGTATAACCCTTTCCGGTTAATGATGGTAAAATTTAGTGTCCACACATGAGTGCTGAGTATGTATTAATGTATCACTAAGTGTTTATTAATCCATGGTCTTCTATATTAACATTGACATTAAGTAGCTTGTATTTTGGGAACCCCGACTTTTAAGCTAGAACGGAAGCAGCACAATGTAAATATTATGTTCAAAATGAATTTATACTACTACCAACACCAATCTGTCACTTTTCATAGAACTAAGAGTAAATGTGAGAGAATAAGAATATAAACGAAAAGCATTGTTTGTTGTTTGTTTGCAACACACGGGCTCTGCCTTGGCTCACCCCTGACCTAGGCTGAAATTGTTTAGAACATTTTAGTTTGGTCCCTTACAGGCTCTCAACGTTACCGATAGTTTCAACTTGTAGCCAGGAAACGTCACAACAGCGGTCTCTTTGGAAACGATCGCAAGTAATAAGTCACTGTGGTAGACGGAAATTGCCGAAATATTTCATTATGTTGTGTGTTTGATCGGGATCTTTCTAGAAGCTGCAAGAATGACACAGCCACTGTCTGATTTTTCACCCTCCAGAAATCCGTACACTTCAGTTAGGATCGAACCCGCGTTTTTGGGTAAGCAAAAATTATTGTGCTTTGGAATTTAGCAAAGATGATAAACCATATCATACTCGTTTAAGTTGTGCCTATTTTTGTTCTCTAGACATTTTTTAAGTATTGTGCCTAATTTTGATAGTTTTCTTGAATTTTTATCACTTATTTTCCTTGTTTCACCTGGCACCGATCTTCACCAAGCAAGAAACCTGAAAAACTGGACAACACATGGGCACTGACGCGTTTTGCCTTTCCCTTCAAGTGGAGACACTGTTTCACGCAGAGTTCTCACAAGATGTCTGTACACTTCACGGTTGTTAAAATGTGAGAGAAGGTTCCGAGAAGAGACACACCGCGCATGTGCAGTTAAGCCAACTATGCATAGTATCCTTTATCAGAAAATATCGATTACAATTCCTTATTCAATGCAAGCTAGGAATTGTAAATATAAATATCACGACCAAAAATGTATTGCGAATGCGTTAAAAATTGTTTCATTGGTGTTCTTGTGTGCTTACATAAATGTAATTTTCTGTGCCGCTACCTGTCGAAAAGCTACTTAGGAATTCAGTGTTTTGGAGCCCACTTTCAGTGTAGCCGTCTCCTTCCCCTGTGACGACACCGAGTGCTGAGATTCCGCGCGCGAACTCTACGAAGTAGTGTTGTTCTCTTGTACAAAACTCAGGAGGAGTTATAATCAGCTGCTAGTGAGAGAGCTGTAAGTGTTCTTGAATTTCGTTCATGGCTATTACAAGGCTTTCTTTAGCCATGAGAAATCTCATCTCACGCTTGACTATGACCTTTGCTCTCTTTGTGATTGTTTTTGCCTATGTAAAATATTAATTTAATTAATTATTTTTAATTAATTAGTTTGTAATTAATTTTTAATTTATTTACTACTTTTTAATAAATATTGATTGTTTATAATTAATTTTCATTAACTATTAATTAATTATAATTAATATTTTTGATTTAATTAATTTATTTGAAACTGTATAGAAGGCCTTACCTATTACAATTGCCGAAGTTAGGTTCGGCCATTTACAAAGTATTTCTTACATTTGCAATGCCCTATTTATAATATTTAATATACATTTGTCATTTTGTTATGCGGTTTAGCCGCAATAAATGACCATTTATTTGTGTGTTTTTCGTACACGTATTTCTTTGGGCAAGTAATGCATGAACGTTCGGGTTCCAGCAAAGTCTTACGACATTTTTTTTTGTGTTGTTAAGGTAATGCTGGTTATTTCAGTATTTTGTTATATATTTTTTTCGAACATCTTTTACATTCATACTCATACATATTGAATTTAAGCCAGATAAATTGTAACAATGTATAATATAGTTCTGATTAATAGTTTATTTCATAGAGAAAGTTGTTTCAAAAATAAATGTTATCGGCTATTTATTATATAAATCCAACTTTATTTACATTATTTTATTAATTTATAAAAAATTACTACATAACTGATTATGAAATGTTCGTGAATGTGATTTTGAATTAGTGTATTTCTATCTTTACAGAAGCAGAAATACTTATATCGCTGTTACAGTAGAAACTTCTTCAAAAGCTGGCACAACAAAATGATAGTTGCTGAGAGAAATATAATACTGATACATTATAATAATGGTGACATTTCTCCGAACTGTAACCTGTAAAGACTTTTTAGAATCCTTCCTTTTAAATAAAGTCCTGAGATTCATAAATTCTCATTTAAATTCTTAGGAAATCTCTTCTTAAAATATTTACTTTAGGGCCACATAGTCATGAGAGTGACGCCAGTGTGTGAAACTCTTGAATCATGTAAAAGAGTACACATTGGATTTACGCATTGCTATGGCAAAGTATGAATGAAAGAACGTCATCAGCCATACATGGCATTACTGAAGTTTGCCAACTTCTTTTCCGCATTACCAATCAGTACTTTTGCTATGGAGTTTGTTTTATTGCACAGATCTGATCTATTTCTCTTACTAAGTGATTTAAATTACCTATGTTACAATACAACTACATATTCTTTTTGTTGTTTGTTGAGTTCAAGTTCTCAACATACATAAGTCTCATCAACTTATGTAGTTATGAGGGCCCATATTACAGTGCTTGATGAAGTAAATTTATTGCACGAACATTATAAATTCATAATATAATAAAATTAGCAAATACACATTAACAAAAAATTATAACATAATTAATAATCTTGATTATTTACCAATAATATACATTTTTGGAAATTCTGCATGAATTATGTCTTTTCACATCTTTAATTAATTTCTTCACCTTTGGGAATTTGAGAATTCTCGTATAACAGGATTAATGGTTTTGATTTGCAGGAGTTTCTGAATCGAGAGATGAAACTGTTCTTCTATTATTTCCACATGTTGGTTGTATTATCTCTAATTTCATGAATTTAATTGTTTGTTATAGTTTAAACATTCTGTATTCCTGATTCATTTTATTCTATATTTATACATTTTGGTCATATTTGGGAGGGCTAAAGAAACACTAATCCATTCGGAAGAGTAGACTTTTTTTGCTACACCATCAGTTGTTTCATTACCTGAGATATTTCCTTGGGATGAGATCCCTACATATTTTAGTTTTACCACATGAAGTAATATGCTAGTTCATTAAAATAGTGGCAAGTCAAATATTGTATTAAGTAAATATTATCCTTCAGTAGAGGTATGATGCAAAAGTGACATTATACATGGCATAATTTTATTTATTGATAAATTAATTTGACCAGTAACTCGCTATAATTTGACTTCTTGAAACATTTGGGTTAATCTACACTACTGAATTTTTGATACACGTGACAAAACATGCAGGTGGCTCAAGTACATTTGACATTAATATTTCTGAACTAAAGAATAAGAATTCTCTTTTTTTCAATGCAAACAAATTCAATGAAATATTGTAAGAGGAGTCTCTATGTTCACTACACTTACTACATTAATTCCGTAGAACGACGGAGGAAGTGTCAGATAAAACATCCTTTCAAAATAATTACTTTCACTTGCTTCCCTGTACACGAACTAATCTCCTTTCGTTCGTCGAAGAGAGCTCAAGTCGTCTTGCAAGACCTCCAAATGACGAAGCAAAAGGCATCTATTTATACTAACTTCCCAGATGACCTCAAGCTCGACTACTACATACTCTAATTTAAATAGAACATTAAATGAAGCGTATTATTCTCATTGAAAATAATTTAAAATTAATTTACAAATAAGTATTTTAAATCGTAAAGATTTATCATATTTTTCACAATTATTTTCCTTTAATACCTCAAATTTTATATCTTGCGTAAATATAATTGCATGGTTTTTTATGTCTTTCACATTAATTCTATTTACATTTCTGTAACTAATTTAAAGCAGTGTAATCAGCACATACATTTTCAAATAATTACCACATTCCATGACTTAAATATCATGATGTAAAGCCTGAACCGATTTTGAACTGTAATAGCTTGCTAATTTTTAACTTCAAGCCGTAAGAAGTGACTCAAGGCATCAACTGATGTCACTGTAGTGTCTCTGACCGGGAAGTCTTAGGTTTGAATCCCGACCGTGGCAGGATTATCGGCACAAGTTTATCAGCTAGGTCGAATATATCCGCTGTCTGGAACAAAATTCTTAGCAAGAGACTGCTCTGATCGGCAGTTTTCCGTGGTCACCAAGCGAGTGCAGGAACAATACCCTAACAAACGGGCCACAGATAGCACACGATCTTTCCTTCCTCTTCCTTGACCTATCCTCACCCCTTACTTACACACACACTTACATGCTCTACAACCACATATGTCGGGAGACCGGCTGGGAACTTTGAGATTTTCCTGGCTGGGGCGGTGCCCCGCTGGTGGGAGATACCTGGTTGGGAAAATCCTCGCTAGCCGACGGTAGGTCGGGGAACGGATCTCACCATCCAGTGGGGGAAGATCCCTGCAACCTCCCGATCAAAAAGCATGCACTACACTTACGAACTAATTACTTTGGTTGTTGAAGCGCCACGAAACACTCATTCAATAAATCAATCAAATGTTAACTTTAAGATTTCTTAAGTTTAAAATATAAGGGAAAATCTATTAAATCAATAAATTTACACAAAAAATATTGTCATAATGGGGCGAAACATCTCTTAAATCTCTCTGTACTTTTTATATTTAGACAATTTAGAACTGTTAAATGTTGTATTATTCTTATTTAGCAACAATATACTATTGTATTGGTAAAAGAGCAATCATCGTCTACAATAAAATGTGTATTTTACACTACACTAGTTGTTACATTACAGCACACAGGAATTTTAGCTCATTTTAAGTGCTCCATACCAATGAAACAAAATATACGCTGAAGAGTTTATATGTAATTAAGTTATAAATATTTATATATTTTTAAATTTAAACTTTGCCTCACCGCTCCATAGAATGGATTTCAAAAATTTGTCGTCACTTTCTTGTCGTATTATGTATCACTCACAAAATTCTTTACGCCTTCCGAGATCATCCTAATTCAGGCATTGATTGAATTGAAACGAAGTAGCGTGATATAGTTTGAGACCCAGAACTCTCATTGTCCTTCGGAAACTTGTTTTTGATAAACCATTCTCGTAGAATGCCTTTCGCAAAAAGGTTGTAGGTAGGAGATTGTACGACACTGCGCTATCGGCAAACGATTTTATTCTGTAGTGGCTGTGGTATAGTGTTTGGAAAGTGTTGCACAAATAACTCAATCGTAATCTTGGTAACTGTAGTAGTGTAATCACCCTTTTGCATTAAAAATACTCGTCCATTTACTGCTAACTTTCTATTCATTGTAAACGTCGCTAAATGACTGATTAAATCCATAGCGAAAACACCGAATACTACGTATTATTGATTAAAATCAACATAATCCCAAAACAAAATACTATTAGTGTTCTTTTGCTTTTTATTGTTCTAATCACTTGACTACTGAATAACTGCTAGTGCCAAGCAACTTTTGACCCAACTGTATTAAGCGTTAACGTAATAGATTCTGGAAGCGGCTACCTTTTTACAGTGTCATATTTGTTCTAAAATATTTAATACGTGTTCTCAAAAATTTTACGAGAGTCAGACGCCGAAGAAAACGCGATATGACTGCATCGTGACAAACTCTTGGAGGAAGACAGAAAAGCTTCAATGTTGAACAAATTATGTGATAATAAAGAAGTATTACATAGTTTTATTTCTGAATGTAAGTGCCGAAGTCGAGATTAGACTATATTTTTTAGCTGGGAAAAAATAACAAACTTATTGTGAGGTGGAAAAATTTTAGTTGGTAAAATAGATGAAGTTCAGATAATCACTCGAGACCAAAATTGAGGTATTACTATTTATTATGCTCCCATCCTTCCAGTTTGTGCACGTTTAAGTAATACAGTAAAATGTATTAAAAATTATTTTACTGGTTCTGTCGGAGGATCGTGACGTATTTTACCTTATAACTTCATTTCAGTCTGGAATAGCACCGAACTAGTGTGTGCTTCTGAACCCTTGGTTTATTCTATTTTTTAATAGTTTCGAATTTCCTAAATTATTGGTTTATGAATTATCTACTGTAATAGTCCTGGTTTTTAGGCAATTGTACTACTTCAACGAACAGGCGACTTACTTCATTTGCATGAGTGTTACCACATGGAAAGGGACCAATGAACAAGTCACCGAAGCTTGGTCATTCGACCCTAACATCAACGCGACAAAAAACTTAATGAGAAAATAAATATTTCCTCCACGGCCGGAAAGTACACTGGTCGTGCACTCGCATCAGATGGTTTCTCCCACTAGGTCATTCGGCGGCGTCGCTTCTGCCTAGAACAGGTCGCGTTCCGCGAAGTCGCTTCGAGAGCCGCTTTCGTCTTTCATCCCGCGGGCCCGCCCCGCCGGTCCGCCCGCGCCACGCCGCGGCCGCGCTCCGTTGCCGCCTGGCCGGGAGTCCCCGCGTCGGCCGCCAACGTCACAGCAGCAGCTATTTAACCGGCGAGCGGCGGACGGAGAGCATCAGTCTGCAGGCACAAACGCATCAGACACGATCACCGTTACTCGTCTTCGGTCTCCGCAGAAGGTCTTCCCGTCTATAGCAGGTGAGTTAGCGCGCTCGATCAGCAAATGGCTGGTTGTGCTGGGTTAATTTGGTTTCGGTTCTTTGAGGTTGAATTTGAGAGATCCGGAGGAATATTTTAGGGCTGAATTAAAACACATGAAAACTTTGTATTAAATAACAAAATTTTGTCTTTTCCAGTGAGAAAATATAAAATGTTAAACATGAAATTATTTTGGTCATGTGACGCAATTTTATTTGCCAAGTTCAATATTTGTGTTAAGAATATTAACGAAGTTTGGTAAAGTTGATTTAGAAAACAAATTTGGAATTTAAAGGAAAATTATGGCCGTATAAAAATATAGCAGGTACTATAGAGTAACTTCAACATTGTAGATCAATAAGATAGGTTCGTATTATTAATTCCATCTAGTTCCCATCGTAATTTATAAAAATGTAACGAAGATAGAAAAAAATCAACGTGTTGTATTTGAACAAATCCTTGCGGATAAGAAATTATTATATTTTCCATTCTTATGATTCTGATCGGCGGAATATTTTGAAAAATAGATTTTCTTGAAAAGTAAACACGTCCGTTATTATGATGATCCGAAATTGTATTCAAAGTGAGAAAAAAATTAATAACTTCCACAAATGCAAAATCTTCACTGAATTCGGCTCTAAAGAAAACAAATACTAATGATTAGAGTGAACACTTGCCTGCATCAAAGTTTAATAACGAGCATTTTTAAATGGTTTACATCATTGTTTGTTTATCTGCTACTGATTTATTTCTTATGCCACGAGACTTTCTACAATCATCTCTTCCATTTATTATCTGGCACACTAAAGACAAATACAGTGAAGTTACAATTCATGTATATGAAGAATAATGTAGCTCTTATATTTCGCAAGCACGAATGTATTTCAAAAAAATTGAAGCTGATATCAACAATACAAAATCATTATTTCTTTTTTCCTTTATTGCAGAATGAAGCCTGCGACGTTCCTTCTGCCCCTGTTGCTGGTGGTGGCCGCCGCCGTGGCGCGCCCTGCGCACCCTGACGCAGCCTCCGACGCAGCCGCAGTGGCCGAGCCCCCGAGCCCCTCGCTGCCGGAGGACGCGCTGCCGGACGCAGAGAGCGCGCTGGTGAGAACCTTTTCAACCTCACTTCCTTAGTCATTACAGATATAATATACAATATCCTTGATGCTGGTCACCATGAGGGTCTCATAATAAAGTAGAGGATTCATTTAGAAATGTAAACGAATCTTAATTTGCATCCTCATATTCGCAGATGGGACAGCCTTCTTGTTTGTCACCGTGAGGGTCTCATACGACCGTAGATGATGTGTTAATGTAAATTATTATTTACAAAAGTAAACTGTATCTGGAATTTCCTTCACGTACATGATTAGTTTGATTACAGGAATATTCTCTCCGCGATCGTTTTCGGTTACCACCACCTTTTCCTAGTTGAGCGTAATGCAATTCAATTTGTATTGAGTGTGGCTGTCGGCTGATGGAGCGTGTTGTGACGTTGCAGGTGCGCGAGCGGCGGTCGCCGCAGGAGAAGGAGAAGCAGCGCGGCAGCGTCACCGGCAGCGTGCACCGCGAGAAGGGCGTGGGCACCGTGGTGCAGGCGCAGGGCCAGGGCAACATCTGGACCAGCAAGAAGGGCAACGCGCAGGTCGACGCTCACGGCGAGTGGTCCAAGGTGGTGAACGGGCCCGCGCGCGGCAAGCCCAACTACAACGTCGGCATCCGCTTCACCGGACGCTTCTAGGAAGACACGACTGCTGCAAGCCCAACTACAACAACGCCATCGGCTTTACTGGTTCGACCATGGCAGAGATATTCCCCGCCCTCTCTTGCCTCAACCCCACTGCCAAAGACACTGTCTTGAATTATAGTTCATAGAGAGTAAAAGTTTTGTATATTAGCATTTTGTGTTATTTATTTTTACAATAAAAAATGGAAATTTAATAACTGCTTGTTTATTAAACACATGTGGAGTTCACCTGATGTATCCTCTTTCCAAATAATTCATCCTGCTCACTTGGATATAGCTACTTAGAACCTATTCCAAATCACAAAAACCAGTTTTCCTTTACTGAATTCCAATATAATCAAAGATCTTTGGCGCCATTAACGAATTAATTTATGATATGAATAAATATAACTAAATCATTAAAATTTTTGTTGTCAATTGCGTCATGACTTGGCAAAAGGATTTGTACAATTTTTGTGTGACAATCTAATCTTTCAGAGCTAAAGAAGTCCTCATTCTATTAACTCTTTTAAATATTTCATTAATACAAGAGCAACCAAGGAAGTTGGCACAACCAACGTCAGTAAAACCTGTTAGAATATGAAGGCTGAATAGAAAACCGCGAGTTTTGTAAGTGTAGAGAACATTTCTACATTACGGATCCTTTTATTGCAGGTAAATTCACTGTGTAAATTAGACATGATGGTAACTGAGTTGAAAACTTTCAGATGAATATAAGTTTTTTTATAGAGCGGTCCAATATTACATGCATTCCGAAACACTCCGATTTATTGAAAATATACAGACATTCTGTGTCCAGGAGCATTGGTCTTATGAGTACACTATTATTGAGCTTATGGTGTTAGCGCCATAGGAGAGAAGGAAAGTTAATGTTAGAGAGAACTTGGTGTCATCCCCTACTAGTCGACACATTTTCAAACATTAATCTACGATTTACGATTATTTCCTCTTTCATAAAAATTGATAACTGCCCAATTTCAATAACAACAGTTACAGGAAATTCTTTTTTAGACGTTCCACTAGCGATCTCCAAATTTCTACTGCATACCGTGACGCGGCTTCCGCCACCGTACATGCTACGAGCTTATCAGCGCAACGAGTGCCGTGAAGAAAACGAGTCCCATCCCTGTTGCCCGTCTTTCCTATAGTAATGACAATTTGGAAACATGTAGCAACAAGCTCAACAAAGAATATAAGTTTTTTTAATCTCTCAGAAAGAACGTATAAAAAAGAGTAAAAATGTTAATTCCCTCAAAAAATGCACCATAGAATATTCTAACCTAATTGTATCGAGGTGTACATACCAAACTGTTCTATTAGGAGAGATGGTGAACTGAATGGCGTGAAGATATCATTCATCTCGCAAGGACATGGTCAGAGGTGACAGGTTGAAACATGCCCACATATGTTTAACCCTAAGGTAAATGTGAGGGAAAGTGCCGACAAAAATTTCAGCTGCTCACATACACAGGAAGTATTTTTTTAATCCCAAAAATCATCGGTTATTGCCGCACGAAAGTCTCGAATCGTGAGTTTCTACAGCCCTCTTTCTTACTGTCACGCAAGAGCCCTGCATGGTGCTGCTTCCATCGGAATTTGTTTCTTGAAAAATTACAGCAAATTATTAACCTAACGATACAAGAAGATGGAATATCCTCGTACTTTCAAAAAATCTATTAATCATTTAAATTTTTGGGTGTCCAAAATATAAACCCTCATCGTGGGGTCCTCGAAAAGAAAATGTGAATAAATCTTGTTTCAAAATGTATATTAGTTTCTCGTTGTGTAGTCAGAATCCACGTTTTGTGGATCCTCGATAATGAAAAACGATCGATAGCAAAACGACCGTCCGTTCGCTCCTCCGTCCGTGAAGAACGCTATTCTCTAATGTGTTCCCACGATTTGTTCCAAAATTGATATTTTCCTATATATGCAGTCGATGAGGAGCCATAAGTGGGTGCACATTCCAAAGGTGAGTTAGAAGAATTTATATTTTATTTTGTTTATATTGTTATTAGAAAGAAAACGAAAATTTTCACCTCGAAACACTTCGGGAAAAGTTTTGGTAGCCAAAACACCAAAAAGATTTTAGTCATTTTTTGGTTTTGGCGAAATAACTTTTTTATGGTCGATCTTAGCGCAAAAATAGAGATGTATAATTTTAATGGTCATTAAATTCTTTATAAATTTTCTCAATAAATTATTTTTTTAAGCAAATAGAAACAAAGCTACGAGATTTTAAAATTTCACGGAATTTTCCTTTTTATGCAGATGTTGCCTAAAATTACTAATGTAGTATTTTTGAATTCATAAGGTCATTATCAATAAAAACAATTAAATACTAATGTTTGTAAAACTTACTTAAGTTCAACTCGCGTTTGAAAGTTCAGGTACGAGGACAGTAGGCCTATACGATCTGACAACTAACACGATTTACTTACATCAAAAGCATTTCAATAGAACAAAATGACGTAGGATTCTTCTTATCCTTTTGATAATAATATTATTAGTCTTATTCAGAATCACCAAAAAGACAGCCCTGTTCTCAAACAAAATTTGTACATAAAGTTATGAAGTTTTCCTTGAAACTATGAATCATCAATGCGGATGAAGACCATCAATGTGAATGGATCAGAAAATAACACGCATTGCTAACGATAATTTGGACACAGAATAAGCATGATACCACCATTTCTAACAAAATATATTCAATGTGTTCAATGCTAGAACCTAAACCGTTAAGAGGTTTTTTCTAAAATTAATATCCTCCGATCAATATGAACAATCGTAAGGCCCTGCGAGTTCCAAATAGATATTTAATTTTGGGGGTACTTTACATAAATCAAACTTTCTCAAAAGTGAATTCAAAATGTATTATTGAACATAGTCTTCGAATAACGTAAATGACTCTTAAAGGAATGGTTCCGTACTCACTTTCGTTGAAATTACTTATTTTTTGAAAATGTTGAAAGTAATTTCTTTGGCGTCTTCTTACAACTACAATACTGTAGGAAGTGATTTTTTGTTTTATGTAATCTGCTTTTTACGTGAATTCCGCCCGTTTACATAAAACGAATAGTTTTGAAGATATAAGCAATTTTAAGTATTTTTTGCAATTTTCTCTATGATGCCGACCTTTTTTGAGAACAACATCAACGTAACATTCGAATTCAGTACCCCAACATTCATCAATCCGACTAGGAAATAAATTTCCGGAATTCTTTCCTGGATCGGTCTCGTTTAAACACCAGGTACCTGGACTAAATTGCCAGGGGCATCGCTACGTCATCTTCCTTCCTTCTCCCATGCCTTTCACCACTTCGAGAGTTTATTCACTGCGCACGGATATCACAATGAAATCACTTCTGCTGGGTTTCGAGTTGCATCGATAAAGTGTTCTCGAGAATAATTTGTAAGAGACTGATAAGAAAATCCAGCAGAAAAACGACAATAATCAAAGAAAAGAACATTAATCCTCTAGCGTACATTTTCTGGTGATTCATAATATGAGCAAAAATCTGTTAAGTTCTCCAAAAATAGATAAGAAAATACTTTGAATGTGGACATGCACATGGGAGGACAGGAGGACCATGAGCTCCCTAAACATTTTGCATTCGGTTCCGTAACTTTACATAACAAAACACTTAATTTCCTTAAATGATTCTATAGTTATAGGCACTCCGAAACCTTAAGAAATAAGCAATAAAGTGTGAAATAGTTAAGTATTTTCATTCTCCTTGTAGTATTGCAGTATGATTGATTTATTTACAGTAACGAATATGTTTTACTCGCACGCCTAGAAGTTTATGACAAGTGTGTCACATTGGAAGGACGGAACCGACACTCTCTTCTATGAATCTAGTCTTTTCAAAATTGGGAGGAAGTACTGCGCATTGCCCGGTGGCAAACTGTGTGCCCTCGCCTTCTATGGCCACTACTTTGAACACACCTGTTCCAGGGTGGGAACACCTTTGCTAGTCCTCTGGAGCAAATTTTGTTAGGTAAACGTCAGCGAAAAGCACAGACACACACAAAATGATGCCTATCGCCTAAAAATGTTTAGACCATCGGTCTAAACTTTAGACCATTGGCATTTATCAGTGGGGTAAAAGAGATCAAATTTCAATCAAGAAGAATGTGAACACAATGCAAAAGATATCCATTTGTTACATCGTGTAATACGTCAATAACCTTCTTTCCGTAAATAAATGAAATATAATTTCCGAAGTCACGGTAGGTTCTTCTCTCGGTGCTGCATGAATGAGAAAGTAAACCCTTCTGGAAAGTATGCAGGTCCTCTGCCGCGTCGTGCACTCATGTGGTGGTTCTCCCCAGTAGGTTCCACCGCTTCGCTGGCGTCGCTTCTGCTTGGGGCAGCCGAGACGCCGCCGCTATCATCGGGCTTCGTTATTTTGCATCGCCTTATTTAGTAGTCCAAGACCTACAGATTGCCAATCAGAATTAATTAACCTTATGTGGAGAGACAAATATCGACTGTAATGGCAAATGTATAGGTTGTTAAAACAAAACAACCTCTGACACGTTTTCCGGGTTTGTTTAAGTAGGGTAGAGACCTCATTTCTTAATTCTTATCCTCTTACGTTTGCGAAAAAACTGATTTCATCGCAGAAAGGAGTAAAATCAAACCACAGAAGCGGTCTATGATCACAATTTGAAGCTATAAAAGGAGAATTTCTCTCGTTTTAAATATTGAAACTGTTGTTTAGAATATATAGCCCATAATCAATTTTTTTCACCAAAAAAACTTTCTGCATACTACTTCTATTTGTGAAAAATGTTTAAATAACATAGTGTAATTATTATTTCACCAAATAATTAATTAATCATTATCAAGTTACTTTTTGTTGAATGATTTATCTTAGAATATTCAATCGTAGAATATTCAATCTGTTCTATACCAGACGGATAAAACACTGCCATCATCTACGTGATGCAAACAACATTTTCGGACTTTATATTTTTTAAGAAACCTTAGTACGAATATATAGGATTTTTGTACCATACTCCATTATCATTTTAACTGATTGTTCTTCGGTCTTTATTCCCTAATTCGTTTAACTACTTTGGAAATCACGCTGCTGCACCCCATGTGCACTGTCTCTAGGTCGCAGGGCGTAAAAATTACTCCAAATTCTTCTTCAGAGGTACTAAGGAATAAAGCATTCAGAATGTTTCACACACTTCAGTCTCGTTAGTTACCGTACTGATGTAAGCGCGTAAGCATTTACGACGTGACAGGTTAGGAAGAAATAGGAAGCAAGGAGGTGTTAATCTGTTTGCGTCACATTTCATTGCATCATTGCTCATGCTAACATTGATCTGAAGAGAGTTGAACACTAGATCTGCCAGAAAATGTGCAGACAAATAATTAAATAAAGAGTTTTAATAGTAGTGCTGTTACAATGTACAGTGCACAGCTACAATAACATGCCCTCATTCCAACATTTCTCGTCGACGTCTCCTGGTTTAGCACCCTTGGAATTTTTTCTGGGGCTTCTTAAAACAAAAAGTATACAGAATTCCGGTGTTTAATGTAGAAAACGCATGCGCGAACGCTGCTGTGACAATATCGATGAAGCTGTGCTATTTTAGACGTTTAGATAAGTATCACTGCTCGGTCATTGTACTACAATTAGATGAATATTATGGTTCTTAGAACATAATAGAATGTAAGATTACCGAAGCTAATGTGAGGGTTAGTTATGTTGACTGGTCAAAATACAAAAGAACTAAATAGATTCCGCGTGGTTGATGCGAATACAATTCTTTCATACTAGCAATGAGCTTCACGTAACAGAAGATATAAATAAATTAAAAAGTTTACTCAATAAGAGGAAAAATCAACAAATTGTTATTGATTTTCATTATTCACAATGTTCACATTTATTTATTTCCTCGTCCTCTAATAATACTTTTTATTTCTCAACTGTATGATATGCATTTTTTCAATTCAATTTAATTTAGTTTTAATTATGATCCACTTTCTTTATGCAACGCCGACGTCACGGAACTACAGAGAATCGTGGTGTTCTGCAGTGTAAATACGATAGTTGATGTAACAGTGAGCATACGTTTTACCGACTACTCGCATATTCCCTGCGCCTATTGGTTGTAAGTTGTGGTTGTAGGGTTGTAAAAAAATGTACTTGTGCCAGTAACACCCCAAACCCTTACAGTGCCTAAAGAGCAGTACGTAAAATATTTCAACCATTTATTTGAAAGTTTGAAGTAAATAGAATAAGAACCATTTTTAAGCAGGGCCATCAACGCAAATACTTTTGAACGTATGTTGTAAAACTTGCATATTTCACATCAAGTAATGGACTGGCGAAAAAGACGTCATTATATAAACCATTTCGTATTGCTGTTGTCAACAGGTTTTTAAGATTTTTTATTTATGCCTGGTCAAGAACATCCTGTATTTATGCTATAGTGAAAATTTGCTTCGAATAAATTTACATAGATTGAAATAAAAATGCTTCTTCTGTTTGTCGTTCATTTATCGAGCTACCTGCTCTCAAATTTCCTCGCTTGTCAGCCGCAGCTAAGAACTGAATTGCATTCAAATTAAACCAAAGAAAGATGGAAATAAAAGAAGAAAAAGTTAAACTTTGCACAAAGTAATCCGTTAATAGCTGTATTCCGTAAACAAATAAGATATTTTTCCGCGATAACAGTATTTTCTTTGATACTGCTTTAATGAGGAAGTAGCGTTTCTGGTAAGAAGATTCTCGGCACGTGCACTGTCATGCAGTGCTTCCCCCTAGGCCTTGCCACCGGCGTCGCTTCTGCTTGCGGCAGGTCGCGTGCCGGTAACAAAGAGGCGCTGCTGTTGTTGTCGGGCTTTCATCCCACGGGCCCGCCCCGCCTGGCCTGGCCAGGCTCTCCCGCGCCGCAGCATCTGCCGTCTGGCCTTGGGAGTCCCCGCGGCGGTCGCCGACGTCATCGCCGGCACTATTTAGTTGCGGGAAGGTGCTGGACCGGCACCATTCCACAGACGTCGACGCATCTGTCAGCATCATCGCTGCTCACCTACGATCTCAGCGGTAGACACCTCAAAGTCTAACAGGTCAGAGTTCCTGCGGCTTGCTTAAACTTGTACTTTGTTTTGACACTTCAATGTTGCATCCGAAAGAATTAAAGGTTAGTCTCTCATTTAATCACTGATCTGAATTTAACTCTAACATTACTTCTTTGCAATTCTTTTAAAAAAATAAATTGTTGATCGATATGTCGTGAAGTCTCTAGAGCTTCACAATTAGTACAATGTAATAATTGTATTAGCATGTAACCTCAGAGCCACAACTTAGAACTTTCATTAATTCAATAATATTTTTAATAATATTTATTTTTATAAAAGACACAAGTAAATAATCTTTGCACTTCTATTAATTAAAAACCTTGGATTGTCTTGTAAGCCTTTTACTTCATGTATTAAATGTCTGGTCACTCTTTGCCTTTATTACATTTGATGTTTCAAAAAATAACAACTTGGTGACTCCGTATTATTTTCCCAATATATCTACCACATACTTTGATTCTAAGAGACGAAGTTCTAAAACCACAATCTACCGCATCGTTTCCACAATATTTTTGATAAATTTATAGGTTAAAATGATGCCACATCTTTACTGACGAACACGATGTAATTTCAAATGTGTGTTTCCTGGCAGAATGAAGCTCGCAACATTCCTCCTGCCCCTGCTGCTGGTGGCGACTGCCTTGGCACGCCCTGCAGAACCTGACGCGGCAACACAGACGGACGCAGTCCACGTGGAAGAGCCACGGAACCCCACGTTGCCAGAGGACGCGCTGCCGGACGCCCAGAGCGCGCTGGTGAGAACCTTTTCAACCTCACTTCGTTAGTCATTACAGATATAATATACAATATCCTTGATGCTGGTCACCATAAGGGTCTCATAATAAAGTTGAGGATTCAATTAGAAATGTAAACGATGCTGACTTGGGCACTTTTTCGTGTATATGATTAGTTAAATAGGAATATTCTCTCCGCGATCATTTTCAGTTACCACCACTTTTTCCTAGTTGAGCGTAATGCAATTCAATTTGTATTGAGTGTGGCTGTTGGCTGATGGAACGTGTTGTGGCGTTGCAGGTACGCGAGCGGCGGTCGCCGCAGGAGAAGGAGAAGCAGCGCGGCAGCGTCAGCGGCAGCGTGCACCGCGAGAAGGGCGTGGGCACCGTGGTGCAGGCGCAGGGCCAGGGCAACATCTGGACCAGCAAGAAGGGCAACGCGCAGGTCGACGCTCACGGCGAGTGGTCCAAGGTGGTGAACGGGCCCGCGCGCGGCAAGCCCAACTACAACGTCGGCATCCGCTTCACCGGACGCTTCTAGGACGAGACACCACTGCAAGCCCAACTACGTCGGTACCCGTTTAACCGGCCGCTTCTAAGTCGTCTCCGCCCTCCCTTGCCATCAACTTTACTGCCAAAGACACTGCCTCCCCCAGTTCCTAGATATACAACTTATGTACATTTCATGTTGTGTTATTTATTTTCTTACAATAAAAAATTGAAATTGAACTGTTCATCATGCATTGAACATAAAAACAAAATTCTCCCGATGGATCCTCTGTTCTGTTTCCAAATAATTTTGGAAATGCCCGTGAAATCCAGTTAGCTATTCCATCCGATGTAACCGTACACTTCAATGAATCAACTGTTGCACCAAAGTTGCCCAAAACAAGTACCTTCGAAATGGTTTCAGGTATCGTGATGCGTCTTTGCCAAGTTGTTAATATCTCAAAAACTAAAAAGTTACGTACTTTAGAACGAAACATGTTACTGCTCCCATCATCTATAACAACTTGGCACAAATCGCATTCAGATACCTTAAACCACTTTGATGAAATTTGCTGTAGCCAACTTAGTGATTCATTCAATATATTTATTAAGATAAAGTAACAGTATTAAGAGAGTAACGCATTATCTAATGAATATTTCAAATGTAACTATTTGTAAGTAACATTACAATGTAAATATTTGATAGTAACGTCTCACTGACGCAACTATAATGCAAACTGGCAAAATTTTCTAATTTAAGATAGTTTTCGACATTATTAAATGAAAGAATTTAAATATAGTTCCCTGCAACATTAAACGAATGAATAATATCAAATTTTGTATCTTGGCAAACTCGCCTACATTAATTTTGAAAGCGTTTCATTACGTAAAGTGGCTTTGAAACATAATAATACACATATGAATATTTCATTAAAATATATATGGCACATAATAATAAATTAAATTATTTACAACTTCACAATTATAAATTACACATAACAGTATCGACAAATTATTATTTATTCATAACTGACACGTAATAGTTCTTATCAACAAGCTGATTTTAGTTTTAGTGCTTGAATTTTGGAGCGACTGATGTGTACAACATGGGCACACGCTTCACCCGCCGCTTCAAGACACCTCTTCCTCACCTCCTTTGCCAAAGAAACTGCATTTCCTAGTTTCTAGATTGAAATTTCTGTAGATTAGCACGTTGAAGACTATTTATTTTGTACAACAAGAATTCGAAATTATTATTATTATTATTATTATTATTAATAATAATAATTCTTTATTGCACAAGGCAACGGTGAGTCTCAGTGTAATCACTGATTTTCAGACTGACCGACAAAAGTTACAATTACAATAAATAATACAATTCTAAGCAATAATCAAAAAAAATTCAAAACAACAAAGCAATACAATAATTGTAAACCGCATTCAATAAAAATAGTAAAATGTAGAAGGATCCATTACAGGGCAAGGCAAAATGTACAGTAAGCAATCTAAATTGAACTTAGAAATGTATAAATTGAAATCAGAAAGAAAAAAGAGAAAAAAGATAAAATGCGATAAATTAAATAAAAAATGCATTAACGATATTTAGCGCATATAAACTCTTTAGCTCTTTGACGAAAACCTGAAAAATTAAGGACCTTTATGTCTTTCGGGAGTTGATTGTATAAATAAGCTCCAAGATAGCGATACGAAGCCTCAAATCGAGCTGTATGATGCATAGGTAGAACAACCTGCATTATGCAAAACTCTCAAATTTCTGTCGGTTGAGTCAGAAAAAAGTTGTCAATTCTCACGAATATAAAAGGGGTTGTCCAAACTTCAAAACTTTAAAAATAAAAAGGCAATGATGATAGAGCCAACGCTGATTAATTGTTAGCCAACCGGAGCCTGATCTATATGCTGAAATGTGAGAGTATTTGCCAATATTCTAGCTAAATCTCAAGCAAGCATTCTGCGTAATTTGTATTCCGTACAAAGATCTTTGCATAAGATAGGGTAGGTAAACTATATCACAGTAATCAAAAAGAGTAAGAACAAGTGATTCACACAGTCTAATCTTTATATCAGTAGGAAGTAATTTGCAATATTGATACAATGATCTCAGCCGCAGATATGCGGCCTTGCAAATTGAACTTGTTTTCTTATCTACAAATACATTTAGGTATAAAATTACTATCTATAAGTCTTGTTTCAACTGAATTTTTTAAAGAAAAAGTTGTCTGAATTGCGGTTATTGAGCCATTATATTATATGTTAACACTGTACACTTTTATACAAAACATTAAGATAACTAAGAGTAGAGATTTACTTCATTAACGACATGAATAAATTAAAAATAGTTAATTCTTGTAGAATTGTATTTCTGATAAAAAATAAATGTCTGGTAACGTTATTAAAATCCTTAAAAATATAATCACAATTTTTTAAACAGTAACAATTCTTGTCATAAGACATGTTTCGAAATTAGTTATGAATTAGAGCTTGCTATATTCAACTTATTGAAATAACAAAATTCATAATCTCAGGCATTTTTACATCTTTTTCCTTGTCATTTCTGGTGGCCGGCTGCTGTAATCTATGTACTTGCGAAAGGATTAGTACTGGTAATTTTCGCCCAGGGCAAGGGATCGAATTACTGATGGGTGAAATGAAGGCACTCTTCGCTGTCGCAGCAGAGTCTGAATATATTATACGAATGCTCTGTGGAAAGTTTTTTGTTCACAATTCCTTGAATAGAATGTTTTAATTATAAGTGAAGTTTCAAAATAAATATTGGGTTCCTCGTTGAAAGAAAACAATCGAAATTGTCAGTATTACTGAAATCTTTCTGCTTGTACAGCAAGGCTTGTTCCGTTGTTCGTCCGCTCGTTTGATGTACAGTTTAAGCCAGGGCCAAGGTAGATTCAGTTTATCTCACGACAATGTCGTTTCCTCGAAGAACTGGCTCCACATCTACAATATCCCTCCGACTACACAACTCTTATCTACATCGACGGACATTAAATAAGATCTCAATTCTGTGTGAAAACGCTGGAATTTCTATCAAGGTATTACGCATGGCAACGGCCTCGAATTTTATTCTAAACATCCGACAAGCGTTGATGAATGGAACTGTCACTAAAGGTTCTCATCACACAAAACTTTTAACTGTTTTGACGAAAATAAATAAATAAGGTTAAAAAAGGTATTCTACAAGAGAGTTGGCACACCCGTCGACAGTAAAAAGTTATTAGAATGTCCAGTTTATATTCAATGTTCAAACAGTAAATTGTTCGGTTTGTAAAGTGAGTGGAACTTTTCTGATTCGAAAGAATTTCAAAGAAATGGAAGATAATATTGCACACGTAAGCTTCCGCAGCACGAGTTCATGAATTCTTGGCAATCAGGGAGAAGCCGCGTCGTTGGCTGAGAGGCCAACGAAACGGCGTCTCCCGGAAGCCAAAAAATCAAAGATAGTATTGCAGCAAGCGTATTGCATACGCATACCAAAATACACCCGATTTGTTAAATATTTTTATCATCCAGAGCACATAATTCAGGCATATAAGAGACATGCCATAATGATGTATCGCCACGGGGCAGAAGGAGTTAATTGGAAGAAGCATGCGGACGTCGCCTACAAGATATTTTCATAACGTTAAACTTACAACTTATGATTGACTACCTGTTAAAAAAAGAGACAAATTTAAATTTCCGCAACTGTTACGAATCCTATCCTTGTTACAACGATGAATAATAATTCTGAAGTCATATGAAGATGAATTTTACAATGAAATGTATTGTACTTGTTTAAAGATTACACAAATGTACACCAGGGAGAGACCACATCACCTTTCCCGAGAAAAAAATCCTTCCATTCGACATTTTACGTTTCGTGGTTACCAATTATTCTTCTAATTGTCTGTTTTGTTGTGAAAGAGCAGGGAAGCACTTCCAAAACTGATCTCCCTATCCCCTTGTCTTGCAAGGCGCATTACAGTGTAACTTTTAGTCGTGATGCGATTGAGTTTTTGCGGATCAGTGATCTTGCATGCTTTCTGTTTTCGCATAACACTGGGTAACTCAAAATTCAAAATTACTTCTGCACCAGAAAAAACTCATTTTCGAAGTCTGAAATAAAAAAAGAAGCTCCTTTATGACTCAGTTTTTCTCTTTCTGTTTATTTAGCTAAAATTTCATAAAGCAAAACAAAAATACCGGCAAATGTATTTAAAGATCGAATCTATAGTGCAACAAATTAATAATTTGTTGAAAGAAATTTCCAATGTTCACTATTTCTATGTTATTTCAAAGACGCTAAATACAGTAATCCCTCAATATCCGTTAATCATGCACTATTCGCGATTTCCAAACATTCGTGACTAAAGAAATTCTACTGGTTTTAACATTCGCAACTTTAACATTTGCGAGTGTGTCTTGGTAGTACTACATTATTTAAAAGCGAGCACATTTGATCTTTTTTTCTTTCCTTTATCAGCATTATTTGGGAACCGAACCCGGCAGACACGGGAGCTCGAAGTATCACGTTCAGCAAAAATGTCAAAGTTGGAATGTCAATTCACTGTAATAGAATATAAAAATTGTTCAGTTGCGTCAAATTGCAGTTAAGAGTTTTGGCCATATCAATAGAAAAGGTCTTTCAGGATCTGGACAACGTCGTTATAATGACCTAACTGGAAAGGAGCTTCGTCAAATCACAAGCGGAAGAAAACCTCTTCGAACGTAATGATGAAGTAACTGAAGCGAAACTTTGTCTTGGAGCAATTTCAAAACGGTTTATGGAGTTCTAGAACTTTGAAAAATCTGGTGGGAAGGACATTCGAATGTGATCCGAACATGGAAATAACTTCGAAATTTAAGAGGGAAATAGAAGCAGCAACTTTTACATATTTTAACACATTTTTAGGTATTTACATTCTTTTACAACGTTTACATATTACAATGAGGAGGGCGATGAAATAAGAAAATAACCAAATCCTACATCCAACAACTTCCAAATTTAAATTAAGTGTCAAATATTGTTTTATTCTTTTCTTTGGAATGTTAATAGCTTGTGTTTGTAGTAGAGCTTACTCAGTTCTACCGCAATCGCCAGATAGTTTTTTAAAAATAGCTTTTCGATATCCAGGAACCTAACTCACCTTTCTTCATTAAAATGTAGACTCATAGACATTTGCGGATTTAACATTTGCGATACATTTTAGAAACCTAACGCTCGCGAATGTTGAGGTATTACTGAACTATATTCGCGTCATTTTAAGTTTGCAAAAAACTGTTTTCTTCCCCTAGGAGAGCAAATTCAAACCATAGATGATACAATTTGATATGTTCTCTCTTCTTAAATGTTTAAGTTGTTATTCCAAATACATACGAAGTTAAAATATTAATTTATTGTAAATATTTTTTAAATTCCATTTAAGAAATTATTTTAAATACTGTAAAGTGGGATAACTTTCTTACGGATTTCTCGTTTACTTCCGGTCAGTTTTTATTTTAAGGGACTTTAGCAAAATATAGATCAGCTCCTTATTTAAACAGTAATTTATTATAAGCTTCCGAATTTTTAATAACCAGGGAGACATTTAGGTTAAAAATTGCCAAAATATTCCATCTTGTGGCTCTTCATTCTGATATGTCTTTCTTCGCCCTAAAATGCACAGGAAATTTAGTATCACAAAGTTAAAATACAAAATGTTTTTTGTAAACAAGGTGAAATGTTGTTTTGCCATATAGAAACTGTTTTCATTAACAAGATTATCAAGTGAAAGCCAAAGATTTTGATTAAGTCTCAAATATGCATTTTAGCAGGGACACATTCATATAAACCATTCGATTTCAATATCTGTGGGGATTAATGATGATATTTATTCTTTAACTGCCCTCGGTTCTCTGAAGAATCAATGACATGCAAGACTTCGGATTTAGAGTGAGTTGGACAGCTGACCATCTCCAGAGCACTTTCGTTGGCTCTATTACGCTAAAGGAGGATCCGTCTCGTTTGGAATGAGTCACTTTTCCGGGAAAAGCCCTCAAAGTTGACCATCACAAAATCATCTACTTTGAAAACATATGTACCTTGATTTCCTGGTAGGTGGGAACCCTTACGGCGCAGCATGTGCCTTTGAGCCTTTCGAATGGTCTTCAAATGACAAGTTCCTGCAATAGCCGAATTTGTGAATAATAAATTCGTCACTCCTGACTTCTGGTGCTTCGTATCGCATGGGATGAATTTTTACATATGGGTTTGGAAGCCTTGCTGGAGAGTTCTACCTTCTTTGTATTGCGTACACTTATCCTCACGAAAACGCAATTTTTAAAGTCAGCACTTCAAAAATTACTAATATGTACCCGTATTACCTAGTGGTATGAGTTTCATCGCTCGAGCAAAGTTGTCGGAGTTTACGTAAGTAGCACAAGAGAAATTTTTAACCGGATCGCTTCTAGCGTACGCAGTGGATGTCCATCAGGTGACAGTTCCTATGTGGCGTGAGATTTCAAGGGGTTTAATTTCGATTAAGTTTGTTTTTCCAGTCGCATGGACACGTCGTGAGATTCGAAATACGAAAAATTCACTGTGTGTTAGAAAGTAATACCTGAAATAAGTACCATTTTAGAGTAATATTTGTAATTACTAACACTGCTTATAATTATTTGATAAACGCCACCAAAACTCTGTATGTAGTATCTTTTCTCTATAAGAATATATTTATAATATGCCTAGACATTGCATCTATAAGTTAAACTGTCGTTCATGTAAATCTTATCGTTCACTTTTCAATCTAGCAGCTACATTTTGTTCTCAAATGTTCTTCCTTGCACGCATAGGTTGCGACTTTGCGTGGCCGTGCCCACAAGGCAAGGGCAGGAATACATTTGGGAGAGCGGGCAAAATCATCCCTTCTACACGGTTTGCGATTTTGGACAGACGTGCTCTCCAGTGAACAATAATTAATTATTTTACATGTTCGGGCGCGTCAATGGTTGCGGTCATCAGTCCCGTAAGAGTAGTGCACGTTTTATCGTGGAAGGTGTCGGAGTTCTTCCCCCGTTGGAGGTGAGATCCGGCGACGACCTACTCTGCTATTGGATTTTTCACCATCAACGTATCTGTCACCAGAGGGCCA
Source organism: Acheta domesticus (assembly GCA_031308135.1). Taxonomy (NCBI): domain Eukaryota; kingdom Metazoa; phylum Arthropoda; class Insecta; order Orthoptera; family Gryllidae; genus Acheta; species Acheta domesticus. The sequence goes on along the minus strand of JAHLJT010002406.1, from coordinate 91,233,665 downwards.
CCGCCCCACCAGGACTAATTCTGATCTCCCGACAGTGTGGCAGTGTAGTGCTTGAAAAGTGTGTGTGTGTGTCTGTGTGTGTGTGTGTGTGTGTGTGTGTGTGTTTGTATGTGCACGTGTGCGTGTGAGAAAGTGTAAGTGGTCAGAAACAGACAAGGAGGAGGAAGGAAAAATCGCGCATGATCCGTGATCCATTTGGCATTGCACTACCCCGACATTCGCCTGACGTTGATTGGAGAAACCGCGGAAAAATATAGCTCAGCGTAGCAGCTGCTAGAATTATCTTCCAGACAGCAACTGAATTCGACTCGGCTATCTAGATAGAGTAGAAGATCCTGCCGTCAACGGAACTCGAACCTTAGAACCTTCCGGTCAAATACACCGCATCTACAGGGAACAGATTGAACAAAAATTCTCGCTAATTGTCTGGAGCATAATTCCGGTAAAAATACAGGGAAAGAAAAAATGTACAAAATCAATCCCCTAATTACCCATTAATTTTCCTTTTATATTATGGCGAAATAAACTTACTCGAAGATAGCATTGTATTAAGGAAAATTTAAAATTTGCAAATTGTAATCCGTTAATAGCTATATTCCATAAGCAAAAAAGAGTTTTCCTGCGACAGCAATATTTCCCTTCTCACTCCCTTAAATTGGAAGTAAAAATTTCTGAGAAGAAGATTCTCTGGATCATGCACTCCCCTGCGGTGCTTCCCCCTAGGTCTCGCCGCCGGCGACGCTTCTGCTTGGAGCAGGTCGCGTACCGCTGACAATGAGACGCCGCCGTTATCGTGGAGCGGGCCCGCGGGCCCGTCCCGTCCCGCTCTCCAACGCCGCAGCATCATCTGCGCGTGGCCTTGGGAGTCCCCGCGCGGGTTTCCGACGGCTGCGCGGTAGCTATTTAGTTGCAGGCGGGTGCTGGACGGGTAGCATTGCGCAGGCAGCGTCGCATCTTTCAGCATCATCGCTGCTCAAGTGCGGTAGACACATTTCAACGTCTGACAGGTGGGTTAGAGCTCTTGTTGTTGGGTTAAACTACAGTTAAACTACTTGAATTTTGATTTGACATCACAGTAGAATCAGAAAAAAAATAGAGTCATCTCTCAATTCACATCACTGATCTGAATTAATCGCGGAAGAAAATTATATATTCGTAATGAAAATTTAAAATATTTGCTGGTCGATAGCATACTAACATTTTATTTCTTATACTCGTACTATCGACTCTAACAATATCCGATTAGTAATAAGACTATTAATATTACTTGCCTATATCATGGACCACACGTACATCTTATTTTAATTCGACAAAATTATTTATTTGCTTACTAAACACACATTTTCTATTAAACGTGTATATTATGTTAATAATACATCAGGGATTTAGCAAGAGACTTTATCATTATATTTTAACAATTTAAATTCTCATTTTCTATTGCCTTAAACTAATTTAATATATATTCTATTGCCTTTAATATATTAAAGTGTTTTAAAAGCGAATGATTACGTGTTGACTTATAATATTCGTTACCTTTCCCCGCAATACTATATATTTTTATTTTAAAAACACATCGTCCTAACAACAGAATTATTTCGTTTCTCAGACATTTTCCTCGATTTTTGAATCACGAAAAACTTCTTAAAAAAGTGACACAAAGCCTTCTGGAATAACAAAGAACTCAATGTAAATTCAAATCTATGTTTCCTTTCAGAATGAAGCCCGCTACGATCCTCCTGCCTCTGTTGTTGATAGTCGCTACCGCCATGGCGCGCCCTACAGAACCTGAGGCAGTGACAGATATCAACACAGCCCCAATGGCGGAACCCCCGAGCCACTCGCTTCCCGAGGACGTGAAGAGTGCGCTGGTGAGTACCTTTTCATCCTCCACTTCATTTCACATAGCAAATATAATCCGCGATTGCCCTTATGTTGGTCATTATGAGTATCTCATACTATAAACGATGCATTAATGAAAATTATTATTTACAATCGTAAACGACAGCTGTTGTTGACATTTCTTCGTTGAGATGTTAAGCTTCATTAGAGAAATAATCATTCCATGTTTTCCTTGTGCATAATGCAAGTTAATTTGTAATGAGTGTGGCTGTTGTCTGACGGAGCGTGTTGTGGCGTTGCAGGTGCGCGAGCGGCGGTCGCCGCAGGAGAAGGAGAAGCAGCGCGGCAGCGTCACCGGCAGCGTGCACCGCGAGAAGGGCGTGGGCACCGTGGTGCAGGCGCAGGGCCAGGGCAACATCTGGACCAGCAAGAAGGGCAACGCGCAGGTCGACGCTCACGGCGAGTGGTCCAAGGTGGTGAACGGGCCCGCGCGCGGCAAGCCCAACTACAACGTCGGCATCCGCTTCACCGGACGCTTCTAGGCAGACACACCACTGCAATCCCAACTACAACGTCGGCATCCGCTTAACTAGTTCTTTCGTGATTGAGACATTCTCTGCCCTCTCTTGCCTCAATTCCACTGCCAAAGACACTGCCTTGTATTCTGATTCACAGAGAGTGAAACATTTGTACATTGACATCTAGTATTATTTATGTTTTACAATAAAAAATTGAATTACTTTAATTTTTGTATTACAAATGCTTGGATTTCTCTCGTTCCCTCTTCCCTGATTTTCAAGAATTTAATATGACAAAATGAACTAGATATATTGCAATAACTTATTGCAGTAATATAATTAAACTGAGGAAATAAATAGTTAAACTGAGTGGTATGTAACAGAAATTCATTTTTCACAATCTGAGGACATCACATTTAATTAATATTTTCAATATATTATTTTTATATGCTAATCTTATTTTCATTTCCAGCTGTTGAATATTATACATTTTTGAAAGAGTTTTCTAATACATGTTATTTGAATCATTCAGAGTCAAAATATATTTTTAACGTCTCACAACCTCGCGCTTCTGGGTATGGCATAAATACGTTGATATAAGTTAATACTTAATGATGTCTGCTAATGGTTCCTTTGAATGGTTAAAGATTTGAACCCTAGAATTGGTATAGTCTGGATGTAGTTCAAATTAATTAGTGAGGTATGAGTGGAATCGTTTTCTGAACAGAAAAATTGTAAGGAATTTTTTACGGCAGAGTATTCTGAAATTTACAAATAACTACTCTTTAACATCCAAATCCAGCAAACAAACAAATATAAATATCTCCTGAAACAGATATATGCCTATTCCACACTTTCAAAGCATACAAGATATTGATAACGTATTGTCTTCAATATCCAATACAATGTTTGAATTACTTTCACAACTCTGTGATAAAATATTTCAGTTTTTTTCTCTCTGTAAATTTGTACTACCGAATACATCATAATAAATAGTCTATTTATTTGAAAACTACAAAACAGTGTGTCTTTAGTAATTTTATACAATATGCAGAAATAGGATACTACTATAGGATTGAATTAACATAGTGAAATAAGTGATTTCTCAAATTTATACCACAATAAATTTTACTTTTAATTGTTACATTTACATTAATAACTATTATATCTTCTTCTTTGAAATATTAATAATAAAATATAATAAATAATTAATAAGATAAAATAACATTGCATACTATTTATTTTATCATTATCTAAAAATTGTAACGAAATTTCTGTTAGAATTTCTTATCGTTACATTGTAACATCCTCTATATAGTTTGTTAACGTCATCTGGGAGAACTGTGGCAGATAACCGCACGAACGCCTAAGGAGTACCGCACACTTCATGAGAGCATTAATATTCATTACTTCAAGATTTGTAGTGTACTTTTACTACTATAGGAAACTAATAGTTGAAGCAACTCATTCCTGCCTTCAATCAAAGTTTTGGCGTTGTTGAATTACAATCTGTTTTACTCCCGTTTGACATTTTAGTATTTTGCTTTGTTGATTAGTGATTTCGGGCGCGTCAACTGCTAAGGTCATTAGTCCCTGAAGTGTGGTGCTTGGATTTCGCCGGGAGGAGGTTGAGATCTTCGTCCGCTGGATGGCAAGTTCCGGCGCCGACCGGCTATTGGAATTTTCACTAACCCGGTATCTCCCACCAGAGGAGCACCGCCCCAAACGGGACAAGCTCTATGCCCTCGACCGGTCTCATGGCTTATTAGGGGGGGGTGTAACTAAGGGGTAAGGATAGGACAAGAAAGAGAAAGGAAAAAAGCATGCCGTCCGTGGCCCATTTCTTAGGGTACTGCTCTGGCATTTGGCTGGTGTTGATCGGAGAAACAACAGAAAACTTATCGATCAGAACAGCCAGTCGCTAGAGTTCTCCTCCAGACAGCGACTGAATTCGACCTGACAAGGTAGTGTCCAAAATTCTGCGAAGGTAGGGACTCCAACCTAGGACTTCTCGGTCAGAGGCAGTGTCATCAGTTGATGCTCTGACCCACTTCTCCTACTTATTTGCTTTGCTGTTGTTCACTTTTCATTAAGAAGAAAAACAAAACTGAGCAACAAATAACCAACAATGTACCGCTACAATATAGTTTGTACTCATATCACGTACATTTTCCCCATTCTTCTATTCTCAATCCCCTATCCAACCCAGCATTTAATAATTCATTACTGCACATTTGAAAGAACAACTTTTTGGTATCCCTCAACAAATTTCTCCCTTCTAAGCTCAAAAAACTATTAAAAGATTAGAAACAAAAAATCCCCTGGTTATGGAAATAATAATAAAAATTGTAATATTTTGGAAAAATTTCAATTGCAGTTCTTACTCAATAATAGAATTCCGCTTATAAATAAAAATGCGAGAAAGTAAAAATGATTATCATTCATCCAACTACAGACCTAAGAAGTCTTGTCTCTTTTGATTCCAAAATCTTTGAAAGACACTCAAAACACACTCAAACCTTTCAAAGGCACTCAAAGGCTACTTTCTCGATTAAATAAATATCTTTCTGATAATAATATAATTTCAAATACTTAGTTTGGCTTTAAAAATAAACATGTTACTACTCACCAACTTCTTAGAGTAACTGAGCATATTGCCAATTCAGTCCAAAAAATATACTCTAGCACTTTTCCTTGACGTCGAAAAGGCTTTTGATAAACTATGGCATACAGGATTGCTATACGTACTGCAAAAAATAGGAATCCCTCTGTACGTATACTACATTTTAAAGAGTTTTCTCACCAACAGACTTGTTAGAGTTAAAATTAATTCAACAATAGGAAAAAAATACTCAAACTCAGCAGGTGTCTCCCAAGGTTCATGTCGCACATCTATTCTATTAAGTATACAATTTTATTATATCACTCCATTAAATAATACAAAAATAGCGCCCCATGTTTAACATTTCTCTGTTCACTTCTCACTCCGATATCTTAAGTGCATATCACAATCTATAAAATACTTCGTTTATGTTACTTGAGCAGCTCATTGGATAATTAAAATGAACATAGGTAATTGCCAGGCAAAAATATTTACTCTCTGTAATCTTATTTTACGTGATCCTTCACAAATTCAAAATTCTACTATTAAGGGAGACCAGGTCTAGTTGTGACAACTTCAATTTATTTAATTTTTGAAAGTGTATGGACCATAATTTAGAATAACACAGAACATATAACATAGAACAAATAGAATGACACTTTGTGCAAACTTCCATATATTTGTATTTAAAATACATAATGTTTTTAATGATATATAAACAATTTTATGCAGCAGTGCACTTTGTCACAACCTGCCTCTCTGCGAGGCTACTTGTGACTGGGCTGGGGCATGTTGTGACACATGTAAAAGAAACTAAAATATTGTTATATTCAAATCTAACAAGCGTCTCTACAATACTGATTCTTTATATGTTAACTTTTATTTAATCTTCATCGTTTTCAACATCGGAATGGCAGTGAATGTAAACATAGTGTACTACATTTTTAGTACATTTTGCATGAGCTCATTTCTCACAAGTTATGCATTGCACCCAGTTCTCTTCATTCATTGATTTTTGAAATGTTTTTAAACAAACAAGGCATGTGCACTATTCATCATCTTTGGAGCCCTCGGATGTCTTTCATCTTTTTTCCACATATTAGATCTAGATCTTTACTTAGAAACAGCTCTTTGACAAGCTTCTTTTTTGTTTTCCCTTCTGTTTTAGTATAAATCTTTTCTCTAATCTTCCTTGTTGCTATAATCAAATTCCTTCTTTAAAAAGAGTGATAGTTAAAATTTCAGATTTCAAAGTCTTTGTTCTCTTATGGTTATTACTCAAGGTCCTACTTTAAGAAGAGGTCAGATCTGGGTAACCCATCTTCTACAACAGAAACAGCCCTCTGTTGTTAGCAGCTTCATCTATTGGTTTTGTACTGTTCCTACCACAGTTTCATCTATGTTTTAAATGTAATTTACATTGAAACCATATTTTTCGAAAATGGGACAAAACAGTTGGAAAAAATGTCAACATTGTTTTCATTGAAACTTGTTTCTATTTAAATTAGTAGCTTCAGAAACACGAAAAGATATTTTAGTGTTGGTGCACGTACTTCGTCATCCAATCAACACTTGCATACTTCGTTATCCATATTTACGGCACTTGAATTTTGTTTTCCATTGAAAAATAATATGATAAGCTTTGTAATTCCTCACTACATTTCCTGGAACTGAAATTATTACTCTCAAGCAATATTGGAGCAAGTAGTGACACTGTCACATTGTGCCCGTTATAACCTGTCACAACTAGCCCCCAGACACACTAATATGAATTCCCGTTTTTATTTCATGTTATTTTTCTATTTATGTAAACCAAAAACACATCAAATTAAAGCAAGTTTTTCAATTATTACACGTGTTAGAGTATGCAAATTCCTACATATGGGAGTACGATTTATCAAGTTCTTCAAAGTTAGAGTTCCACAAAACGAGTTTTTCTGTCAAAAATTGCCACACTCCGCTGCAGCATTACAAAGCTTTTTTCTTTAATACGCGAGTACGTAGTAGGCGAGAAAGTAAATAAAATCAAATTAGATGGATTCTCATTTGTTATTTTACATAGTGTCTGTAAACCCCTCCCTCCATCCAACTGACAATAAGTGCACATAAAACTACCTGGTTATGTCTCCAGAGTCCCCCCAACCATTACCTCGAAATGACTAGAAAGCACGTGTCGATATTCAAAGCCTAGTGTTTTTTCTGAACCAGTGTAGCTCTTCAGGCTTTCAGTTCTTGAACCAGGTTACTTGTACGGTGCCTCTTTTGTAGCTATATATCACTGACATTAGTAGCCCGAATGCCCTTTGCATCGCTTTCATGTGTTACCTCCAATAATTACTGGGTAAGGAAAGTATTTGTGGGTGGGATTCGTGTTCAGAGGTGATACATGGGTACATACCCACAGCCTTATTGTAAAACTTATCGTTGGAGTCCCTCAATATTGTCGGAGACCGAGCCGATAATGCCAATGAATTGCCTGTTCTATTTAGCAGCTTCAAGCGGGAATTCAGTATATTGATCTGGTTTTTGGTAACAGGTGAAAGTGTATGTGGTTTAACTCCTTCTGCCCGTCGGTCGTCTCGGCACTGCAAATCTATAACACAATCGGACGGATTATATAATTGAACGATGAACAATAGTGATTCATCGCAATGATTGGAATGTACGAATAATCCGATCTCCATGTTTTGCCATTGAGATTTATTACACATATATTTTATAGAGCTGATAAAATGAAAAACGAGATAAGTTTACTCCAAATTAATTGCCGAATGATGTTTATCTTTCCAGTGCACAAATAAGGCATGCACGAAAACAGTTTGGCGAGACGGATCAGGAGGGAAGAGTATGTTGGGAGAAAGCTTGCGGCTACCGTCTGCCAGTCATCTTTTTATTTTCATAGTGTCAATCTACTTCTCATGATGAGCTGATCTTATAAAAGATTACCAGATTCAAACTGGTTCAAACGTTTCTTTGTAACATTTTCTTTGAAGGCCAATAGGCGATTAATTACTATGACACGCCTTAATAGATAAAGCGGTTACTCTACAATTTTTTCCATTAAAAGTTACTTGAAAAGATTATTATTATTATTCCTCTAAATCACGACTAAAGATGTTATGAGTCGGCTGAATATAAAATCTACTCCAGGTTGCAACCAGCTACCTAAGGAGTAGATCTAGGGACTGTCGGTACCTCTACAATACTTTGCGCAAAATGTGCGCTGTTCCAAATAAAGCGATTTCTTGCACTTCCCAGTCTTTTAAATTACCTGGGAGTTTAGACAAGTTCTTACACAAATTTTGCGGAACAAATCCCAGAGCTCCGATAACTATCGGGACGACCTGTGCTTTTACACCCCACATTCGGGTGATCTCGATTTCCAAACTCTTGTATTTAAGACGTTTCTCTGCCTCCTTGGTAACGACGTTTTGATCGCAAGGTACAGCAACATCGACAAGTAAACACGATTTGTTCTCCAAATCCCGGATGACTATATCCGGTTTGTTTGCCGCTATCGTGCGATCAGTTTGAATTTGTTGGTCGTACAATATCGTACACAATCCAACAGATGTCACCGGTTTCGGTGAGTGTTCGTACCACTTGGGCCTGTGTTCGGAACTTCGAGGGCGGTACAGATCTGCCAGTGGAGGTAGCTACACACCCTGTCGTGTCTTTTCAAGTATTCGGTCTTTGCTAGGATTGGACAAGCTGGGACAATATTATCAATGGTTTCTACGTGTTCTTGACAAATGCGGCATTTATCATCTTGGGAAATTTTGAGATCCGCTTTATCATAATGTCGTGTTCTCAACGCCTGATCTTGGGCAGCTATTACAAGTGCTTCCGATTCTGGCTTCATTCTTCCTCTTTTAAGCCACATAAATGATTGATCTTTATTGATCTGCACCTTGTCCATTCCTTTTAGGTATTGTCCCTGGAGTGGTTTGTCTCTCCACGATTTCTTTAACATTTTTTGTGTCTCACACTTCATGTTTAGCAGCATCAGAAGTTCAGTGTCTGTGTTATTCGACGTGTCTTGCCTAGTTTTCTTCGCAATGCTTCTTGCTACACTAACAATGCCTCTGTTTCCCATTCTTCGGTCAGATTTCATGACCTACCTCATTAGATTGTCATCTTGATGGCTGACTACATACTTTCCCATCCCGGTTATTGCAATGTGCCAGGAGGCTTCAATTTGTCTCAGGCCTCTTCCTCCTTCCTTACGTGACACATAAAGTCTATGTACATCAGCTCGGGGGTGGGCAACGTGATGCATTGTAAGCAGTTTTCTGGTTTTTCGATCCATGATGCGAATTTCCTGCTCAGTCCAGTCTACTAGTCCGAAACTATATTCGGCTACAGGCACCGCCAGACTACCAATTGCTGATATTTTATTCCTTGAGTTTAGAGCGGACTGCGGGACAAGTCTCACTCTTCTATAATACTCCTTGCGAATTCTCTCTTTCATCGTGTCGTCCGAGATGGTCTCACATTCTTCAATGCCCAGATATTTATAAGTTTTACCTGGCTCAAGATCTTGAATCACAATGTGTCTATCAACTTCAATGTTCTCTGACGTGGTCATTTTGCCTCTTTTTAAGTTGACTTTTGCTCACTTGTCAAGACCAAACTTCATGCAGATGTCATTGCTAAATTCATTGATGACAGACAGCATTTGGGAGAGAATCGCTTCATTCTTAGCAAACACTTTAAGATCATCCATGTAAAATAAATGTGATACAGGCCTTTCGTCACCATGGAGCTTGTAACCAAAGTCAGTGTGCGACAGCTGTCTTGATAGAGGAATCAAACTAATGCAAAACAGCAGAGGGGATTGTGAATCTCCTTGAAAAATTCCCCTGTTAATCTGAATACTTCTTCTTTCTACTATTCCCTATCCGCTGTGTATTAGTAACCTGGTGCTCCACGACTTCATACTAGCCTTGCAAAACTCAACAAGTCTAGGATATAATCGATAGATCTCCAGGGTCTTCAAAATCCAATCGTGCGGTACACTGTCAAAGGCCTTCTGGTAGTCAATCCAAGCCATGCTTAAATTACGTTTTCGTTTTTTTACATCATTCAAAATTATTTTATTCAGAAGCAAGATTTCCTTACAGCCATAGGAACCTTTACGACATCCTTTCTGTTCAACTGGCAACAGATGGTTCTTCTCTAGGTGCCTATCCATTTTGTCAGCAATGGCTGCAGTTATAAGTTTGTGCATTACTGGCCAAGTAATTGGCCTGTAGTTCTTCGCCAAAGAGCTGTCTCCTCCTTTGTGTAGCAAATACGTGATACCGCGAGTGAGCCATTCGGGGAGTTCCTTAGGGTTTTCTAAAATTTTATTTACAGCCTTTGCTAGATGAGAATGTAGTGCTGTTAATTTCTTAATCCAATAAATCTGGATCTTATCAACCCCAGGGGATTTCCAGTTTTCCATATTCTTAATTGTTTGGCATAGGTCCTCTTTCGAGAATCCTTGAACATGTTCCACTGTTTCCACGAGTCCATTGGCAGTATCAACTTCAGATTGGAGCCACGATCCGTCTTTGTTGTAGGATCTGGTTTCCTCCCAGATTCCTGATCAAAATGTTTCGACGTCATCTTTTGAAGGACGGGCAGCATTGCCATTCGGTTTTTGAGTCAGACTGCGATAGAATCTCTTCGCGTCTGTTTCAAACAACCGGTTCTGTACACGGAAATCTTCTCTACGTTTGTACCGTCTTATTCGTTGGGCCCATGCTTGGATTTTCTCTTTTAGCTTTTCAGCTATCATTAGCCTTGTTGCGTCATTGTCAATTAGATATTTTTGTTCAACATGGAGAATTTTTTGTTGAACTTTATACGTGTGGTTTGACTTAGAAGATGCCTCGGCTAGGAGTGATATTTCACGCCGTGTGTCGGCTATCCGTTTCATAATTCTTGTCTTCCATGGAGGTGCGGAGCTTTTTACTCTGTCTGGCTGTCGGCCATCGGTGTTCTTGGCTGGCCCCAAGATTATCTGAGATACTAGATATCCAGTTGCATACAGGATGTGATTGATTTCAGTAATATCTAGATCTCTACTTGAGGTCTGTACAACCTCATTTAAGACAGAATTCGCTGTTTCTTCACTCTCTTAGCTTTAGCATTTTCGTAAATTCTCCTCGACGGTGCACGAGATTCGAATGGAAGTAGACGAACTCGTTCTATCTCGCGTCGGAGGAGGTTTCGCATCATGTCCTTATCGTGCGACTCATGGCCAGATGAGTTTTCACCACTGACGGATGTTTCATTTGGAAGAGATGAACCTTCAAGGGGATCATCGTTTTCAGGGATATTAGTTGGTTCTAAATGTTCGTCATGTGGATAGTTTGATCGAAGAACATACTCCACGTTTCTCTGGATGTTTGCAAGTTGTTCTGCTGTGAATTTTCCACTGCTGAGTATGTATCGTCGTTGACTGGCAAGCTTCTTTGAGTCTAGGGTAGGTCTCATATCTGGGTTCCGCTCTCTCCATGTCTTAAAAACTTCTATTTCTGAGCCCTCATTTTTCGCTTTTGCATAGTAAAAGCACCACATCACCTCCTTTAATTCCTCCCGTGTCCATCTCTGACGATGGCTTCGAGCTACTGCCGGCTCTGGGTCCCTGGGACTAACATCCGTGGGATGGCCAGATGTCGACAAGGTGATATTAGCTCGGTTTCTGAGCAGGTATGGGACATTGGTTGAACAAGGCACGTAAAGATTCATTACATTGCTTGTTCTATCCATTTTGCTCATTGGTTTCAAGTGAAAATTCGCAGGTAGCAAATTCGAGTTCACAGATCACACTTAACTTTTGGGTTGTTTCCTGCCATCCGTTACTGCGACCCATAGTGGCCTCGGGGCATCCCCCCGCAGGGCCCAGCAAGAGGTCCCTCCGATCGCCAGTCGGCATTACTAAACCCTACGGGATTTTCACTGACTGCTGAAGGCAGCCTCCTTCGCTGGCTAATTCAAGGTTCGGGCCTCCACTCTAATCAGTGGCCTGGTGTGCCAACCCAGTTTCTCTCCTGTACCCTCCATGGGCCGATAACAGGAAGTCCAAAGGTTCATGACCCTTCCCTCTTTACTTCCCACTCTCCTCAAAATGGAGTACTTCTTCGTCGGACCCCTCACCTTCAACCTATTCAGCAAGGGAGGCCCTACCAGTAGCTAGGCTACCACTGACATAGCTCTCAGGCTCATGGGGGTACTCAAGCTCCACCACCAACTCCAAGGTCGTGTACTCCCTAGGTGGAGTTGTTGTTGTTATTATTATTATTATTATTGTTTTGGTTTTACTGTTGTTACTGCTGTAACTCTGGCACCACAATCTTCGCAGACTGTGGCCATGCCTTAGCGACCCAGCCTGACGGTCATGGGCTGGGAAGACCTGTAATACGCAATCCCTAACGCCTTCTATTTGGCATTTTCTAATTGCGAAATCTTATCAACTCGCTATATTAACTAGAATATGACAGTTAAAAGCGACAGATTTCATTTTTCCCAATTTTGGGATTCGAACCGGAGTTTGAAAATGGGAAACTAACTCTCTATCAATGAGACACCTCAGGGGGTATTATTGATATTGTTATGATTATTATTATTAGCTAAAACTTTGCATATTCGCAACTGTAGGAAATTTACAAAACAAAATTGCTACATACGAATGCATTACGCGGAATATCAAACGTCCCAAAAATGTTGTTTCATGATATTCAGTACTTATTATCCAAGCTTAATAAAATCAGGAAGGGTTTTAAATTTTGGAACAATACAATCGCTATTCATTGTGAAGACAAGGAAAGGAATTTTTTAAAATGTAACTGAAATACATTGCATTTACCTTGTGTGTTGTAGTGGACTACTCTAGGATATGCACATGTCCACTTGAACTTAAGCACGCTTGCATAAATCAGATTTATATTGTTGTAAAGGACACATCTGTCAGACTATTTCTTGACATTATGTTTGTACATATGCAATAATATTTAAATTTAAAATAAGTCATTCTTTGAAAACTCGCTAATAAGGATGGAAAATTTCTTCTGAAAACCTTTCTAAAAAAAAGTAATCCCATACTCGCAAATCTTTGGACTTTCTAATGATTTGCTCACAATTTCAAAGAATTAAAACGAAAAAATAAATTATTTTGCTGGCTAATACCAACAACCACTTTTTCTTTACGAAAAAACACATAAAAAGTGAACAAAAATTGGTTGTACTGTTTTCAAAATATCATTTCTTACAATATTCAAAATCATTTTGCCAATTAAGAAAATTGTCACAAAATCGAATGCAGCTCGTAAGTGCGATTCTAAATTTATTTCAAACATTTTTCTCAGGAAAAAATGTTGGTTTAACACATTAATAAAGCTAGGTTGACGCAGGGCAAATAATAAAATACTCGTCTGCAATTCAATAAACGACAGACGATTAATTCGTAGTATACGCCAGGTCTGCTAAACATTTGACGTATCTCTCCTCCTCTGGTTAGGAATTCCCTGATAGTGCAATTAGAATATGGCATTTCTTGGTACACCAGTCATATCAGAGTGATAATTCCCTCAGGTGTTTTTAAAAACAAATAAGGTATTTTTTCACGATAACAGGATTTTCCTTCATACCCCCTTAATTAGGAAGTAAATATTTCTGGGAAGAAGATTCTGTGCATTGTGCGCTCTCATGCGGTGGTTCCCCCTCCAGGCGTCTCCGCCGGCGGCGTCGCGTCTGCTTGCGGCAGAGTCGTGCGCCTCCGCCGTTATCGCGGAGCTTTCATCCCGCGGGCCCGCCCCGCCTGGCTCTCCCGCGCGCAGCATCATCTCCGCGTGGCCTTGGGAGTCCCCGCGCGGGCTGTCGACGGCTGCGCGGCAGCTATTTAAGCTGCGGGCCGGTGCTGGACCGGCACCATTCCGCACACACCGACGGACCTGTCAGCATCATCGCTCCTCACAAACTGTCTCAGCAGTAAACACCTCACGAAGTCTAACAGGTGAGTTAGCGTTCCTGCGGCTTGCTTAAACTTGTACTTTGTTTTGACACTTCAATGTTGCATCCGAAAGAATTAAAGGTTAGTCTCTCATTCAATCACTGATCTGAATTAAACTCTAACATTACTTCTTTGTAATTGTTACGTCCCAATTTAAAACTATTTATTGAATTTTTTATTTCCTTGCACCCAGGGGACTCTTGTAGCACAATTCTTTATACTCAATTATTTGAACAACCAGTGTAGTGTGTTGAAAAATATGTGAGTTGAAATCGGTCGGAGTGGCGTCGTTCGGAGGAATGCAGTCCTTGCCTCGCCCAGCTGGACCCCTGCACCCCTGCTGGACCACCCTCCGCGCGTCCCGCCCCCGTGGGGGTGGCGACTGCGAACGTGCCGGAGGGTGTTATTCCAGGCGCATTTTTTTTGGCAACTTCCTGTCCGAGCCCCTCCGGCTCCAAGGGCATGCGTGCGCGCTGCGTGCGTGCACAAGCTTCGCCATCTCCCCAACAGCGCTAGCCCTCAGACACACACGCAAATTGACACTAGCGCCCCTGTGTGTCACGAAAGGACAACATTTCGACCGACCAGTCTTCAAAAACTTTTCATCCGACGAGATCAAGGACTCTTGTGGCAACCTCCGCGGAGGTCAGACGTATTTTCGTATGCGGTGCAAAATCTGTTTTGCCTACCGCAATCTGTTGCAAGAAGCGGCTCTCTAGCATTTACTTATAATATGCGGTGCAACGCCTAGTTGCCTACTGCAATCTGCTAGAGGACGCTGCTCTGCACAACACTTCAATTTGGGGTCGCAACTCTGCGCCATCCCCGTCAACAATCTCCTGCTGCTGCAACATCTCTCGACCGACATCTGCTGCAAGAAACACCCACCAGAGCTCCAACGGATAAGTGATTACTTATTTCAAACTTCTTTCTGATGCATCAGAAATCTACTTGAGTGCACTCTTTAAATCTATTTAAATTTAACGCAAGAAAAGACTTTAATTTTTGGCAACTTCTGACTTCAAGATTACTGTTTTTCAATTACCTTTGTTCTTTTTTTTTCATTACTTTTTTCACATTAATTTTTTATCTTACTGTTTTTTAATATTTTTTGTTTGTTTACTAACCTTTTAACTCAAATTTTTTAGTAATTAAATATTTGTTATTTTTTATTACAGCTAATGTTGTTCTTTTTTGCCCTATCATATTCCATCCATCTATGCAATACCGTACAGCTCAATTAATTTTATGTGTTATGTGTATCATTTAATTTACAGTCTGCTGGTCCTCCAAATATATAAATATAAAGCTATCAGAGATTCCTCCATATTCTACTTTTCTTTTTTATACTGCCAAATCACATTTTGCAGACGATACACGTAACATATTTGGTCCTCCGTTCGCGGATATTTATTTCCAGTTATTAGACAATACGTTGTATTGTATTGCATTTGGATGTGTTGGTAGAGCAAACAAAATTGTGTTCGTGTGTAGTGATAAGTGTTCATTTTCACATAATTATTATTACGCATCGTAACAGTGAATTGTGTCTGCAAGTCCCCCCTTGACGTGCAGGGCTATCGTGGCAAGACATTATTTTTGTTTTGGGTGATAGAAGGTTTTATTTTAACCTCTTATTTTTGTTGTTGTAAATTTTAACAAATCAAAATGGGTCCAAAGAAAAATAGGCAGTTAGACCCCCACACAGGCCATGAAACCACTCAACAAGAGCATCAAAGAAATAATTTCAAAAAATTATTAATTTCCTCAATGAACGCATTGCGTAGTTATGAAATTAAAGATAGGCTATCCTATAACGTGTTATTAGAAAAACAGACTCGGCTCACTAATCTTTATGAACAATTTGCTCAAGTATCAATGCAATCTGAATTTTCTGATTCTGACTTTAGGGAATACGAAAATATTGAGGACGAGTACGTCACTCTCTTAGCTCAGATTAAGATTATTCTCAGTGAGAACAATCATCACTCCGATCAAATTTCGGAGAATTCTGTTAACAACGAACAGCATGTGTGCTCATCTTTTGCGAATTCTCGAACACAACAATCAGTCAGGTTACCGGAAATCTCTATTCCTAAATTCAATGGAGATTTTGCGAATTGGACGAATTTCAAGGAAATATTTACGGCCCTGATTATAAAAAATTCCACTATAGAAGATGTGGCAAGGTTTCATCACCTAAATACTGCTCTTGAAGGGGAACCTCTTTCATTGCTACGCAGTCTACCTGCATCAGCCCTCAATTTTCAGGTAGCATGGAATCTGCTTTGTACTAGATATGATAACACCCGTTTGATAATATCTAGCTACCTGAAAAAGCTTCTAAAACCGCCTGAATTACAAGCAGGATCGCCTCAGTCCTTAAGAGCTATATTAGATCATTTTGTGACTAATTACAATGCGCTGAAGGTAATTCAAAATGAACTACCTCTTGATGAATTGCTCATTTCTCAGTTGTTGTTAGAGTCTCTAGACCTGGAAACTTTGCGTGAATGGGAAAGTTCATCTGACACAGATAAAATGCCCTCACTTAACGATCTGACCACATTTCTTGAAAAAAGATGTAAAATCTTAGATCTAGTTAATATCAATAAGGTAAATGTCGAAGTACATCTAAAGCAAGGGTCATCCTCATCACGTCCCACTTCAAAACAGGGTACTAGTAATTGCGCTTGTTGTTCCGGCCCACATCCAATTTATTTGTGTGCTGATTTCAACAAAATGAGTCCGCAGAAAAGGATAGCCGTAGTAAATGACAAGAAGTTATGTCGAAATTGTTTAAAACATTTTAGTCCTGGGCATACTTGTTCAAAGGGAACGTGTCGTCAGTGCGACAAACGTCATCATACGTTGCTACATTTAGGTGATAAAATTTCCAGTAAGCCTCAAACGCAATCAAACGTGATGTCAGCTAATGCTAACGCGTGTTCAGACATGAACACCACGAGTTCCGCGCCCTCAGCTGGAATCTCGGAACACATTGAAGCTCAGGTAAAGTCGCAGGATTCGTCTAAGATATCGTTTTGCACTTTGCCTGCAGTTCATACGTCACGATGCCTTCTCGCCACCGCGGCAGTGCAGATAAAGAAAAAAGACGGATCTTACGTGCAGTGCACAGCAATTATGGACTCCGGATCCAATTGTAATTTAATTACTGAATCTTTAGTTGAACGACTTCAACTCAATACTTTTGATGCCTCTATAAATATCTGCGGCATAGCAGCTTCTCAGACACGAGCTACTCGCGGGGTATCACTTGAAGTTGGCGCCAGCGCCACGAATTGGCGCACTAACTTAGGTGCTTACGTTATACCACAGATTAGTTCTCAACTACCAACGGTAGATTTAGATCCAACTTCTTGGAATATTCCAAGCAACATGACTCTGGCGGACCCGCAATTCGCTAATGCTAAGTCCATCGATTTGTTGTTAGGTTCAGAAATATTTTTCTCAATACTGGCTACGGGAAATGTTTCATTAGGACCTGACAAACCCGTCATGCAGAACACCTTGTTAGGCTGGTTAATAGCTGGTCGTCTACCGTGTTTGCAGGAGTCAAAACAATCTACGAGTCATTACTCGGCATTTATATCTTCTAATCACGAAAGTTTAGAGGAAACACAGTTTGAATTAAACAAGTTTTGCCAATCAGAGGAACTGCCTGCGCCTAAACAATCCTCTCCAGAAACTGAACATTGCGAAGATTTCTTTCGCGAATCTACCACTCGCGATCGCGACGGTACATATATCATAAACCTCTCTCGCAAATTAAATGCACCGACTTTAGGCACAAATCAATCTCAGGCAAACCGCCGTTTCTTGTCATTGGAAACCAGGCTTCAGAAAGATCCGAAACTCAAACGCAATTATGTGGAATTCATGAAAGAGTATGAAAACTTGGGCCATAAGGTTGAAGTAACCTCCAGCCCCATGGACAATTCCGGCTATTACATCCCTCACCATCCAATTCTGAAACCATCTAGTTCAACCACGAAATTACGCGTAGTATATGTCGCTTCCAATTAATAAGTTAGCTCCCTTACCTATTTCATAAGATAGAATAGTTTTCTTTATCATTGGGACTTCACATTGTTCTTATTAAAATTCTCTATTTTATTTCTTTTTTACAAATGACACTCCTGTGTCGTGCCATTTGGGCGGGCAGTATGTTACGTCCCAATTTAAAACTATTTATTGAATTTTTTATTTCCTTGCACCCAGGGGACTCTTGTAGCACAATTCTTTATACTCAATTATTTGAACAACCAGTGTAGTGTGTTGAAAAATATGTGAGTTGAAATCGGTCGGAGTGGCGTCGTTCGGAGGAATGCAGTCCTTGCCTCGCCCAGCTGGACCCCTGCACCCCTGCTGGACCACCCTCCGCGCGTCCCGCCCCCGTGGGGGTGGCGACTGCGAACGTGCCGGAGGGTGTTATTCCAGGCGCATTTTTTTTGGCAACTTCCTGTCCGAGCCCCTCCGGCTCCAAGGGCATGCGTGCGCGCTGCGTGCGTGCACAAGCTTCGCCATCTCCCCAACAGCGCTAGCCCTCAGACACACACGCAAATTGACACTAGCGCCCCTGTGTGTCACGAAAGGACAACATTTCGACCGACCAGTCTTCAAAAACTTTTCATCCGACGAGATCAAGGACTCTTGTGGCAACCTCCGCGGAGGTCAGACGTATTTTCGTATGCGGTGCAAAATCTGTTTTGCCTACCGCAATCTGTTGCAAGAAGCGGCTCTCTAGCATTTACTTATAATATGCGGTGCAACGCCTAGTTGCCTACTGCAATCTGCTAGAGGACGCTGCTCTGCACAACACTTCAATTTGGGGTCGCAACTCTGCGCCATCCCCGTCAACAATCTCCTGCTGCTGCAACATCTCTCGACCGACATCTGCTGCAAGAAACACCCACCAGAGCTCCAACGGATAAGTGATTACTTATTTCAAACTTCTTTCTGATGCATCAGAAATCTACTTGAGTGCACTCTTTAAATCTATTTAAATTTAACGCAAGAAAAGACTTTAATTTTTGGCAACTTCTGACTTCAAGATTACTGTTTTCAATCATTTTTGTTCATTTCCTTTTCATTACTTTTTTTCACATCAATTTTTTATCTTACTGTTTTTTAATATTTTTTGTTTGTTTACTAACGTTTTAACTCAAATTTTTTAGTAATTAAATATTTGTTATTTTTTATTACAGCTAATGTTGTTCTTTTTTGCCCTATCATTTTCCATCCATCTATGCAATACCGTACAGCTCAATTAATTTTATGTGTTATGTGTATCATTTAATTTACAGTCTGCTGGTCCTCCAAATATATAAATATAAAGCTATCAGAGATTCCTCCATATTCTACTTTTCTTTTTTATACTGCCAAATCACATTTTGCAGACGATACACGTAACAGTAATTCTTTTTTAAAAATAAATTGTTGATCGATAACTTAATGACATCTAACAGGTGAATTAGCGATATTGCTGTTTACTTAAAGGCCGGTTTTCAATACTGAAATCTAATTTGATACGTTACGTTAGAAGTGGAAATCATTAAGAAGTAAATTTTAAACGTTTTATATCATATATAAACATACATTTATTCGTATAAACCTATATTTGTGTATTAAATAATTACAATATTAATTATTTTTTTCAAATTTGAACTTGAAATTGTTTTCCCTTAGGAGGGTTCCAAATATTACATTAGCCATATTTTTTATATTCCAAGTTAAATTAAATTTTATTCGAAGCTATTCGAGACAAATATACAATTAATGTTAACTAGCGTGTGTATTGGTACCCAAATAAGACTCGAAAATAAGCAGAACTTTTTCATTAAAAAATCCACTACCCTATCAGTAGTGTTCTCCATTCATTCCAATAACTAATCATAAATCAAAACATTTCAAATTGTTCTAAAATCAAGAAATGATTCTTTAATGGTAACACACTTCCCTAGTGGTCCATTATCGCTTCAGGAGAAAGAAGGTACGTTGTAAAAGGAATAACATTACTCGCTTACTTCATCGCGAAGCAACCATTCAACTATTTTCTACATGTCGCTTGTATATTTTGAACGTTTAAACACAATTTTCACACCGTTGGTCATTTGAACAAGTTTCTAAACGTCAAAACCTTATATAATTAGGATATAATTGCAACATTTCAAATCCTCATGTCTCTCGTAGAATGAAGCCTGCGACGCTGCTCCTGCCCCTGTTGCTGCTGGTGGCCGCCGCCGTGGCGCGCCCTGCGGAACCTGACGCGATAGCAGACATCGACGCAGCCCAAGTGGCCGAGCCCCCAAGCCCCACTCTGTCAGTGGACGCGCTGCCCGAAGCAGAGAGCGCGCTGGTGAGAACCTTTCCATCTTCAACTTCGATGTCATTACAGTGAATATGTATGATCGCCTTGATGCTGGTAATTACTCAACATCACAGTCACGTACTAATGAAGGGATCTATTAATGAAATTATTATTTTTAATGTAAACAACAGTGAACGTTCGAATTTCTTTATTTACATGATTAGTTCCAACTTAACATAAATGAGAAAACCTAATTTGTAATGAGTGTGGCTGTTTGACGGAGCGTGTTGTGGCGTTGCAGGTGCGCGAGCGGCGGTCGCCGCAGGAGAAGGAGAAGCAGCGGGGCAGCGTCACCGGCAGCGTGCACCGCGAGAAGGGCGTGGGCACCGTGGTGCAGGCGCAGGGCCAGGGCAACATCTGGACCAGCAAGAAGGGCAACGCGCAGGTCGACGCTCACGGCGAGTGGTCCAAGGTGGTGAACGGGCCCGCGCGCGGCAAGCCCAACTACAACGTCGGCATCCGCTTCACCGGACGCTTCTAGACAGACACACCACTGCAAGCCCCACTACGACGTCGGCATCCTCTTCTAGACAGCACCACCTCCTCTTGCCTTGAAGATCACTGCCAAAGACACTGCCTTTCGTAGTTCCTACAAAGAAATGTTCTGTACATTTACATGATTTGTTATTTATTTTTTGTAATAAAAATCAAAATTAAATAATTTATTTTTCTTCAAAGACAAAAAATACATACATTTTCCTGTTGGTTCCTATTTCCTGTTTCCCATTAATTTACTGTTGACATAGCAGTCAACTTATTTATTACCGTCCTCTTAAAAATACTAGTCTTTTTCTCCATATTTTAATCAAACTTGTCTTTTTACTTTCCCATATACAGAGTAATATACTCCGTATAAACGTAGTATAGGGAAAGTTATGTAATACTGCGTGAAAAATTGACGAATTTTCGGGAGAAAAAAATTCATTGCCGGGCCGGAGTAACGAAAAAGTGGATAAATCCAGTTGCTACATTAAGAAAAAGTCCCTTAACACGTGGTGTATCCAGAATTTCTGTTATGTGGGTCCTTGATACCGAAAAAACAATTGAAAGCAAAATGTCCGTCTTTCCATCCGTTTGTCTCTCCGTCCGTCTGACCGGTGTATATGAACAGCACTAGCGCCTAAACTATGCGTACGATTTTTTTCCAAATTGAAAAAAACCCTGTCTCTCTGGCCTGCGTCGAAGCTCTGAGATTTTTAAAAACATTCATTAATTTTTGTTGGTACTTCACATGAAACGCCCCCGGACATTTTCAAATTTTTCTCAAGAACGGTACCAAAGTTTTTCTATAAATTTCTTGTAAAAATAGAGTGAAATACACTTATTAAGGTGGCGTAGGTCCCATTTTAACGGTTAACTCTGTATTTTCAAAATTTGCAAAATTTTGAATTTTTTTCGCCGTGTTTCTACAACTACAAAATTGAAGATTAAAGATCTTTCCTTCAAATAAAATTTGTTCATAGTGAGTTTTTTTTAAGAACATGTACAATGTTTTTTTTTAATTTTAGTTTTCGCGCAAAATTGCTGCAATATGTGGTATTAAAAAAATACATAAACAAGATTTTCTCAGAAACGGTTCCAAATTTTTTCTTTAAACTTTTGGTTGGGATAGTGCTAAATGTACTCCATGACATGACATAAACCCAATATTGCTATATTTATTTTGTTTTTTCAAAAGTTATACAAATATTTTTTTTAATATTCTCTCAGATCTTTAATATTCACATTACCAACAATTTATAAACATTCATATATTTGTAAGTTAATGTGCTTCAAATGATTTCAAATGAAGTTTTTTGAAAACTCAAAAGTTTTCTGTGAAAAAGAGCTTTAAATTTCGCATTTTTAGTAGCGCTTAAACGCCATTTTCTTGAAAACTGCTCCAAATTTTAAAAGAAAATTGACATTTAGGAAGAAGTGTTTGTGTTCTTTAATATTCTAAAATTAATATTTCCGTTCTGCAATTATAAAACCAAAAAATTAAGAAAATGTCAAAAACATGTACTTTGAGCGACGATAGATGGCAGCTGGCAAGAGTATGTGACAATTCCGAATAGCTAGCCCAGACCCAAGGAAATAGAAAACTAATATGGGAAAGTGTGTGCCATTCTGTAACACCACTAGTTTTACTTAATTGTAATCTGAATTCTAAATTAAATGTCTTCTGAAATGGATTCTTTAGAATTCACCTAGAAAAAAATATTCAAACGGAATTGCAAACCTTGTCCACTTTTGACATTAAACGAAGTAATTTACGATTTAAACAAATGATTTATACTGTTTATCTCTAATTATTAATCAGTCTCGCCTCGGCCGCGGTCGAGGCAACATCGTGCGCTCCGAGCTCGCCGTCTGAGTGGCAGTTGGAAAGCGTGTTAGAAGTGAACTTATATTCTAGTGAAATTCGTGTTGGCGATCAAGTGATACGAACAGTACTTATTGTTCTTCGAATTCCCCAGCGGGGAATAAGGTGTTAAATGGAGTCCAACGGAGTGTCAAGCACCGGGATGACCTCTGACTACAGGCGTCAACCTGCTCAAGACCGCCCGAGTTACAACAAAGTCGTGCAAAATTCATTGTACCCTGATAAGGACCAAGGTATCATTATCGACGGTAAAGGCTACAGCACTCCGCTAGAAAGGTATGTTGAAGCATTAGCCGCTCTTGTAGAACCCAGACATATTATGTACGCGTCAAAAGTTTCAAATAACAGAGTATGTGTATTTCTTACAAGCAAGAAATTAGTAGATGACATTACCGAGAAACACAAATCAATAAACATAGACGGCAGTGAACAGAATATGAGGCCTTATATCAACAAACAGAGACGTATAGTATTGTCTAATGTATATCCAGTGATTCCAAATTCAATTATAGAACAACAACTAGATAAACTAAATATTATAAGAAGTTCCCCTGTGACATTTCTTCGTGCCGGCTTTGTAAAAGAGAATTTTACACATATATTAAGTTTTCGAAGGCAACTGTACGTTCCTGATGAATCTGTAAGTAAAATACCGGACTCCATTATTGTTGAATTCAAAGGAGAAAGAAACTGGATTTATCTATCTACCGGCAATATAAAGTGCTTTCAATGTAAAGAAGAAGGTCATATTGCAAGAAACTGCAAAAATGTTGATATCACTGATTCAAGTAACTCCGAAACAGTGCATGAGGTAATGGATATAGTTAACGAACACGAAAACTCTAATGATTTACAGAGTTTCCCCCCTCTGAATGAAGTGAAATCAACAAAAAGACAATTATCACAGATTACCAGCACATCCAGTGACGCATCGAATGTACCTCCTCCAAATAATGCAACTGTAAGTGCGGAAAATACTGCCAAACCATCCAAAAGGAAGAAAAAAAAGATCAATGAAAGGATTGAAGGAAGTAATACTAAGAAAAACATTGATGAACAACTGGCTCCGGTTAAAGAAAAATTACAAAAAACTTCCAAATTAATGACTTATGAGCAACTGAAAGGATTTTTAGAAGACACTTATGGAAGTAACAACTCATTCCAAATATCATTGAATTACACAAGAGAAACGGAGAAATTAATCAAATTGTTAAGGGAACTCTATCCATCACTGGAAGAAAGGGGAATTAAATCACGTTTTACGCGAATAATAAAGAAATTAGAAGAACCTTTGAATTCCGAATCATCTCGGCCGCCTTCAGAGAATGAAGAATCGTCCAGTGAAAATAGCAACAATGAAGATTAAAATTCTCCAATGGAATGCGAATGGGCTAGGTGCTAGATACGAATTTTTACAGAAGCTGCAGAGTGATAACAATTTCGACATCTTGTGTATTCAAGAAACCAACTTTAAAAACGATTTTCATAAGACAATCAAAGGATATAAGTGTTATTACAAAAATAGATCAGCGTGCATAAATGCTAGTGGAGGAGTCGCCATCTATGTGAACGAATCGATAGACAGTGATGAAGTGCAAATATCAAGTAACTTGGAAGTAGTTGCTGTGAAGTTATCCCTTGGAAGTAAGTGTTTCTTTTTATGCAATTTATATATACCTAATTCGTTTTCCCTTGAATATAGTGACATTGAAAGCGTTGTGCAACAAGTCAACAAACCCATTATTTTGGTAGGCGACTTTAATAGTCATAATTTAAATTGGGGCTCCGAAAGAACAGATACCAGAGGGAAAATAATTGGTGAGTTTATAGAGAAAGAAGACTTGGTAATATTAAATGAAGGTAATAAGCCCACATACTTTAATATAGCAACAGGAACTACAAGCGTCTTAGATTTAAGCATATGTACACCGAATCTGGTTAGATACCTTCAGTGGAATGTATGCGATGATCTATTTAACAGTGACCACTTTCCTATTGTTGTGACTTTCGATGACTCACTCACACCAGAAATAATCCACACACCCAGATGGATTTTTAATAAAGCTAATTGGCAACTGTACCAGCAAAGAATCGACGATAAAATCAAAACTTTAAATAGCAATGTTAATCTTGATTATAAACAAATAAATAATATTCTAGATGACTTTGAAGAAATAATAATGTCCACTGCCAATGAAATTATCCCCAAAACTACAGGCAAAGTTGGCAAGAAAAACCTACCATGGTGGTCACAAGAATGTAAGGAGGCGGTCAAAGAATATAAGCATCTGTTCAACGTCTATAAAAGGCACAATACGGAGGAAAATAAAATATGGTTTAAATCTGCCAGAGCAAAAGCTAGAAGAATAATCAAGGAAGCTAAAAGAAAATGTTGGAGAGAATTCCTTTCATCCATAAACTCCCAAATGAACAGCAAAGAAGCATGGAATAAAATAAACGCCATAAATGGAAAACATAAAATGTCTACCATAAAAACAATATACTCCTCTAATGGCATTATCATGCAAGAGCCACGAGATATAGCCAACAGCTTTGGAATGTTATTTGCATCTAATTCCAGCGATCAGAACTATGAAAAAGACTTTGTTAAATTCAAAAAAGAAAATGAGAAAATCGAGCTAGATCTTGAAGAAGGAAGCCCAGCAGACAGTGATATTAAGCACTTAAATGTACCTATTACATACAGAGAATTAAATGAAGCCGTAAACAAATTGAAAGACACCAGTGCCGGTCCTGACGGAATTCCCAACATTTTCATTAAGAAGATGCCGTCTTCTGCTGTACAATACTTGCTAACGGTTTATAATCTGATATACACTAACAATGTCTTCCCCCGTAAATGGTCCGAAGCTATTATTGTACCCATACAAAAACCAGGAAAAGATAAACTTCTGATTAGCAGCTACAGGCCTATCGCACTCACATGCTGTCTATGTAAACTGCTGGAGAAAATTGTGAATCAAAGATTAAAGTGGTATATGGAAAAACATCAATTAATTACTCCATATCAGAGCGGCTTCAGGAAGCGTCGCTCCACAATGGACTGTCTGGCGTCCTTAGAAAATAGTGTTTATAATGGTTTTGCTAATAATATGATCACCACACTTCTAAGCTTAGACATAGAGAAAGCATATGAAATGGTATGGAGAAGACTAGTTGTCAAAATAATAACCAAGGCGAAAATTAAGGGAAATATCTGTAAATTCATATACAATATTTTAAAAGATCGTTCAATCAGAGTGAGAGTAAATGGAATTTTGTCAGACAGTTACTGCATTACGAACGGCGTGCCTCAGGGATCGGTGCTAAGCGCTACCCTTTTTCTGCTGATCATCAATGACCTCCAAACCAATATTAAACCGCCAGCTGTCATTAATATGTACGCGGATGACTGTAACATCAGCATAACTGGAAGAGATTTAACATCTTTAGAAGAAAAAGCACAAAAAGTCTTAGACTCAGTCATGGAATTTTCAAGGAGCACTGGACTTAAGATTTCTAAGACAAAGTCCACATTTATAATTTTCACTAGAAGACGATCTGATAATAAAGAAATTGAACTGAAATTAGCTGAGCATAACATTAAGCAGAGCAAAGAAATAAAACTCTTAGGAATGATCTTAGATGAGAAGCTAACATGGGTTCCACACATAAAAATCTGAAAACTGAGTGTACCAAAAGAATGAATCTTGTCAAGGTTATTTGTCACACATCCTGGGGAGCAGACTTTTCGGTTATTAGAAGAACGTATCAGGCAATAATTAGATCCAAATTGGACTATGGGTCTCTATTATATGATGCTGCCAACAAGAGCATCAAAAGAATATTGGATCCTATCAATAATACGGGAGCCAGACTGATATGCGGAGCCTTCAAGACCAGCCCAGCAACTAGCACACTTCGCGAAGCTGAGTTAATGCCATTAGAAAAACGTAGACGGAACTTGATCATCGGATATATAATAAAAGTAGCTTCAAATAAACTGAATCCAGTTACAAATGACCTCCATAACACATACAGGTTTCACAAAACTCTGAAGTTCAAGAAGAAACTTCCCAGACCCTTGACAATGAGAGCAATTCAGTTTCTGGAGAAGATACAAGAGAAAATCCCACCTCTTAAGAATACAGCTCTACCCCAATATGCACCGTGGACAATGCAAGATATTAAAACAGTCGAAATTCCAAACATTTCTAGAAAACAGAATGCAAATCCTCAAGAAACTCGTATCCTCATTAGAAATGAATTAGAAAAATACCATGACCACTGTAAAATATTTACCGATGGCTCCAAGAATCTAAACCAGGTGGGCTGTGCAGTAATTTCTCCAACCCAAGTAATCACCAGGAAATTACCAGATGATTTTTCAGTGATGTCAAGTGAACTGTACGCCATTTTTGAAGCCTTGAGATACATAGAGAAACAAAGTGAAGACAAAACTATCATAATAACAGACTCTAAAAGTGCAATCCTAGCGTTAAGGAATGTGGACAGTGACAATGAAATGATCCAGGACATAGTTATTAAAATTCACAATTTGAAAAATAATGGCAAAGAAGTATCTTTCTGCTGGATACCATCGCATTTCGGCATACTAGAAAATGAAATGGCTGACAAAAAAGCTAAAGAGGCTGCTCAAAGCGAAGAAGAAAGTGATATTATGTTAAGTTACCAC
This sequence comes from Acheta domesticus, assembly GCA_031308135.1. Lineage (NCBI taxonomy): Eukaryota > Metazoa > Arthropoda > Insecta > Orthoptera > Gryllidae > Acheta > Acheta domesticus. Next base: position 91,206,256 of record JAHLJT010002406.1, on the reverse strand, counting down.
GAGTATCACAAGAAAATCAAAATCAAACTGGAAATTAGAGACAGCAATGAATGGAACGCTTTAAGCTGCACATTGAGAAGCATTAGAGAGTTTCGCGATATTAATCCAGCCGTCACCTTCTGCAGAGCTGAACAAGTAGTTTTAATGAGATGCAGAATTGGTCACACCAAGTTCACCCACCAACATTACATCTCTAACAATGATGCAGCCATGTGTGACAGGTGCAACATGATCTTTTCAGTCGAGCACATTTTCACTTGCCCAGAATATGAGACCAGAAGAAGAAAATACAATATAAACTCACCAGCGGCAGTGCTAAAAGATAGGGAATTGTGTATCAAATTTATTACATTTTTGAAAGAAATCAAATTGTACAATCTCATATAATGTTCTTTTTCTGAAATAGTGCTTAGAATTAAATTATGCTGTAACCTTGAACTAAGCTCAACCTCTGATTAATGTATTAGAATAATTAAAAGTAACAATATAATGTGAAAATAATGTATTTGTAAGCTGTGGTAAATGTATGATACTATATAATGTATTGAAAATGTATTGAAAACGAGGTCGCTAATAACACACGTGGTTGATGCGACCTAAAATAAACATATTATCTATCTATCTATCTATCTAATTATTAATATATTTTTTGAAGGAAAGCACAACCTTCGTTGTATCTTTTTATTTAAAAGAAACTTCTCTATTCGCCTCTTTGACAATCTAAACTCAATTATCTAACCTGTTAATAGCTGTTATAATTCAGTATCAGAGCCTGTTATTTTCGTTCTTGTCTTAACTTAATTTCGATGCTAGAAGTACTGCGAAAATGCGCCATCAAACCACAATGACAAATTTTAAAGCACGAATCAAAAGTTATGGTACGATGGAAGAATATGATGCGATGAAGTGGTGGTATAAAGTGATCACGTGCATTCGTGTGATCCAATACGTGACAACAGAGCAATCTGTAAGGTATTGTTCTGAACGACTGCACAGCCAGAGTTTGAAAAACGGATGACCAAATGAATCTTTATGGTACTTCTCGTCTGGAACGATTCTCAACCAATCACATATCTTAGTGTTAGGAACATAGTGATCCAGATCGCAGGGGACGTTCTGGTTTAGGGCACTTCTTGTAAAATTGGTCTCGTAAGATTAAATGACAATCTTTTTAAATATGCACTAGGAAATTACCATTTTGTAATGAATTGAAGGCTGTGTCAAAAATCCAACTTATACACATAATTACTAAAAATACTGTTTATTTTCAAAATATGTATCTGTTTTACCAAATGTGTAGCCTATTTTTACAAGACTTTCTATTCCTTTTACGTGAAATCGAAATTTGTTTACCTAAGTTCACAAATTCATTTAATTCTTTTAACAGCAAAAACAATTTCATGTAGTATGTTTGTGGTTACAACTACATAACTTGCTAAAATGAAAAAAAAGTATTAACAGTGCTTCAAGAAACATTTTTCATGATTTTCTTGCAAATTATTTTCACTTATAAAACTTGGCAATATTTAATGTTTATTTTTAACTGACTTATTTCAATTTGTTCTATAGAATGATACATACCTCTATTTCAATATTTACTTCTCCCTAAAATTGATAGATGCTATTTTCTAAAGTATTTATGAAGTTTTGTTTATTGAAGTCCAATTAACAGCTTGAGTAATTTGCAATTGCGTAGAACATTTAGTATTATGTTACCAATAGTACATGATATTGAAGACATAGCAATATTTTCACTGAAAAATACATTTTAAATATCATAGCCTACAATTATATTTTTCACACATTACTTGTGTTAACATTAAATTTATTAATAGATTTGTCGTACTTTATTGTAAATGAATTAACACCAAACTTGAAAGATATTTATTTTTCCAAATTTATTAAAGGTAAGTGTAGGAATTGAGAGTATTCTTATTGAAGTTTCGGTATGTTGGAGAAGAAATAATAGTGAATGAGATACACATTTTTTTAATTGTAAAATAATCAAATCCAAAACCGCCAATTATCTGAGTTTATACTGAGTGATGTTTTTGTACATGTGGGTGTTCGAGCGTGTGCGTGTTCGTACGCGCGCACGTGCGTGTGTGTGTGTATGTGTTGGTGAGTGCGCGCGCGCGTTTTCAGTGAAACATAGGTACAGTATTGCTTGCGAGCGAGTTTCTGTGGTGTTATTTCCTTTCGGATACTGGTGGTTGAAGTATAGAAGAATCAACGACGCAATTTCGCATCTGTCTTTGTTAACGACTGCGGAAAGTGTTTGGTATTCTTCTCCAGATCTATTTTTCCCCTTTCGTGTGTTTTTCTCTTCTACTATATATTAAGACATTTCCGCAGAAAGGATACGATGGAAAAAGCCTCCGAGGTGAATACTAGAGGTCAATACCATTTGAAGTGTAGACGTAATTGATTAGAGGTCATTCTCTTAGCTACATATGAACATGTAATATGCTATAAACATCCGTCAAAAATTGATGATTCAATGATAAAATGGAATCTACTGAGATCCATACGAAGAAATGACAAAATACTAGTGTTCTGATAAAAAAAAGCGTAGTAACTGAAAAAATATTTTTGAAACGTTTCTATTTTGTTTTAGAGACAACCCTTTGTTGTAGACATAAATAGTACAGAAATATTGGAAATCAATGTTTGCATATAAAAACAATTGTTATTTCACGCAAACGTAGTACCTGCGTATTACATATGCTTGTTTTAGTTATCAGGTATATTTAACACGAGGAAACCGGCAATGTTCTCCTACGCACAAAGGCAGTAAGTCATCAGAATAAAAGGTCCAAAACAATTGTTTTATTGAGGTTATTAGCCACATTCGGACGTCAATTGTATCTGTGGTTGAAATATGACCATGTTCACGGAAACACCAACATTAACATAACAAGATGATTAAACGAATCATAAAATAATTAGTAGCGTTGAAACTAGCAGTTATTTCAATGTCATCCAGTAGAATAAGATTATAGTGCGCCCTAAGACTACTACATTTTTTGAAACTAAAAACTTATCGTACAAACGATTAAAACAAATACGAAAAAAATATTAAAGTCACATGATATTAGAATAAAAATATGCATGCACAAAGAAAAACTGAAGCCGCCTAACAGTCAAATTGACAACCTCCGTCGTCCTATTGTTAATTAAGCTACTAATCAATTAAATTACTGAAGTAAAACTACTCCTAATCTCTCGTATCGAGAAATCAAGCTATACGCATAAAGCTATCAGATCATAAGTGTGCGCACCATAAAACATATGGGGAGGAGGAACTACATTTCTTGGTTTTCTTTTCTTCCATATAGAAGTTTACTAATAAGGAAATCATATTTCAAGTGGGATGATAAAATAACTTTTATCTCAGAATTAATAAATACAATTGATGTTATTTCACTTCACACGCTCCCCCCACACACACATTTACATACAATCATTCACAAAATGCTCTACACATTTCATGGCTTCCCGGAGGTTAATTTTTTTTCTTTTTCTATACATTCTACTTAAATTTAGATCTCGGAAAATCGTAATAGAAAATATATATGTTACTAAGTAAACTCACGAGCTTGTCAGAAGTTTAGGTGATAGAATCCAAATGAACGACTTATTTCTGCCGTAAAACATCCATTATGTTAAAAATGTTCAGTTCAACATTGTAAGAGTGTACACTTTTTCCCCGGCACAATCCTGGGTTCGATTTCCGGCCAGATAAATTAAAACTGTGCGCTTTTCTTACAAATGTTCCAGTATCTATTGTTGTGTGACGATGATAAAGTCCACCCTAAGAATGAAGACCAGTATATACGATGAAGGGATGTCTTCGTGCTAACCACACAAACTCCTTATCCTATGGCTGAGAGGATGGGTCGCTGTTGGTCGGCCAAGGGCCGTAGCGCGCTGTTGAGCCGTAGGACAGGATAGGACGCGTTAAGTAGTGAAGAAAAATTAATTAGTATACATTTAACATGTTGAATTTCAATGTTCAGCAGTGGAGACGCAACTTTATTCAATAATAAACTGTTTAAAACAATTTTAAAAATTAAAAATATACAATTTCTCATTTATTTCTATATATAATGATAGTTTTTTATTAATAACACAACATATTTTAAAATTCAAAGCACAATACTGCCTTAGCTTATTATCCGGCGTATATCTGTTACAATGATATTGCACAATAACAATGCAGTCCCACCTATTCGCATGCTCTGCCAATCCTGCCCAACCCACCCGCTCCCCCGGCAACAATGCCCTAGATGAGCAATAATATCCCGCTACCTAGATTGCCAGTTACATTCATTTTTTCGGTGTTACGGTGTGTTTGGGTTGCGTATCTTCATTTATTTATTTATTTATTTATTTATTTATTTATTTATTTATTTATTGGCTGCTCAACGGCCTTCGCCCAATTTGAGAGTAATACCTCCAGTTACTTAGATATTATCATGGTACAAATATTCCAACTCAAATTCATTCACTTTTCTAAATTATGTTTTTCACAAAGTCTTCAATTTATAACTTAAGATATTTTTTTATTTATTAACAAACCTAATACTATGTAAAATATTATAAGTAGGTTCACTTTTCATCTTCCTCCTTTTTCTTCGTTCATTTTCATCACATTTGTGGGAACTTCTCTTTCTAAAATGGAATGTAATTACTGTAGTCTTTATCCGGGATATTATCCGAATCATCAAAATGAAAATCACAATCACAAACCACAAACGACACTTTTAACTGCGGCGCAATGATTTCTATAACAAGGCTTTTCGACTTTCCCTGGAATTAATGAGGTGAATTGTTGGGCGAGTGTCTACGTTGAAAAGAATTATGATTGAAAGATGGAATGCGAGGAAGGTGAAATGGGAGAAGCCCTAGCAATGCCAATGAATTCACATCATGTCCACGAACCGCCGGAGTATAGCTCAGACTCAGCATTGCTGCTGTTTCTGCAGCGACTCGGACAGGGAGGTTCTCGAGTTCGAGTGCCGAAGGCGGATTATCGATACTATCGAAATAGCTATGTCGAACTCTGCCGCTGTCTGAAGGAGAATTGTGGCGGCCAGCTGGTGTGATTAGTAGTTTTGCGTGGTTTCTCCTATCAATACCTGGTACCTCCGAATGCTAGAGCAGCAGTAGTACCACTAACAAACGGGCCACGAACCCTCTCCCGTTAAAACACGCACACGTACACATACATTCCATAAACTACCACACATCTCGGAGGACCAATCGGGAGCTTAGAATTTGACGTGACTTGGCCGATGTCCCACTGTCGGAGATACCTGGGGTGTAAAACATCCACAATGTAGGTTGGTGCCGGGTCTCACCATTAGCGAGAAAGGAATCACCGCCACCTTCCAAGATAAAAGTTCACTACATTAGTGGGACTAACGACCTTAGCAGATGATGTGCTCGGAAAGATCAATCAATTAATCAATCAATCATCTCCGCATCTCACCACTCGAATACATTTATTCAACAACTCCTCGATAATAAGAATGCACCGGTCCTGTGTTACGTGCACTGTCACCCGGTGGTTCCCTCCGCATGGGTCGCAGTGGCGCCGCCGGAGGCTTCTCTTCCGACTGCAGCAGGTCGCGTTCGGTGAAAGCGTTGCCATTCCGCTTTCAATCCCGCGGGCCCGCCCCCCGCTCGCCTCTCCCGCGTCGCATCCGTTTATCTCGCCGCCGCCTGGCCTTGGGAGTCCCCGCGCTGGCTGCCGACGTCACAGCAGCCGCTATTTAAGACGGGAGAGGCGGAGGGAGAGCATCAGTCTGCAGGCCCAAACGCATCAGACACGATCACCGTTACTCGTTTACGGTCGCGGCACGAGACTTCTCAACGATATTAATACGTGAGTAGACGCTGTCATTGCACGCTTCAGTAGCGGGGTCTACTGGTTCAATATGTCTTTGACCTTGCGTTTTAACTACAGCGACTTATGATGTATATCTTTATAGACACGTAAAACATGAGAAAAAGTATTTAAAATGATAGTAATAATTAAAATTTAATATAACATTTAATAAAGGACTTAAATATAGCCCGTTATGTTTAAATTATTAATTATTCAAATGATTAAATAATTATTTGCTTCGTGATTCTTCTTTCAATATCTCATGATATTTTTTTAATAATGAACGGGTTTTAAATTGTAAAGAATATTTGTTTTAAAAAAATATCAACAACAATTAAGAGCATTTAAACCAGAAAACACTAACATTTTCAAAAATATTATGTGGTTAATATTGTTCATTAAGTTGCAAAACAATATATGTACATCACGTCACATCCTTGATCACATTACTGAAACAGATATTTTGTCTACCTTGATTTGAAGAATGTAACTTAAAAGTAATTTCCCTCTGAAAATTCGAATTTTGAAATCATCAATATATATTTTTCACTCATTCTCATCCGATCACTTCAGCAGAATGAATGCAAATAACGTAAATATTGTTACTATATCCTGCTCATGAGGTACCACTTAAATCCCATGGAAATGATTCGTTTAATTTACCACTGTATATTAGTTTGTTTTCTTGTCACAATATATTTTGACTTTCACGTAGTTGGATACCACTAAACAGCACAGTAACGGCAACATTTGACGGTTACTTAATTTTTGAAAAATTGGAACTATTAAGATTTATTTAGCTTTTAAGAAATCAATTGCTCAATTTTAAGAACGTTTTCTTTGATGCAAAACTTCATACACCAGTTTATCGCGCAAACTTTATATATTTTCTTTTGTTAAATGTTTGTGCCAAGATAGATAGAATCACTCTCTACTTTACAGCAATTAGGTGTTTCGGTGCAATCTAAAATTTTAAATGATTACTAACTAATATTGCCAAAACCATTAGCCAGCATTTGAACCGCGATCTCTTCAATTATAATCAGTTCAGCTTTAGCTACAAATCTACGGAGAATACCAATATTCCGAAAACTTTTATAAGCCCTCACCAATATTTTGTACAGTATATTCAATTGTCATATCAGTGTTGTAATATTTTAGAGTTGTAATCGGCGCTAAAATGACAGATTTTTGGAAGTAAAATATAATTTTACATTTTCAAGAAATGGCAATGAACGACACAAAAATCTTTTTTTTTTCCTTTATTGCAGAATGAAGCCCGCGACGTTCCTTCTGCCCCTGTTGCTGGTGGTGGCCGCCGCCGTGGCGCGCCCTGCGGACCCTGACGCAGCCTCCGACGCAGCCGCAGTGGCCGAGCCCCCGAGACCCTCGCTGCCACAGGCAGCGCTGCCCGACGCAGAGAGCGCACTGGTGAGAGAACCTTTGCCATCCTCACTTCCTTTGTCTTCACAGATGTCATCTACCATCGCCTTCTTGCTGGTCCACCATAGGGGTCTAATACGAACGTAGATGATGTATTAATGTAAAATATTATTTACAAAAGTAAACTCTAGCTGACGTTGGCATTTCATTCAGTTACATGATTAGTTTCGTTGTAGGAATAAGTACTCCGCGATCATTTTCGGTTACCACCAACTTTTCCTTGTTAAGGATAATGCAAGTTAATTTGTATTGAGTGCGGCTGTTGGCTGATGGAGCGTGTTGTGGCGTTGCAGTGTGCGCGAGCGGCGGTCGCCGCAGGAGAAGGAGAAGCAGCGCGGCAGCGTCAGCGGCAGCGTGCACCGCGAGAAGGGCGTGGGCACCGTGGTGCAGGCGCAGGGCCAGGGCAACATCTGGACCAGCAAGAAGGGCAACGCGCAGGTTGACGCTCACGGCGAGTGGTCCAAGGTGGTGAACGGGCCCGCGCGCGGCAAGCCCAACTACAACGTCGGCATCCGCTTCACCGGACGCTTCTAGGCAGACACACCACTGCAAGCCCAACTACAACGTCGGCATCCGCTTCACCGGACGCTTCTAGTCAGACACGACTGCTCCAAGCCCAACTACATCGTCGGCATCCGCTTCACTTGTTCTTTCGTGATAGAGACATTCTCTGCCCTCTCTTGTCTCAATTCCACTGCCAAAGACACTGTTTCTTCTAGTTCCTAGAGAGAAAAACGTTTGTATATTTTTTCATGTTATTTATTTAAAAAAATAATTAAAACGAAATGCTGATTTTTATTCACAAACACAAAATTAGAGTATTCTATATAGTTTTTCTATATAGTTTCTATATTCTATACAGTTTTTGTAAATGTATATTTGTCTTAAGACATCCTCACTTGTCCATCATTGGTTTTAGTGGTGGAAAGCAAGACTTAATTTAGAGAAACTAGCGCAGCTTCAAATTGAATATAGGCCAATCTAAAATTACTGCACAAATTGCCTGGGGTCTTCAAAGCAATGGAGATGTTTTGGCTAATATTTATTATACTGGTAAAACAAGTTTTAGCGGAGTTTGTAAAATTTGTGATTCGTTTTATAAATGTGTTCTTTAGGGAATGGAGATCTAACTCCTTTCAAGTATTTCAAAAATTGGTTAAAAATAAATGTTGTGATGTAATAAAAGAATACAGCAAAATATGAACCGAGATATTCTTTGGAATAATAACCGGTAACGTTTCTCCGATCACCTTTTTTACAAATTAGTCATTATTTATTTTATTTATTCCCATCAGAATTCAATCTTGATACAACTTGAGGGTTCAAAATTGTATTTGTTTTTAATTTCAAAGGTTTAAATTAGGACATAGTAATTATTTTAGCAAATGAATTTTAATTTTATTGAATTTTCAAAATCATTAAATTCCTAATTCTGCACTTAAGGTCCTTAATACAATAATTCTAATTTATCGTTAATATGTCTAATTCTAAGAGTTATTATTTTCAAATATTGAATATATTTGTAGGGCAAATTTTTTGACCAAATAGAAAATACTTAAAAATAGCCATTTTCACGCACTCTTATGTCAATAGATCGGGATGTTGCGAAAACTCAGGATTGCAGATTGAGGTGTAGAGATAGATGTGCCAGTAACAAGCTGTGCGTCAGCATCCGAGGTCAATGAGTTCAGTCTCGTTTAGATTTTTGTCTATTTTCCGTTGTCCCATTGGAAAAAACACCTCAGATGGCCCTTTATTTTACTTCTGGCTTCTGAACATTAACGTAGCTTCACTTTTTGTACAAGTTCTCTTGCTGTTTGTGGAGAATATAGTTTTTCAGCTAATCTTCCGTTATGTTTCTCGCGACAGTAAGTACATTCTTATAGTTGTGATTGTCTAACTTTGCCTCTCAAGGCCCTATGGTCACGATGGAATATCACACGGCTTTTCGCGTCTTTCTCAGTCGTGCGTCTAGAAGTCGCATGACCGCAAGGACAGCTTGAAACTGTCGTGTTCATATGATATCTGGTGGTATAATAAGATATATAAATCTATAATAGTTCTGCAACATTGAGAAGAAACACTTATGTCAAGTAATTAGAATAAGTATTTTTCCGAATTAGATTTTCTATTTATTGGTTTATCTTGGATGTAATACCTGCACTGGGGTTTTTCGTTGGAGTACACAGCATTGAAAAAGTCATGTTTCCATCGGCAGTGTTGCGCCCTGTAATATATTGTAATGTATTGCACACGATGCCAACAATGTGCTCCGCAGCTGCAGTTAGTCTCTAAATTGTACGTTTAAGAAATCCCGCATCATCTTCACAAGAAACGTATAAGTTATCTAGACGATGAAGACAAGGAGTGATTTATTTGTTCATTTCAAATATACTGTATGTTTTATTAAAACTCATTATTACCATAAATTGTTGTTTTCAAATTAATAGCTGTTTTAATTGAGAATAAATTCAAGCTAACTAATTTTCGCACAACGTAAATTCAAACTTATATTAAACGAATTATTTAGTTCAATCACATACATAATCATTAATTCTACCAATTTTCGAAAATATTCTTCACTTCACCAGAATATCAACTTCCAAATCGGAAAGAAAAAGACGATTGATTCTCGCTGATCATTTGTATACAGTATCACCGACGCAGGTTTCCTCCCAATGCTACACCGAAAACGTGCGAGAGTTCAACGACGCAGGGGTTGCCGATTCATACATAATGCAGGATGTTGACGACGTCGACGTCGTCAAAATGTGGCGCGGAGAGACAGTCGCGGAGAAAATAACGGTTGTCGAGTCAGCTGCCGGCGACAAGTAGAACAAAGGACGGCGCAGCGCGTAGAGGCAGGCGCTCTCGCCCGGTGAGATGTGCTGCTCGCTTAGAGCTTCGGGTGGAAGATCATGCGGATTAACGGTACGAGCAGCGTGTTGACGCCCATCTGGTGCACATGGCTGCGGGGAAGCTTTGGAGGTTTGGGGAAAATGCCTTTTTTATTCTAGCGGACGCATGTAAGGCTGATAGTTGGTAGGAATCATCACCAAATAATATGGTTTGTCATGATGATTGGTTTACTAGTGCAAATTTTTACTTTCTTGCATTCTACTCACGTAGTACGGAGAAAGTATTGTAATGAAGCGTGAAAAAGCGATTTTTTGACAGTTATCAGAATACACCTTTGGTGGGTTTTTGAGACTGAAATTAGTTTTCCAGCAATATGTCTGCCCGACTGCCATCAATGCTAAAAAGTAGGCAGATTTTCACCAAAAATTGTTATTCCGCAATCGATCTAGCGTATAACGCCGCTCATTGAATTTAAAAGGCATAATTTTGTATGGTACTTTATATGAAACCTCAAAATATCGAAGAAACTACTTTTGGCCTATGAACATGCGAAACGCACAGAGGTAAATTTCATTAAACGGAGCTTTACACGTGACGTTTTCCTCTGGCTTTTAGGAACTCATTAGGCATAAACATTCTGTAGGTGACGTTCTCAAGATCTGAGAATAGGTTTCCTAACAATCAGGGGCAAAGGTCACTTGCGTAACCTAGTCACGTGAATATAATTTTGTTTATAATAATAATTTTCTATTTCACAGTTTCCCAGGTAATATTCTAGAATTAGTTCTTTGCACTTCGTCAACAAGACCCTATTTAAGTCATCTAATGCAAAAATTGTCCTGAAGGTAATGATAAATTTATTATTATTATTTTTCCATTACATCACGACTAAGACGTTATGAGTCGGCTGAATATAAAATCTACTCCAGGTTGCAACCAGCTACCTAAGGAGCAGAGATCCGGTGACTATCAGTGCCTCTACGATACTTTATGCAAAATGTGGGCTGTTCCAAATAAAGCAATTTCTTGCCCTTCCCAGTCTTTTGAATTACCTGGAAGTTTAGACAAGTTCTTACTCAAATTTTGCGGAACGAATCCCAGAGCTCCGATAACTATCGGGACGACCTGTGCTTTTACGCCCCATATTCGGCTGATCTCGATTTCCAAACTCTTGTATTTAAGACGTTTCTCTGCCTCCTTGGTAACAACGTTTTGATCGCAAGGCACAGCAAACATCGATAAGTAAACACGATTTTTTCGCCAAATCCCGGATAACTATATCCGGTTTGTTTTGTCGCTATCGTGGCGATCAGTTTGAATTTGTTGGTCGTACAATATCGTACACAATCCAACAGACGTCACCGGTTTTGGTGAGTGTTCGTACCACTTGGGGCATGTGTTCGGAACTTCGAGGGCGGTACAGAATCTGCCAGTGGAGGTAGCTACACACCCTGTCGTGTCTTTTCAAATATTCGGTCTTTGCTAGGATTGGACAAGCTGAGACAATATGATCAATGGTTTCTACTTGCTCCTGGCAAATGCGGCATTTATCATCTTGGGAATTTTGAGAACCGCTTTATCATAATATCGTGTTCTCAAGGCCTAATCTTGGGCAGCTATTACAAGTGCTTCCGATTCTGGCTTCATTCTTCCTCTTTTAAGCCACATAAATGATTGATCTTTATTGATCTGCACCTTGTCCATTCTTTTTAGGTATTGTCCGTGGAGTGGTTTGTCTCTCCACGATTCTTTAACATTTTTTGTGTCTCACACTTCATGTTTAGCAGCATCAGAAGTTCAGTGTCTGTGTTAGTCGACGTGTCTTGCCTAGTTTTCTTCGCAATGCTTCTTGCTACACTAACAATGCCTCTGTTTTCCCATTCTTCGGTCAGATTTCATGACCTACCTCATTAGATGGTCATCTTGATGGCTGACTACATACTTCCCCAACCCGACTATTGCGTTGTGTCAGGAGGCCTCAATTTGTCTGAGACCTCTTCCTCCTTCCTTACGTGACACATAAAGTCTATGTATATCAGCTCGAGGGTGAGAAACATGATGCATTGTTAGCAGTTTTCTGGTTTTTTTCGATCCATGGTGCGAATATCTTGTTCAGTCCAGTCCACTAGTCCAAAACTGTATTCGGCTACAGGTACCGCCGAACTACCTATTGCAGATATTTTATTCCTGTTATTATTATTATCATTATATTATTATTATTAAATTAAAATTGTAATATGTACACATTTCAAATAAAAGTAAATAAAAATTACATCAAAATATTATTCAGGTCATACAGAGATCATTATTCTATCAAATTAAGCTTGGCGTACAAATTTTGCCATGCTGGCAATTGTATGACAAACCATAGCGCTAGTAACTAACGGTTAAGAATATAGTCCTATCAGAAGAAAAGAAGACGATGGTCAAGGATAAATTGAAGAAGTGTCATGCGTTCGGGTAGGAAAGCTTTGTTTTGAATGTTTACTGTGACTGTTATGAGTATGCTAATGGAACTGAAAGAGTTAAGCTGTTAAATGAGGGTCCTCGAAAAGAGATAGCTTTGTTTGCAAGATTGCCATCTATTTAGGTATTTTACTGAAATACTTATTAATGACATTATCTTTGTACTCATGTGGATATTTTGCTATTATAATCTTTCCCACTAGAAATACAATATCTGTACAGTTGAGGGAAGTGTTGCGAAGTAGTGATGTACCACTAAAAGGATGACTTGAGATTGCTTTCTGCCAAAAATCGAATTTCTTTGCTCGAAGTTATATTAAGGGATACACGTCTATTAAGTTATATTAAGGGATACACCAAAAAAGATAAAAATAAATGCCAAGATGAGCACAAAGGAGAATGAAGCAAGTAGAATAAAAATATATTTGAATGCCGTTGTTTCAGTTAAATCTGGATTTCCTCAACACTATGTGTATAGATTCAAATGTTACTAGACACGCAAGTTTCTTATACCCATGTAACAACGCAAGTCTTTACGTGTCAGAACAGGGAAAGCCAATGATAATGAAAGACGTCTGGGGTGGGAGTCCAGTTCAAACGCATGCGCTGAACAGATATAATGAACAAAAAAAGGAAATAGCGTTACATCAGCTAATAAATTCTCTTGGCATCAATTAAGTAATATTAAACTGTACATTCTTTTCTATTAACACTTCAGCAATCACTCGAAAAATGCAAACGACGTAACTGAAAATTACGCAAAAAACGTTGATTTTCTGATATACAAGGAGACATTTTTAAGGTTATGTAAACTGACTAAACGACATCTGTCGTCTACGAGAATTGGATAATGTGTGGACAATAGGATTAGGTAACTCGCTTCACGTTTCGATTTTCTTTGCTGATGCTTTCACATAAAGTATCTTTCATGTGAGAGGATGTAACTACAATTAAACAGTAAAAAACTGTCTTTCGTACGGACCAGGAAAACAAAATCATTAAGACTGACCTAAAAGACGGAAATATTTCATTCTATATATCTTTTGTATTACAATAGTCTATAAAATATAAAATAAAATTGCGTAAGTGATTTAACAATAATTAAAGCATCATAGATCAGCAATTGAGTATGTTAGTTGTTTGGTGATTTCATAATTAAGTTGGTGTTAATATATACACTCACCATTATTGTATTAATACTTAATTGATTTTAAAGTACTGTTCCTAAATCACCAAAAGGAGTAATAGAAAAATATTGAAATTTACATTTTAAAATTAATTCATTATAAAGGAATTTTTAAGTTAAGCGTTTACCTTGGAAACACTCAACAATGAAAA